>OY998244.1:11792365-12442365 GCA_963922005.1 Cornus suecica | reverse complement strand
GGAGAATGATTCCAAATCCTAATTAAAGACACATCTCTATATATATGGGTTAAACTCAAGAGAAGATGTGTGATTTTTGTGGTTTCTTGTGAGAGCTATGCGATTCTTTATACAGATGTGATCCATTTGCAGAGTGAGAGAAAGAAGTTGCTTGATCATCCAATATCAATATTCTCTTTAGTTTTTGAAGGTTATTTAATTGTACTTCAACGTTTGAGATCTTTATACACAATTGAATGATCTAGTTGCTGAAAAATCATTATACCACCGGTTGCAACCAGGTTGCATCGATCTGTTGAGAAGCAGAGTCGTCGGAGTACGGAGATCGGAGCGAGAAACTTCGTGGTTCTTTGATCCATTGAGAAGCGGAGTTGTCAGAATATGGATATCGGAGCGATAGCTTCGTGGAGTGCGAGTGAATCAAGACTTTCAGACGTCGAGTGAAAAACGGCAAATCAGTTATTGTAAGTCCTAACTTCATAGAGTCTGTACGAATTCTTTGATTCATAGTGCATCGATACCAGAGTGTATCCGTGATTTTTTCTTTGGAACATTTCCAAGGTTTTTCCATGTAAAAATATCATGTGTCGTATCTGTTTTATTTTCTGTAGTTATATTTATTATTACGTGAATTATCTTGATAAATAATTGGATTAAAATTGATTATTCTGCAATTAAAATTTTAAATTGTCAATAAATCCATAAAATGATTGTAATTTTGATTGGTCAATAACTGAGGGATGTATAGAATAAATAGACCCAAATGTATTTAGAAACAATCATATTGAAGTGGCTCAATCGCTCGATCTGTCAAGGGAACTCCAGTATAAATTGATCAAAATAGTGAATCGGTTGAATACTTCTATAAAAAATCATGTTGACATGGCTCGAATGATGGAGCCATCTATCAAGGGAACTTATGTCCCAGACGTCAGCACCAAACACACCACAACAAAACGATATAACGAAAAGAAGGAATAGAACTTTACTAGACATGATAAAGTCGATGATCAGAGTATTCTTCTGGAGACAGCAAAGGAGGGATCAATCGAATATTTTTATAAACAAATCATATTGAAGTCGATCAATAGCTCTCAATCAATTGAACACTACATATGTCTCCTATGAAAATGATTTTTTGAAAGGGATTGATCTACTTACCATACTACATATGTCTCCTATATTTGTAAGTAAAACCAACTTGAGGCATATAACTTCAACCATGGTACCTCTTTGAGTTGGATATTGTTATTTTGTTATCCTTGTATGTTTACATATTTTGTTACCCTCTCTCATTTATTTTTGAGACATGCAGTCAATAACTTCCCTTCTTCTTAATGGAGGATATATATATATATACATATCGCTATTATAGTAGCATGTACTTAAAAGTAAAATGAGCATGGGGTAAAGTATGGGTCAGTTTCACAATTATTTTCTGTTTGGTGTGACAGACACAACATCTGATTTTCTCATTCAATCAAAAAAATTCTACCAATGATTGATAGAAGTAGTGGTTTTGAAAGTAGGAGTTAATTGCTTCTGATGGAGAGAATGGGTGTCAATCCCCAAATTCTGAAGTGGCCTATTTATAAACACAAGTCCATATAACTGTAAACATGAGTGAAAACTAGCAATTTAATTAACAGTCAAGTCATCGCAAGTGCAACACCAATTTAGATGAAACTTTTCTCTGTAAGTTCTAGAGCAAGAGCAATGTGATCAAATGATAATTCAAATTCCTTGTAATCCCACCTTGAAAGCCCTTTATGTCAACAAAATATGCACAAGGCTCAACAGAACCTTATACCAATCAGAATACATATATAGAGGTTCCAATTCACACACAAAAGAGGCCTAAATTTTTTACTTACATAGTTGGATTGTGTGGATCATGAATATAGTAAGGTAAGAGTATAGGAGCAAAGAATGAAGCATAAAATTAATCCAACATTTACGGGGTTCAGGACAGTAAAAGCATGAACACCAATTACAAGGTGTCATGACAGAAAAAACCTTGGAACTTCACGGTTTCAATAGCTCCGAAAAATAGTTCAAGATTGATCACTTTTTACGGCAATTAAACCTCAAGGATGAAGCTGTATGCTCTCAATCTAGAAGACCAAAACAGTGCACCAGTAGAATTATTGTGGTGCTAAAAACATTAAAACACTAACTTGGTAATGGGGATTTGAATATCCGAAGGAGCAACTTTCTCTCCCGTCTACCAAGCTTGTTTATTCCGAATCTCCGGTAAACGCCAAGTTTTAGTGCCTCCCTCCCTCCATCTACATCTCTTTTTCTCACATCTGACAATAAGCATGCACCTAGGGTCCCAGCGTTGCTTTCATCTATTCCATTTTCTGATTTATCTTTGTTTACGACCAATGCACAAGCACCATCATCCCCCAGTTCTTCGGATTGATGTTTTTGTTCCCGGGAAGTGTCAACTCCATTTACTCGGATATTCTCTGCATGGTCTGGACTGTTGCTTCCCCACCATCTATAGGAGGCAGTTGATAAGCCATCTGATGGAAATCCATACTTAAACTCATCCACGCTGGCCTGAGTTCTTTTTGTCAAGTTTGAGATAGGTGAATTCTGGGGTCTTCCATTCTGAAGGTTAGTGTTACCTTGCTGCTGTGTTGTTGTCCCCCGTGACTTCGGCAATTCTTGTACAGAGCTTAAAGTTCTGTTCTGGAGCGGAGAGCCTCTGCATTCAACAATTGTTACGGAAAAATTACAACATGAGAGATAAGAGTCCGAGACTACTAATTATGATGTTATCATGAACAACTTTCTACAAACTTATATTCCGAACTTGTCAATGGCATAGGTCGGTTTTTGACGATTTTGCAAATGATGTTGAAAATCTCGGAGATGCCAAAAGAACAGTGCAAGTAGTTTGATTGGTCAATCGACTGAGGGAAGTCAATAATAAATCGATCCAAATGTATTTAGAAACAACCATATTGAAGTGTTTTTTGTTCTAAGGGACGCACTCCCCTTTTGAGTGCCTTTTATAATATTCTCTTACTTATAAAAAAAAAAAACAATCATATTGAAGTGGCTCAATCGGTCTATCAAAGGAACTCCAGAGTAAATTCATCAACGGGTAGATCAACCTACAAAAAATCATATCGAAATGGCTCCACTAATGGAGCCATCTATCAAGGGAACTCCAGTGTAAATTGATCAAAAGGTGGACCCATCAAATATTTCTATAAAAAATCATAGTGAAATGGCGTGACTCATGGAGCCATCTATCGAAAAGCATGGATAGTGTCAATTAAGAGCTCTCAATCAATTGAACACTACGAAGGCTTATTTTTGCAATTTTCTCAAATTGAACTTTTGAAGGGATTCTTTTTACCATAGTACATATGTGCCCTATATTGTGTGTAAACACGAAATTTTAGGCAGTCAAGACTGAGTAACAGTTGAAATTATATTTTAGGGGTTATATGATTAGCAATTGAGGAGAAAATGAGGAAGAGAAATCGTAAGAAAGGGTTGTAGTATGCCTGTGACATCTCTACAGTCATGTATTTTATGAGTTAGAATTATAGTTTTCCATAACACCCAAATAGCAAATCTGACATATTACGCTTACTGATATGATAGTTGGTAGTTAACACCTACTAATTATGCTAACCAATTGATAAACTTACCAACTTAAGGCATATAACTTCAACCATCGTACTTATTTGAGTTGGCTTTTGTTATCCCTTATCCTTGTTTGTTAAGACTATACTAAAAGATATTTGATACATTCACTAAGTCAGATAATACTTGGTACATGCATGTTTGAAGTATGTTATTTATTTTGATAAGGATTGATGTATGTTGCTAATTTAGCTAATGTTAAAGGTTATTAATTTAATTAAAGTCTGATGACTGTTAGTTTAGTTAATGCGAGACTTCCTTGTTAATTTTTATTTTACATTAATTAGATTAGGCTACGTTTGTCACATGTATGAATGTGTGATAGATAAATTTATTCTGATGTTTGTTGCCCGATTTGGTTTCAGCTCAGGTCTCGTCGCAATCTGGAGAATTCCCCGAGGATCATTGTTTTACCCATTTTCCGCTTGCAGGTCATGGGATCTAGGCTTTATTTAGTACTCTCCCTGTGATTTTTGCCGGATCTCCACCTTGGACGTAGACACAATTTGTGTCCAATCACGCTAAATATGTTTTCTTTCTGTGGTGTGCTGTGTTTACTTTCCTATCGTGTTTCTTCATTTGATGTTAGTTCACTGCATTTATCGTAACATTTACCACCTGTCGTGTTATAACAATTCACCAACAAATTGATTTCATTACACCTTCATCTAACTCAAAGCAATCTCTTAATCTAGAATATTCTATAAATTAATGAAACAAAATTATGTAACACTCAATCATTATAAGCTTCGTCATTAATATTTTAATCGTCTAAATCAACTTAGAAATCATTGTTTGTAATAAACCCAATTCAGCACTCCCCCACCCCCCTTCTCTGTTTCATCTGGTTGGGCAATAACGGGCATCATGACAAACCGTGTTTTAGGAACCACATATACATTAGGACAATTACCAAATAGACCTCCCTTATTTAATGGCTATAACTACTATAAACGGGAAAAAATAAAACTAAGAGACCCCAAGGTTGTGGCCTACTGATACTTCATCGCCTTCCAAAGCAGAAGGTCAAGAGTTCGAGTCCTCATATGCGTATACTTGTAGTGGCTTGTGAGTTTCTTGCCAAGGAAGAGGAAAAAAAGGTATTTCTCCACTCCTTAGGACATCAATTGACAGAGATCATTGATAATAATGGACCTTGTATTCCTACAAAAAATTGTAGTAGGAGTACCAAGTCCCAAAATAAGAATTGAGCGGAATACCAAAGAATTAAAATTTGTTCAGCATAAGGTCAGAGCTATGACCGATCTAAATTGTAATTGACTCTGCTATTACAATATTTTGTCATAAACAATATTCAGAGTACTTATGGAAAGAAGACTGCATAACATACAGATTCACAAATTTCAGGTCATAAGGAACACATCAATTCTTGTATATTTTCTTTTCTTTTTAATTTTTTTTTTTTATAATTACAAAATGTCCTAGAAAGCTTCAAAAAGGGGGAAACTGCACAAAGGCCAAAAGGGTAACCTTTGATAATTACGCTATTGTGTTGAGGTGTAACCTGGTCACATGAGACATGTCCCTTTCTGCTTTGAAAAATGGTGGGCATACCAAAGCTTATTAGAAGGAAAATTTTAAAAATAATAAGATAGAAATGGAATAGTTATCAGTCATGAAAATTGCCAAATATATCAAATCCATGATTAGAACAGGAATGTACATCCTTGGTCAACAACAGGAGAATAAACAACCAACTTTAAAGGAGTTCAAATGATTTAGAGTGAGGCAGATATAATTGATTTATGTGCATCGACATGCTTACAAAAAAGCTTTCGAGGGCAGACTCCACAAGTATATGGTTTAAGATGCAGGGTGGCCAGTGGAAGGCTTAGAAAGATTTACATCAGAAAAGTGGAATCAGATCTGGAGTTGAATTTAGAATATCAAGGGATCACACTGATACTTTTCTTTATTAAAACTGCATTAGAAATGATGGATGGTCCTAGTGCTGTTAGGGCTTTGACTGAAGCCCTATTACACATGGATATCCAGTGGCTACGGAAACATTTCACGGAAGAGGAAACTACGATGCGATTTTTGATAGAGAAATGAATAAAGTTATAAATCCTGATGGATTATATAGGCAGTCTTCCAAGATTACAGGGCCTTAAAGGTGCTGAAGAGTTGCAATGGTCACAAGGCTCCGAGACTGAGGATGATAGTCGTGAAGAAAAAGATAAGTGATAGGGCAAAGTCCCCTATTTCATGCATCTCTTAGTCCTTTAAACAGATTAGGTGAGTGATTTAGGTGACTTATTGTTGTGTGAAACCAGCTTGAGAAAAATCTCGTGAAAACTCTTAATAACAGGGAAAGCGTGTTACAAGTAACCGGAGAGGAAAGATTTCCAGAGACAATGGCTAAAGCTCTTCTAGCTTAAATGTCATATTAATTAACTCAGGATAAGTAGCTCTCTTCGTCCTCTACTAAGAGCTCGAGGGTCTTTTATGGGAATGTGTTGACTCTTGAGCCTAAAACCCTGGATAAGGGTTGGCTTCACTATGACATTTCTTCTGGAAAGTTGGGTTGTGGTTTGGTATGAGTTTATGGGTACTTTTCATGCGTTTCATTCTTCTGGGCTATTTGAGAAATCTTTGAATGCATATCTTTTAGCCCTCATACCAAAAAAATGGTGGTGCTTTTGGTGGGAGGGATTTCAGACCTATTAGTCTATTGGGGTACATATATAAACTGGCTGCGAAGGTGCTTACTTTGCGATTAAGGGGTGGCTTGGATTGGTCATTCCAGAATCTCCGAATGTTTTCGTTCGTGGTCAACAAATTCTGGATTCTGCCCCTTATCGGTAGCTCGTGTGGACTCTAGGATTCCCAGTGGTGTGTAAGGTGTTCTATGTATGGTAGATATTAAAAGAGCTTATGATCATGTGAATTGATGTTTCATAGAGGAGATAGTTATTGTTCATAGAGGATGCACTCCCCTTTTGAGTGTTTTTTATATTATTCTTACATATCAAAAAAAAAATAGTAATTGTTTAAGCTTCCTAGGCCCTTAGTGCCTCACTGCCTCTTGTGTAGCTTCTTTAGGTTGTTTTCCCCTTTTGAGTGCATTCTTAATTCAACTCATACTTTTCGGGAAAAAAAAATATATATATATATATAATAGATTCTGCAACCCACTCCATTGTCAATTATGCATCACACATGACAGTAGTACCTAGCACCTGTCCTAGCCAATTGCCTAGGAACAGAATGGCATGTTAAATCATGTTTATAACAAGTTCCAGTCCACGAATGAAAGACAAAACCAACTTACAAAGAAGGTGATACTTTTGAACTTTCATTCCTTTCACCAGTAGCTTTCGACTCAGCAAGTAACCTGTTTCTTTCTTTAGCTGCATCCCTCTTAATTTCTTCAATACTCTTTCCAGAGAGAAACTAGGATACATTTCAAAGAGATTGAATAATGAGAGATGTAGAAACAATAAAATAAGCAGTTCCAAATGTCACCTAACATATTAAAACAATAAAAATAATAATCTTATATCATCGAGTATGTTCTTGCAACTTCCAGTTTCCCGTAAACTAATAAACAAGGGCTATGCCGCCAATGCACGAGACTCGTACTTGGGGGTCTGGGGAAAGTTATCTTGTGCTTTGAAGATAACTCAGTGATATGCCCTAGTTCATTGTCCTAAAATCACCACAAAAGAATTCTCAATGATCCATCTAGACCTTACATGAACTAATAAGACACCGAGAAGAGCATCTGTGCAATGACAAACAAGTCCCAACTTCAAGATTTGACAAGATATCAACAAAGTTAACTAAGTAGAACCTAAACTAATTATGAATTAAAAGAGAAAAAGGTGTATGTATATAGACATGGAGAGAGAGAGAGAGAGACAACAATTACTCTACCAACAAGCATACGCGTTCCTTAGAAGAAACCTAAGGGATATCGTAACACCTACCTTCCGATGTGGCCACCTCACAAGACCATTGTCCTGACATATTTTCTTTAGAACATTTGTACAAACACCTGCAATATGAACATCACATAATATCAGCAGGCTTCTTCAAAGCAAAATAAGTCACAGAACCACCTGCAATATGAAAATCATATAAAATCAGCAGGCTTCTTCGCAGCAAAATAAACAGCAGAGAACTAGACTAAGAAAAATAAAAATTGAACGTAACCTCCATTGTAACCTGGAGGTCACGGTGTGAAACCGTAAACAGCCTCTTCATGCGGAGGTAAGCCTGCTTATGTCTAACCCTCCCTTAGCCTCGCAATAGCAGGAGCCTCGCGCACTGGGTTAGTCCTATTATTTTTTCACATCACATTAATTGACCTAAAACACAACTGTAAAAAATTATGCCAAATATGACAACAGTTGTATCAAGACCATCTTCCTTTCATAGAAAAACTATCCTGAAATCATCCATGATATGAAATATTAAACCGATAAGTAAATTAAAGCAGAAAAAGGAAGGATAAACTGCAAGAGAGAGAAGGATGGCTAGTAGGCTACTACTCTTCCTGATACCTCTCCCAAAATTGTGATGAAGGTAATGAAAGCATTTTTGTCAATGGACGCAACTATCAAGTATTCTTCTATAAAAGGAGGGGTCAACTCAAAAAGAACAACACAAGCTTAATACAAAGTCCATTTTTGTTACAGAATCGTCCAGTACAAGCTTGACTGTCGAAGTGTACAGGGCTGGCACCACACTGGTGCTAGTTTCGGTCGTCAATTTTCTTCTCTCGCAGGAAAGTTCAATTCCAGAGTGCGCAGAATTTTGCATCTACAACTCATATGAACATGAGTATATCAGCACACTGGTGCTCTATTTACTAGTACCTCCCGTTCGACATCTATAATGTATATCTTGGTTTCCCTTTTCCCTTGTGTCGGTCTATACCTTGGTTCCATTACATAAAAATTTAAGCAACAAAAGACTTTATTGTCTTATAACCCACTTTAAATTGTAGGAACTTAAACTGACATGTTAAAATACTATACACCACAACGAAAAATCAGCAAGTACCACGCGATTCGCACATTTAAAATTTACTCTAATTTATCAAATATCAGATATCAAAGGGAGCCATTAGGCTGTTCTTATAAGATAGAACAACATAGCCTCAGGAAACCTAGAACAATTACCAACTTAGTTTCTCCAAATCCTTTCTTTTTTTTAATCCAAACACAAAACCCACTATCCCTTTCTTCTATTTTGTTTTATTTTCCTTCTGAATCATTCTAAATCCCTCAATCAAAACGGAAGCCTAATTGACTGCTATATGATTACTTACAATTGACATTTCAAATAAAAGTGTTGCTTTGGAAAGCAAACAATGGGAGAATTTACGAATCCAACACAAGAAAAGCACTTCAAATAGAAAAATAAATCATGGGTCATGAAATAACTAACATGAAATATACATACATGTATATATATGGGTATATAGAGAAAGATTTATCAAGGTAGTACCGAGATTGTCAGCGGCTTGGAAAAGGGGGAGAGAGAAAAAGTTGGAGACTTCATCAAAGGAGAGAGATTTCTGTTCCGAAGCTGAGTTTGGATTCTGAAGCTGCGTACTACTATTACTCATCATCATCCTCACTATTTTCTGATTCTCCCTCAAACTCTCTGTGATAACATGTGTCGATTCTATAACACCTTTTCTAAATTACTCAACTTTTGTCCTTATACAGAAAGAAATAAAGAAAAATACACTTTTGTCCTTATTATTCTTATATTTTAGAATTCTTTTGTAAAAATATAACTCGTCTACAATTTATTTTAAAATATGATTATGTAGATTTGAAAATTTTAATTTCATTAAACCAAAATAAAAAATGATAATATTATCAATCCTATACTCAATATCCTTTTTGTATGAGTTAAAATATCTCCTCCATTTCATTTTCATTATATCATTATCAAGATCACAATAAAAATCGATACCGTAAATGTGTACCATAATCCGAGTTCACAAGAAAGTACAATTGGGACAACCACAAAACCTTGGGTCCAAGTGTTATATTTGCACTTAGTGGGATTAAGTGGTAGTAGGGGTGCACACGATACGATACGGTTTGGTTCTGACTGGAACCGTAATTTAACCATTATTTTCGATTTCTTAAAAATGAAAATTGGAACATAACCAAATTATTTTTTTCAGTTCGATTTTGGCTCCTACTATCGCATTTTTTTTAAAAAAAAGTCAAATATCAAAACATAATATAATTATAATTTAAATAAAATAGAGTATATCCAACTATTACAAATCCAAAAAATATATACAATTAGTGGAATGGAAGTAATTATTTCAAATTACATCCCATAAAATTAAACTTCTCATCTAATACTCAAGCAAAAATTTGTGTTTGATAGTTATAAAAAATTATAATCTTATAAGTATTAGGTTAAGCTTAAAGAATGATATGATATAGTGATATACATATATTATAAAATTATAACTTTATACTCACTTCGTCCCAAAATAAGTGTCAACATTTGACTTTTCAAAAAAATTTGGGGTATTTTGTGTTTTTCAATATAGTATAGTTTTAAATTTAGCGGGTTCATTATGTTTTGAAGTTAATAAAAATGGATAAGTTGAGAAAGTATAATATTATATTGTATTAAGATTCGAAACTGGACACTTATTTTGGGACCGATGTAGTAACTATTAACATGTAATTTTTAAATTATATATAAGTAAAAATATTATTCTAATAAAAATTACAAAAAAAAATAATATAAAAAAAATTGGTTCGGTTATGATCCGGTTTGGTTCTACATGTTTAAGAATCGAAACCGAACCTAAATATTCAGTTATTTAATTTTCAGAATCAAAATCGAACCGAACCAAATGTTCCAGTTTGAATCTGTCTGATTCTTCAATTATTTGTGCAGTCCTAAGGCTTCGTTCGGTAGGAGTGTTTGAAAGGATTTTGAAAGAAAAGAAAATAAAAGATAGTGAGTTTTGTGGTTGGAGTGTCAAATATGAGATAAAATAAATGTTTTGGAGAGATTTGGAAGGATAGTTTATCCCTGCAAATCTCTCACTTACTATCATTCCAAAAGTGAGAAAATTTGGAGAGAAATGATAGCAAGTTAAGTATAATTTTTAAAATATCAAAAATGCCCTCAATATTTAAAAACACATAATTTAAAGATATTTGAATTAAAAGGATAACAAAGTAAATGAGTTAAAATACTCTCATTTCTTTTCTCCCTTCTAGCTTTATCAAACATGAATATTATCATTTTTTTTTCATCCTAATTTATCCAAATATAAATACAAATTTTAATAATAATTTCTTTTCTCTCATAACTAATATTATTCTTTCTTTTATTTTCTCTCATGCCGATCCAAACCAAGCCTAAGTGATAATAGTGTAATCGATGCATTAACAATTAAACTCAAGGTTCTAATACTTATATGCCCGCGCCACACCTAGGTCCTCAAGAACCATCAAATCTCAATCCAAGTGATATCGCGCTTTGTCCATAGGATTTTTGTGTTACTTGGATAATCCTCAATGGCAACATACTTTTTTTTTTAAAAATAAACATTGTTTATTCTATAAAAAATGAGAATTAAGTATTACCAAAAAAATGTAAAAGTTAGAATGAAGTCACTCATTTCACGTGATCATGTATTTTATAACTTGCAATACAAAAATTAATTAGTGCATATCGGGATGAATCACTTACTAAAAATTATTAAATATTATATTTAACTTCATGGTATATAAACAATATAGTATATATAACATAATATAATATTTATTTTTGATGTATTTCGGGTAACTCTGGTTGTTCAGTTAGTCAAATTTTCGTTCAAATCCAATCAAAAATAAATTACAGCTTCAAATTTTAAATCCAGTCCCAATCTCATGGTCTAAGTACCTAGCCTGCTCCTATGAAATCGTCAAACAAGCTCGGATAAGTTCCTCCAACTCTCCAAGTCCCACTATCTTTTGCAATCTTATGGCTAGTTCGGTACGATTAAATGGAATGGAATGAAATGAAAGTGAGAATGAGAATGTAATGGAATAATCATTCTTATTCTATTATTTGGTTGTAAATATGAAGTACATTGAGAATGAAATGAACTTGAATTTTTTTTATCAAAAATATCATTCTTAGTATTAAATATAAAATTAAATAAAATAATACTATTTGTTAATTTTTTTACAAAAAAAATAGTAAAACGTAACGGGAATAGTAATGACGAACAATAAAGGTGGCGGCGAAATGACAGTCGCGGCGACTTATTTTTTTTAAATGTGAGGGTTATTTAAGTAATTTTATGTTTTAAAAAACATTCCATAACTTTAGTAATGGAATGAAAATCCATTGCCAATAATGAAATTTCATTCATTGGGAATGATCATTCTCATTTATTATATTGTACCAAACCAATGATGACACGTTTGGTACGATTGAATGGAATGAAATGAAAGTAGGAATGAAATGAGAATGAGAATGGAATGAAATGACCATTCTCATTTTATTGTTTGGTTGTAAATATGAAGCACATTGAGAATGGAATGAACTTGATTTTTTTTCCTCAAAAATACCCTTCTTAATATTAAATATAAAATTAAATAAAATAATATTATTTTTTAATTTTTTTACAAAAAAAATGGTAAAACGTAACGGGAATAGTAATGACGGACAATAAAGATGGCGGCGGCGGTGACTTATTTTTTTGTAATGTAAGAGGGTTATTTTAGTAATTTTATGTTTTAAAAGCATTCCTAAAGGAATGGAATGACCATTCCATAACTTTAGTAATGGAATGAAAATCCATTCCCAAGAATGAAATTTCATTCATTGGGAATGGTCATTCTCATTCATTATATTGTACCAAACCAAGGAATGGAATGAATGAGTATTCCATTCCAACGTACCAAACATGCACTGAATGAAATGAATGAACATTCCATTCCAACGTATCAAACATACAAGTAGAGTTAAAATTTGTGATTCTTCATCTAAAAAATAAGAATAAAAATAAAATTGAACGATATATCTCTTAAGTGAAACAATAATCATCAAACTTACTCTAATCTTTACATAAAAAAGGTAATAAATATTTTGTTGGAGTGACATAATAATCATCAAAAATATGGTGGCCCAGGCCCAGGCCCAAGTGAATGAGACTTGGGTGTAATTTGAATGACTACAACTTTGTTTGGATTAATTTTTTAATTGTTACTTTATAATTTTAAATTGAATAATGTTTGACTAATTTTTTTTTATAAAAAAAATATACTTGCTTGAAAAAGAGAGAGAGAGTATTTACTTATATTAAATTATTGGAGAAGGAATATTTTACATAAATGAGTGAGGATGTAAGTATACAATATATCAAATGTTGGAAAAGAAAGTATTCATCAATAATACCACCTATGAAGCGTGGACACGAGGACATGACACGGGCATGTCAAAAAATAATAATTTAATGTATAGTTTAAGTAAATTAAATTATGTTATTTATTTAATCATAAAATATTACTCATTTAGAGTTATATTTTGTATATTTTATTATTATTTTCTTAAATTTTATATTATTATTTATTTAGTTCATAATGCTTTTTAAATTATATTAAAATTGATTAAAAATTACTTTGCCATGTCATCAAAGTGTGAAAATTTTGTCATTGTAGTGTTCAAAATGTGTCATTGAAATGTCTTAAATATGTTCATAAAGTGTCTTAAACATATTCATAAAATATTCAAAATTATTTAAATTTTAGAACACTTCTTTGCGATGAACCCGCATCAGACATGTGTTTGAGGCGTGTCTAACACGGGTACGAAGACGAAGTACTCATGTTTCATATAATACCATTATACCATTGAATCCTTCAAATAGAGGATCATTTCATATTTTTTTCATTTACCTTTGTTTGGCCAATATTGTATATATATATGTATATATATATGTATGTATATTAGTCCGAGGTGTGTCCAACACCTGAGACGAAATGTTCGTGGTGCATAGAATACCATTGAATCTTAGAAATAGATGAACCATTTCATAATTGTTTTTAATTTCATTTGTTTAGCCAATATTGTATTGGGTAAAATGCAAACCCCCGCTAAGCTATTGCCCTTTTGTAATTAACCCCCTAAACTATAACTAACTCTTTTGAAATATTAATTTGTTATAATTTGCTCAAATTTTATCACAAAATATTATAATACCTTTTTTATTAAATTTATCAATTCCTTAAATTATATCTATAATCGTTTTCTCATTTAGAATATTAAATACACCCTTCACCTTAATTATATTAGAATAAATATATCCTCAAATCTAAAAATAAAAAAATAGAGTTAAAATTATAATTTCCTTATTTTTAGAGTAATTAACTTGCTATTAAATTTTTTTTGATTTAAATAATAAAATTTATTATCCTTGTTAAAACATTGTTTATAGTAAAATGAAAACTTCTTTTCATAAAAATATGTTTATAAATGACTCACAATTTACTTGAATTATAAATACATTTTAATTTTCTCATGTTATATAAATAATTTTGAATAATTACTTAAGCTTTTTAAATAGTTTTTTTATTTTAACAACTTAAAAGCGTTATTCAAATAATTTAATTATAAAAATTAAATGTAAAATTATTGAATGGATAATATGCTATCAAATTAGTATTAATTGTTTCATTATATATGCTAATGAGAATAATACATTAAGTAAATTCAATAAATAAAGGGTATTTTGGTCATTTAAAATATATATTTAAGAAAATGGGATAGATTGCAACAAAATAGCATAGTTTAGGGGGTTTGTTGCACAAATCATAATTTAGGGGGTTATTTACGCATTTGACCATAATTCAGGGGATTTATTGCATTTTATCTTATTGGATATGTATTTATATGAATGTTATTTGTTTTTTTAATTATTCTTCAAAAAATTTATATTATTAGTATATGTATGTATATTATGTTAGATCTATTAAAGATCCGTTACTGGTAGTAAACACGGAAGAGTGTCACCCAGAAATGGCTTCTCCGGTGATCCAGAGATCCCCAATCCCTCCTTCCTCAGCCTCTCCTCTCCAACGCCTCTCTACTTTCAAAGAAAGACCACCCAATTCCACCACCACCGCCACATCGCCACCGTCCACCACCACCCCCTCCTCCTTCTCCCCCCTCGACTCCTTCTCCTCCGATCCCATCTTCTCCTCCTTCCTCTCCCCCGACTTCGACTCCACCCTCTTCTCATCCGCCGCCCTCTCCTCCGGTTCCGCCGCTTCCCGAGCCGAGAAGCTCCAGGACGGCATCCGCCAACTCGACAAGCAGCTCCGCTCAGAGGTCCTTTCCCGCCACCACGACCTCCTCTCCCAGCTCTCCTCCCTCAAGGACGCCGACTCCTCCCTCGCCTCCCTCCGATCCGCCGTCTCCGCCCTCCAGTCCTCCGTCCGCCGCGTCCGATCCGAGATCGCCGACCCCCACCGCCAGATCCGCGCCAAAACCATCCAGCTCTCCAACCTCCACCACACCGCCGAGCTCCTCCAGTTCACCATCCGCGTCCTCCGCCTCTCCAAGAAGCTCCGCGACCTCATGGACACCGAGCCCGAGAGGCTCGACCTCTCCAAGGCCGCCCAATTGCACTGCGAAATCTTGAGCCTCTGCAACGAGAACGATCTCGCGGGAATCACCGTCGTGGACGAGGAATTGAATTGGGTTTTCGAGGCCGGACAGAAATTGAGATCAGAGGGAATTAGGGTTTTGGAGAGGGGTTTGGAGGGTTTCAATCAGGCCGAGGTTGGGGCCGGTTTGCAGGTGTTTTACAATCTTGGTGAATTGAAGCCAACTGTGGATGGTCTGATAAACAAGTACAAGAGTCAGGGTGTGAAGAGTGTGAGTGCTGCATTGGACATGAAGGCCATTTCGGCGCCGTCCGGCGATGGGGGTTTTGGGCCGGGACTGGGAGGGATACAGAGGAGTGGGACGCCGCAGATTGGCGGCGGGGCGAAGGCAAAGGAGGCATTGTGGCAGAGGATGAATACTTGTATGGATCAGTTGCATTCCATTGTGGTTGCAGTTTGGCATTTGCAGAGGGTGCTGTCCAAGAAAAGGGACCCTTTTACGCATGTTTTGCTGCTTGATGAGGTTATGCAGGTGAGTAAATTGAACCAACTAGTTTTTGTTTTCCCATAAATTTTTGTTATGGGTTTTCCTAGTAATCAATGAGTGTTTTGTTGTAGTGCAGTGAGATCTATGCTCTAGGTAGCAAGTAAGATTAAATGGTCAACCAAAAACAATGCCATTCATGAATTTTATTTAAAGCAAAATTACATGAGATTTTTTTTTGATAAGTATTTATTTTATAAAAGAAAAAGCACCCAAACGGGGAGTGCGTCCCATATACAAAAAGCCCCTAAGGGCCAAGAGAACCCAAAAACTGTATTTTTTCCTCTAAAGATTTACAATTCCGACCCTCCATCCAACAACATAAACTAGAAATAAACCGGTCTTTGATCACCCCCAAGGGAGTCTCAACGCTCTCAAAGTAACGCCTATTGCGTTCCAACCAAATACTCTACCAAAGGTAAAGGGGAGCTGCTCTCCAAAAATGCCGGACGTGACAACCGATCGACACCCCTCTCCAGGACGCCAAAACATTGTGAACCGAAGCTGGCATCACCCACTGAACGCCAAAGAGACAAAATATAAGACTCCAACAGTCAGAGGCAATCGGACAATGCAAAAGGAGGTGATCAATAGATTCTCCATCCTTTTTACATAAGAAGCACTGATCGACCAAAATCATGCCCCGCCGACCCAAAATATCCAGTGTGAGGATGCGACCCCAAGCCGTCGACCATATGAAGAATGTAACCTTAAGAGGGGACTTTGTATGCCATACCGCTTTCCAAGGGAAAGACTCATCCGCCCCAAGCGAAAGACAACTGAAGAAAGAAGACACGGTGAAGCTCCGCGAAAGTGACGGCCTCTAGCATAAGGAATCAAAACCACCATCAACAGTCTGAGAATACAATAACTTCAACATATCGGTCACCTCCTCCAGCTCCCAGTCTTGAAAATATCGCGTAAATCTGACATCCTACACTAGCTTCCTGGTATCAAGACGATAACAGTCAACTACTGAAGCATGACGATCCCAAGCGATCTTGAATAATTGAGGGAACAAATAAGCAATGGGGCCTTCCCCGCACCACCAATCCGTCTAGAAAATGACACAACGGCCATCACCAACCCTGAAACTAGTGAAAGGAGCAAAAGAGTCCCATCCCTGCCGAATGTCCTTCCACACACCCATGCCCCAACGACCCCTGACCTCATCGGTACACCAACCACCTCTAGACTCACCATAGCGACAAACAATCACCCTCCTCCATAAGCGGTCCCTCTTAACCCCGAAACGCCACAACCACTTACCCAAAAGAGCCTTGTTAAAAGGCACCAGACGACGTAGACCCAGACCTCCATCACGAAGGGGACGACAAACCGTGTCCCAGCGCACCAAAGGGATAAAGTCACTCTCCTTACAACCACCCCACAAAAAACTGCCGCTGAATCCTCTCAATCCGCCGTGCCACACCACGAGGAATCTGATAAAGAGACAACACATAAGTCGGGAGATTGGATAACGTGCTCTTTACCAAGGTAAGTCTCCCACCTTTGGAAAGATACTGTTACTTCCAACCCGCCAATTGGCTCTCCACACGCTCAACCACCGTGTCCCAGCAAGCCTGTCTCTGCCCTGAAGACCCCAATGACAAACCCAGATACACCGTAGGGAGCAAACCAACCCTGCAACCGAGAGCAGAAGCCAAAACCTGCGTATTACCCACTGGAAACAGAGAACTCTTACTAGTGTTGATCTTCAAACCCGAAACAGCCTGGAAACATATCAAGATACACCAAAGATACCGCAACTGCCCCTCATCCACATCACAAAACACCAAGGCATCATCGGCAAAAAGAAGGTGCGAGACATCCACAAACTGAGAGGATGTATCACCCATCCTGAAACCATGTAAATGTCCCAAATCCGTACCACGAGTCATCATCAGTAATTGCCGAAGTGTCAACTAAGAGATAATACTGCTGTTGTTATTGGGATAGAACAAGGATAATTTTATGTTCAGAGAGATTGCTGAAACTGAATGATGTGGTGTGGATGTGGTTTCGGGTTATATAATGTTTGCATGTTCATATGGAAATTAAAAGGGAGCTTCATGACTTATAAAAAAAGAAAGGGAGCTTCATGACCCCAATGGCTTGACCCACGTCAAACTAGAAGGGAGCTTCATGTCTATAGCTATTGAAGAATGTTTCTTTCTAGTAAGAGTATATGGATGCCAACTTACTACTACCTCAATGCCATGTTATCAGCCATTGACATGTCTTATCTATGGTTGCCAATCTTACTTGAGCCAGAAGCATATGTAGAGATCTTAGGTTTACCTGCCTAAAGAGTTATTGCTGGTATTGATGCTTTACTAAATCGATAGAAAAATAAATGAATAAAATTAAATCTCTTGGGTTTCTAAGAAATCTGACAACCTTGTGGCTTAAATCAAGTCATTATACACCTCAGAACCATGTTAACATCAGATTGGTGGAGTTATTAGATTACTCATGAAAGAAAGATGCAGGGTCAGGAGATTCCCACAATGTGATATAGCAGGAAGAAGAGTGGGGTTTGAGCCCCAAAGTGGGCGGTGCATGTGTGGATTATGGGAGAGAGAAAGGGTCATCTGCATTTAAGAATGAGAAAGAAGAAGAGAGAAACAAAGAGAAATGACAAAGAACAAACTATTTGTATGAGGGAGCATGTAGAAAGCAGCTTATAGACCTTTTAATTTTTTTGTTTCTAGTTCAGCAGATTTATATGCTATGTCTACATCATTCTCCTCATGGGGAAAGGACCTTGACTTTTAGAATCTGAATCTCGATGTAATTCTTTTGTTCTTCAATGTGCCTCGTAAACATTTTTAGCTCTCATCCTCTTTTTAATGAATGACCGCCTTTCTTTAAATTATGAACAATAGTTTAAGCAAAATGGATATGATCTAGGAGGTGTGTCTAGCAATCTTCTACACAAATTGGAAAATTTCATTGCCTTTCACTTTTTGCTATGAGAGTTATTGATATTTGTGATATTTAGTTTTCAAGATATAGGAAGTTACAGAAATATCTAGATTTGATGTATGTCATTCTTTGTTGATCAAAACTCTTAGGTAATGTATGCACTATGATTTTATGTGCTTGACATGCTTACGGTTGGACATCATAGGAGACAGACCAAAAAAGCAAGTCCAAGAGCTAATGAGACACACTTATTCCACTTGACTAGAATTTCAATAGTTATAATACAATCATATCTCGATATTTAGATAGATATTGGATATGGGGTGGGATTTTGTTAAAACTTGCTTCAGTAAATATATTCCTATAAATGGCTCAGCCAAAAAAAAAAGAAAAAGAAAAAGAAAAAAAGACACTGACAATGTAGTCCATTCTATGTTATATTTAAATATAGAACTGCATCCTGCTACATGCTTGTCCAAGTCCATGCATCATTGTCGAAACCATAACGAGCAACGCAACTTAGGCATCATGGCCACCCTAAATTACGCCTTTCTTATCTGTGACTTGAGCTACTTGAAGTCCTCTCTATGGACTAAAAGGTTTGCTTTGTTAGCTATACCAATAATGCTGTTGTGTGTAAAATATAGAGGTTCTTTTACTTGTTTTATTTACTCTTATTCCTAATATTCCTGGATTTCCAAGAGAACTATCTAGTGAGCTTGGAAGGAATTGTTGGGAGTCCAAGAATATCAATAAGCTTTGAGATTATTGTTAATTTGATCCTTTTTGCTCTTTCTCTTGGGCCACCCTTTTTGTTTGTTTGAAGCGATATACAAATATCGCTTGGAAGGAATTGTTGGGAGTCCAAGAATATCAATAAGCTTTGAGATTATTGTTAATTTGATCCTTTATGCTCTTTCTCTTGGGCCACCCTTTTTGTTTGTTTGAAGCGATATACAAATATCATTTTCCAATTATTTTATAATTGTGAAGGAACTTTTAGTTGGAAAAGATGAGAAAAGGACATGCTCAAGGTTTTGAGTTGGAAATGGTCTTACTTGGTTGTCTGTAATATCCTCTTATTTATTTATATATCATCACATTTTTTCTAGGAAGGTGATCCAATGTTAACAGATCGTGTTTGGGAGGCCCTTGTGAAATTTTTTGCCAGCCAAATGAAGTCTGTTTTCACTGCTTCCAGCTTTGTGAAAGAGATATTTACTGTGGGTTATCCAAAGCTCTTCTCAATGATAGAGAATCTTCTTGAAAGAATTTCACGTGATACGGATGTCAAAGGCGTTGTACCAGCTATCAGTTCAGAAGGAAAAGATCAAATGGTTGGGGCAATACAAATATATCAGACAGCTTTCTTAGCCCTCTGCCTGAGTCGACTCTCTGATCTTGTTAATTCTGTATTTCCTGTGTCAAGCCGTGGAACTGTTCCTTCCAAAGAGCATATCTCGAGAATCATATCACGCATTCAGGAAGAAATTGAAGCTGTTCAGCTGGATGCACGGTTGACACTTCTTGTCTTGCGTGAAATCAACAAAGTTCTGATTCTGCTTGCAGAAAGAGCCGAGTACCAGGTAACTCGTGTTTCATTCTTTATTTCAGTTGGTTGAAGCATGAGGTTGTATATGACTGTCTATGTCTACCCTTATTATTCAACAGTTTTCAGTGTATATGTGGTAGAATTCTCTAGTCATGCATGATTTTTTCAGTGTTCACATTTGACTTGCCTCATGACTGCTAGGGCAATAGATGACTTCTTCATTTTCTTTTGGGCAAGAACTTATTGTTAAGTAATTCTATTGGATTGCTATTTAGCATTGCTTAGTTAAAAACCTTGTTTGCGGCATTAATATGGGGTATGATCAATCAGCATGCTAAGCTGTAGAACTACTTTTTTGCTTGTTCATTTTGGGCCTAAAGAGCATGCCAGTAATTGTGTTGGAGAATTATATGTCGTCTCTAATCGAGTAGAGCGCCTAAAATACATCAAACGAATATATTTTCCATTTAACATACAGAAATAAAGCACCATCCATTCTAATGACTGAATCCTTGGTATGCAATTCTATGGGTCGTAAACCTTACCTCCCTTTCTTAAATCTTTTTTCTCAAAGTCACATCCTATCAATAATTGGGAAATTGGGGCATAAATTTTTGGGTACTTTTTTTGACGATTATATTTCCTGTTGTAGAAGTTTTATATAGGCTGTTGTAGTGATACTCTTGTGATCCCTATTTAAACAGTAGTGTGTGGGTACCTAAGTGCTCCTCACTGATTCTTATGATAGGTTGTCAACTGAACTTGGAAATTCGGCTAGTCAAGCCTTGCTTAAAAGCTGGCCAAATGCTCAGAATCAATGTTATGATGTCACTGCTGGCCTTGATTAGAATATATTTTCATAAACCTATTTTTGACTGTGAATGATGAATGGAACAAGTTAAACTTGTTTTCAGATGTAGATGCATGTACCAAACTTTTCTGTTCAGGATGTTCCATTCTGGCATGCATCCAGTTATACATTTGATTTTGACTCTAACACTGACCATCTTAGGTCATTAGCACATTGTAGGTCAATACTCGTGTGATCATGAAGAAGGGTATTTGTATTCTTTACTATGGGACCACGGATATACATAAAACTTATGTTACCAAAACCCAAGTCCAATTTATGACTAGATCTTGGAAGCTGAAATGAGGGTGTTTTTTTTTTTTCTCTCCTTTTGCTTTTTCCTATTGGTAAAGCATGTGTATAACGTAGGTTTTGATAGGATAACAGTTTGAACCACTCCCAAATCATGGAGTAACTCAATAGTCTGATTAGAGGATGTGAATAAACTATTTCAGTGCACCATTGTCCTTTAAGAAGACTCCTTTTGATCATTGTGTTTGATAATTATACATTAAATTCTCAAGGCAACCCCTTTTGTTCTAAGGGACCTTTTGAGTGCCTTTTATATTATTCGTACTTATCAAAAGTAAATAATTATACATTAAATTATGTAAATACTAAAGACTTTGTGGTGGCAGATATCTACTGGCCCTGAGGCACGGCAGATAACAGGTCCTGCAACCTCAGCGCAACATAAGAACTTTGCATTGTGCCAGCATCTGCAAGAAGTTCATACACGCATATCCTCTATGATCACCGGCCTGCCCACTATTGCCTCTGATGTCTTGTCCCCATCACTAGGTACCATATATGGGGTTGCATGTGATTCAGTGACATCCTTGTTCCAATCCATGCTCGAGCGTCTTGAGTCTTGCATCTTGCAAATTCACGACCAGAACTTTGGTGTACATGGCATGGATTCTGCTATGGACAACAATGCATCACCTTACATGGAAGAGTTGCAGAAATGTATTCTTCACTTCCGCAGTGAATTCCTTTCTAGGCTGTTGCCATCTTCATCAAATGTGATTACTGCAGGAACTGAAACCATATGCACTAGGCTTGTCAGGAGCATGGCTTCTCGGGTTCTGATATTCTTTATTCGACATGCTTCTCTCGTTAGACCTCTCTCTGAATCAGGCAAGCTGAGAATGGCTAGGGACATGGCCGAGCTGGAGTTAGCTGTGGGCCAGAACTTGTTCCCGGTTGAACAGCTTGGTGCCCCATATCGAGCCCTTCGCGCTTTTAGGCCCGTTATTTTCTTGGAAACATCTCAATTGGGATCATCTCCTCTTATTCAAGATCTTCCACCAAGTGTCATACTTCACCATCTTTACTCTCGAGGTCCAGAAGAATTACAGTCGCCAATGCAGAGGAACAGACTTACGCCAATACAGTATTCATTGTGGCTGGATTCTCAGGGGGAGGATCAGATATGGAAAGGTATTAAAGCAACTCTCGATGATTATGCTGCAAAGATAGGTGCAAGAGGAGACAAAGAATTCAGCCCCGTATATCCTCTTATGATGCGACTTGGATCATCTTTATCAGGGAATATGCTGGTGTTGCAAAAACCTTGAGGTTCCGGATCATGCTGACGTAAACCACTTATCTGCACTAGGTTTTTGCTTTTAGAATAGTTGGGCAGATGAAAATTGGAGTAGAGATATATTATTTCGTGCCAGTTTTACTTATAAGGTACATGAGTTTTTTTGCATACCTTTAGTTGGAATTTATATAGTTGCTCCCAATTTATCAACTTTTGTTGTTCTTTTGAATATTTCAGGTCTAAAATTTATTCACAAGGAAGAGAGGGTCAATTGCTAATCAACCCTGCTGCACTTCTGGATAGCGTTCGATTATGTTTCCTTCTGTATATTTCAACCAGATCCTTCAAATTTTCTTCCTTTGTTGATCTGTTTGATCCCTTTCGTTTGTATTGAAAATTTCCAGTTAGTTATGTTGCAGTAGAAATATATGCATTTGATATAATGCCTAATACCCTTTTCTCACTGCATGTTAAGAGGCTGTACCCTGTAAATTTCCTCTGGTTTCAAACCCGCAATAATCACTATTGTTTGAATTCTGGAAATGATTTGTATTCAAAGACATTATTGTGGCATATAAATATACGATTTAATTGATTTTTGTTACGAACTGGCATCGATTATCAGTTATTTTATTTTATGGGTTTTCTTTCGAAATTTGTTATGTTAAACTATTTAAGAGGTGCAGTGTTGCCAAGTTTCTACATCTGATACTGTAAAGAAATCTGCTTGGTGGTTTAATTATGGGGGGAAAGTGTGACTGTGAGAATCACATTGTTCTGGAATAGTAATATATTTCTTGTGGGTTGTGGTTTCTAAAATTGAATTAAAGTCCAAAAATGCAAAATAAAAATAAAAATTCTAAATAAATTCACTCTAATACTTGGTTTCCCTAGCACCTCAAAACAATACAAATCATGTAAGTAAAACAAATAAATTGATTTGATTAACTAGAAATTGATTTTATTTTTGATTCTGTAAGTCATTATTTTATAGGAGATGATATATTTTATTTTTAGGAGATTAAATATTTTGTATGATACAAGAGGAGGAAGGAGGTGAATAATAGGATCAGTGACTATTGTTGTGATTGTTTTGGGCGTTGAATTTATGACCAAATGGTCTTTGACTTTATACTCTGTTATGTAGCCACTTACTTTTCCCCTTATACTCTAGATTTGGACAGTTTTGGAAATTGTAACATATAAAATTTTCAAAAAACAATTCAATGAGTCAATGGCTACAATTTTAAAAAAAGTGCTTACTCATGCACTTGATTTATAATGAATATAAAAATACCTTACTTGTGTATGTATCATTATAAAGTTATAAACCAATGGAAGCCATCTCATTTGGTGAGAATAACGAGTTCTCTTATTAATCATTAAATTTATGATTATTTCATAGTATAATAAAATAAAATAAAAATAGGATATAAGAATGGTAATTAAAACCATAAAATCGCACACTAAACAAAAAATAAATTTTATTATTATAGTAAAAAAAAAAAGGAAGAAAAGATTTCACTATGTTAATCTCTTGTCTATCTATTTCAAAATTCTCAATATTGCATATAATCTAAACTGCAACCCTTTATTCAGTATTTAAGACAAAATTCGAATATAATCATATATTCTTTTGTATGGTAAAGTTGGTGAGTCAGTTCCAAAAACCCACACACACGCACTCAAACATGTTGAGAAGATGGAGACAGGAACGTGTATATATATATATATATGTAAGTGTATTATTATATAAATGTGTTAATGGTGTGAAACCAAGTTAATGACGTAACCCTCCAGTTAACAAAATAATATTTGCTTCAACTTGTGTGGTAATGTGGTGTACTCTGATTTAAAAGGCTCAATCTACAAGTCATTTTCAAGAGGCAAAGACACAAGACAGCCAAATCCAAAAACTCAGCTTTCCTAGATATGTAAATTAATATCTACGTTTCATTTTCACATTTACCATCAAATTAAACCAATATATATTATACTAATAACCTCTGATGTTAATCTTTGCTTAGCCTAAACTAATTACTTTTCTACTGAAAAACTTAGTCCAATTATTTAATTTGAATAGAATGTGACCTTTAAAGATTAAAAAGTTGATAAGTGAAATTATTTAGAAGACAGTGAAATAAACATAGATGGGGTGAATAGGTTTTTTATGAATTAATTAAAAAATTAAAATTTTAATTGCGGAATAATCAATTTTAATTCAATTCTATCACAATATAAATCACGCAATAATAAATATAAGTGCATAAAATAAATAAGAGATGACACCAATATTTTTACGTGGAAAAACCTTGGAAAAACTCAAAGTAAAAAATTACGGATACGTTCGGGTATCGATGTACTATGAATCAAGAAGTAGAAGATTTTATGAAGTTTTAGACTTACAAATCACTCATGATCTACCTTTCTCCACTCGACGTCTGATAGTCTTGAATTCCTTGCGCTCCACGTAGCTCTCGCTCCGATCTCCGTACTCTGACGGCTCCGCTTCTCAACAGATCAAATAGCCATGAAGCCTCCTACTTCGATCAAGGTAGTGTGATGATTTTTCAGGAACTAAATCATCCAATTGTGCATAACGATATTCGGTGTAGAAACACAATTGGAAAATCTCAAACCAAGAGAGAACTAGAAAATATATAATCACTCAATAATTTTCTCTCTCTAAATATCTCTGTAGAAGAATATGAATTTGTAGAAGAATTGCAGAGATCTATCAAAAGCCACAAGTCACACCCTTCTATTAGGTTTAACTCATATATATATAGAAGAGTCTTCAACTAATGGTAATAATTATTTTTCAATCAGGATTCGTATTTCCACCATTTAAATCTTTCAAATATAAATAAATATATCAATAATGGTTCAATATACTGATAATAGCTTCAAATCATGTCCTAAAGTAGTTATGAATTGATTGTATCTTAATATAATACCTCCCAAAAATAAATCTTGCATAGCCACTTACCGAATACTCGGTGAACACTCAACTGCGAAATTATGCGCAAGTTTGCAAAACTCTCTGGTGGAATTCTTACTTTTTGCGTAAACGAACGAAAGTTCGCACCTTACCGAGTACTCGGTGGAACAAAATACAAATTTTTTTGAACTTGTTTCTCTATTGCACTGCCGCTTCCAGTCATTGTTTCACTGAATATCCTTTGTATCTTCACCACTTTGTACACACATTTAACACTTATCAACTCAATCTAAAACACAAAACTCTCAACATGATTTTTGATCAGAATAATGGCATTACATAAATAAATGTTCTTACAATAAGTTATAACTAGGATTATATATGACTCATAGTTCGCCGTATCGTCCGAAACTATTATATATCGTCCGGTTCGTAACGCTCTAGGAAAGTGTCGATACCATTATTTAGCATCGATACTCATTTTAGAGGTTAATATTGTCCGAGTCCGTTACACCGATACCACAACTGATACCGAAACCGAAACCGCAACGACAAACCATGATATGAACTTCAGAAGGGATAAAATTGTGTTTCACCTTGTATAAAATCGTTTTGACTATAAATTAATTTTATGATTAAATATTTATGGCCAAATAAAAAAATATTTATATAAAGAAAAAGCGTATTTATTATGTATATAAAGAGTATCTCCCTCATCCCATGCACAAAACACTCGTAAACTGTTAGTACCAATTTTTTTTTTTGCTAAACCAATTTTCACTTGTCCCAAAGAGAAGCAATCACCTTTAATTTGCAACTATCAGACAAATTTAAAGGAAAGTAATGTCTCCAATAATTGAACACAAGTTGCTCACACGCGCACATATACATAGTAGCATATATATATATAATTGATGTGGCACAGTCAACTTGAATACCAGAGAGTTATTTGCACTCGAGTCAAGTATATGCTAAAAATTGTTTCTGAAACATTGATGATAGACCTCACTGCATGCATATGAAGGCACCATCGTTTTAATTTGGAAAAATTACTCATAATTTATATTTTTGCACACCAATTTTAAATAAGTCCTAAGAATAGTTTGGTAGCACAACTAAATAATACGTTTGAAATGTATTTACAAATAAGTTCTATATTTATTTTAATATTAATATTACCCTTTTATTTTATTACCTATTATTTTTATTTCAAATTGTATTAATTTTCTTTATGGCTATCATTTTGTTGGAAAGTAATAGTTAATTTGTGGATTTATTTATTTTTATTTGACTATCACTGTGTTACAGATTATGAATTACATTATGTAGCGATTTATTTCTAAAGTTATACTTTATGATTTAGTGGTATTACATTAAAATGAAAAAAATTAAATAAATAAATTTGACATGCTTGTCTTTTTTTTGAAGTAATTTTAAATATAATTTTACATATTCAACCATATTTTTTTCTTTAAAAAAATTTGTTTAAAAAGTAAAATTTTAAATAAGATATTAAGCCTATGAATTAAGAATGAAATCTCAAGAAGTAATTTTACTTATTGATAGGTTATTAAAGGGTAATATGGAAAAAAAAGTTTACAAAATTTCAAATTCGAACTTGTTTGTAAATATATCTTAAAAGTAGGATTTAATTATGTTGTCAAACTATTTTTAGAACTTATTTAAAATTGATCCACAAAAATAGTACTTATCAATAATTTTACCTTTTAATTTCTATTCTTTATTCAATATCTCTCTCTCTCACACACAATATGGATGTAAGTAGAAACAGCTGAAAAAGATGACCCATCGAATAGTTGGCTACGTGCCTTCACTGTTCTTCTGCCTTACATGATCAGATATTAAATTTAATTATTCCTGGATTTATCCCCATAAATTGACCAACACCGATATGAACTATCAAACAAACTGGGCAAAAAAATCAACCATATAATATATACACATACATACAAATATTGGCATTTCTTTGATGCAACACATACTACAGTGACCATGGGAGAAAAATGATTTTTAACAGAAATAATTACATTTATTCCCCCAAGAAAGGCCAAGTAACCTTTGCCTCTCTTCACATTTCACAAATCACACAAACCTCTCTTATCATTTTTCACATAGAGCCAAATAGGTTAGTGACTATCATATTATTATGTTTTTATGTAAAACGTCATTTTTTTAGGCTATTAACAAACAGATTTCCCACCTTAGACACAACACTCATTCCGTTAACAAATACCCCATCTGATATTAGAAATTAATATTTTATGCTCAAAATACCCCTAAATTAATATTTTATATTCAAAATACTCCTAAAAATAAATTAGCAACTAAATTAAAAAATTTAAATAAATTATATATATATATGTATATATATATATATATGTATACTACTTATAAAAGTGTGGGGCTTTTTGAATATATATATGTATGTATACTAATTTTAAACGCCGAACACTTTTTATAAGTAATATACATATATGTTGTAACACCCCGCTCCAACACTTGGTATAATATTGTTCGCTTTGGGTCCAGCCCGCACGGTTTTGCTATTGGGCTCATCACAAAAGGTCTCATACCAATTGGAGACAATACTGCACATATAAGCACATCCCTAGACCTTTACCCGGACGATGTGGGACATTACAATCACCCCTCTTGGGACCCAGCGTCCTCGCTGGCGACCCACGGGTGATGTGCATGCTCCCACACTTAATTCCGGGCGAACTCTAGCTCTGATACCAATTGTAACACCCTGCTCCAACACTTGGTATGATATTGTCTGCTCTGAGCCCAGTCCGCACGGTTTTGCTCTTGGGCTCCTCCCAAAATGCCTCATACCAATTGGAGACAACACTGCACATATAAGCACATCCCCAGACCTCTACCCGGGCGATGTGGGACATCACATATGTATTACTTGAGTATAAAATTAAAAAACAAAAAAATGAATTTGGGTTTCTATTCATCTTGTTTTTAAAAATAATTGATCAAAAACTTATACTTTAATATACTTTTATTACATTTTAATAATAGTTCATTGAGTGTAATTGTTACACTTTCACAATAATACACTTTAAATAATTTTTTTTAAGAGAATAGATACATATAAATTTTTGTCTTTATAATTTGTACTCCCTTCTCCTAAAATAATTGTCCACTTTTCTTCTTTAGTCATCCCAAAATAAGTGTCATTTTGAAAAGTCAAAGCATTTTATTTGATCAATTTA
Organism: Cornus suecica; assembly: GCA_963922005.1. NCBI lineage: Eukaryota > Viridiplantae > Streptophyta > Magnoliopsida > Cornales > Cornaceae > Cornus > Cornus suecica. The sequence continues at coordinate 12,413,469 of OY998244.1, read as the reverse complement.
CCTGTTTAACCTTCAAGTATTAAAGTTATAAGACAAAAATGCATAATACTCCATTGTGCTTTGGTTGAGTTGTAAAATACCCCCTGTGCTATTTTTTGCCCCAAATCACTACCATGTGCATTTCAAAAGTTGCAAAATATTACTCTTGGTTATGTTTTACATAAAAATATTGACCATTTTACCCCCACTGTCTTGTAATAACCCATTTTTAGTATTTTGTTTTCTCTTTTTCAATAATATAATTAAGGGTTCACTTCAAGAAACCCTCCTATGCTATTCAATTTAAACAACTAACCCCTATTGTGTCCACTTTGCCCCATATACTATCCAATTTCATCACTATGCCCCCTCATCTTCACATTTAGAGTCAAAATGTCTAAACTACCCTCCCTTAATAGTATAAGGGGGTTTAGTGAAATCAACCCTTAAAAAAATAATTTTTCAAAAATAAATTAAATTTTCGTAAAAACTATAAATTTCAATATATATATATATTTCAGAAAATATGAGTTTTTACGAAAAATAAATTTTTTTGCTAAAAAGTATATATTATGTTCCAAAAATATGAATTTTTTCCGAAAAATAATTTTTTTTTCGCAAAAATATATATTATGTTCCAAAATATGATTTTTTTGCGAAAAAGTATATATTATGTTCCAAAATATGAATTGTTTCTGAAAAATAATTTTTTTGCGAAAAATATATATTATGTTCCAAAATATTATTTTTTTCCGAAAAATAATTTTTTCCAAAAATATATAATATGTTCCAAAATATGATTTTTTTCTGAAAAATATTTTTTTGCGAAAAAGTATTTATTATATTCCAAAAAATGAATTTTTTTTCTGAAAAATACTTTTGTTGCACAAAATATATATTATGTTCCAAAATATGATCTTTTCCAAAACATATATACTATTATGTTCCAAAATATGATATTTTCAGAAAAATATTTTTTTTGAGAAAAAGATATATACTATTATGTTCCAAAATATGATTTTTTTTCGAAAAATAATTTTTTTTACAAAAAATATATATTATTTTTTCGGAAATTATTCATATTTTCGAAAATAATAAACTCCCTCAGAAAAATATTTTTTTTTTTGCAAAAATATATATATATTTTTGAATTTATTATTTTTGCGAAAAATATAATTGATTTTCGAAAAATAATTTTTTTAAATGGTTGATTTCACTAAACCCCCTTATACTATTGAGGGTAGTTTAGGCATTTTGATTCAAAATGTGAGGTGATGGGGCATAATGATGAAATTGAATAGTATAGGGGGCAAAGTGGACACAATGAAGATTAGTTGATTAAACTGGATAGTATAGGGGGGTTTCTTGAAATTAACCCTATAATTAATAATTCAAAACTTCACACACATATTTATTTATAGGGGTGTTCAAAACCGGTTCCATTCCTTAAAAATAAGAAATGAAACTGAATCGAACCGGAACCAAAATTTCGATTCTGGTTCTGATTCGTACTATCATTATTTTAAAAAAAAAAAATTAAAAAACACCACATGTCAAAAGATAATTTAATTTTATATGTGTTTCTATATTTAATTTGTGAAAAAAATACATAATTCGTGAAAATATATTTAAAGCTACAAAAAAAAAAGCTACCAAAAATATAAATAAAAGAACTACCAATATATATATATATATATAAATTTGTTAAATTATAAGTAACATTATTTTGAATTACGAATTTCACTAAATCTTAGCTCTCCTCCTCCTTTCTTTCTCTCCATTTTTTCTCATTCTGTCTACAAACCAACATATTGACATATATAAAATAAATATTATCTTTTGATATTTGATATTTTTACATTTTTTTTAAAAGAAATGATAGTACAAATCGGAACCGAAATCAAAATTTTGGTTCTGATTCCTATTTTTAAGGAACCGAATCGATTTTAAACACCCCTATAAATAAATATATTGTGTGAAGTTTTGAATAATTAATTATATTATTGAAAAGAGAAAAAAAAAGTGAACAAAATACTAAAAATGGGTTATTATAAAATTAGGGGGGCAAAATGGTTAATATTTTTGTGTAAAACATAACCAATGGGGTATTTTGTAACTTTAGAAAAATACAAAGTAGTGATTTGGAGATAAGCAAAACACAATGGGGTATGTTGCAACTTTTGAAAAGTATAAGGTAGTGATTTGGGACAAAAAATAGCACAATAGGGTATTTTGTAACTGAACCAAGCACATGGGGTATTATGCACTTTTGTCAAGTTATAAAACATATACTCCCTCTGTCCTAATTTACTTGTCCATGTTTGACTAAAAAACACTCACAGATTTTGGTCAAATTGGACAACTAAAACATGACGGAGGTAGTATTTTATAAACGATTCACATCACTATGGTGATGTCACGGGTAAAGTTGATATTTCATTCACTAACACTATAATAAAAGTCATCATCTTACAAAGTTGAATTCCTCAAAAAGAATTTATAATTTGAGACGGAGGGAGTAATATATTTTTTCAGATTTGAATTTAAATAAATAAGTAAAATTAAGCAAAAAATAAAAAAATTATTTGTAATTTATTCAAAAATATTAATTGAGTTAAACAAAAAACTAATTTATAATTTGTTCAAAAATATTAATTTAGTTACTAATTTATTTTTTAGGGGCATTTTGAGTATAAAATATTAATTTAAGAATATTTTGGGCATAAAATATCATTTTCTATTGGAGTGTTTGTTAACTGAATAGTCACAAAATGGGGGTGGGTGTAAAATGAGAAAAGTACATGGGACTATATGATACTCATGTGTTTGTTAAAAGTTTGAAAGGTTATTTGTTAATAGCTTTTTTGTTTTATATATAAAAAGAAGAAATTACACTATTAAGTCACATGAAGAAAATTGGCTTCAACTCCAATTGCTTAATTTCTAATCCCTTACCAATATAACATACTCAAAATTAGCATTTCGTTATCGATCACCACGGCCCGTCATTTTTCTCCCCCGAACCACTACTCCACCATCTCTGCAAATGATTTTCAAAATGGGTTCTCGGATTTTAAATAAATTTTGAACATACAAAATTGTTAGCGTCTGCTTGATTTGTATTTCTAAAAAATATTTTTGAAAATTCTGAAAACTAAAAACTATTTTCTTAGCATCTGCTTGATTTGTATTTCTAAAAAATATTTTTGAGAATTCTGAAAACTAAAAATTATTTTCTGATAACAATAAAAATAAATTTTCTGAAAACTGACATTTTTATAATTGAATTTTTTGAAAATAATTTTCAGAAAACCTAACAAAATAGATTTTGTACAATTTTTTTATTTTTAATTTTTCAAAAATAAAAAACTATTTTCATATATGCAAACCAAACATACCTTAAATTTTATATGGCAGAAGAGATGGATATTACTCTTACTTTTGAAACGGGAGAGAACGCAACCGTTATTTCAACTCTGTTTTTTTTATTTTTTATTTTTAGGAGATAGATGTAATTACATAACATTAAGATTATAATATATTCTATACACAGCATTATTACACAAAACTTAACCACCTAATAGCAACTATATACGTGTCCAATAATAAATAAAAAATCCGCGAGAGGGAGAGAGAGAGAGAGAGAGAGAGAGAGAGAGAGAGACGCTACAGTGACAATGAGAGAGAAATGTGATTTTGGTTGGTAGATAAGGACCACTATTTACATACATTATAGTACATAGAATGAACATCATTTTCAGCATCAAAATGTCCTGTGGCTTGTTGTGTTTCAACTCTTTCCTCCTCCTTCAACACCATTTCATCAACTCCATAAAACCTAATATATAGCTCTTAGGATCCTCCGCAATACAGCAAGAGAAACAACTTCAGTAGTTGATATCAAGGTCCAACCAATCCTTAGTTTCCATAAACATGGTGAAGAGACTACTTAGTCAATCCACAGCTCTCAAAATATCCAAGAATGACAAGAAACAACAGCTCAGTTCTTTGATAAAGGTCTTGAGACCTAAAGTCTACATCACAGACTCTTCAAGCTTCAAAACCCTTGTCCAAGAGCTCACCGGCAACGGAACCCTGGTTTCGTCCCCGCCACCACCACCACCTCCTCCTCTTCCCACTACTACAATACAGCCACTACTACTCCAAGAAGATCATGTTGTCCCGGTCGATGTTATAGACGTAGAGCATGATCAAGAAGACTATCTTGACTACCATGAAGAGTATCATATAAGTAACGCGGATTTAGAACTGTCCTTCGATTCGTCTGAACTAAGCATGGCAACGAATTCGTTCCCCATGTTAGATAGTTCGCCGGAGCTAAGCATTTCCACGCCTTTCGTTGCACATGACAGCAGTTCTCAGCTAGCAAACTATCAGATGGATTTTTCGGTTTATAGGGATGTAGAGTCCTGGCTATTAGAATTCGAGCCGTTTCCTTACTATAATGGTTATGGTCCTCCCTTTCACCAACAGCCGGAGATCTCAGTGTGTGACTATGACATATCGGGGCTCGTATGATATATATATATATATATATATGTATATATGCGTTGATGATCATCAGCCAGAAGAAGAGCCTATATGTGCATGCATGGTGTTACTAATGTTATTGTTACTGTTTATACACTGGTATAGATACCTTTCTAATTATTTCCAACCAAAATGATAGTCGGATATATTATCCAATACTGTATATCTGTATAAATATTGATTAGGCCGTTGTTGTATTCATTGTATACATACTGTATGTATATATATAGGTATGTAAAATGCTGTTGTATTCATTGTATACATACTGTATGTATATATATATTTGATGAATAATTCTCTATATAATCCATGCGTAGATTATGGTTTCCATCCAAGTCTATCACCATATTGTACTCTCTCTGTCTCTGTCTCTCTCTACATACACATATACACACAGGTAGGTATACATATTTCGTATCTAATGTTTTCACCGATGTCTATCACGATATTCACTTGTAAAAATATATGCAGTCTGCAGATATATAAATATCTATATGTGTGTGTAATGTCTCTGTGTGTCTATCTATCTATATATATAGTATTTATCTTTTCATCCATGTCTGTCACCATACTGTATTCATTAGATGAATATACTCTCCCTCTCTGTCTATAGATTATGTTTTCATCTATGTCTATTCCCATATTCATGTGCAACAATATCTGCAGATTTATATATACATGTAATGTCTCTGCATGACTGTCTATCAATATATACAGTATTTTGGTTTTTATCCATGTCTGTCACCATAGTGTATTCATTGGATGCTCTCTCTCTCCATTTATCCAGATGATTATGTACGACAACTACTCATCCCCACTATTTCCCACCACTGATTCATCCAGATGATTAGGTATGACAACTACTCATCCCCTAGATCATGTATGCTTCAATCACTCTTCAAGTTTTGTGCCTAGCTATCGCTTATAACAACTTACTGACACTGTTTGTTCCCAAGTTCCGAAACTCAAAGAAAGACGATGATCAGTTGTTGATTTTGATGCATAGCTTTCATTTCATCTACTTACGTACTATTACAATCCAACCAGATGATTAAGGATGACATCTACTTATCCCAGATAATGTATGCCTTAAATCAGCTCACAATTTTTATGCAAAGTTTTCTCCTGATTTACATATTATTGCAATTGTTCATACCAAGGTTCCGAAACCCAAAGCAAGATTATTGTGCATAGTTTATCGTTTGAAATTAATAACTTACACTGAGAGCCGACACTTGCTAAATAATGCTAGACGTTAGGTTCAACCTCGGTTACTTTTAAGGGACCATACTAGAGATAGACCACTTAATTGGGTAACTCAAGTTCTCATCATGGTATCACACACCATTTGCCCAGCCCTGATGGTCAGTAGGTCCCCTTGTCTGTGAATTTGGACAATATATATACATATATACACACATACGCCATATCCTATTTGCTATTCCGCAATATACCCCCCATCCAACTGTTATGAGTCAGTACTCTTAAACCGTGTGTATGTGAGTGAAATGGCAAATAAAATGAAAAAGATAGTCCGGTAGAAGGGACTTGAACAACCTTCAAGTAGGTATTTCTCCAAAAACAGTTAAAAAGAATTTTATGCAGATAAAATGAAATTTAAAATGGTTTCTGCCGAGATTTTTCGATGCATGGCAACATCAATGCATATAAACCACAAATTTGGGGGCCTGTAAGAATGTCTACCAATGCATTAGTCCCTAGTAAGTGATTGTGTTATACAATCTCAAACTTTTGTACCAATGCTTGAAAGCCGCATGAACTGATGCAGTTAATATCTTTGACTCTTTTGGAATGTATAGAATAGATCAGTTCAGAAATCAATATACAAGTTTAAACATTAAAAACAATAAAGGATGAACACTTCTATCTGACCTTTTAACCCCCATTATTCACTTACTCCTAGGTTAACACTAGATCGCCACGATTTGTAGTGTAACTAAAATATTAGCTATATTATCAGAAATTATCTGGATTTTCTTTTTTGGTAAAAGGAAGATTGAGGACAAACGGTTCAGGTTAAACTAATGGATATTAGAATAAATTGATGGAGAAGATATATGGCATCAGAAGTATTGGGCTGTTGTGCATTTCAATTATTTGGCCTTTTAATTCTTCAATTCAATGATACCGCCATACAGCGATCATAACTAAATCCTTTCACATTATTTTTGAAGACAACCAATTTAGCTCACTGACAAGGGGAAAGATCTGTTTTGACTACCGAGGACCAGTCATCAATATCCTCAATGTAGAGACTCCATTCAGGGTTGTGGCTGATCAATCCACGATCCACTGAAAGTTGAGGAATTAACCATAAGCCTAAGGTGTAGACGTCATAATCAGGAATAGACCTTCTACAAAATGATAGAGAAGCAAAGACTTTCAAACTACATGATGTGGAAAGCGAGATATAAATGCAATTCAAATTGTTAAGGTTAGCTGCCATATTATTAACATAAAAAAAGTAACAGGTCAGATGGAAGTTAAGCTTAGCTAGAAAGAATGCACTCTTACATTTCAGAGCCATATGCAGCATCATATAGAGACAAAAGTTCCAGAAAACCAGGTGAGATAACATGATTTTCTGTTTTGAGAATAAAATTACCCAAGAGAATAATGCATATTCGATCAAATTATTTGCACAAACACTCATGGTGAAATAAGTTACCAATATTGTAAAACCCAGATTGAAAATAAGTTATTTAGGCAAACAACGAAAGCAGACACCTTGTGTTATTGAGGTCTGCCTTGCGCTTATTGCGGAGCTGGAAGGCTATACAAGGACTTCAGTTGCCTACTTATGAGCTTGCTGTTTTGAATGGCCAATTGGAGTTCCAAGTCATCAGACCACCACTGTTCTAACCCATGTGCCTCAAGAAACTTCTGTTTTCCTTTTGACAACACAAAAAGCTTCGCAGCGGCTTGCTCATTTGTTGGAGCCACATTTTCCTTCTCATCCTTATCAACTTGGTTTTCTTCTGCACCGGGCGGATCTGTATAATAGCAACAAATATAGTCACTGTTGTTCACGTACAAATGAGGTACCCACTTCTTGAGTCCTCCTACACCACAAATATTTGCGCTCTCATCACTGATCGCCTGAGTTTCACCACTTGAAGGAAGCATGGATTTAAGTCTCTTCCAAGCATACCCAGCTTGTTCTCCTATGTTTCTTAAACTCATAGCCAATGAAACAGAAGGTGGATTAAAGAGATGGGTCTCCACAAATATTCCTTGTTTGGCCAATGCTTTTCCCACTTGTAGAGCGAACCCGGCCCCTAAGGAATGACCTGCAACACATACATTACTGCTTCCATACCTGTCAGCAATTGATTTTAATGCCTCCAAGGATCCACTAAATCTGACAGAGCCCTTAAGGCTTTCCCAAGCTAGAAAACGGAGATCATCCTCTATATCTCTTCTGAATGTTTGGCTTTTAAGTATTGTTCCCCTAAGTGCCAAAACCGCCCTTGGGGCACCACCGGGTCTAATTAGGATGAAGTCAGACAGAGCTGCATATCGATCCCATTCCAGTATTGCCCCGAAAATGGATCCATCTCTCTCATCAATTAAGGTTTTGACCAGCTTGTACTTGAAAGGGATCCACCATTTTGGAGCAAGAGCATTTTCTTCCGTCCTGTTTTCTTGTCTGTCAAGTTCAAGCAAGTAAACTGCTTGTATAAAGCAGGCAATTACCGTCCTTTTATAGTTTGCATCCTTCCTGCCAATTGAAAACATGAAAATAACATCAATGGCCATACCTACAACAATTTACAGAAGAAGGAAATAAAATTGTCACAAAAAACCATGTAAAATCGTGTACAGGAAAAAATAAATAAATAAAGGGATGAAAGAGCATCTTCGAACAAGAGAAATCCCCCCGCCCACATTCTCTCTCTCTCTCTCTATATATATATATATATACACACCCCCACGCGTGCGCATATATGTGTATATTCACACACAGAGACATATGACTGATCTCATTGCTGTATCACAGAACACTTTCAATATTAACTTGGATAGATATCAAAAACGAAATTTGAATTTGGATACACCTATCCCACCATTTACTACATGCCCTGTCCATTTGCCCCATCCAGCTTCAATTCTTTCATTAGCTTTTTTCCATCTCACTTTTCTCCTTCATTATTGATAATTGAGCCTAAATCACAGAACGCTCAATTCTAGGCCCTCTCACTAGAACACATTGCACAAAATAACACAACCTTCGTTGACATGAACAGTAGTTCCTCTCCCTCTTTCTTTGTTTTTCTGGGCCAGGAATCAGAATTCAATGCAGTCCCAGAATATTGGCAGAATCTCTTTTCAAACATTCCAATACTTTTCTTATAGACATTTGTATAACATAAAGTTGTGGGATATCTGATTTAGATCCTCATTATATTCATATACTCAATCACACCAGTTGGGTCCATAGAATAGCTTCCCTTTATTTATTTTTTTCCTGTTTCCACATTTCATAAGTTGCCACAAGACTCTCTGACTTTTTCCTATTACCCTTGACCTACAGATTGATATCTTCCTGCTAATAATTTGTTGAATCATTGAATGTGGTGATCTAAATTTTCGGCAAGAGGGATGGATAAGCCAGCTCTCACAATTGGACATATGCAGCACCGAAGAACATCTTGGTCAAAAAGTTAATGTTTACATGATTATTGCATTCCTTATCCACATGATTTTATAACAAAACAAAGAAATCAAATGAGTCATTGGCTCACAACTTATCACTTGCAAGGCTAAAAGGAACAAGAGGGACAAACAATTCATGCAGTCCCCCCTGAGAAAATGAGTTTTTAATCTGCAACTAGTCCACATATAAGAACTAATGAATAAGAGCCAAATAATCCCGAAAGAAATAGAAAAAAATTGTTGCTTTGATTCCAAATGGATTAAACATTAAGGCCATTTACCAGTGTATTGTTGTAGGGTGGAGTGTAGCCTGTGTAGGGATACAAAGCTAACTTTTGAAATTATTTGCATAAAGTTGTTGTAATCGAATTTTGTTTGCTCAACCTTGGCAGCCCAACCATATATTTAAGAAACCAAAAACAAATAAGATCAGTTAGATAACTCCGGAAACTAACTAACCGAGTCAACTAAGAAATAGCTAGTTACTCGAGACCACCATTAACAACCAGCTTGTAGTAATACTATATGGTGGGGCCACTTTTATATAATGGTGAAGATTGAAAACAATGGTTTTGATATGTTATAAAATATACTAATTCTATTTTTGTAATGAGACATGTATTTTGGGATATCTGCAAACAGAATGAGGGACGAAATATTGGATGAAGCGAGTAGTATTCCTCCATGTTCATTGTGACCCTAGTCTAGTTTAAGCCCTTAATTTATGTGCCTGGCATTTCTAGAGATCTATCCAAAGTGCACATTTAAAGATTCAAAAGTAGTAAAATTAAGGCAGTTCAAATGTACATCCTATGTCCCTTCCTTTTTTACTTCTCTTTTCTTTTTATATTTCATATATTTTATAAGAACATCACGACCTTCCTTTTTTACTTCTCTTTTCTTTTTATATTTCATATATTTTATAAGAACATCACGACCGCGGACGAGTCCAAGCCTTATCCGATTCGTTTTCGTGTGTGTGGGGTGGGGGCGCATTGCACGGTCCATTGATTAGTCGAGGTGGTCAACTGACCTGGACATCACGGTTATCAAAAAAATAAAAAAAATTATAAGATCATCCCTCCCTTTCTGCAACGCATCTAGAAAGCCAAAGATTGTTAAATCAATCAGTGTTCACAGACTAACAATTTGACAACCCCCAAATTCCAACAATTACCTTTAGGAAAAAGGGCAAATTGAAACCACCCAAATAGAAACCTAGGTTCCAATGTGACAAATGGGTGATTGTGCGTGACCCACAAAAAATTGGGCAAATTGTAAACCCATCACATTGAAAGTTGAAACCATCCACAAACAATCAAAACAAGTATCAAAACCCAAAACCCACAATTCTATTTGTACCCAAAGTGCCACTCATAGACACATGTAATGTGTATGAGTTGTGTGCATCATCCAATTCGCATGATACGGAAACATATACATATATATATATATATATATATGGAAAGAGAGAGATAAAAAAGGTAGTGAACAAACCAACTAGAATTGATGATATCTCTCCAATTAGGCGAAGAAAGATTGCGCGGTCCAGACACATGAAACGCGTAGGGATGAGACCCGCTTTCTCTCCCTACTTGCACAACCCCTGCTTGTGCTGCCACAATCTCCTCTGTATTCCTCTTCGCCATCGGCCCAGTAGAGATAGAGATAGTGCGTGTTTTTGTGTGTATCAGTGCGTGTTTGTATAGAGAGAAGGAGACGTGGCTGTGTGGAGTTTTGGGTATCTCGAGTGTGAAGGCTTTTCGATGGTATCGGATTCAAATCCGACGGAATGCATTCATTTTGTTGGGATTAAAATAATAATTTTGATTCTTGTCGGGGTGGCGTCTCTAACGGTCATATTTTTCTCAGCTATCGGTCTCCGCTTTGCTTAGCCTTCAAGAGAAGAGAGACCTTTTTTAATAAGGCAATCTCTCCAAGGCTATTTTCGTCAACTCAAGCTCTATTAGGGTAAGCAGTAAATTATAGTTACTCTCCAGATATAATATATTACAAATGCACTTCCTATCGTTTTGATAATTACAGTTTCAACTCCTCTAACTTTGAAATAATTTATGGGTTAATTTCAGTAAACTCTCCTATACTATTCAAATTAATCAACTAACCCCTTCTTTATCCATTTTGCCCCCTATACTATTCAATTTCATCAAATTGCCCCCCTCAGCTCACATTTTGACTAAAAATGCCTAAACTACCCTCAATCAATAGTATAAGGGGGTTTGTTGATTCAACCATTTAAATTTTTTTTTTTCAAAAATCAATTATATTTTTCACAAAAATTATAAATTCAGAAATATATATATATATTTCTTTTGCAAAAAATCTGCAACATATGAAAATTCATTTTTCACAAAAAATTCAAAATTTTTTTTGCAAAACATAAATTTTTTTTCCGAAAATCTACAACATATGAAAAAAAAAAATTTCAAATTTTTTTTTGCAAAAAATCATTTTCTTGCGAAAAAAAAATTCCGAAAAAAAAAAAAATTTCCGAAAATCTGCAACATATGAAAAAAAAAATTCAAATTTTTTTTTGCAAAAAATCATTTTTTTCCGAAAATCTGCAACATTTGAAAAAAAAATTTTCAAAATGTTTTTTGCAAAAAATCATTTTTTTCCGAAAATCGGCAACATATGAAAAAAAAATTTCCGAAAAAAAAAAGAAAATTTCCGAAAATCTGCAACATGTGAAAAAAAAAATTTCAAAATCTTTTTTGCAAAAAATAATTTTTTTTCGAAAATCTGCAACATATGAAAAAAAAAATTCAAAATTTTTTTTGCAAAAAAAAAAAAAATTTCCGAAAATCTGCAACATATGAAAAAAAAAAATTTCAAAATTTTTTTTGCAAAAAATCATTTTTTTCCGAAAATATGTAACATATAAAAAAAAAAATTCAAATTTTTTTTTGCAAAAAATCATTTTTTTCCCAAAATCTGCAACATATGAAAACAAAAATTTCCGAAAAAAAGAAGAAAATTTCCGAAAATCTGCAACATATGAAAAAAAAAAATTCAAATTTTTTTGCAAAAAATCATTTTTTTCCGAAAATCTGTCCACTTTGCAAAAGAAATATATATATATTTCTGAATTTATAATTTTTGTGAAAAATATAATTGATTTTTGAAAAAAAAAAAATTTAAATAGTTGAATCAACAAACCCCCTTATACTATTGATTGAGGGTAGTTTAGGCATTTTTATTCAAAATGTGAGCTGAGGGGGGCAATTTGATGAAATTGAATAGTATAGGGGACAAAGTGGACAGATAAGGGGTTAGTTAATTAATTTGGATAGTATAGGGGGGTTTACAGAAATTAATCCATAATTTATTTATCCATGATTATGTTTCATTAACTTAAATATGTTTGTATCTAGTTGAGAGTATTTTAAACATTTTTCATCTGAAAAAGTGATGATTATGAAATATTTTTATTATAACTTACAAACTAAAGAGAATCTACCTGTAATTATTCAAACAACTCCTCTAACTGTGAAATAATTTATTTACCCATGATTATGTTTCATTAACTTAAATATCTTTACATCTAGTTGATGGTATTTTAGACACTTTACATATGAAAAAGTGATGGTTAAGGAGTATTTGTTTCATCTTACAAACTAAAGGAAATTTAGCTGTAATTATCCAAACGACAAAGATGCGAATATAATATATCATATCTCATGGGAATATAATTGTAATTTACCCTTCCTTAATTTAATGTTATAACTTTCTTTTAGAAGAACTTCCAAAATAAAGTACTTCTAAAAAAAACGTTTCTTTCGGAAGAGGATTCATATCGGTAGAATTGTTTGACAAAAATAGATTATTTATTCAATACATGACTCTCTTGAACACAAATACATTATAAACTAACAGTTTTTAAATTATTTTTTTAAGTTATTTAATGTGATTTATATTTTTCTTTACAAAATTGTGTAATGATTTTAACTTAACGTGTCCAAATTATTAATCTAAATTACCTATTTTTAATTTAAGTATTTACTTTTGTGCACGATTGCATAACTCTACTCCAGAATATTATTATTTAAGGCATTTTATTTTTTTGTGAGTGCCTGTAGAATAATTATTATCCTTTTATTCGTCTATGCCACTTGATCTGGGTGAATTTGCCCCATAAAGAACATTTTTATTTGATTGGTGGACATAGAGATTAGAGAATAAATTCTAGATGGGAAAAAAGTAAAAAGAAATAAATAAACAGAAAAAATAAAATAAAATGTGGTTGTCATATTATACATATGTAATTAGAATTGCAAATGTACTTAATCAAGTTTTAGATTGTTTGAATTCAGACTCTATATAGAGCTTGATTCATATTCTATTTGAGCTGGGGATAAGTTCAAAAAATGTGTTTTAATTCGAGTTCTTGTGAATTTATTTCACTCTACTCTATTGTTGAGTATTATTATTATATGAACTTATAATCAAGAACATAAACGAACTCATGATACAAGAAAAATACTCTTGAATCCAAAATTTCCTTGCCTTTCAGAACATAAAAGGGTAAGTAAATACTAAATGTGGAAAAGAATAAAAACCAAAAAAAGAATCACAAAGAAATAGAGGTGACCAAGAAAAATATTGCTTCATTAAAGATAAATTGATGACTTAAATTTAGATTTTTTTTTTAACTGTAATGTCCGGGCTAGTATACACGCATCTCGACTAATTCACAAAATCGTGCAAAGCGATCCGGATAAGACTCGAATTATGTCCGCGATCGTGGTCGTGGCTCAGGTACGCAAAACTTTAGTGGTGGTATGATTAGACCTGTCAATGGATCGGATTCGGATCGGATCAGTTAAATCCAAATCCAATTTGTTAAGAAATCGGATTATCGGATTCGGATCTTAATCGGGTTATCGGATTTTATTTTCAATCCATATCCGGTTAATATCGGATTCAGATCGGATTCGGATCATAATCGGATTATTGACAGGTCTATTGATAAGAATAACAAAAATTCCCGATTCGCGATCTGAATCCGATAATTCGACGGATTTTCACTTAGTTAATTCATATTCGAATTTCTTTATTATAGAATATCTGATTCGAATATCTAATTAAAAAAATACAAAAATACAAAAATCAAAAAATACTGAAATACTAAATTATTCACACTTTTAATAATTGTATTTATGATCAATCATTATTAATAAATAATAAAATAATTAACAACTAACATTTATATACATGTACAATATTAAATATATATACATAAAAATATCAAATATATATTTATAAATATATTTTATATCGCATCGGGTTATTATCGGATCGGATGACATAAATCCAAATCCAATTTGTTAAGAAATCGGATTATCGGATTCGGATCCTAATCGGGTTATCGGATTTTATTTTCAATCCATATCCGGCTAATCGGATCGGATTTGGATCGGATTCGGATCAAAATCCGATCCATTGACAGGTCTAGGTATGATACCGTGAAATTCAAACAGACCCATCTCATATATTCATCAATTTTCATGGGACAATATTACTCGAATTAAGCAGTCCTTTAGTTGTTACAGATGTACCCACATGGAATTTTATGTGGTGGAGATGTTTTCCTCACCAATTTCATTTGCAATTGCCATAATATATATATGTGTGTGTGGTGAGTGTATTGAAACAAATTGAATTACAACCTCAGAATCAGACACAATGAATAGCAAGAAAAAGAGTAGACCTTCAAGTAGAAAAGAGAATAATTAAAAAAATAAATGGCCTTGAATTTGAGTGCTCTTTCTCATCTCCAAAAGCCTCCATTTCTGATTCCAAACCACAAACATTTCTTCAAACTCTACCAATCTTCATATTCTTTCACCACCACAACTACAAGTGCTCTATCTGATGGAACAGAAAGTGGACTCACTGAGGAGGATTCTCCATCTTACCCTGGTATGTCCCTCATAACATGTAGTCCTTACATACATAATATGTGTGTATGTATTTATTTGTTTTGATTGTCTAACATGACCCAGATGCATCAAATTTATTTATATAATCTGCATCAAATTATATTAGCTATTTTATTCTGTGAACACACTGCTCATCATATTGGAAATCTGATTACTATCTATTAGGTTAAATGTAAGTTTTTTGTAACATTTGTCCCAAATATTCACCAACAATTTTTTTACCAGAGGGAAGTCATGTGAGTGGATTCTCTGTCACAACTTACAACTAAACAGTTGATGGGCCACACAATTGTGCAAAGAGAGTGATTTATACTTGTATAAAATCATTATTATACAAGTACAACTACTAGGGTAAAGTTGAGACTATATTCGCAGTCGTGGACTTAACAAATTGTTTACATTCAGTAGGAATTGAACCTTATACTTGATGCTTACTGTGACACTAGGCCGCAAATCTTATTCAAGAGCTTACACATTCGGGTTTAGGGCACTAATATGTTAGGGTTCGCACACCCTATGTACGAAGCCGTGTACACCTGCAAATCAGAAAACGCACACAAACACACCAAACAATCGACACAAGAATATATACGTGGTTCAGCCAAATAAGCCTACGTCCACGGAGAGCACCGTTTCACTAAAAAAATCACTGAGAGGATTACAAGGGGGTGATTCGCAGATCACACACGCACACACACTGTGTATACTCACGCCTGTATCACCGGAATAATATAAACGTATATTATTCCTAACTCTCTCTCTCTATTTCTGTGTACACAATTCAATAGGAAAATCCCTATATTTATAGGTGATGATATAGAGGTGGGTTTCCCAATCTTCCGATGTGGGACAAGTTAATATAACAAAGTAGTCATATTATATATATATGCCAATATATAACATAATAATTGTCATAGTGAATGTTAGAAAGAAGTAAAGAACCTGCTTGTCTGTTTTGTTGCGCCTCTCGTGTTTCGGGCTTTGGTCTTAGACTCTAGGCCCTTGTTCTATGTTCTAGGAGCGGTATGCCATGCCACCCTTCATGTGTACATTTTGTGTGTGTGTTATAGAAGTCGGGTTACTTATCCGGAAAAGAAAAGCATACAACATTACAATTTTTCAATTGAAATCCAAAGATGCTAAAATCATTATTATACAACTACTAGGGTAAAGTTGAGACTATGTTCGCAGGCGTGACCTTAACGAATTGTTTACATCCGGTAGGAATTGAACCTTATACTTGATGCTTACTGTGACACTAGGCCACAAATCTTATTCAAGAGCTTACACATTCGGGTTTAGGGCACTGATAATCGTCATAGTGAACGTTAGAAAGAAGTAAAGAACCTGTTTGTCTGTTTTGTTGCGCCTCTCGCGTTTCGGGCTTTGGTCTTAGACTCCAGGCCCGTGTTCTATGTTCTAGGAGCGGGTATACCTTGCCACCCTTCATGTGTACATTTTGTGTGTGTGTGTGTTTTATAAGTCGGGTCACTTATCCGGAAAAGAAAAGCATACAACATTACAATTTTTCAATTGAAATCCAAAGTTGAATTATAGTGTGCTAAAATTATATGTCAGATTCAGTGCCAAATAGTGCTACTTGCTTGCATATTGGACACTGCATCATCAGTTTGTTATTTTCAATTCGCAGTTTACAAGGAATTAGTTACTTTGATTCCATAACTTGTGTCATGCGACAACTTCTGCTTGTAGATCAATTGCTTTTGACTTCAAATCATTCAAAATATTTCTATCCAATCCAACTATAGATCTATGAAACTATAATATATCCATAAAACAGAATTTGTGTGAGCGGGCATAAACATGTTGAAGTTGATTATACATGTTGTAGAGTAATGCAAGTTGCTCTAGTCTTGCTTTACAGTTTATCTGTCTGATAGGAACTAGTAGTTGAGTTCTGATATATTTTTCCCCTTCATTTTGTGTTTTCTTTGAAGGATCTCTATCTTCTACTCGCTCACAATTGGATCTCTTGGAGCAACTCACTTCCGGTAGTTCATTTGTTGATGGTACGTGAGTTCCGTCTTTTTGTTAGCACAAGTTGAGTTAAAATTCTATATTACAAAGAAAAATATCAAACCATTTTGCTAGGTACATTTGTTCATGGTACGTGAGTTCTGTCTTTTTTTGAAAATAGGGCCTGTTAACCACTATTTATTCTAAAAGCTTAAGTTGTTAGAGAAGGTAACACCCCCCCTCATGTGTGGCCTTTTTTTTGGCCGAACACGTGAAACAACCTTTATCAATATGGGTGACGGCGAGGTCCGAACATAGGACTTCCTGCTCTGATACGTTCAATAGTGCTAATGAAGATTCACTTATTCCATGCCGTCACCAGGTTATAAAAGCGATGGCGACTCTGGAAAACTAAAAATCCGTGAGCAGCTTGCACAATTGGCTGGTAACAGGGACGATAATTTCAACCTTCCATTGGGTAAAAATTTAAAGAAGGTGAGTCCTAAATTCTTAACTGTATCACAGAAGAGAAACATAAGAAGGCAGGCTTACCTGAATGAAGTGTCTCGGAGAAATGACTCATCTTTCTTTGCCACCATAGGAGCATTTGTAATTTTACCCCCTCTTATCATACTAGGAATCGCTATATTAACTGGTAATGTACAGCTTTTTCCATGACATGACTTTGTGAGATTATTATACAAACATTACATTTCTTAGATCATCCTATAAAATTTAGGATCATACTGTCTATAGTTCTCTTGAAATCGATGTTCTTCATGTAGACACGAGAAAAATGTAATGGCAAGAATGTTTCAGCTTTTCCATATATTAGTACTGGAAATTTCTACGAAATATTTTGAGAGAGATATGTCTATATATGATCATGAATCTTCTTCATTTGATATCATAGTTGAAACATGTCATCATCTAATGTGGATATTTTTAAATCATTAGATTTTGCTCCAGAAAATAGCGGATATTATTTCAATCTAACTAAGACAAGAAAAATGCTACCTAGGCCTACTTGTTAAGCCTATTTGTCTTAATCTACAAGCTTTTATGTGGTGGTAGGGTTCACAGTTGAGATTATGTATCATATCAGATATTAAAGAAGTATATTTATCTAACAAGTAGGTGCAAGTGTCATTACTCCTAAAATCCTAATGACATGTAATTATGCAATATAGTTTCTGAAACATCATGTGGGTGAAGAATTTTCACAACCTTGTGATTCATGCTAAAATTGTATTGTTCCAATAGTTAAGTGTGTTCACTTGGTGATTAGATGACATATATATATATATATATATATATCATGTCACTCCTATAAATGTATGTGTTATCTCCCTAGCTCTAGTTTTGGAACTACCACTTCAAACTAGGACTTGGTATGCTGATGATCAAGAACTAAACAAGTTTGGGAATTCAATTTTGGAATGAAATTAACCCTTATAAGGACAAGAAATTCTTGGCAGTCAGTATAAATTTGGGTAACATGAAAAGCAAATAAGATGGTATTTAAGACCTAAAAGAACCATGTAGACCTACTAAGTTTTCAAAATTTGAATGATGTTCATGTCTATGAAAAGTCCACTTAAATTCTGAATTCAGTCCTCTAATTTTATGTGCCATTGTCACAAGTACCACTAGGACTTGTTCCCCACATCTTCAAGTTCAGGATCAGTAATACCCTTCTTGCTTTTTCTGAGCACATTTTAGTTTGTCCAGCACTGAACTCAAATTTGTTGTGTTGTGATGATATAGTGATCCCTCTATGTTCATCACTACTATTGTCTCCAGATGCCATATTGAGAACATTGATGGCTTAATGGACTATATGCACCTCTAAGGTCTTCCAATCAATCTCCTGAACTGTCAATCACTTCAAAATATCTGAACTTTTGTCCTGTGAAAGTGCGATTCTACACTAATCTTCACTATGTTGGTCAATGAGAAAATATATCAAGCCTAGATTACCTATTTCCCCTTAGACCCTTAATTTGTTTTGCCACGTTGCGACAATTGAGAAAAAAAAAAAAAGAGTCACACACGAGAAAACACATTTTTGTTACTTGTTTCAGTAAACAAATTAGCGCTACGTGCAAGAGTTGCAAAGATCTCATTGTATGAGAAAGCGACACAAATTACAGAGAGTTTAGAATGAAAAAATAGGACCACCATCCCTTTAGGCCAACATAACAAGTGCGAAATTAGCCACATACTTCTCATAATGGATCCGTGCAGGGACCTTCGTGTCCAGTATTATCAGGCTCCCACATTTCCAATCATCTTATTCTCCGAAAAGTATTAGGTCAATTATATCAGTGGAAACCTAAGCTGAAATCCCATAACCTCCCCGCCTTCATGCAGATCTAAAATATGTGAAATTTCACAGAATCCCAATTTCTACATGAAGCAAAATTTAACTCCAACACTCCAAATATAGTAGTATTCAACATTTAACTCCAATACAAATTCAAAATTGGTTAACTATATGAATTCACTATACAAAGCTTAAACAGTCATGGCTGTTTCAACAAACAATCCCATTAACAATCATATGTTTCATATATACTATAGATCACCAATTTCTTACTAAAGGAAGATCATGCTAAGAAAATCAAAAGAATCCCAAGTTAGTGGAACAAAGTCAGTGGTCATTTTTGCTTTCTTAACAAGGCTCAGTCAACAATTCCTTTTGTTTGTCTCTTGGAGAAGTAGTCTCTTGTTCAGTGGATATTTGCCTTGGTTGATTCCCTAAAATCACACCTTGTTTCTGTATATAGTCCCATTTGTCTTGGAACAGGTAAAAGAAAGCAATGAATGCTATCTCAGCAGTGAAAATCGTAGTCCAAAGCCTTATACTTCTTGATGTTTTTTCATGGTAGGCTTGTAAACCTGTGTAGATGTTGATGATTCCAAGTAGAGAAACAGTGATCCCCAGAATCCAATGCGTGAAAAACCACACACTTCTTCTCTTGCTTCCCCTGTGTGCAACAAATAGATATAATTAAAAGCATTACTAGATTTCAGGAGAATTTTTTTTTTTACTAAAACTTTTAGTAGATTTCTTATTTTTCGATAACAAGGAGCAATTTACAGACACGTGCAAAGATATCCCTCTAAACGGAGTGGATAAGATTTAGCCCTTGACAAATTATGTACCACCAGTGGAAATCGAACTTGAGACCTAATGCTTTCCGAGACACCAAGCCACAAACCTAACTGAGGCAACGCGTTCGAGTTACTCGTATCAGATTTTTAGTTTTTTTTAGGTGGATGTTGTATTAATAACTTCAATAATCGATGAAAAGCCAAAAAAAAAAAAAAAACTGTAGAGTTAAAAAGTGAGCTTGGAGTATGAATGTCATAATAAAATCATATCATATTGTTACCTTTGTGGCCTTAAAACTCCAATGAAGGCTTGCAACCAGATGACACCATAAAGGGCTAGCCCTATCCTCTGATGATTATTATTGAAAGAGTTATTAAAGCTCTTTATGGACATTATTGCCCCTGCTGTCACAAGAAGCACTGAGAGTATCTGTCAAACAAAATAAAAGTCATGTATTACAATTAAAGCAAACACAAGTACTGTGGTGATTAAAATATGTTGAACATGTGGTAATTATAATAGAAAATGTCTCCTAAATTTTAGAAATCTACAATCTGATATGTAAAGTGAGCATTATAACAAACCTAAGTGATAATTATATTGTAGGTTCAACCATCCTAAAAAAATAATTAAATTTGAAACTTTTAGTAGTACTCATCAACAAGAAATTATAATAATCACCCTTTCTTTCCCTCCAAGTTTTCATGATAAAACTATGCAATCAATTGGAGGGGGCAAGCAAAAGCTAAGTTTGGTGGCAATATATTATCAAGAAACAGTGGGCTAGATTATTAATAGAATATCTACAATCATGCACTTAATTTTCTTACACACCATCATTAAAAGTTTAGAGTAAAAGCATCTCATAGCCTTTCAGAACTTTGTAGAGATTGAGTTTGTCATGTAAAATATAAAACATAAAGTCATCAGAGTAAAAGCCTCTTATTTGTGATTAAGATTGATGAAAGTAACAGAAAAATAACAGAACCACAAAAAGAACTTATATATATATATATATATATATATATATATATATATATATATATATATATATACGATATAGATATAGATGGACTTGCCTGTAAACTAGCATGGATGTAGAACATAAGTTTGAGTCGTCTTCCGCATTCTTCTCTGTTTGACATTCTGATAATAAGAATCCCAACAGGCATCAAGAATCCCATTGAAGCCCAGAGGAGAATCCCATGTAGTGTGATTTCAAACAATAGTTTAGAACTCAACTATCATACAAAAAAACATATAATTAGTTATATCATTAACCACCTTAGTATCTTACATGACCATGAAACATTTGAATTCTCCAAAATTAACTACTAACTAAAAATAACAAATTAAATTGAACACTTCGATTTTCTTTAAAAGAATAATAATTCCTTTTGCCCTGACTAATTCACGTGAACGGTGCAAAGCGCCCCTCTCACACGGATCGAGCAAAATAAGGAAAAAATAATTATGGGTTAAATTGATTCTGCAGAGAAAGTAAAATACCTGATGAGTGTTGTGTTTGTTGCTGGAGTGAATGCTCTTCATTGTTTTGTTATGTTCTTGAGATGAACTGACAAATGGTAGAAGTATAAGAACAACAAGACTTGTTGAGATAGTAAAAGATATGATCTTGTGCATTGCACACATCTTCTAATCTTTATATCAACAAGATCAAAAAGTAAAAACCCTTTTCTGCTGTTGTTTCCAATTCCAAACTTTGAGGTTCAATGGAGTATTAGCATTCACCCTCTACTCTGCTATATATAATCATACAAATACACTTAGATGGATATAGGAAGTTCACTCTACTTTCATATGCTTTAGTGGGATATATATATATATATATACATATATATCTGGGATGGTTTGAATGAATGAGTGTGGGCATTACTTAAGAGTTTGATTAGGTAAGAAATTGAGTAAGCAAAGAAAGTGAGGATTGGGGTTTGTGATTTCTATCATGTGGGGTCAGCTTGAAAGGCTTTAGTGGATTGATGGCAGAGAATGTGGAATTTCAGAAGGATAATGGTCAGAATGTAATGGAGAGATTTGAAAAGAATGTAAAGCAGATCACTATATATATACATATATACATATATATTGTATAGTTACTAACCCACTACTTGGTATATACAATATTAATATCTTTGAATCAGTGCAATGCTATAGTTTCTTTTTAAGACATTTAACAATTGCCTACCAAGAGAACATTTACTTAATATTGGAATAATTACAACTTGTGGTTATACAAGTTTGGAATAATTACTTCAATTTAGAAATTACATGTGGACAATTAATTAATTAGTATTATGTGGGTGTGATTAGTCTCCTAATCATCACTAAGATTAAACCTGGGTATGAAAATATGATTAATAACATGACATTTCTAATTTTGGTATACTGATATATGATTAGAAACAAACAGAAGGGAACAACTGAGAATAGAGTATAAGAAAGGTGGACCAAGACAACTTAGCTCATGCAACTTTTACTTGTGGGAAATCTAGTAGTGATTGCTACAGAGCATACGTGGTCCCTCCATGGTCCAACATTGAATTCGATTCTTGTATATAATGATGATATTGTATTAGCCCGCACGAACTTTATATATTATATGTATATAAAACACAAGAAAGGGATTTAAAAAAGATCATATATTTTTATGAATTCCTTCCAAAAGAAATCCTTAAAAAATTAACTGCTTATCGCAAATGCTATGTTAACTTAAAGATGATCACAGTTATGAAGCTGAATTATTCAAATTGTTGAAAATTGGGAATAAGATTGAAAAAAACTTTCAGGGTACTACCTATGGTTCGTCGTATAGTCCAATATTTTACTTATGATCTGATTCGTAACGTTTTTAGAATGTGCTGATATTGTTACGTAGTATTGATATTTATCCGATATTCACTTTAATTGATATTATTCGAGTCCAAACTGTTACCGCGACAAAAAATCGATACATTTTAATATAATGTAAGGATGTGATAATTATTAGCAACTCTATATTATCATTGTGTGTCAAAACACATGAACCAATTATACCCTTTCAGAAGTTGATAGACATGTCACATGTGACCCCAACAGCAAGTCCACAATGAAATGATAAGCTAAAAAAGGAAAATAATCAAAAGTCTTTCAAATGAGTAAAGCTAAGGTCTTTTCAAAAAGCAAGGTTAAAGATGATAGTAAGTCATTAATTTTGTTCTCTCTACACGGGAAAGGTAGAAACTGGAGGTAGTTTATTTAACATGAAAAACTATACAAATCTCCTTTTAAGTAAGTTGTCTTTGACAAAGTGTCTTTGAATTTGATCAAGTAAGTGGATGTTGAATTTAGAAAAGGTCTTGTTGATTTTATGTTTCTTAATAGCATTCATTTTTATTATCTTCTTTTAAAAAAATAGAAATAAAAGTAACAGAAACTTTGAAGAGATATGGTATCATTTTATTGTTTCTCATTTGGTGTGCTAATTGTTCTTATACTCCAGTCTAAGGCTTTGTTTGACATAACTTCTTCTTCTGATTTTTTGCAGAAGAAAAAGAGAAGCAAAAACTGTTTTGAGAAATTGGTACCCCAACTTCTTTAAAACACTCTTTCAAGGCCCAAAAACTCTTCTAAATTTTTTGTTAAACACCGTTCAAAATAATTTTTCCCTCCAAAAAATAAAAAAAAACATTTAAAAAGCTAATCCAAATAGGGCATCTCATCTCTACTTGACCCCTTTTTATATATATATTGTCATAGATAAAAATTTGTACCTACCAAATGTTGTATGTTAGCAGTACTTTACCACCTTAATAGAAGCTCTAGAGAATCGAAGCGTGAGAGAAAAAAGTTAAGTGATTGTTGACACGAGTCAAACTAGAATAATTATTGCCTCTCTGCAATATATAACACAAGTGGGATTTTTTTTCCTCTATTTGCAGTACCAATTAAATAGTAATGCCTCCACTTATTCAAATTTTACAATTAATAAACAATGTGATACCGGAGGAATGAATCAGTCAAAGCATGGTTTGTCGTATCCTCCAATATCCAATATCGTAACACTTTTTAAAATTATCGATACTTGTTTGTACCATTTAAAATTATCGATACTTGTTTGTACCATTACATAACACCGATACTCGTATTTAGCACCCAATATTATTAACAAAAAAGTCCAACAAGAAGTAGCTGAAGGTTTTAAAATGAACATTTTTGGAATATGTAATATTCAAAGGAAGTAAAGCAGCAAGAAAATAGATTGAGTACATATGTCAGGAAAACAAAGGTTAATATTGAGTTACAACAAATAAAAAATTAAAAAATTCAACAATGTTAAAAATTAAACATGATCCTCTTCATAAGCAAGGCAAGGCAAACAAATATGCGGAGCAAGAAGGTTAGAGACCATGAAGCCATGCCAAAGATTTGACAACACATTGCTGTCAAAAAGCTACAAAAGCAGAGAAGTTAAAGTTAATTCTCACAAACTCATCACAGTTTTGAAATCCAAATTCCCACCCACCCACACACAAAAAGAAACCAAAACCAGAGAGAGAGAGAGAGGTGTATACCAGCACCGTATTGAATCAAATTCAAATACACCAATGGACGATGATATACTGTTTAGCATTCATCAGAATGCTGCAACCACTTGGAATGGGGGCGAGATGACAGCATAGGTAAAAGAAGTATCAGTTCCGGTTAAAATCTATTGTTGCTGTCCCCTTGATATGCTTCCACAAGTTCAAAAAATCAAATTGAACTGCTCGATAACATAACGATCTCTGTTCCCCCTTTACATCAACATATAAAGTGTTTGATTTTGTTGTAGATCGACTTACTCTGAAACGACAGAAAATTATACCACAACCCAGTGTGATTCAATATTAGTTCTAGCTGTTGCATTTTAGTTAACATAAAAGCTTTTGATACATTTTTCATCATGACAACGTCTACATTAGATACTCCTATTCGAGGTGCATACGTATAAACTCAACATCTGCAAGAATAAGTTCACAACAGGTTTTTCCTCTTCTCCTTGTGTTAATCCCCATCTGCATCTGCATCTGCTGAGTTTCCACCTAATCAAAGAACAACGATAACATTCTGAAAGGATAAGACAAACAACATCGTTTCCAATGCATTTCGTCAGTTAAATAAAGAACAAAAAACATACCCAAGAACAATAATAAAAAAGAAAGCACAAAGCAAAACCACAGGTCAGGTGATTCAACAGAATTATAAATTGCAGCATAATGTCACCAGGCAAACTGAGAATAACATTTTTTTTTTTTTTTTTGCTTTTAAATGTATACTCTATACAAATTATACTACTAAATGGGTTGAGTTGATTAATAAATAAAGAAAATTGAAGCCATTGAGCTTAAAGATGATTTTTTGGTGTTGAGAAAGAAGATTGAAGGTTTTGACATAAAGATTAATACGCTGAAAAATAAATTATATGGTGTTGAATTGAATTATAAATTTGTTTGATTACCAAGATCAAAGAATCTTGAGGTAAAGAATAAATGTGAGGTAAGGAATAAATGTGTTGAGAACCAAGTTATAGAGTTGAGGTGTAAAAAATTGGTGCACATATTTTTTCAAATAGGATATCTTTATACAATCAAATGTAAATTCAGGCTGCATTAATTCAAACAAATACCCAATCTTATTTAGGGATCCTGAGCAACTTGCCCTGCACAAAATAGGTGGTGATATTATTACTAAAATTAATTCTTCGTCGCTTAACTAAACTTCGAAGAAGGAATGAAATCAAGTAAGTTATTTGATTTGGCTGAAATCTATGTGGTGCAGTTGGTGACTGCAACTTCTTTGTGATGGAACTCTGGTATAGTTTTTTAGAGATATGCAGAACATTACCAAGGTAAGCATGCAGGGGACACCATTCACGCCTGTCTTGAGGTGCAGCTGCTGCATTTCATCCCTCTGAAACTTCCCCTCGGTCCAAGCTGTTTGACACACGAACTCGTTCCACGTGTCAATTGAGGTTGATACCCGTCAATCAATCTCTTCTTGACTTCCTCTATTTTTCAGTTCAAGCTGTATGGGACAGAATCTCGTTCCTCTTCAGAATGCTGAGCGCCCCCATCTCACCAGCAACTGTGGTTTTTTGGTAAATAAACACATTAGAAAAAGTTTAATCAGCAATTGTCTTATCTTCTGGAATATACAAGTGAAGATTTAAAAAATAAATTGAACCATTGCCTTGATGTTCCAAACTCCAAAATCGTTCGTTTCATAACTCGCTAATACTGCATCTCAGCTTTAAAGAGTGGAACAGTAAAAGGCAGGATTTCCAGAATAGTCTGAAATATAAGAATTTAACCGCTATTAAGTAACGGGCCTGACCTGGATTTCGACAAGATGTAGCACTGAACTAGTCCAGTTGAACAAAGTCACTAGTCCTACGGTGGATCAAGCTTGAAAGAAGTTAAGCTAAATGAAAGCAAGTCAGAAAGAAACAATGACAATCTTGGGGCCTACAATTCGATAATGTTAGAAGCTAAAGATACTAATTTCAAAATATAATCCATGGGTCAGGTTCAAAGCTCAAGAAGAATTTGCAGACAGTTT
Organism: Cornus suecica; assembly: GCA_963922005.1. Classification (NCBI taxonomy): domain Eukaryota; kingdom Viridiplantae; phylum Streptophyta; class Magnoliopsida; order Cornales; family Cornaceae; genus Cornus; species Cornus suecica. The sequence goes on along the minus strand of OY998244.1, from coordinate 12,386,607 downwards.
TCCAGAATCCAATTTTCAGAGCCCAAAGGCTGTTTCAAATGTGGCGGAATGCAGCAAACAGTGCAATCGCCAATCACCAATGACCAATGACCAAAAAAAATACTAATAAAAAATAAATATTTCCAAGAGAGCCAATATTTTTCAGCTTCTTTGCACTGCCTTTTAGAATGCATTGATAACTACGAGCTATTTGTAATGATAAGCGGATACACTTTTAAATTGATAACAAATGTAAAGAGGGTGACTATACCAAGGATGAAGCAGAAATTGGAGGATGATGCTAAGGATAATTGTAACAGTGTCAATGATGCTAATTATAATGCATAAGTTCCTCGATCGAGTGTCAATAGAACAAATCAAGAGGCATATTCCTTTCAGCAAATGCCTGGCTCTTGAGGCCTGTGCTCTACATAGAAAGCTATTCAAGTAAATCTTTCAGCAAGAATAATATCTATATGGACACTTAACAAATAAATACCAGAAAACCAAAACTTCAGTGTGATGTCAACAGGCGGAAGTGGGCTTTCGGCCCTCAGTAACTACTTATATATGCATTAACAACGATGATTAGTTGTATTAGACTTCATTTTCCCTATATTTTTTTTTCAAGGGCAAGAAAAATGCTTAGTACACTTCAACTTTACAGAACATCATCAACTTATAGCTTAACAATTGAGCAACATGAGAAAAAAAGACTTACCATATTGCACCATGGTGCACTTCATGGAGGTTTGGTCACGGATGGCAATTCAGCAGTTCCACTGCATTGCAGTTAAAAAAATTATTTCTGAAATCTACTCTTCAAATCAAAGGATCTTGAATCCTAAAGGCACATAACCTCCCACTTAGTAGCAGTATAATATCTCCATAGATGACAGAGGCAGGTAATCTTTGGATGCAAATTGCATCGCATCTTGATTTGGATTTGATCAGGAATGTTTGATACAGGAGGGCGATCGAGTAGCTCCACCTCTATGGCACTTGGACTTTCTTCCGAAGACTATTCTTTGAACTGACAGGTCTTGATCCCAACAGACGTATAGGCTCCAATGGCAGCTTAACATATGCATCCCCTGCATTTGGGCCAAGTAATCCATCAGATGCATACTCAGGTGCTCTGTTAACTTCCATATCCCAATATATCAGGCATTTATGCTTATATAATGTTATGACCTGATCCAACTGCAGCCAGGTTGTTTCATCACCCCATGTTTCTTCATATATTCCCTCATGTTAGCTGCCTCATCCCATTGCTGTGCATCTGCATAGATCTTTGACAAAAGAACATAAACTGCTGGATCATTTTCTTCAATTTCAAGAAGAATCCCAGCAACAATTCTTCCTAGCCTGACATTACCATGATTTGCACAAGAACCAAAAAGTGTCCACCAGATGGTGGAGTCAACTTCAAAAAGTTTATTGTTTAGAAGTCCTTTTGCCTCATCGAGGTAACCAGCTCGACCAAGAAGGTCAATAACGCAAGAAAACTGATCTACTCCAGGCTCAAAATTGTACTTATTTACCATCGAGTTGAAAATCCGAGTGCCATGGTCAACTAACCCCGCATGGCTGCAGGCTGAAAGAACTGCAGTGAAGGTGGCCTGATCTGGTTTGACTCCACCTGAATCTTGCATTGCCTCGAAACAATTGACTGCTTCCATTCCTTTCCCATGCTGTGCATAAGCAGAAATCAGGGAATTCCAAGAGACAGTATCTTTGTCAATTATTGCATTGAACACTCTCAGTGACCAATCCAAATTTCCACATTTCGCATACAGTGTAATAAGGGCATTAGATAAAGATGTCTGTGGAAAGAAATTAAATTTGATTATGTAGCCATTGACCTGTTTCCCGTGTCTCAAAGCGCAAATGCTAGCACATATGCTCAAAACAATGGTGAGTGTATACACATTTGGCTTCAATCCTGACTCCAGCAGCTTGTAGAATTGCTCTAAGCTCTGCTCTGGAAATCCATTTAACTGGAAACCATAAATTATTGCATTCCAAGAGATCAAATTTTTTAGACACATCTCACAAAATATTTGATAGGCCTCTTCTACTTTTCCATGCTTAGATAATGCAGAAACCAATGCATTCGAGACTTCGATTTTTAAAACCAGTGCATTTTTTAGCACAACGGCTTGAATCATCTCAACAACTACCAATGAATCGGAGCTTCCTAACAGGCTCCCAATAGTAAACTCATCTGGTTCAATCCCTTCCCCTCGCATTTGCCGATAAGCTGAAATTGCTGCTCCACCTAAACTTCCATGAGCATAGCTTGTAATGATGGTGTTCCATGAGACAATATCCTTCTCTTCCAATCTCTGGAAAACCATGTGTGCTGCACGTAAATCCCCAAAATTCGAGTACATGGTTATTGCAGCATTGCTCACAGACGTAAAACTTTCAAAACCCATCTTGATTGCTTGGGCATGCACGTTATAACCTACTATTGCACATAAACATGAACTCAAAATGCTTACAAAAGTGAGTTTGGTAGGTCTCAGACAAACTTCTAGCATCTCTCTGAACATAAGGAATGCCTCCTCATCTCTTCCAGCGCTTACTAAACCAGCTATCATCACATTATACGTAATTTGATCATGTGTTTTACCCTCTACTTCTTCAAACACTTCATATGCATCCGTGGCACCTCCGCAACAAAAATACATTGTAAGCAGCGCATTAACCACAGAAGATTTAACCAAAAACCCCGTTTTCAATACCAACGAATGCACATGTTTCCCAAAATTAAGCAACTCCAAAGAGCACAAACTAAGAACACTAGCAAAAGTGTAGTTATCGTGTCTCACACCTAAGGTGTGCATTCTCCGAAACAAATCAAAAGCAAAATCTGCATGCCCATTTTCTGCACAAGCAGTAATTATAGCGTTCCAAACCGCAACATTTCTTTGAGGAACTTTGTCGAACATATGGCAAGCATACTCAACATGCCCAAGCTTCATACACGCAGACAACAATGTTGTCCATGAATAGACATCCGGGTGTTCAATCTCACTGAAAACCCGTTTCACTGAAACCAAGTCTTCCGATTTCGCATAGAGGGAGAGCAGAGTGTTTGCGACATGTGGGTAGGCTTTGAGTCCGGTCAGAATGGAGTGGGCATGGAGCTGGTTTCCGGCAGTGACATCGTGGAGGTTGGCGGCAGCGGTGAGGGAGGTGGAGACGGTGTAGTGGTCGGGTCTGAGGAGGTGGGAGGAGTGGATTTGATGGAAGAGTTGGAAGGAATCTCTGTAATGGTGCGAGCCATTGAGTTCGGAGAGGAGGCGGTTGAGTTTGATGAGATGTTGAGTGGCATTTTCAGTTACAGCAGTTAGTGTGTCCTTGTAACATGCCAACTTCATCAAATCTGTTACCACGATAAAACTCAAAAAAATCAAGGTTTTTCAATAGTAACTAAAATCACTCCTTCAAAGAAATCAATTCCAATTCACTTGCATTCATTACCAAAATCTAACATAAGCTAGAGATTGCTAAAAAAATACAGGTAAATAAAATTAAATGTGGATTTAAAGTGGTTATTGTCAAATAGACAAATTGCCAAATTCATGCAACAAAGTGATCATAATCTAATAAACAAACCATTAGCGAATTGTGCATACACATATATAGGCAATTGATCAATCAGATATTTGTCTCATATTGAAAAATTAATTTCACTGTTCGAAGTCACAGTAATGCCACTTCAAAACTTCAACCCACAAAAGAATCCTATTATCATCAAAACACAGACAAATATATATACTTAGATTTTTATACTGTAATTGGGAGCACTGGAAACAGAATTTCCAGCAGAAACCCAATTCAGCCATGTGGGTCAATCAAGTTCAGTGTTGGAAACAGAAGACTCCTCCGAAATCAAATTATTATTTTTTCTACCCATTTGCACATTTTCTCAGCAACCAAACAGGGGATCCAGTGTACAATCATCAAATAAAGCATACAAAATGTAGGCTAAAACGCCTCATGATCCAGTGAAGTATGAAAATATTTGAAACAGAGAGAGAAGCACAAGTACAGAGCTCACCACTTTGACTCACACAGTCATGGTCGGTCGCTCTAGGGTTTGCAGGGTTTCCGCTGCTATCATATACTCCGTCTCTTTAATTGGTTTGGATTATTAGGCTTCGCCAAAAGAAACTTTTTATTTTAGATTTTTTTTTTTTTTTTTTGTTATAAATTATAACTAAGATATATCTATATTTATAAAAGTCTACTTATCTAATTTATTTATTAAAAAGATAAACATTATTAAATCTCCTTTAATCGAATATTTCACTTACAACCCTATTATTTTTTGTTGTTCCTCTAACGAAAAACTACAGTCTCACAAATTCAGTCTTCCCCAACACCGCAACCCAAAATCGATGAACCCACCGCCACCATCACCACCACCACCACAACCCTAACCCTTATTTCTCTTCTCCAACTATCACAAAACCACCCTAATCCAACCTCAAATGGCGGGAGTGTCCGTCGCCGCCGAGTGGCAGCTCCTCTTCGACCGCTACTACCGCAAGCCCGAAATCTACTCCCTCCAATGGCGAAATGTCGATCTCAGCCGCAACAAGGTCGCCTGCGCCGCCTTCGGCGGCCCAATCGCCGTCATCCGCGACGACTCGAAGATCGTCCAGCTCTACGGCGAATCCTCCCTCCGAAAACTCCGCATCTTCAACTCCGCCGGCGTCCAGATCTCCGAGACCGTCTGGCGCAACCCCGGCGGCCGATTGGTCGGGATGGCATGGACCGAGGACCAAACCCTAGTTTGCGTCACCCAGGACGGCACCGTTTACCGGTACAACATCCACGCAGAGCTGATCGAACCGAACATTTCTATGGGTAAAGAGTGTTTTGAGCAGAGTGTGGTGGAATGTGTGTTTTGGGGGAATGGGGTGGTGTGTGTGAATGAGGCCAACCAGGTGTTCTGTATTCAGGATTTCGGGAATCCGAGGCCGTGCAAGCTCGCGGACACCAATTTGGAGGAGTTTCCGCTGTGCGTGGCGGTGATCGAGCCGCAGTATACGATGTCCGGGAATGTCGAGGTGTTGCTGGGTGTGGAGGATTATGTGCTGCTGGTGGAGGAGGATGGGGTGCAGCAGCTGGGTGCTGGACTGGGGCCGCTGCAGAAAATGGTGGTGTCCGGGAACGGGAAGCTTCTGGCGGCGTTTACGCATGACGCGCGGCTTCTGGTTATGTCGGCAAACTTCTCAAAGATCATTTTGGACCACAGTTGTGAGGTTGGTTTGTTAATTGTTTCATCAATTTCGCTTTTTCACGAGTTAATTTGTCAAATTCAGAATCTTGCATCAAATACTTTTACTCATTTGTAAGCTGTCTAGACGTGTTTGTGTTTGTGTATGTGTGTATAGATATATAAATTAATAAACTCGCACAACACTTTCCAATACACCGTGAAGGAACACACTTTCCAATAGACGTGTTTGTGTATGTGTGTGTATGTATGTGTGTCCTAATACATTTTAGTCCCGTAAATCCTTTCCAAGGATGATTGTAGCATATATGGAGTGCATCTTATTTTTTGTATGCCATGTTCTTATGTGTAGTCAGGTCTTCCTCCAGAGCAGCTAGCTTGGTGTGGAACGGACAGTGTACTACTTTATTGGGATGACATGCTTTTGATGGTGGGTGCTTATGGAGATACTGCACGCTACCTTTACGACGATCCAATTATTCTCATTCCAGAGTGTGATGGGGTGAGGATACTTTCTAATACAAGTATGGAGTTCCTACAACGAGTTCCAGTCTCTACAGAATCTATCTTTAAGATTGGGAGCACGTTACCTGCAGCTTTACTGTATGATGCCTCGGATCATTTTAACCGGCGAAGCGCCAAGGTATTTATGATACAAGTTCTAAATATTTTGCTAACGTATTTAGATTATAAATGTTTGTGCTCACCTTTTTCTGTCTTCTTTCGTTTTTAAGACGTTCTCTTTAACTGTATTATATTTCAAAACTTCAGTGTGATAGCTACGGTTTACGTCTGTTTAGCAGTTTTATATAAGTAGTTATCATGACTCCCATGTATTGAATTTGATAAATATTGTGTATGGATTATTTTTTAGCACAAACATACATATACACATACATAGGTCTGAAAGATGAATTTTTTAGTAGAAATCTTTCTTCTCTCTTTGTTAATATAGTACCAGAGAATTTCCAATATCCATACCTTGTAACAATTATGAGTTTAAGTATTGTTGGTTCTTTTCTTTATGTATCTTTCCCATCCTCTGTTCACCTCCCTTTCCCTCTCTCTGTCAATAAAAGAAAAATAATATGTAATAATTGCAAAAAGTATACAGCACAGAGACAATGAATGATCCTATAAAGAAGAAACCACAAACTGCGCGACAGCTAAAAAAATAAACTGAAACACAAGAAAAAATTTCCTCTCTCAACTGTTTTTCATTTTGTTTCTTTTTTTGATAAGTAAAGGCGATGGAGTTTATTGAAGAAAAGTTATCAGCTAAACTTAGAAAGACAAAATTGCGGGAAAAAAACTCAACATAGTTTGATGGTATTACCTTGCAAAGAAAAAGATTCCCTAATATTTTCATTGTGTTCTGACATCAAATTGTTTGTCAGGCGGATGAAAATTTGAGATTGATACGATCATCTCTGCCCGAAGCTGTTGAAGCCTGTATTGATGCTGCAGGTCATGAGTTTGATTTCCCACGACAACTGACCCTGATAAAAGCTGCAAGTTATGGCCAAGCTTTCTGCAGGTTGGTTTTGTAGAATTTGGACTAGTGCTTGAAATGCTCATGAGAAATGAAAAATCAGGTGCTTTGCTACATAGGATAAATGTTTTTTCCTTGTGCAGGTGATAGGCATAAATCAAGTTAGTGCGGTTTATCATAACAACTAGTTCCATTTGATCTGAAAATATAGTAATCTACTTTTGATTATTGGTTTAGATCAATGATAAAATCTAGATTGAGATTTGTTGCAATTATATGGATTTTTTGCTTTCTAAGGATCTCTCCCTATGGAGGTTGTTAGTCTCTATGATGGTTTCTTACTCATTTCATGCTTTCTGTTGTCTGTGTTAGTCAGTCCTACTGAGAAAAAAAGAAGGTCCTGAAGGGGCAGTGTTAATGAATGGAGTTCTAAAGTGATTTTTTTTTTTGAATCAAATGAATTCAGTTATCCCACAAGTAACTTCCATGTCTTGGTTTTCTTTTAAAATATTTAATTTGGAGGGACACTCCTTTTGTTGGTTTTGTCAAGTGCCTTCATGCATTTGTTCTTTCCTCAGTCTGTATCATATATTGCAGTAGAAATTGTAGTGCTCTGAGATTTTCTGGATTGCCTTGTCTTACTCTGTGGTTGGGTTGAAACAGTGTCTGGATATCACATGCGCCATTTTATATTGGACTCATTGGTTGACAATTGAGATTAACCAAAATTTGGAAGGACAATGAAGCATATAGATGCATTCTCTTTTCCATTTTCTAATATATGCAGCAGCAGTAGGGTGCTTTTTTAGATTTTTGTGGAAGATCGATATTGTATATGTTAGATTTGATCAACAGAACAAACTGGCGTTATAGTCCTGATTTTTTAATAAGTGGATCTACCAAAAAAAATTGTTTCTTTCCATTTTCAGAATTGCTTTCAACATAGCTTCATTTTCGTATGGATAGATACATACATATTCTTTACTCTATAGTATGGAGAATGTTATAGGTTTAGAAGTTTGGTAATTACCATGTCTTATTCTACATTGTGTTGAAATCTCACTCTTATTGCAGAGTCTAGATATGGTGGGTGCCTTTGTTTGTTAACCAAAATTGGCAATTGACATTTATAGAAGATTGGAAGGACACTGAAGTATATAATAATCGGTTACTGTGGGTGCATTGAGATACCTTGAGCCAGTCTGATTTATAAATATAGTGCATCAACTGTAGGGTACATCCGCTTGCTTTTTGACAACAATCGATGTTGTACATGAGATCAGTTCATTCGCCGGAATGAATTGACATGATATACCCCAGCTTTAAAGAAAACAATCAATCTACCAATGACAATAGTATTTTAGACATACTATGTTTGAAGAATGCATCATCTATGAAACAGAAACGGTATTCATTTTAGAAATTTCTAATTAGTTCTTGTTTTTTTTTATTTGATTTCTAAATGATAGTATGAAAGTTGCTTTTGGCAATAAGCTGATTCACGAAGTTTATGCTAAAAAGTTATAAAATAGGCTCAACCCATTCTTTATGTGCTTGCTGCTTACTTAAACCTCTTTGACTAACACCTTGAAAATAAATACCTTACATGAAGATGATTTTCCTCTTTAGTTTTCTTGCTCTGACCGAACCACAGAAGTCTGTTTGCACAAAGTCCGTCCCTTTATGTCTTGCACTTTGCTCGTATGTGCGTTGTAATATTATTTTTACATGGTTGTAGCATTCCTGCTCCTAAACAGCATCATTTTTTTTATTTTATTTTTCTGATTTCTACTCTCGGTAATGATATCCAGTTGGCTTTGGCAGCCATATTCAACGTGATCGCTTTAAAGAGATGTGTAAAACTTTACGTGTCTTAAAAGCTGTACGCAGTCATGAGATTGGCATCCCTCTCAGTGTTCAGCAATATAAGGTCTTGAGAGTGTACTGAATTAGGCTTTTAGTTAATAACTGAAGTTTTATGCTATTTCATTCAAAGCATACTTACTATTTCTGCCCTTTCAGATGCTTACACCATCCGTTCTGATTGGTCGTCTAATTAATGCCCATCAACAACTTCTAGCACTGCGGATATCGGAGTATCTTGGTATGAACCAAGTAAGTCACTAAATTTGTATTCATCCATGGTTTGCCATGATTTCCTTTTTCTTTCCTTGCCTCAACTATGCTTTTCTTTGTAGCCAACATACTTCCAGCTGTACTTTTTCCTAGTAGTTGCTTCTGGGAGCTGCGAGCATAGGACTGTCAAATTTTGTGTCCTTAACATTGATATTAATTGAACTCAATCTTTCTAGGTTTGAAGAAATAGATTATACAAGTTAATTGAGATTTTGCACCAAGAACTGAAAATAGAAACTGCAAGTTATATTAACTAGGAAAATGTACCTTTAAGTGGGAACTATAATCAATTATGAATAGCAAGTGACTATTTGCAGTGCACGAGACTTCTGCCAATGCAACGGATAAGGAAGCTTATGTTTTGAACCTGTGACTACCGGGTCACAATGTAACAATCATTTGTAATATGGAAAAATGATCCCCCCCCCCCCCCCCCCCCCCCCCGCGCAAATATATGGGGTACATTTTGTGTTTCTCTGACTTCTCGCATATTTGTCTGAATCAGCTTTTATGACTCCGTAAGGTAGCATAGAGGCACAACCACACCCGAGGTCTACCATTTACTATATTATAAATTTGAAACTACTATTACTCTTAATCACTGAGTGGCTGGCCGGGGATTCTAGTGAAGCATGATGTGGAAAAGGCTTATGATCATGTGCATTGGGGATTCTTACTTTATATACAAGGGAGGATGGGTTTGGGGGAGATGGCCAAGTGTATTGAGTTTTGCATCTCTTCGGCTTGTTTCTCTGTTATGGTGAATGGTTCTCCCACAGGTTTCTTTGAGAGCTACTGTGGGTTGAGGCATGGGGATCCCTTTTCTCCGCTTCTCTTTCTTGTTGTGATGGAGGCTTTCAGCCGGATGATGGAGTTGGGTTTTATTTCAGGCTTCCTGGTGGTTGATGAGTCTGCTCAGTCCATGGTTATATCGCATTTGCTTTTTGCGAATGATACCCTTGTTTTTTGTGATGCGGATGTGGCTCAGTTACGATATCTTCGGTGTATTTTGACGTGTTTTCAGGCAGTCTTTGGTTTGAAGATTAACATTAGTAAGAGTTCGATGATCCCGGTGGGCGAGGTGGGTAATGTTTCTGCTCTGGCTACGGCTTTGGGCTGCAGGGTTGGCCAGTTACTCGCTGAGTACTTGGGTTTACCTTTGGGGTCTTCGGGACAACGTTTGTCATGTTGGGACTCGGTGGTGGAGTAGGTCGAGCGGTGGCTGGCAGGTTTGAAGCGACAATATCTTTCCAAGGGTGGGAGACTTATCTTGGTTAAGAGCACGTTTTCCAATCTCCCCACTTATGTTTTATCTCTTTATCAAATCCCTTGCAGTGTGGCCTAGTGGATTGAGAGGCTTCATAGATAGTTTCCGGGGGGGGGGTAGGGAAAGATCCTCGATTTTTTTGTGCGGTGGGAGGTGGTGTGTCGGCCCCTTTAGGAAGGGGGTTTGGGTATTCGGCGGTTGATTCCCTTCAACCATGCTTTGTTGGGAAAGTGGCTTTGGTGTTTTGGTTCTGAGAAGAACCGTTTATGGAGGAGGGTGGGGGGTAGGGAGAGATCCTCGATTTCTTTTGTGCGGTGGGAGGTGGTGTGTTGGCCTTTTCAGGAGGGGGTTTGGGTATTCGGCGGTTGATTTCCTTCAACCATGTTTTGTTGGGGAAGTGGCTTTGGCGTTTTGGTTCTGAAAGGAACCGTTTATAGAGGAGGGTGATTGCTTGTTGGTTTGGGGATGGCAAAGGTGGTTGGTGCTTTGGCAAGGTTCGGACCCATCGAAGGGTGGGTGTGTGGAAGGGTATCCTTCCTTCACTACTTTCTATATATTTAGGGTTGGCGATGGCCGTCATGTTGTTTTTGGACGGATTGGTGGTGTGGTGAGAGCTCTCTTGCCTCCTCTTTCCCTCAGCTCTTTAGGATTGCTCACGACCGTCATGCTTCTGTTGCCGATTGTTATCACCTTGGTACCGGTAGGCCTGTGTGGGATGTCTTATTCGTGCGTCATTTCCAGGACTGGGAGCTAGAGGAGGTCGCTGGTTTGTTCGAGCTTTTATACTATCAGGTGGGAGGATGCTTTGATCTGGACTCCTCCCTCGCAGCGTTTTTTGGTTGCCTCTTTTTTTCATTGCCTTTCGCCTAGGGTGGAAGGGGCCTTTCCTTGGAAGGCGGTCTGGTGTTCTAAGACCCCTTTTAAGGTGCCTTTTTTCTTTTGGTCAGTTGCTTGGGGCCGCATTCTCACTTTGGATGTGCTGAGGCAGAGGGGTGTTATTGTGATTAACCGGTGTTTTTTGTGCAAGAAGGAGGGGGAATCCGTTGACCATCTCCTTTTGCATTGCCCGGTGGCCTATGATTGCTGGTGCCTTCTCTTTGCCCTCTTTGGTGTGCAGTGGGTAATGCCGGCGTCGGTTCGTGATGTTTTGGTCGCCTGGAGGAGCATACATATTGGGTTGCAAGTTCTCTCTTTTTGGAGGATGGCCCCCCTATGCCTGTGGTGGGACATTTGGCTTGAGCGGAATATACAATGTTTTGAGGGTATTGAGTCACCTTTAGGGACCATAACGGAATTCATTTTTTCAAATTTGTTTTATTGGATGGAGGGTCGTTATTGTATATCCATTGATTAGAAGTTAGAGATTTTGGGCTCGTTTGGCTCTTAGTTCCTTTTTTTGTATATGGGATGCGCTCCCTATTTGAGCGTTTTTTTATACACACTTATCAAAAAATAAATAAATTTGAAACTACTTATTTATTAGTTTTATTCAAAAGTTGCCTCCTACATGGAAGTAAGTATAATATCACTAAAATGTGATTCCCCCCTCATTTGTTGACTGTGTAGGAAGTGGTGATTATGCACTGGGCATGTTCAAAGATAACAGCATCCTTGGCAATTCCTGATGCCAATCTCCTTGAAGTCTTACTTGAGAAGGTTTGTGTAGTTAGTGTTACACACGCGTAGCTTACCAAAATGTGTTGTTTACTCGGTGTTTTTCACGTGAATGCAAAGTATGAAATGATGAGTTATATTTCTTGAGTTCAGCTGAGATTATGCAAAGGCATATCTTATGCCGCAGTAGCCGCTCATGCAGATAAGAATGGCCGTCGGAAGTTAGCTGCTATGCTCGTTGAACATGAACCACGATCCTCCAAACAGGTTTTTTCCCCTTGCCTTTTTTTTCAGATTTTCAGATTACTCTAGTATATTAAAAAGATCATTTTTTTTGGTTCTCATCTCTAGTTAATTGTTCATTGTTACTGTTAAATACCTTGGAAGAATTTTCTGCTGCAGACCAAAAGTAAAGGATGAAAAGATTAAGTTGCACTCATTTTCCAGATAGTTTATTATATAAAATAAGTTTTATTTATCCTCAGGTCCCTCTATTGCTGAGCATAGGAGAAGAAGATACAGCTCTGACAAAGTCAACAGAAAGTGGTGATACCGACCTTGTTTACCTCGTTCTTTTTCATATCTGGCAGAAGGTATCTTCCGTTAAATTTTACTTAGTTTTGGCATTACATATCAATGATGTAAGCATATATGAAACACAAACAAATGAAGTTTGAATTGTATTAGTTTTTCTCTCCGATTAATGTGCATTTTCTTTGTGCCAGAGGCCACCCTTGGAGTTTTTTGGAACAATACAAGCCAGATCGTTGGCACGTGATTTATTCATAAGTTATGCACGGTGGGTTCACTCTATTAAGAGCATTGTAGATTTTTCATTGATGTTTTCTCTTCAACATAGTTTTAGAATGACAATCAAAGACATGGCTATGCAGCAGCCTTGAATAGCATAATAATGCATTACTAATCTTCCTCTCTCTCTCTCTCTCTCTCTCCCCCCTCCCCCCTCTCTCTATCTCTCTGCAGATGCTATAAGCATGAATTTCTGAAAGACTTCTTTCTATCGACTGGGCAGCTTCAGGTAGGTTTGACAAGTTTGATGTGGGTCCATGTACAGACATGCATTATATTTTTTCTTATATCCGAGTTATGGTAGATAGTGGGCACCAAAGACCTTTATTCAACTTAACTTTTTATACCTAACATGCCCTCCAAATTACAGGGCTTAGTAATGTACTGTATCAAACGGGTAAGGTTAGTATGTTGGGTCAGTTAGGAGTATAGAAGTTTAAGATTTGTTTGGTTAGCCCAACAGGATGTTTCACTAAAAATTTTGACCAAGCAAAGTTGGGGCAATTTCTTTCACGATCAAGCAAATGTTACCTTTTTCATTCAGTTTATATTTCTAAATCTTACAATCCTTATAACTTATAAGGTCCACATCATCAAATTTATGGTTTAAAATCTGATGAAGTCCATGCTAACGGTTCGCTTCTAGTTTTCCACTTCTAACTGAAGGTTATTTGTTGCCGTAGGATGTTGCTTTTTTGTTATGGAAAGAGTCATGGGAACTAGCGAAAAATCCAATGGCAAGTAAAGGATCTCCGCTTCATGGCCCACGCATCAAACTGATTGAAAAGGCCCAAAATCTTTTTGCAGAAACAAAGGAGCATACTTTTGAGTCAAAGGCTGCTGAAGAACATGCAAAATTGTTAAGGTTAGGTTTGTCCTTTTACATTGTTTTAGCACACAAGTGCTTATAAAATATCAGAGCTTTGGGGTAATTGTGGCATTTTCCCAAGGTTTTAAGACCCTTGTATAGTGTCTAGTACTATCAATTATCTCACACTAGAAGCAGCCATATTTCAGCATTTAAAGTTATTGAGTTGTAGTACAGGCTAAAAAAAATTATTGTTTTCTGGTGAATAAAAGTTTTATATATTTTATTGTATATTTGTGAATGGCAAAAGGGCATGGAGATCATTCTCGAATTAGGGAAAGAGTGAGTCTCTTTGCTTTGAGGAAAACAACAATTGGGATAACATGAAGACTTCCAATGAAGTCTTACTTAGCTACTTCTGTAATTAATGTTTGTCTATTACGAACTTTACAGTGATTTATGTGTTTATTTGACATCTTGTCATTTGGTTAAATTTGTGTGAATTGGACTGAGAGAGACTGCATGCGATTGATTATAAAAGTTACTTTTGTTTCATGCTCTTTGTTCCCAACCCCGAAATTGTATGCAATGCAACTACGAGTGTTCATGATGACAAAGTCAACAATGTTGCACTTAAATGTGGTGGAACCGTTGACATAAGTTTCTATGATGTTAAATTTTTTTGTGTTTATTTTGGTTTCTAATCTTCCGCTTCTATACTAGTATCAGTTGATTTGCTTTTCTCATCACTAAATTTTGATTACTACAGGATACAACATGAGTTAGAAGTGAGTACTAAGCAGGCCATTTTTGTGGACTCAAGTATTAGTGATACGATCCGCACATGTATTGTATTGGGGAACCATCGGGCTGCAGTGAAAGTTAAAGCGGAATTCAAGGTTTGTAAAGTACCCCTGGCTTCTCTCGCTGATGAAAATTTTCTGAAAATTGCATATTGTATCAAAGATTTGGAAAAGAAAATTCTTCAGCATCTAAGTTTAAGCGTGCTTCTATTTCTTTTATTGTAGGACTACCGTAGTTACTATGATGTCATTATATTGTCTCAGGTTTCAGAGAAGAGATGGTATTGGCTTAAAGTTTTTGCTTTGGCTACAATCAGGGATTGGGATGCCCTAGAGAAATTCTCAAAGGAGAAAAGACCACCAATTGGTAAGCTTTCCTACTTTATATTTTCAGGCGCAACATGTCCATAGGCGCAAGGTTTCCCAAGTTTGCATCCTTTTTCATTTTATCTTTTTAGGGGAAAGGGTAGGGAGGCTGGGATTTAACTGAGATTTTACCGCTATATGTTACTGGCAAGCATGTTATAAACTGGTTACATAAGCTTGTTTTAGATCATGTCTGAAACAAGCTTATGTAAATGCAATCTGGAAAAAGGAAAAAAAATTGGAGCCATCACTCATTTGATTTGATAATCTTGTTCTTCGAACCCTGTAATGTCCAGGGAACCTAATAGGAACAAATTGTTTTATTATAATTCTCTCATGCTGCACTGATGTAGCAGTAGAGCAAGAAGATAAAGTCCTCCAGCATTCAGAGCACCCAAACTAATAGGAACAAATTTGACTTGATATTGATTGGACTTGATCGGAGTGATTTAATCCTCCATTGATATTATTTCACTTATAAATAGTGGTGATTATTGTAATAAAAAACAAGAGTATGGAATGAAAGAATGTAGCCCTTGGGCTTGTGTGTCGTGATTCATACCACGTATATTTTCTGTTTTTCTTCCTTCATTATCTATCTTCAAATTATTCAACAGTCTACAACTTACCATGAATCCTTGAGTTCCTTTCTTCCATATACTCCAAAGAACTGTAGGAATAAGTCATCTGCAAATTCGACGAGTTGTTCAATTTACCAAACTTTTGGTTAGGAAGAATGCGAAAAAACCTAGGATCAGAAACATGAAACTGTATGGTTTATTAATTTTGAAAAATTGGTAGTCCTCTATCGTTAAGCTTTTGTATCAAACATTTTTCTACTACATCTCCTTTACTGGTTTGGATCAAGGGCGACATAGGCTTGATCTCGAATGTTGATCATCTTCGTCATCTTCACTTGGTCTGTCAGTTTCATTTATATGATCTGTAAAATGTCCTCCTCTTATATTTCAAATAGCCTGACATGTAGACGAATTTAACCATATGATTATCAGATTGTTAAGTCAAGACTTTTTATCAAAGTGGTGCCTTATAGCTTGAGGCAGGTGAATCCAATTTAGTTCATGTTAGAAGGTGCTCATATATGCATATTATGGTTTTCTAATACTAAAATATGGATTTGCGGAAATAGAATGTTAATTTTTTTTTCTTTCTGCTATCTGCTTAGGGATAATCACTTTATGAGTATGTAATAAACATGCTTGGAGTATGTCCATCAAGTCTGTGGTTATGTGAAATCTCATTAGACAATTTACATCTTTATAGGACGTTATTATTCTTTCTTTTGCTTTAAAATTGTTTCTCGAGAAATTTTTTTTTTTTTTTTTTTTTGTGTATGAGCATAATGGCGTTCCACTTGTGATGTATACAAATGTGCGGCATTTTCTGACGTAATCCTGGAACCGTCTGAAAATTAACTCTCATGTATATATGAGCGTTCCACTTGTGATGTATATCTATTGCTTAAAAATTTGACGAGCTGGGTATATGTGTTGCATCAATAGGTTATCGGCCTTTTGTGGAGGCATGCATTGATGCAGATGAGAAAGGTGAAGCTCTAAAATATATTCCAAAACTGGCAGATCCCCGAGAGAGAGCTGAGGTAATTTAATATACTGTGCAAGTTTGGAACTCACCAACTTCTTTTATCCTTCAGCCACATCTTAATCATTTATATAGGGGAGGAGGCCACAGAATTTGAAAAAGTAAAAGAAAGATTGTTTTTAAGTTTTACCTCTTATTTCCTTTGCAGTGGTTTTATAATTTTGGCTTTCTTTTCTTGCATCCCCTATCTGCCTGATGTAGCATTTGTGGAGTTCTGCATTTATTCTCATTTTATATTTAAAGATTGATGAAGAAATGAGTTAGTATAATAGCATTCACTCCGTGTGAGTGCACGCGCTTGCGCATCCCTGGGAGTGAACAATGGTTTCCTATTTAATCATCCTTCCAATTTCTTTAAAGTCTTCTCAAGCTACTTTTTTTTATTTTTTTAAAAAACTATCTGAGCAGGCCTATGCTCGAATTGGCATGGCCAAAGAAGCTGCGGATGCTGCATCTCAGGCTAAAGACGGTGAACTGCTTGGGCGGTTGAAGTTAACTTTTGCACAAAATGCAGCAGCTTCATCCATTTTTGACACTCTTCGAGACCGGTTATCCTTCCAAGGCGTGTCTTAGTCTTGTTTCTCCCCACTATTTTACTTTCCTCAATTCCCTCGTGTTGTGTTGTGTGTATTATGCTCTTTCACATGGTTGAAGCTACCTTCCCTTCAAGTGGTTCCCTGTGTCAATCATCGAGGAAGCTGCCCGAAGCATGTACATTTACTTTATTTATTTAGATAATTGTATTTGTATAAGCAGTGTTCTCCTTTTAACATATATTCTCTAAATTATTGTAAATAATTATTTGTTAAGAAAATCGTTCGTGAAATGAGAAAATCGTTCTCCTTTGAACATCCGCTGTCTAAATTATGATAAATGTAATATCGGTTACATTCGTTAGAGACGAGAAAACTCTTCATGTGATTCTCTTTCATGGTGGTGAATTCCTGAATATCATGTGTGCAAAATGTATATTATTGAATTGAGGCAGACAAAATGTTTCAACATAGATGTCACTGCTTTGACTTTGATTCTTGATATATACATTAGTTCTGTCTCAAACCCTCCCGCATGAGGTAATGCCTAGTTTGGGGTGCGTTGAGCTTTTCGCGTTTCGTGTTTTGTTTTTAACCAAAACATAAATACGTAACTCCTGTTGTTATAGAGAGTTGTGAATCTTAATTACAAGCGTTAAATTTATTGCGAGAATTCCAAAATTAAAAACATGCAATAAGCTTGGTAACACCAGGTGTTTCAATATTTCTAGAGTGGGTGTGTCCCAATACACCTTTGTTACACCATCTTGTATATGAAATCAACCACCACCTATTTTGGAAAAGAAGAGTACTATCTTGAAGAAGCTAATGTCCAATATTTCATTTAATTTTTCGACCCAAAAAAAAAAGGAAAGAAAAACAAGAGTATTGAAATCCTTGATTTTGTAATATGGTTGGTGTCACTAGTCATGCTCATTAAGTGCCACCCAATCACATATATCTGCTATATCGTGCTACCAAGTAATGCACTACGTACCTTACATAGTATATTATACTATAGAAGATAATTCAAGATTATATATATCTATATATATTGCAAGAATATATTTTTTATGGTAAATCATATTGCAAGAATATTTGGTGCACACTTTGTATAAAATCCCATGCATTGAGCAACCAATAGGCCACTCCATCCCTTCAAGAATTCCAAGTAGTCACCATATACACACACCTGATAGAATTGAAGTCAATGGCTCTCAACACTTGCTCAGTTGCAATATGTATGCTTCTATTGTCCCTAGTAGTTGTTGCTTCTGCAAATGGTTATGGCTACTCCCCAAAGCCAAAGTTTGACCATCCTAAGCCTCAAGAGAAGCTGGTCCCCAATAGTATTGGCATTCAAGGCATTATTTACTGCAAATCAGGCCCTAACCTCATCCCTCTTCAAGGTATATATATCTACACCTATATATCACCTCCTCCTCATTTTTATTTATTTTATTTCTTTTACAAACTCACAAAACACATTCTCTTATCATGCACATTTAAATTTTAATTTATTTGAGTTAATTTTAATTTAATAATAATAATCTATATATATATGTATATATATGAATTTAGTTTACAAATCAAATTTATCTCAACAAAAAAAATGTCTAAAATAAAAAAAATAAAATTGGTTTTTATAATCACTATCAAATGTCAGTAGAAAGGCATTACAGTCATCTCAATATAAAATATGTTATCAACTAATTGAATAATTTATCTAGGGTAAAAATGGCAACTCATGTGTCTAAAAGTCACTAGGGAGTTTTTATCAACTTTTTGAAACCTCAGGAGATTAATCGTTAGTAAAATGCAAACGTTATATCTACCGGTAAATAACCCATATATATATATATATATATATATATATATATATATACTAATACTAAGATTTTGCCATGGGCGAATCACATATTACGCACTTACCCCTTGTTTTATTATTTTAGAAATTGGATTTAGATTTATGCTTTATCGACTTATTTCATATCATGGTTCAGGCGTTCAAAATCGGCGGGCCTTACTACTCTTTTTCGAAATCCGAAGGAGTAATTGATTAATCCATTTACAAGAGTTCTATGGGAACTTCTTCGGAATACTAAAAAAAAAGATTGGGATTCTTATTTCCAATCTGGGACACTTCTAGCATTAGTGAAATAGTTACCATGTGATTGCTACTATCCCAGCTTTTGCTAAAAGAAATGTTTTTATTTTGTACTCTTAGGAGCTGTGGCAAGAATAACATGTCTATGCAAGGATGAACATGCACCTATTAGTGTGTTGAGCTGCCCAACAGATGCAAAGGGTTACTTCTTGGCTACATTGTCTCCTTCACAGCTTGAAGATGCATGGAAGGTCACAGAGTGCAAGGCCTTCCTCGACAAATCGCCATTGAAGACATGTCAAGTTCCGACTGATGTCAACAAAGGCATCAAGGGTGCTCTTCTTTCTTCTTCTAGTCTCCTCACTGACAAGCACATCAATCTCTTCTCCGTTGGACCTTTTTTCTACACTTCATCAGAATCTACACCAATCTCCAAGAGCTATTAGACATATATATATATATATATATATATATATATATATGTTATGTATATCATATGATCGGATAACATATTCAAAATTTGTGTTAATGTTTCTTCTGTTAATAAGTTGAGAGAGACTATTAATGTTGTTCTCTTAATAAGTTTTGTGAATTTTTTATCCCTTGATTGTGAAATTGTTTCAATGATATTACTAATTAGTACTTTTGGAGAATACGACATCAATTCAATGATAAAATAGGGTTATTTCCATTTTCACCCCCTGAGGTTTGCCTTAATCCCACTTTCACTCCCTCGAAGTTGAATATTTTCACTTTCACTCCCTCGGCTTTGTGAAATTACCTCATTGCCCCTGAAAATTAGATATATATATTTAAAAAAAAACTCATTTTGCGAGAGAAAATTAGACGTTTTACATAGTGATAAGGAGGGTGAGAAAGTCTATACAGGTGGAACAAAATTCAAATTCAAGGGAGTAAAAGTGAGAATATTCAACTTCGAGGGGTGAAAGTGGGAATAACCTATAAGATATCGGAGCTTTTGGGGGTAATTGTGGCATTTTCTTGGGTTATTAAGACCCTTGTACAGTGTCTAGTACAATCAATTATTTCACACTAGAAGCAGCCATATTCCAGCATTTAGATTTTTTTTTAGAGATGTAGTACAGGCTAAAAATAAAATTCTAGTTTTCTGGTGGATAAAAGTTTTAAATATTCTATTGTATATTCGTGAATGGCCAAAGGGCATGGAGATCATTCTCGAATTTAGGAACAGTTAAAACTGAGTGAGTCACTTCGTTACAGTGAAAGTTAAAATTGAGAGAAAAGACTTGAAGCCTGGTGTATTGGGAAGCATCATGTTCATGCAACATAATTCATTAGGGCCACAACCTTAGACATAGTTCAAATCTTACCGGATCTGTATACACGTTGCTTTTCACGTGCCACATGAATTAGTCTAAGACACCCCGTTTATTGAAGACGAAGTACAAAACCAACCAAATAAACTAAGGATGTTATGCAATTTGAAAACGGAGAATATTACCTTACGCTTTCGAGTGCTACTTGGAGAGGGAGCTTCATATGTTGCGCCGAGTCGGGACAAGTGCATAAAGCATTAACCTCAGCTCCATGTTTAAGATGTAACTCAATTAAGGGCACAGATAAAGAAGCTGCAGCCTCATGGATCGGAAAAGTCCCTAGTTGGGTGACTTTATTAAGGTCTAATTTCAAACTGGGCTTCCCTTCAAGCAATACAGTGCCACATTTTTCAGCCCGGTAATAACAAACCTCCAATTTCCTTCCTACCCTTAATAGGCAGGGGCGGAGCCAGGAATTGAGGGTAGGAGGGGCCGATCAAGTGTATTAACATTACTACTATCATTTGACTGAAAACTCTATTTTATTTCAAATAATAGATAGGGATTGTCAATAAATTAATAATTTCTTTTTGATAATTTAAAATAATAAACTTGCAAATTCAAGAAACTTGTGTGCTCATCTCATAATACTTGAATTTTTAAAAGAGAGTTAAAATATATGTATTAAAAACAAAATTATTGTATAAAATATTTTGGAGAGGCCAAATGGAATTTTGTATGGACTTAGTTGCAAAATATTTCTTTTTGTAGGCTACTAAAATAAATTTTGAAAAGTTTTGAGGGGCCAAATGAAGTTTTTTAGGAGCTTATCTATGAATAATTAATTTGTTAGACTAATAAAAAAAATGAAATTTGAAATAAAGCCAGTAAAGTGGCATAATGTGTTTCATGGTTGAAGTATTTAAAGTCGACACTTGTAAAGCAAGATGTAGTTACTTCATCGTCCGAGCCTAGCTGTATATTTTCTTCCTCGTCATGTTCAATATCTTCGTATTCAAGGTCATCGAGCACATCGGAAAAATCTTTTCTAGTACCATAACTTGTTATGCTAAGTCCCATATCCTTGGCTAGAGTAACAAGTTCTTCAAATGTGTGGGGCTTAATTTCTTGTAAGATGTACAAATGTTCTAAATACATGTCTTGCATACACAGGCTCACTATATATTTAATACTTATAGCTCGTCATCGGTTAATATAATCGACCACAAGCTCGTCCCTCTTTTGTTTAGTGTTAGTGAGTTCTAGACGAATATTGTAAAATTGATTGAAAAATTCTCGCTCCATCTATTCTCAGCTATTGATTGATTCAACTTCTAAGTCGGTGTACCAATCGAAAACATTATCCTTTAAGGAACAATTCAAACATGGTCTAAGCTTTATCCATGTTCGTGGGGAGTGTTTGTTTTGTATTGGTCTCTCGTATTAGTCAGAAGAAAGGTCCCGATATATTATATACAAAAATAAAATAAACAATCAAAACCATTAAATTAACCAATCCATTCATCGATTTTACCTATGACGAGATGTTATCTCACTGTACCGAAGTCCTATATATAATACGTATATGGATTGTGACCCTATTACTCATTATAAGCAGGCAACTAGATTACTCTACTTTGAGCACCAAAAGCCAATCTTGACACTTGCTACCATACCACACTAAATCAGACCATCTCTTCCATGGCTTTGACATGGACAAATTTATAAAATTCGAAAAAAATATAAAATTCTAAAAATATCATATAAAATTCGAAAAAAACATATAAAATTTAAAATATATATATAATTCGAATAAAACATATAAAATTCGAAAACATATATAAAATTTGAAAAAAATATGTAAAATTAGAAAAATATATATTCTCTTGTTTTTACATCTTCTTACTTGTTTTTTCAAATTTTATATGTTTTTTCGAATTTTATATATTGTTTTATGAATTTTATATATTTTTATGAATTTTATATATATTTTTATGAATTATATATATATTTTTAATTTTATATGTTTTTTTCAAATTTTATATATATATTTTTAATTTTATATATTTTTTTGAATTTTAAATCATTTTTCATTAAATTTCAGGGATATTTTGATCCAAAATGATAAGAAATGGAGCAAGCTAATACAATTTGTTAAGTGAAAAAAAAAATTTGTATAAAAAGAGGGAAAATGATTTTTTTGAAACCACACGGGATTTACTAAAATTAACCCTAAATAAAATGTCCCATATCTTTCTTAAGGTATAAGGGACCACTTAAAGGATACAAGACAAGCAACTCATTGTCATGCATATGCAATAGGCTAATAGCATTGGAGTTCCCAATATCTTTACATAGAAAGTGCAGACAAATTAAATAAAATCACATATATACCAAAATGATGGAGCTACACCACCTCTTCTTCTATTTAGATTTTCCCTCACTCAAAGATGCCAAAGGCTGAGGCGTATGTGAACAATATATATATATGTCTACATGTACTTGCCAACTTGATGCCGCCATTGCATGACCACGCAAAAGAGATATGGTTCCTGCATAGTTATCCAAATGATGTCTTTTATATGAAAATAAAAACTTTCGGTGAATAAATAGTCAAAACAAATCCGAATGGATTGAGCTAGTTATAAAAATCTTGGGACTTTGTGTTTCTATCAAGTTTGATTTTTACATGGTGCAAATAATTGGTTGGCATAACAAGAAATATGAGTTTTACTAGCAATTGTAAATGTCTCATAAAGTGGTAAAAATTGCAGTTGTAACATTTAGTGACAGACTGTAAATTATCACCTAAAGTTCGACATTAAAAGTTATTTAGGCTACAATGACAGTAAAAACTATTATTACACCTTCGATCTTCTAAATAAAAAAACTCTTTTTTATGTTATAGTGAGATAAAATTTCAGTTTGTCACTAAAATTTTGTCACAATAAATCAAATTTTTTTGTAGTGTGAGTCACGATTCAAACACAGTCCGAGCTTTACCCATCTGTATAAAGTGTTTGTTTTGCATTGGTCTCGCGGATTAGTAGGAGGACAAGTCCGTTTATAGACAAAAATAAAATAAATAAACAATCAAAACAATTAAATTAGCCAATCCATTCATCGATCTTACCTATGAGGGGATGTTATCTCTTTGTACCAAAGTTTTATATATAATATGTATATGGATTGTAACGCTATTATTCATTTTAAGTAGGCAACTAATTACTCTACTTTGAGCAACAAAAGCCTATCTTGATAGTTGCTACCATACCAGATCAGACCATCTCTTCCATGGCTTTGACATGGACAACAATCACAGTACTAGTTGCACTTGCTTATGTTGTGCAAGCATGGCTTAGGACTAAGAGGAACAATTCTAAGAAAATACAATTACCTCCTGGTCCGAAAGCTCTCCCAATACTGGGACACTTTCATTTGCTAGGAAAGCTTCCTCACCGCAATCTCCAACAGCTAGCCAAGGAACATGGTCCCATCATGTACATGCGATTTGGCGCCATCCCAAACATCGTCGTCTCTTCACCCGAAGCAGCCGAGCAGTTTCTCAAAACACATGACCTTGTTTTTGCTAGTAGGCCACCTCAAGAGTCTGCTAAGCACATGTCTTACGAGCAAAGGAACATGTCCTTCTCCGAATATGGACCATATTGGCGCAATATACGTAAGTTGGTAACCCTAGAATTGCTTAGCAACCTTAAAATAAATTATTTCAAACCTCTACGAACCGAAGAGCTTGGAATTTTGATGGACTTCATCAAAGAGGCAGCTAAGGAACGCGTTGCTGTTGACCTTAGCGCGAAAGTGTCATCGATGAATGCGGATATGACTTGTCGGATGGTGTTTGGGAAGAAGTACGCAGACGAGGAGTTCGATGAGAGGGGGTTTAAGGCTGTGATTCAGGAGGGGATGCACTTGGCAGCAGCTCCAAATCTAAGTGACTACTTTCCGTATCTTAGGGCACTTGACCTTCAAGGACTGACTCCAAGAATGAAGGCTCTGAGCAAAGTGTATGATGAGTTCCTTGAGAAGATAATTGATGAGCATGTTCAAGCAAGGGACAAAGGCCAAACCAAGGACTTTGTTGATATCATGTTGGCCTTCATGGAATCTGAAGAAGCTGAGTTTCGTATCGATCGCGATCATATCAAAGCCAACCTCCTGGTAATTTTATTGAACTTACTCTTTGGAAGATTTTTAATTTTTAATTTTTTTTTTTTTAGCGTTTCCTCCAGTTCATCTTGGATCGATAAAGCTAGCTCATACTTCATCTACCTGAAATTGATAAAGGTTGGACTTTGAACCTTAAATTCACTATAAGAAATAAAGGGTTTAATCACGGTCGAAACTACCAATAAAAAGTATAAAAATTGTGAATATAATCTCTAGTGACACGTAAAGCCATGACACTAAATTTTTTTTAGTCTACAGCAATAGTAAAAGCCGTTGTTATATATTAAATCTCCCCCATAGAAAAACTATCTAAGACCATTTTAGTCGGCTACCAATATTTTTTCACTATAGACATATTTTTTTGGGTAGAGACTAGATGTTGTTTCCCATTTGAGCCTATTTGTGTGGGTCTACATTTTGTAAGATTGATGCAAGTGAAAATACTCATAAAATTGTTTAGGAATGTGAGATGTGCAACCAGTGTTAAATGGTTCACAGTCCAACCTATTATTATTGACCACTAATCTGATACACTAACTATTTCTTTTACCCATATGTTACACATTATTAGTTTATAACCTATTATTAATAACCCTTGATTGGCTTTGCAGGACATGCTTGCAGCTGGGCTTGACACTTCCTCAACAGCAATTGACTGGGCACTCTCAGAACTCTTAAGGAATCCACAAGTGATGAAAAAGGTCCAGCAAGAGTTGGAACAAGTGGTGGGCATGGACAGGATGGTGGAGGAATCGGACCTCGAAAAATTGGAGTACTTGGACATGGTGCTAAAGGAAAACTTCAGGCTCCATCCGGTTGCGCCATTACTGCTCCCACACCAGGCCATCGAAGACTGCACCGTTAACGGTTTCCACATACCCAAAAAGTCCCGAGTCATGATCAACATTTGGGCGATCGGGCGAGACCCAAAGGTATGGACTGATCCCGAGAAGTTTTTCCCGGAGAGATTCATTGGGAGTAGCGTAGATGTCCGTGGTCGTGACTTCCAACTTATCCCATTTGGCTCGGGCCGAAGAGGGTGCCCTGGGATGCAGTTGGGGCTCACGATGGTTCGCCTAGTGGTGGCGCAATTGGTGCATTGCTTTGATTGGGAGCTCCCTAATGGCATGTTGCCAAGTGAGGTGGACATGAATGAGGAGTTTGGGATTGTCATAAATAGAGCTCAACATGTCGGGGCTGTTCCAACTTATCGCCTTCACAAATGATGAACTGTGTAGACCATTTTTGAGATTTTGTGTTAAGATGTAGAAATTAAAGTTTGAATAAATGACCATGAATTTCAATTTATGTGTTGATGTCATGTTAAAGTTCTCCTTTTCTACCGCGTACTAATTATCTTAAAAAGGCTTTTATATATGTTTAGTGAGTGACTAAAAACACATACTTCCTCTGTCTCGGAACAATCGTCGTACATTAACTTTTTAACATTTTAAGGAACAATCGTTCTATATTAACCTTTTAACATTTTAAGGTTCGATATTTTTGTTGCGCCCGCGTTTTTTTTTCTCAAAAGCTGAACAAGCCAGGTTTAAGACTTGATTCACAAAAAGATCGCCCTCTGTTCCGGCATTATTACAAGTATCCACAAAATGAGCAATATGTTGCCTAGGATTGCCTTTCCTGTCAAATTATTGAAACTTCGGGGTTGCTATCCCATTGGCATCCATTCAAGCGTTCTTATGTGTTTATATAGTTCAGACACGTGCGCACACATATATGTATATATATTATATAGAAGTAGATGATTTTTACCAAATGACCATTTGGCTCAATGGTAAAACATCTTCTTCCAGTAGGGAAGGTGAGGGGTTTGAGTCTCATTGGAGACAAAATGGATGTGCGTATGAAAAAAAAATTAAAAAAAAATCTTTACCTTTCAAAAAAATATATATAGATGATTTCAAATAAATAAGTAAAAACAAATTAAAATAAAATTATGGAGAAATTTCTCATTGAAATATATAAGTGAATTTGTTTTATGAAATTTTGAACTTTCTTTCTGCAGAGAATACATAAAGAACAGATTGAAGAATGGCGGGAAGAGATCAAGGAGCTGCGTTTGCTTGATGCCTAAAATGAGGAGAGCAAATTTGTTTTGTTTTGTACAATGCTCGATATCTACTACAGAATGTCCATAATGACTCCTCAAGGTATATTTCAAACCATGACAAACCCTTTTATAAGATGGACACACACTCATGCACTAGTTTAGTTAATGAGCTTTGTGGCTTAGTTCAACCACCTTTAATTTGCTGGACCTGGGGTCCTGGACCCATAAATTTCTCATATCAGTAACCTTTTTGCTAGTCTCTATTGGTCATAGGCTTTAGTCTTTTGGGGAATTCTAAGTCTCCCTTGATAGTATGTAGCTATCAAGGGAATTGCAACATTATATTTAGGTTTATTTGTGAAAAATCCCTTGTAGTTTTATTCTAGTGCACAAAATTCTCATTTGTTATAAAATATGTATATAAATCTATTATGTTTCCAAAATGTTCTAACTTACCCCATTGTACTTTAAAATAATATGAAATCCCTAAAATACCCCTTCTAACCTAATAAAAATAATAAATATTGTATAATAAAATAATTAAATAAAATTGTAATTCTTTTGTTTTGTTGATGATTTTCTTAAATATATTTTTTATAAACATATTTCAGTTTTTTGTTTTTGTTTTGTAATATTATTTTATTTTTTCAAAAAAAAAATAAACTGGATTAATTTTTTTAATCAAATGTTAAATAAATAAAAATATTTTTTAAAAAAAATTCAACCTATTTTTTTTTTCAAAATAATTTTAATATTTTTGAAAATATATATATAATTGTTTTGTTGATGATTTTCTTAAATATATTTTTTATAAACGTATTTTATGTTTTTGTTTTTGTAATTTTTTTTAATTTATTTTTTTTTTTTTAAAAAATATTTTAAGGGTATTTCAGACAATTCATCTCACAATAGGGGCAACACACACAAATTTTTGAATAATAAGAGTTTAAAGAATCACATGAGGTTATACGCACTATATGCATACTATAGGGATTTAAAAGCTCGCAATTTCATGCATTTACATAATCAAGGCATGATATGTTATGTATAATGCCCCTGCTATTTTAATTAATCAGCTACTATTTTCGATTTTGGTACTCCTAATAGCTTAATGCAACATCTACTCTATCAAAGCTTTACTACTGAATGACAATCAAAGAGCTGTCATTTGCGGAAGGTTAAATTGTCAGATTGAAAATCAAATTACTGGTGTCTCAAGTTTATAAGAAATGCTTCACTCGCCTAGTTGGGCATGTTTGAGCAAATTTAATGAAGAATGATTTCTTACAACTTGGTGTGTTTTTCTTTATGGGTAGTTCATTTAGAATGTGTTTGTTCTTCTTGCGGGTTAGGCAAAATCTGAAGCAACGGACACCAATCCTCTAAGTTGATTTTTCCATCCGCTCCTCCATCTAACAGTGCACAGATCTCAAGGTCCTCACGTGATGTGTTGTGCGCCGTTAGATGAAGGAGGGAACAAAAGCGGATGAAAAAATCAACTTAGAGGATTCATATCCTAGAGTAGAAGAACCTTTCCTTGTAATAATGGCATCCATCAAAGAAATAAATTTACTGCAATCCAATATGTTTTAAAAGAATTAAGCATTCAAAAATGCAAAAGAGAGATCTTTCAATATTTGTTTTGCTGTGTTTTGTTAGGGTTTTTACACCCGCCCAAGAACGAAAACTAGGGTTTGCTAACCCGAATAGCCAATCCACAAACAATTGCGAATCAAAAAACACACAAAACACACACCGAACGACACAAAGATATATAGTGGTTCGGCCAAAACGAACATACGTCCACTGAGAGTACCGTTTCACTATAATCAATGAGAAGATTATAAGGGGATGATCCGCATATCAAACACACGCACACACACACTGTATACTCACGCCTGTATTGCTCACCCTCACCGATGTTTCACTCATACCAAGAAATACCACTTTGTATCTCTTCTTCTTCTCTCTCTATCTTTGTATCTCATAAAACTCACTTTTTGTGCTTAATCACACCACGATCTTCTGTTTGTGTCACATACACAACCACCACAATACAATAGGGCACACTTCTATATTTATAAGAGAGGTAAACTTGATGGACAAGTCAATAGGAATCACATACTAATCAGAATTGGAGTCATAAAATCTTCCCTTAATTAATTCACGCATCTGGGTCACCGAGTACTCGGTGAGTACGCAAGTCCGCATAAATGCGCGCAAGTGCACGAAACCCTCTGCCTCTTTTTAACCACTTTGCGCAAGTGCACGAGAGTTCGCACTTTACCGAGTACTCGGTAAAGCACCCACCGAGTACTCAGTGATTTTTCACACCAATTCCCATTTTTTCTCCAAATCTCTTCTCGATTCACGAGGAAAAGAGTCACCAACTAAAATGTTTATCTTGGACCGATAACACACAAAATACATAACAAGGAATTAGGTTCAGTATTAATGATGATTCATAAATTCGGTTAAAAAAGATTCAGTATTAAAGAAGATCTCATAATATTGTTTATAGCACACACTAAACACGAGAATGACATAAGTTTGGTATCTAAGAAATCTAAGTACTCCTATCACAATTGTGTTTTTACAAACTTTTAATCAAAAGAAAGCTAAAATTACATTCCAGAGACACATACGTGTTAGGAATTAATTCCTATTTTCACTTCTTAGGAATTTATCCAGCCCAAAATCACACATGTTTTTACTTACACACACAACCACAATTATAACACAATATTTAACATAGTCTAGCCTCAACTTTGGCCTATACGTCCACGACCACTTCACTATCATTTAAGAACAAAGAGATATTACAGAGGTACTGCATCCTCTATTGATGTACATCGCACCTTCTCCCTAGGTGCACTTCGCACCATCACAACCGATGCACAAAGCACCCTTACATTTTCTCTATATCTCATATTTTTCTCCTCTTTGGTGTGTCTTGCTTCTTCATCTTCATGCCTATTTATAGGCATTTTGCATATCTATGCACCTGCAATAGCAACCTTCATTTTTCACATTGACTGTGCTGAATGAACAAATTTCTTGGTCGGCGCCCACCTTTTCAATTTTCTTCTTCTCTTTGGTGTGTCTTGCTTCTTCATCTTCATACCTATTTATAGGCATTTTGCAGATATGTGCACCTGCAATAACAGCCTTCATTTTCCACATGTCTATTTATTTGATTAATGAAATTACACATATTCACGTTAGTGTTGGGCGTCAGGTGTGTGCAAAATATGTGGTTAAAAACAACACCTTAACAACATTTTAGGTTTTACCCTTCTGTAAACGCACAGATCAATTGTATATAGTTTTGTTTGAGTAGGAAAATATCGATCCCACAGAGACAAGGATTGTTCACTTTAATAGTCTAAAAACACTTAATTATATTTTTCCGAAAAGAGTTTGATTTTATGGATTATCTAATACTGATAAGTGCATAATTCATACACGATTAACCTCCAAAAATATATTTTTTAGTCATTTATTTTAAATTATTTTAATTAATATTTGTGTTTTTATATTTTTATAGGTTATTGGTGATTTCTGGTACAAATGGGTTAAATCCATCTAAACAAGCCCAAAATCTATTTAGACCACGTCTTAGTATTTGGGCCATATATTTCAGCTCATTTTTCGTATTTGTTTGAGCCCAGTGTTCCTAGAAAGCTGATTCAATTTAAAGCATATTGGTATTTCACATAGAAACCCTAATTCTGAAGTTTAGAGGGCGAAAAAGATATTTTAAATCTGACATACTATTTTGTGCGAAAATCAGCATCAGCTTGGTTATATAATCACAGATTTTGAAGGAACGATCAGAATAGAGTGAAATCAAGGGCTGTGGGAAGAGGACTTGATTAACAAGAAAATAATATATCACCAATATCTTTCAAATTTACTCTCCAAATTGGTCAAAAGTGGGCTGCAAGATATCACCAATTAAGAAAAAAAATATGGGAATATTGTATTCTCTTATTTACTTTCCTAGATGAAACCTTGAGGACCCCTATAAATAGGGCATATGTGGATGCACAAAGGATCATCAAGAGCCAAAGGAACAGAAGAGAAGACTGGTGCAATTCACGGAGAAAGCAAAGACGTTCTTCCATCTTCAATTTCGGTTTGGTTGTTGTTTTATTATTTTATTCTTTATTTCTAGCTAATTCTCTCAGCCAAGGCTGAGAGGAAACCCTTTTCATGTACAATTTCATGATTCTTAATTGAATAATTGAATATTTCATTTAATAAATTATTCTTCTAGTATTTTGATGTTTTTCTATACTTTCGATTTTATGTGTTTTAATCAAGACCCTAATCGAATGTATTAGAATTCTAGCATATAGGTTACTTGTGTCTGACCATGAACTAGTAATCTTATTTGGCAATTTAAGAAGAAGAAAGTAATGAATAACTGTTTATGCCTGACCACAGATAGATAGTTAGGATTTGCACTTTCTTTCAATTAGGTGTTTATTATTCATGAACAAAATAATAAATATTTGATTGAACTTATGCCTTACACGGATAGGCCATCCATATATTTGATTCTACTTATTTTTATTGGATGTGTGAATATTATTTGGATATTTAAGAATTTCAATTGAAAATCGGAATTGTCTTGATTGGTGATGGAATCGAAGCTTTGGTATTTTCTTTATCATTGTTCTTTCATCTCTTTTGCAATTTTTTTTTTTTCACAATCATCAATAATTTGTTGAATTAGTTAGATAGTACTTTTTAGATTTAATTTGTCTTAATCAATCCTCGTGGGAATGACCTCGCAATACTTGTACTCTTTTACTACTATGATTCGTATACTTGCGAGTAAAATTTGATTTGTGTTAATCTATCTTTTGGGTTACTCTAAATTTCACATCAAATACTAATGAACTAAAAACAATAACAAATAATGGTTGTGATTCAGAGAGAGAGAGAACTAGAGTTTACTCACTCCACCACTAACATCATAATATAATCCAAATTATATTTCAATTGCATGAGGGTGATCCATTGATTGTGAATCAAGTCGCACCGCGCCAGCAGTTTGATCCTAAAAGGGATTACTCTCAACTGGATCGCGACAACCCATCTCAAGACTAAATTGATTAGTGCATGCCGACTACTAACAGAAAAGTAAATTAAAGCATGAAAATAACCTAAGGCATGTCTATATCAGTTTGTCAGGGCATAACCTGTGTCAACCTAGGGTTTCGAGTTTTATGACCACCATTGTGTAGAAAATCACAGATTAAGCATCCGAGTTCCAGCCCATAGTGAATAATTGTGATTGTGTAAGATAAATATAGTCGAAAAGTCTAAGACAAGAATCAATTCAAATATATAAACTTGTATCACGAATAAAAACAGTCTCTCATCTAACATAATCATCACAGTATAGTCACAGTTTCCCCTCTCTACAATTGAATATAAAATCAGAACTACATTACTTGGCTAGGGTTTTGCGAGAAAACTCTAGATATCGAGTTAGTTGATCATGGCTGAGAGAATCTGCATTGTCGGTGTAGAAACGCTCTCTATGGCCTTTTTCTCCGGATCTCTAGGTCTTCAATGATGATTCTCTTCAATGGAAGAGAACTCTATGAATGAACGTGAAATCAAAACCAGAACCAACCTCCAAAAACAGAACACCTCTCTAAACCTAACCCTTTCATATTTATAGACAAGTGAGGGAAACCCTAATGGTTGTTGTGATACCCCCAATTTCCGCACGTGAGTTGGTCAGGCTCACACACGAAGATCAGGAAATACCTTGTAATTGATATACAAAAACACATAATACAATAGAAAATTTGCGAAATAAAAAAAATCATAGCGAAAGCAACACTAACGTCAAATCTTACAAAAGACTTTAAGATACAACTTGGGAATCCTGTTAAAGAAGGACCCCTAAATAAAAAATTATATTTTTAATAACCTTGCCTAATTTACAACAGTTGTACAACCAATATACACTGTAAACCGAAAGTAGGAATGGAGTAGACGATCACAAACAAAACGCGATGACTCAAAACCTTAACCCGATGGTTAAGCTGTCCCAGACCTGAAATTTTAACAACAAGGTGGGTTAAACCCACGAGCAAGTCCAACAGAGGACCGATAAAGCCAACATCTCTGAACGAAACAATATGGATATATAGACCCTATGTAATAAGATTTATCTTTCACTTTCCATAAAATCTTTAGAACATTTCTTTTCTTTTCATAATCACATAAAAGATATATATATTTATTTATTTATTTTAAAAAAAAATAACCAATACATCCTATATATACACATATTTTATAATATATATCTCACATAATCGAATAAAAGATATATAATTATCCCTTTTAAAATAAATAACTCATGCATACCATACCTCACCAATATCACATAAATGAACCTATTAATATTCATAATCATTTTCTTATGTCAATAGACAACTTATCCAAACCTTATTTTAACCACGTACCCGATAATTCACTCATGTCTTGACAACTCAACCATGTCCCATGGTACTCATGAGACTGCGTTAATAGTTAGCCTCCAAGTGGTTCTTTAAACATCCTCAATCCATATTTATTTAATTAAATATTATGATTTACGAATTTATCAATTCTCTTGCATTATTTATTTCATTTCATACATCACCGCACACAAATATGTTTATTAGCGTAATAAAGGTGATCATCATATCCATCAGTACTCCAATATTAAGAGAGTATTCTATATGTCATTACCCACCACTATGTTCATTATCATATTAAGGGTGATATGTGTAGACACATAAAATTGGTGATCATTTAATCACTGTTGGATCGGTCGACTTAATTCAATAAGTCTCGGTCAAATTCATTGACAATTACGGGTCCCACAAATGGATACGTGTCAAATTCTCAGAGGTTGGAGTTATATGCTTTTAATTCAAAATTAAATTTGGATTTATTCCCATAAATAATATATAAATAAATATATATTCTTTTATGGGATTTTAACCATAATTGGTGGGTACTTTCCAAAATTAAGACCCCACTTTTGGCCTATAAATACAAGGTCACCCAACACATTTGAGGAGGAAAAAGAAAAGACAGAAGAAAAGAAGATTAGGAGAAGAAGACTGCAACAAAGCTCTGCCGACTTCAACTCAACAAAAACCTCTGAAATTCTTGAAGACGAATAACAACAGGCACGCCACACCTGTGTCGTTCTTCTTCAAAGACCTTCAACAAATCAAGACCTCTTCAATCCCGAAGAACACAAACAACAATCAAGTAACGGTTCAAGATCAAGCCTTCAAAGCCCTTGCGCCGAAGTTTTAGGAGATTTAATCAGAGGAATACTCTTATTTATTTAAGAATCGACCACAGAGAAGTGTACCACTTGTTTTATAATTTATTATCAATAAAATTAATTGTTTGCTCTTATTTTGTTTCCTAGAATTTCGGAGACGAAATTTGTGTTTACAAATTTTTGGCACGCCTAGTGGGACCTCTCTGCCTCTCATTTTCATCTCCTTAACCATTTATCAAATCTCTACCTTTCTAGCATCAATGGCTCCAAAGAATGCTCAACTTGAACAAGGGTCAAAGAATGGTGGCAAGAATGCCATCACTTCCACAACTCGCAAAGCCCCAACCACAATTGTTGTTAAGAATGTTGTTGTTTCATCAACAGATAGTAGTACCTCCACAAGCGCAGTGACCCGTCAGAAGGCAAAGGCACTCGCTTCATTGGCACAAAATGAAAAAAAGAAGGGTGGTCGACCCAACGCCACCTGAAAGCACAAAAAGATAACCATTCATTACTCTTGAGTCTCTGAGAACAGGGAAGATCAATACGATGAAGTCTAAGGAAGCGTCACACTCTATTTCTGATTGCAACTCAAGCACCGGATCACAATCAGGTTCTACTCCAGGAACTCCAAAAGGTTCGGGTCCAGAGTACTCAGACTACCAAAGTCATTCACACACAACCAATATGCAAGTCATGATGACTGATACAACATCAATAGAAGAACAAATGGCTACTATGAGTCGAGCCATCAAAAAGCTCACCAAAACCGTTGAAGAGAAAGATCTACAAATCGCAACACTCATGAACAAGCTTGAAGCTCAAAAGTCAGGCGAGTTAAGTCAAGGACCTACTCACCCTCCTGGTTTTACACCGTAATTGGCCATGAAAGACAAGGATCAACATATAGCCACATCTAAGCAGGGGGCAAACCAAACCTATTTCGCTCATTCAGTGGGCTCTCTATCTGTCCAACAACTGCAAGATATGATCTCCAATACAATCAGATCGCAATATGGTGGAGTAAACCGGAGCTCTCTCATGTATTCAAACCCATACACTAAGCGAATTGATGATATGAGGATGCCGATGGGATACCAACCACTTAAGTTACAACAATTTGATGGGAAGGGTAATCCCAAGCAACACATTGCCCATTTTGTGGAGACTTGTAATAATGCAGGGACGGGGGGCGATCTTTTGGTGAAGCAATTTGTTCGTTCTCTAAAGGGAAACGCCTTTGATTGGTATACCGACTTGGAAGCTGAATCAATTGACAGTTGGGACCAAATGGAGCGAGAGTTCCTGAATCGCTTCTATAGCACCCGATGTACGGTAAGCATGATAGAACTTACCAATACTAGGCAATGGAAAGAGGAACCGGTCGTGGACTATATTAATAGGTGGAGGGTGCTAAGCTTGGATTGTAAAGCTCGACTCTCAGAAACCTCTGCCGTTGAGATGTGCATGCAAGGCATGCATTGGGGACTTCTCTATATCCTTCAACGCATCAAACTCCGGACTTTTGAGGAGTTGGCCACACGAGCACATGACATGGAGATTAGCATCAATGCTCATGGTGGCAAGGATGTCTCTGTCTTAGAACAAAGAAATGATAAAAAAGATGGAAAGAAAGATGAAAGACAAATAAAGAAAAACCATAAAGAAACCATGGCCATCACCACAGTGCCATTGAAAATTTCTACGAAAGAAAAGAATAAGGAAGTTAGCAGGCAAACTAAAACTCAAGATACTGAAAAGCCTCGTCCAACACTCAAAGAGTTAGAGAACAAGACATACCCATTCCCAGACTCTGATGTGGCCGGCATACTAGAATTCTTACTTGAGGAAAAAGTAATCGACCTGCCAGAATGTAAACGCCCCGCAGAGATGGGACGAGTGAAGGACCCTAAATATTGCATTTATAATCGCATTGTTAGCCATCCAATTGAAAAATATTTTATATTCAAAGAGTTGGTCATGAGTTTGGCAAAGCAAGGCAAGATCCTTTTGGATGGGGAGGAAATAGCTGAAGTGAATCATACTACCACTAACTCTGTTTTAGCAAGCCCAACCAAAACAAAATCTGATGTGCAAAATTTTCATGGAAAACAACCGGAGAGCCTAAAGACCATCCAATTTAGTTCATTAAATCCAGTTATCATTCCTCTGTCGAATGCAATTTTGTCTGAACAAGTAGAGAAATGATGGACTCTTGTAACAAGAAGAAGATCTTGCAAACAAAGAACTATTACTGCACCACATACCAGCCAAAACTGGGGGCAAAAAAGGAAGAAAATTCAGCAAGGCCCACAGAAGAAGCAAAAAGTCTGACAGAACGTCAAGCAATTGAGCTCTCAAATAGAGATATTCACCGAGGTATTACTTTGGGAGAATTCTTTCCTATTGGATATCTTACTGATGATCAAAGTCTAACCGTTTACACGGTATCGGCCACCGAAGTTGACGAGAAAGATGAACAAGAAACATTCGAAGTAGATGGTCAAGATTTTGATAAAGCAAAAAATCGCACCGTTGAAGGTACGGAAGAGCAAACCCCTAAGATGATGTGTGCCTCGTGTTGTGCATTGATTCTTTTCACCGATGAAGATCTCCAACTTGGGTCAAAACCTCACAATCGACCGTTATTTGTCTCTGGGTACATTCGAGAGCAAAAGGTCACTCGTATTCTTATTGATGAGGGCTCTGCAGTGAACATCATGCCAAAATCCACAATGAGAAACCTTGGCATTACAATCGACGAGTTGGCTCAAAGCCGGCTAGTCATTCAAGGATTTAATCAAGGAGGACAACGAGCAATTGGCATGATAAGAGTTCACCTCACCATTGGTGAATTGAACGCTGACACTTTGTTCCATGTCATCGATGCAAGGACCTCTTACAATTTACTTCTAGGTCGACCTTGGGTCCATGGAAATGGTGTAGTCCCTTCTACATTGCACCAATGCTTTAAGTTCCTCAATAATGGTACAAAAACTGTGTTTGGAGACGAAAAACCATTTTCTAAGGTAGAGTCTCACTTTGCGGATGCCAAGTTTTACTTAAATGTTGACGCACCGGCTGAGATTCTTCCGTCTAACAGTTTCTTCACAAGAAAAGTAGATGAGGAAAAAGGAAAAAAAATTGAGTTGCCCCCTGCGGAAAACATTGCACACGATGACAAAAAAGTCATACCTACAACACATAAGTCCGAACTGTCCTATGAAATTCCTAAAGGTAAGGTTGTCTTCAAGTATGTTCCAAAATCCAAGAGAAGTGAAGGACAATCACCCTTTGTTGAGCTGTCAGAAGTAACAAAAATGAAGACAAAACTCATTCCTGCCTCGACAAGCAAGGATACACAAGTTCTCAAAGATAACCTAATGATTCCTCTTGTAAAAGTTGAGAATTCTTCAATTGTCAAGCCACCACTAGCAGGTTTTGTCTTTGGCACACAAGACACGATAAAGCAGAAGGCACTTCCACATCAAAGAACAAGGGAGGGTTTTGACACTAAGGCCATGTTTGGTAGGCGGTCTTTCTGGTCTGATCTGGTCTGGTTTGGTCCGGTCCGGTCTGATCCGGTCTGGTCTGGTCTAATCTGATCTGGAAAAGTCTGTTTGGTAAGTGGTCTGGTCTTACTATTTATTTATTATTGATTATAATATTTATTTATGTATTATTTATTTCTTTATTTATTATTTCTTCACTTTATAATGCATTTTATTATTAAATTATTATATATTAATTTATAAATATATTCTATTTATTTATTATTATTTCATTATTTAATTCATTTTATTTATAAATTATTTATTCATTTTTAATTATTTAAAAATATATTTTATTAATTTAATATTATTATACTCATTTTTTATTATTATTATGAAGTATTTATTCATTATTATATTTACTTATTATTTATTATTATATTTATTTTTTATTTTTTATTATATTTATTTATTATTATTATTTATTTCATTTTGTTTATTATTTTTTATTTTTATTAGATTTTTAAATATGTTTTATGTAATTTATTATTATTATTTATTATTTAGTCCATTGTTTATTATTATTATATTTATTTATTATTATTGTATTCATTTTTATAATTATTATGTTTTATTTAATTTATTATTTATATTATTAATTATTCATTTTTAATTATTTATAAATATATTTTATTATTTATTCATTTATTTATTATTATTATATTTATTTTTTATTATTATTAGGTATTATTTATTTCATTTTGATTATTATTTATTATTTATATTTTATTTTTCAAATATGTTTTATTTAATTTATTATTATTATTATTAATTTTTTATTATTATTTATTCATTTTTAATTATTTATAAATATATTTTATTAATAAGACCAGACCGGACCACCAGGAACCACCTTTTTTTTTGTCTGAAATGAGGCCATTTTGGTCTGATTTGGTCTTACTTGGTCTAACCAAAAATTTGGGACCAATACTACCAAACACGGTCTGGTCCCATAAAACGTAAGACCAGACCAAACCACCTGAGACCAGACCACCTACCAAACAGGGCCTAAGGCATACAAGCTTCTGGCTAACGCGTGGTATGACTTCTCAAATCCATCAGAACTTGGGCAACTTCATCCCGATGTCACCAGCGAAAAGATTCATGGCCTCAATGAGACTCAAATGAAGTTGCGATAAGAAGGGCATGCAATCAATGCACCCAAGATCGGTTTGGGGTTCAAGCCTAGCGAACCAATTCGAATCCCTACAAAAATAAGACAAAGAAAAGAAAACACACAATACATTAGTGTGTCAGAGGCTGAAGAAATCGAAGAGCAATACCTTGTTCAATGAACATCGGTGTTTGATCGGATTGAAGCTCATCCGCATCGTGTTTCTGTGTTCCAAAGGCTAAGCACAAGAAATAGAACTGATGAACTACCTCATGAGAATAACACTTCCTGGGCTTCTGCATTCAATAAACATGTCCATGGTGATCAGTCCCAAAAATCGGTATTCTCTAGACTTGGAAGCAGCAATATTACATCTAGAAAAGAGTGCGAGAAAGTAGGATGGATGAGTCACGAGCTCAAGCCTGAAAAGGATAACGATGTGAAAAGCTTAATTCCATCCCGTATGAAACGCAAAGTAGAAGTGGAAGTCAGTGTTGACGAAATTTTGAAGGCCAAGAGACGAACCATTGTCCTCACAGAGTCTCTTGCACAAGAAAAATCAGAAGATGATGAAGAGAAAAATGCTCATGTCACATATTATCATATTACAATCGAGGAAGATAACATGGATAAAGAGTCTCAAGATGATGAACCCAAGGAAGCGCCTCCAACACTTGAAGACGGGGGGCAAACAACTATTGATCAACTTAAAGAAATTAACTTGGGATCGATTGAAGAACCTAGACCGGTGTTCGTTAGCGCACTCATGAGTCCTGTGGAAGAAAAAGAGTATACAGACCTACTAGCTAAATACAAGGACATTTTTGCTTGGACTTACAAAGAAATGCCAGGACTCGAACCAAAAGTCGCAGTCCATAACCTGGCAATAAGACATGGGACACATCTAATTAAGCAATCTCAGCGCTTTTTCAGGCCTGACCTTATCCCAAAGATTGAAGATGAAGTCAATAAACTCATTGAGGCGGGCTTCGTTCGGGAAGTAAAATATCCAACATGGATTTCTAGTATAGTCCCTGTAAAGAAAAATAATGGGAAAATTCGAGTTTGTATCGACTTTCGTGATTTAAATGTTGCATGTCCGAAATACGATTTTCCTCTACTTGTGGCAGAACTTACAGTGGATGCAACAACAGGGCACGAGGTTCTGTCATTCATGGATTGCTTTTCTGGCTACAATCAAATAAGAATGTCTCCAAAAGATGAGGAGTTGACCGTTTTCCGCACGCCGAAGGGGATCTACTGTTACAAAGTGATGTCCTTAGGACTTAAGAATGCCGGCGCAACTTATTAGCGTGCCATGCAAAATATTTTCGATGATATGTTGCACAAAGTCGTAGAATGCTATGTTGATGACTTGGTTGTAAAAACCAAGAAAAGAAATTACCATTTCCACGATCTTCGCAAAGTTTTTGATCGACTAAGAAAGTTTCAACTTAAGATTAACCCTCTAAAATGTGCATTCGGTGTTTCCTCTGGAAAATTTCTTGGGTATATTGTCTGACATCGTGGCATTGAAGTTGATCCTTCTAAAATCGAGGTCATCCAAAAAATGCCACCACCCAAAAATTTACGCGAATTGCGAAGTCTTCAAGGGCGACTAGCTTTCATTCGTTGGTTCATCTCCAACTTGACTGGAAGGTGTCAACCATTTAGTCGACTCACGAAGAAAAATGTTCCATTTGTATGGGACCAAGCTTGTCAGAATGCTTTGGATGGCATTAAGCAATATTTGCTCAATCCACCGGTGTTAGGTGCTCCCATGCCTGGAAAGCCACTCATTATGTACATTGCTGCTGAAGAAGAATCGTTTGGCGCTCTTCTAGCAGAAAATAATGAGGAGAATAAGGAAAATGCTCTTTATTACTTGAGTCGTAGGCTGAACACTACAGAAATTAAATATCCTTCAATTGAGAAAACATGTCTTGCACTAGTTTTCGCGTCTCAAAAATTGAGACACTATTTCTTGGCTCACACAGTGCATGTGGTTGCAAAGGCAGACCCCCTCAAATATGTCATGTCAAGGCTTGTTCTGTCCGGACGACTTGCAAGATGGGCGATCTTATTCAATGAGTTTGAAATTGTATACATTCCACGAAAGGCAGTTAAAAGACAAGCACTTGCTGACTTTCTGGCTGATCATCCAATACCAGCTGACTGGGAGATTTCTGATGATTATCTTGATGAATAAGTGTTTAGGGTTGACATCCTTTCCCCATGGATGATGTTCTTTTATGGTGCGGCACGTTCTGAAGGAGCCAGAGCGGGTGTCATTTTCGTCTCCCCACAAAGGCAAATTTTACCATATGCATTTACTTTTCCTGAGAAATGTTCAAACAATGTCGCTGAGTATCAAGCTCTGATAATTGGCCTTGAAACGGCACATGAGATAAAAATTTCAAACATTGAAGTTTACGGTGATTCCATGTTGGTGATCAACCAACTTCTCAAGGAATATGAGGTCAAGAAAGAAGACTTGATTCCATATTCTCAATATGCTTCCAATCTACTAGCTAGGTTTGCAAGTGTTATGTTGGAACATGTCCCAAGAGAAGAAAATCGTTTAGCAGATGCCTTAGCCAATTTGGCCACAACCATGGCATTAGGAGAAGACAAAGAATTCACTGTGTCGGTGTGCCAACGCTGGGTACTGCCATAATTACTTGAAGCTCAAATGGATGAAACAAATGTGATCTCCGTCACAATTGCTGAGACTGATGATTGGAGACAACCCATAATTGATTATTTGGAACATGGGAAGCTACCTGAGGATCCTCGACACAAAACTGAGATACGTTGTAAGGCATCTCGATTTATCTTTTACAAAGATACATTATTTCAAAGATCTTATGAGGGGTTGTTCCTTCGTTGTCTTGGAGAAGATGAAGCAACCCATGCAATGGAAGAAGCACATTCTGGAGTTTGTGGGGCTCATCAGTCAGGTCCTAAGCTGCACTTTCGAGTGAAAAGAATGGGATACTATTGGCCAACCATGGTTAAAGATTGCATGAATTATGCTAAAAGGTGTCAGGCTTATCAATTTCATGCCAACTTCATGCACTAACCGCCTGAACCATTACACCCTACAATTTCATCATGGTCATTCGATGCATGGGGTCTAAATGTAGTGGGACCTTTCATAAAGTATTCTAAAGGCCACTTTTACATTCTCGCAGCAACTGACTACTTTTCAAAATGGGCAGAGGCAATACCTGCCAAAGCAGTAAAAAAGGAAACGGTCGTTGATTTTATTAAGACCAACATCATTTTTCGATACGGGGTTCCTCATCACATCATCACTGACAATGGGTTGTGTTTTAGTAATCATTTGATGACTAATTTATGTGAAAATTTTGGCTTCAAACAGTATAAGTCTTCAATGTACAACCCTCCCGCAAATGGACAAGTAGAAGCTTTCAACAAGACTCTGTGCAATTTATTAAAGAAGGTGGTCTCAAAATCAAAAAAGGATTGGCATGAACGAGTTGAGGAGGCTCTGTGGGCATATCGAACAACATTTCGTACTCCTACTCAGTCGACACCGTACTCTTTTGTTTATGGCGTGGAAGCGGTCCTTCCACTAGAGCAACAAATCCCTTCATTGAGGATCGCCGTGCAAAAATGCTTGACAAACGAGGAGAATGTTCGATTGCGTCTTCAAGAGTTGGAGGCCTTAGATGAAAGAAGACTT
This sequence comes from Cornus suecica, assembly GCA_963922005.1. Taxonomy (NCBI): domain Eukaryota; kingdom Viridiplantae; phylum Streptophyta; class Magnoliopsida; order Cornales; family Cornaceae; genus Cornus; species Cornus suecica. The sequence continues at coordinate 12,344,569 of OY998244.1, read as the reverse complement.
GAAGCTCAACAACGACTAGAGTGTTATCAAGCTCGGCTCTCAGGTGCTTTTAACAAAAAGGTTCGTCCCCGATCTTTTCAAGTTGGTGATTTGGTACTGGCCGTACGACGACCCATTATCATGAGTCGTCGAATGGGAAACAAGTTCACCTCAAAATGGGATGGGCCCTATGTGGTGCAAGAAGTTTACACCAATGGTGCCTACAAGATTGTTGATGAAGATGGAGTTAGAGTTGGACCTATCAATGTTAAGTTTTTGAAGCGATATTATCCCTAAACAAAGATTGTACACTCATAATCGCACAAGTCTAAACTACACGATGCTCCTAGCTCACATGAGTTAAAACTGTGAATGCCACCTGCAAAAAAAAAAAAAAAAATCATTGAACTACGCGATTGACTTGATCCCTATTAAGGGTACGTAGGCAACTTGGAGGTTTGTTCCAAGTTCAGTCATCATCATAAAAAAAAATCATTGAACTACGCGATTGGCTTGATCCCTGTTAAGGGTACGTAGGCAACTTGGAAGTTTGTTCCGAGTTCAGTCATCAAAAAAAAAAATCATTGAACTACGCGATTGGCTTGATCCCTGTTAAGGGTAGTAGGCAACTTGGAGGTTTGTTCCGAGTTCAGTCATCATCATCATAAAAAAAATATATAAATAAATAAAAAAATTAAAAAATATATATAAAATATAAATAAAAAAATCAAATGGCTCATTTATTACCAAAGTAAACAATTTGTTCCAAGAAAGAATAATGAATGATAAATGAAAACAATGATCAAGACTAGAGAGAGAAATCTAAAATAATAGATGACAATGATAAACTAAACTAAAGCGGCAAATCTGAAAGCTCTTCGTGTTCCCTTTGCAACCTGTCTTCGAGAGTCTTCATTATTTGAACTTCTTGAGCAGTAAGAATCTGAGCTTCCTCAATCACCTTGCGGTCATCCTTGAGTTTGGTAATCTTTTCTCTCTCATGAGACAACTTAGCATCAGCCTCTGACAAAGAAGTCTCGATCTGCTTGATCTCTTCTTGTGTAATTTGCAGCTCCTTCACTAACTTGGCCTCCGTATCTTTGACTTCATGCAAGTTGGCCCGAAGTGAGTCCGCATACTTAATAATGTCACCTTCCAAAACAGTGGTACCAGCAAGTTGTGAGTCAACAGAAGCCAATTGTTGTGACTGTGTGGTTGATGACACCTTGCAAGCAAAAGAAGATTGTGTGTCAACATATGTAGCAGCAATATGCATATATGTATCAATCCTTTTCTTCAAACCACAAAAATCCCCTTGAAACTGTGAAAGTGCCTTGAAAAGTGGTGGGAGCTTGTGGATTATCGAAGACAGTTCATGGACTTCTGTGTTGAACACCATTGTTCTTATGGCTTTAGCTAGCACTAAAGCAGCCTTGCGCTGTGCATCAAGAACCATGTTCCCCACATTGAAAACAGACACCTCGGGGGCAATTGCTGGCGGAGGAGGTGGAATGGCATTACAAGGTCCATCCCTTGTAAGTACATTTAAAGTGGACTTAGGAGGTACTTAATTTTGTGCCATTGATTCATAATTCTGCTTATTGACATCTTGCAAAAGCTGAGTAGCTTCATCCCCTATCTCGTCAACTAAGTCCATCGTATCAGGGCCAAAAATGGAATTTTCACTGCCCGCTAGAAGATCATCAAATTCCAACAAACCTCCAAGATAGTCCTCATTTTCATTTATCTATAAATAAATAAAATGAGAATGCATTGTGTATATAAATATATATGAATAAATAAATAAATAAAAGCAATAACTTGCATGGGTTGCGAATTGCTTGGTAGTCCTCGAAAAAATTCATTTAAATCTTGAAGAATGTTTTCCTGCCTTGGAGTAACAACATGGTTCTGCTTATCACCAATATACTTCCAATTGCGATCACGATCATTGGTATCCATTTCCCCATCTGAGTCATCCGCTACTAGAGAACGTTGGCGCTTGCGAATGAGTGGGGGAACATAGTCAGCTAATGCAATATGACTCCCAGAACTCTCGGCAACACCATGACCACTAGGTGGAAAGGCTAGCAATGGATTAGAGGGGATGGTCAACTTGTTTCTCCTGAGAATGATTTTCCTACCTTTAGGTGCAGAAGGACAATCATTTTGTGGCACAATAGGTTCTGTGACTGTAGAAGGGTCAACATAGACTTTTGACCACCATTCGGCATAAGCTTATGTCACAGAGAACTTATTAAAATTGGAACTCGAAGGAAGTTGTACCTTGTTCCCGGTCTTGAAACTTGTCACAAGCCTCCACATTTTTTAGATCTCTTCCAGACCACCAGTGCGAATATCATCTTTCAATTTACCAGGAACATCCTGATGATAAAAGAATTGTCTACAAAACCTGTGCGGACTATATGGCTCGACAACGATAAAATCATTTTGGCGCAATGTCAAGTAACCTGATCGGAGGCCAGAAAAGTACTCATGAGTGGAAATGGATAGTCGACCATCATCTTTTAACACCTCCCACATCGAAGATGTCCGGGAATGATAAGGAAGTGGAACATTTTTACATGATCGAAACATGTTTTGAGCTACGAATTCATCAACGTGTTGGGCAGGCCCAGTACTCGTATATAAAATCATTCGAGGAAGAGATTGTGTTTCCAAAGTAGGAGAGTGGGTTCTGAAATAGTCATCTATCCATCCATATACATAATGTACAGGAAATATAGCACTAGAATTCCCTGGGTCAGGTGAGGAAACAATGTCATTCAAACCTCTGTAGATACTTGCCAAAACAGGGACAGAGAGACAAAATCTGATGCCATATGCGATCATGCTTGCAACCTTGAATACACCAGGTCGAATGACGCCATCAGGATTCAACGGTATGACATATTTACATAACCAACATGCTAAAAAGGCGGCCAAATAAGTTTTCTTCTTCATTTCTTGCGCCACTCCAAGACTAGTAAACATATTGTCTGCTTGGCGAGACCAATCTAGCACATGAGGGATCGCGCCGGAAGGATGAATGAGACTTTGGTTGTGATTTCGTTTTGGGTTTCTTTGCACCTTTTTCAAAGCATCCCGATATCGCCTGACATCTTTAAACCAAAAAGCCACCCAATCAACGATTCCCACCATTTGTTATTTCCTTTGCTTCTTACGAAGGCAATGGAAGACCAAAAAGAGATATCCACAAGTAAGGGGAAGAAAAGAATTCCCTTCTCAATCGAGCTCTGATAATTCCCTAGCATAGGGAATGACTTCCTCATATTGTTTGCCGCTGAAAGGAAGACCTCCTATGACGCGTAAATCATGAAGGGAAATAGAAACCTCGCCCGCAGCATAATGGAGGGAGTTAGTGGAAGGACACCATAACTCGAGGAAAGCTCGGAGAATGTTCTCATGCTGAGAGTATGAAAATAGTGAAGCATATATTGCATCATATAAATTCTTCTCTTTCAGAAATTATTCTTGGCGGCCTAAGATGTCTTCTGCCCACTCCCAATATCCTTTAGTGTATGGAAAGACGGAAAAAATCTGCAAAGGAGTCTTCCATATAAATTCTCTAGCAGCCACTTTATGCCCCAAAAGTGAAAATGGAGCGGTCTCGGCCTCAATCTCATGCAAAACAGATCGTAGCGTCAAAGCACGAGCAACTAAGCCTTTATCCTTCTTCTGGTTGTACCCGAGGTTTGTGAGCCCACAAGTAATCTCGTACGACCAATCTGACAAGTAAGGATATGGTGAAGAATCGGAGCGAGATACATGTAAAGCAAAGCGACCCATAAGGGGTGTCACAACCTCCAAAGTAGTGCCTCTCTCGGCATAGTCATTATGTCGCTCCAAAATGGTGACTGTCTGCGATTTCAAACACTTGAAGACCACCATGATCGTATGCCTGGAAAAAAAAAAAGTTAGTAATGGATGTGGGAAAGAATTCTTCTTGGATTTGATTTCAATAATTTAGTCCAGAATATTGTGACCCCGAAGGGACTGATAAAACATTATGACCCCGAAGGGACTGGAAAATATTGTGACCCCTAAGGGACCGATAAATATTGTGACCCCGAAGGGATTGATAAATCATTGGGACCCCGAAGGGACTGATAAAACATTGTGACCCCGAAGGGACTGATAAAAAATTGTGACCCCGAAGGGACTGATTAATATTGTGACCCCGAAGGGACTGATAAAATATTGTGACCCTAAAAAGGGACTGATAAATTATTGGGACCCCGAAGGGACTGATAAAATATTGTGACCCTAAAAGGGACAGATAAATCATTGGGACCCCGAAGGGACTGATGTAACATTGTGACCCCAAATGGACTAATAAAATATTGTGACCCTAAAAGGGACAAATAAATCATTGGGACCCCGAAGGAATTGATGTAATATTGTGACCCCAAAGGGACTGATAAATCATTGGGACCCTGAAGGGCCAAATAATTTGTTCTAGGAGCACATTATTCCGAAGGCATGGTGACTTTAAAATATATATATATATATATATATATATATATATACTTATTGTTGTAGAAAATAGGTAGTTCGCAAAAGTCATCCTTAATCTTTACAAAAGATGAAGGGGTAACCTAAAAAAAAAAAATGATTAGTAATCTGATTAAAAAAAAAAAAAAATGTCCAAATTTTTCTCCATAAATTTTTTTTTTTGTCACCCATCAGATTCACACATACAGTCTCACACATTACAATCCTCTCTCTCTAAACATATCATTCCTCACGTTCTCTCTCTAGACCCCTCCAATGGCCAGAACTAAGCAAACCGCGCGCAAGTCCACCGGCGGGAAGGCGCTAAGGAAGCAGCTAGCAACCAAGGCCGCGCAAAAAAAACAAAATCGACTCCGGCGACTGGAGGAGTGAAGAAGCCCCACCGCTTCCGCCCCGGGACAATGGCGCTGCGGGAGATCAGCAAGTACCAGAAGAGCACGGACCTCTTGATCCGCAAGCTCCCCTTCCAGCGACTGGTCCACGAGATTGCTCAGGATTTCAAGACCGACCTCCGCTTCCAGAGCAGCGCCGTCGCGGCGTTGCAGGAGGCAGATGAAGCATACCTGGTGGGGCTCTTCGAGGACACCAATATGTGCGCCATTCATGCCAAGAGAGTCACCATCATGCCCAAGGATATCCAGCTAGCAAGGAGGATCAGAGGCAAGAAAGCTTGATTTGAAATCAATGGCGGTGTTCTTGTAGTATCTGTATTTTTTTTCTAGAGTTTGTTTTGAGGTGAATCTATCTAGTCTCTGTGGAATTAGGGCAGCTTGTTGTGTTTATCTCTGGGAATTTGATAATGAAAAATTTTTGTTCACATTAAAAAAAAAAACGAAGACCAAGAAAAGAAAAGGAAGCACTTACAGTGACTCGTCCGGGCGGCTAACGAAACAAGTTTTGAAGGCTATGATATACATACTAGGGTTGGATTGTGATGAATATATAAAGGGATTACCATACTCATATGGTAATAAATCATTCCCTATTTGTATTGGAAGATGACTTGGGCCAAAGTGATTTTCTTGTGCAGGAAGTCTAGGGGAAGTGAAGAAAAAAAATATATATATATAAAATAAATAAATAAATCCTTCAAATCTTATCTATTCCTGCAAGACAAACATGCACGAAGCCAAGCTCTGAAGCGGGGGCAATTTGTAGACACATAAAATTGGTGATCATTTAATCACTGTTGGATCGGTCGACTTAAGTCAATAAGTCTCAGTCAAATTCATTGACAATTACGGGTCCCACAAATGGACACGTGTCAAATTCTCAGAGGTTGAAGTTATATGCTTTTAATTCAAAGTTAAATTTGGATTTATTCCCATAAATAATATATAAATAAATATATATTATTTTATGGGATTTTAAGCATAATTGGTGGGTACTTTCCAAAATTAAAATCCCACTTTTGGCCTATAAATACAAGGTCACCCAACACATTTAAGGAGGAAAAAGAAAAGAAGATTAGGAGAAGAAGACTGCAACAAAGCTCTGCCGACTTCAACTCAACAAAAACCTCTGAAATTCTTGAAGACAAAGAACAACAAGCACGCCACACCTGTGTCGTTCTTCTTCAAAGACCTTCAACAAATCAAGACCTCTTCAATCCCAAAGAACACAAGCAACAATCAAGTAACGGTTCAAGATCAAGCCTTCAAAGCCCTTGCACCGGAGTTTTAGGAGATTTAATCAGAGGAAGACTCTTATTTATTTAAGAATCGACCACAGAGAATTGTACCACTTGTTTTATAATTTATTATCAATAAAATTAATTGTTTGTTCTTATTTTGTTTCCTAGAATTTTGGAGACGAAATTTGTGTTTACAATATGCTTATTAACATAATAAAGGTGAATATCCTACGCATCACTGTACATCACATGCTACACATATGTACGAAATCATACATAATGATTTATAATAACATAATAAACCATTATATCCAATAAACAACAAATACCAACTTCCATAATACATTGATAAACCATTCTAATGAATATATTTAACATCATTATAACCTTAACATATTTTATGATAGGTTAATAATGAGATCCGAAATCACAATATTACTTATTTAAAGTATAGGGATCCCAAATATATTTTTAACAAATATTTGGGGTCAAACTATAATTATAGTGCAGTACAGGGATCCTACTGTAACTTCAGAAACGTTATGGGGACTAATATGTAATGTCCGTAAATTATAGGGGTCATATTGTAATTAGTATAAATCCAAGGGGTCAAACCGTAATATAAAGTGGGGTCAAATGTAATTAAAATAACGATCAGGGGTAAATATATAGTTATATCAATATTCAGGGGTTTTAATATAATTTCAGTGAATTACTCATGCTTACGGTGCGCGTCACTACACCGGATCATTTCTAATTTAGATGGATAATTCTGATTCGTCAATTTTATGTTTAATGTGAGAACACCTACACCAGATTATACCCAATAACTATATTCTATTTCAAGGGTAAGGATTAAAGGTTTACCAAATCCTATGGTTAGTAAAATGAGTGTACCATAGTAAAGTATATCCGCCCACACTAGATTCCAGCATACATATATATTTAAATCAAAGGCTTGGATTGAAAGTTAATATAATCCTATGATTAGAAAAACAAGTGTACCATAACAACATACAATCAGCCACACTAGATTTCAAGATTTATATAATTTCCGAAAATTGTCATTAAAAATCCCTAAGAATTTCTAAATATTTCTAGAAAATTCATTAAGCTTATTTAAATAATTATAAATATTATTCAAACTTCCTAACTAGTATTTATTGATATTTCCATAATCATAGATGTATTTTATAATTAAAATGCATTTTAATGATAATATGAAATATATGATAATAATCATTTAACATTCATTTATCCATATATATATATATGCATTTATATACATAATAACACTTCTATATTTATTTTTATAGAAAATTAACTATGTATAAATAATATATATCTATTTATACATATTATTTCGCAAAGATCTTGGATTTATAAATCCAAAAGGGTAGAATAGAGTTGTAACTTACCTTAAATTATCCGGTTTTGATTTAATATCTTCAAGCCCAAAATTCATCCAAGATCATCAACTCTCTCTATTCTCTACAAGAACACTTTGTGATTTCTCTCAATTCTCTCTCAAAACATGAATCCTAAACACATGAAAATGAAGGACCTTATTTTAAATAATGCTAACATTTATTTTATTTTATTTTTAAAACCTTTGGCCCTTTAGCTTTTGAGCCCTTTGGCCTTTTGTTTCCCACTTACCGAATTCTTCCTCTTTCCACCTCAAATCCAACTTCCTCATTCATTATTACCCATTTTTTTATATTATATAAAGAAATACATATATATATATATATATATATATCATCCTTTACACTAATACCAAATTCTTCATCTTTCCACCTCAAATCCAACTTCCTCATTCATCATTACTCATTTCTTTATATTATATAAATATATATATATATAAATATATATATATATATATATACATATATATCATCCTTTACACTAATACAATTAATTCATTACATTAATAAACACACCAACATAAATATACATTTATACACATCACAATTACCAAATTACACACCACAATTACTAAATTACACATCATAATTATAAATTGTACACCTACACATCATAAATACCAAATCAATTATATCCACAAAATTAGGGTTATTACAGTTGCCCTGTATGTAGAGGTCTGGAATCACCGATCACTTAAAATATCGAAGTAGGGACAAAACTGGAAAATTTTGAAACAACTTCAGCACGTAAAGGGATCATGTGGCCACAAGATGGGACCTACGCTCCTGGCCTATGCTAGGGCGTAGGGTCCGAACCAAAGTCTAGCTCATGTCCAATCTGCCTCTTTTTCTCTCTGACGACGTAGGGTATGATGCATCTTTTGCTTAAAAACTCATCTTTTCATATTTGAGCTAGACTAGTCGCCTTTGACTCCCGATGCTTTTGGATGAAGTAATAATGTCCGAAAATGACATTTTTGCCCTTCGGTGAGATAATGATGTCGGGAAATGACCATTTTCCCCTCTGGTAGCTCTTCTTTACTCTGGCACACCTCTTAATTCCTTTCTCGAGATAGAAACGAATACGAACTCAGTTAATTCACCAAAATTAGCTATGTTTCTTCATTAAGTTCCTGAAACATGCTTACACACACAAACGGGATAAAAATACCAAGTAACAGAATGTAAAGACATAACAAACGCAAGATAGGGGCAAAAAATGGCTAATATTGAGCACTATTAGTTAGCTACGTCATGGGGCAGGAGGAAGTTATTCCTTATGGGGTAGGAGGCAAGTATTGTCCCAAATGGACAATAATATAGAAAGAAATACATGAAAATTGTTGGAGTGCTACAATTGTGTTTGGGAAAACTACATATAGGTAATGTTAGGGGATCTAAATTACAAATTAGTAAACATTAAAGTTTCATATTTCATTTTGATAAACTGAAGCAAACTAATTACATTTATGTAAACATTCATTATTGAAGTCCAAAATACCCTCAAAACACTTATATAAAAGTACCAAATTTCCCACCCTCCTCCTCCACCCTCCGCCGTCCTCTTCCACCATCTCCGCCACCATTTGCCACCGCCACTCCACCGTCCTTTTACAGTTTGTCACTCTAAGACAGTACCAAACAATATAATGCAGAGAGCTTGTTAGAGAGAGAAACATGGAGAATGTGAGTCAGAGTTAGAGAGAGAAAATGGGTGAAAAAGGCCGATGGTGCAGTTGGGTTTTTTTGCTATCACCGTTGTTGATCAAAACCCATTTCAGATTTCATTTTTTTGGTAAGTTTTTTTTTTTTTTTTGTCTTAATAGTTCATACATGTTTTTAGTCGGCATTAATTATAGGCATATAGGCCCTATTTGGTTTTTGTTTTTGTTTGATATTTTTTGTTTGCTACTGTAGTTGTTTTCCAAACAAAAACATGTTGGTTCTCGTGTTTTATTTTGAATAGTAAAAAAAGTTTGTGTTTTTTTTACCCCTTTTTGCAAACAAAAAAAATGTGTTTTTTTTTTTTTTAACTATTCACTCAAAATATATATGTATATATTTACACCACGACCACTACCATCGCCGCCGCCACCTCCACCTCCAACCACCACCATCGCTCACCTTTGCCTCGAAACACCACCACCGCCTCCGACCATCATCACCAACACTTCCCTTTGCCTCAAAACACCACATATACATATGTATATATTTACAGCAAAATTATCAATATCAAACATGCTTATGTTTTAGACTCCAGCACTCCACAAATACAAACGTGTATTTGTGTTTTTCTAAATTCCACAACAACAAACACAAAAAAAAAAAAAAAAAAAAAACAGGGTCATAGTGATGGTGATGTTTTGTATGTTTTCAAATATACAAGCACACATCGACCCTTCTCTAATTGAAAAAACGAAAAATGTTTTGATACAAATTCTTAAGAGAATGTGTTAAAAAAAATAGAAAATGAGGAAGAGGTTACATATAAGCTATAATAGTTCATACATGTTTTTAGTTGGCATTAATTATAGGCATATAGGCCCTATTTGGTTTTTGTTTTTGTTTGATATTTTTTGTTTGCTACTGTAGTTGTTTTCCAAACAAAAACATGTTGGTTCTCGTGTTTTATTTTGAATAGTAAAAAACGTTTGTGTTTTTTTTACCCCTTTTTGCAAACAAAAAAAATGTTTTTGATACAAATTCTCTAAAGTCACCGTACCCGTATCGAACACACGTGTCCGTGTAGAATACACGGACACAATAAAAATACGTGTCCAACACACCAAATGGCGTGTCCTGAATTTTTAAAAATTGGACACACAGTGAGCACGCGGAGGACACGCGCGTGTTCGCATGTCGGACACGCGGTGGGTCAGTTTATTCCATGAAAGATAGAGGACTTATGGGCACGGTATGAAAAATGTTTTGATACAAATTCTCTAGAGTCACCGTACCCGTATCGAACACACGTGTCCGTGTAGAATACACGAACACAATAAAAATACGTGTCCAACACACCAAATGGCGTGTCCTGAATTTTTAAAAATTGGACACACAGTGAGCACGCGGAGGACACGCGCGTGTTCGCATGTCGGACATGCGGTGGGTCAGTTTATTACATGAAAGATAGAGGACTTATGGAGCCGCTAATTTGGCGGATCACTTATAGAACTTGAACACCCCTAATCCAATATTTAACTTTGAAGATACTTTAATATATTTGTTCCTTCTCATCTTGTGAGAGGAATTGGAGCACCTATTCATTTATCCACTATATAAAGAGGAACAAGATATCACCATAAAGAACTAAAGATTTGGTATTTGTACATTTCAATATTTGTCTTCGATTAATAAATTTTTTACAATATAATGAGGGAGAGACTAAGATATCAGACGTTGGAAGATATGCATTTGATTCCTTGAATGGTAATGGAATGAAGAATTTTGAACGTTTCAGACATTTCATTTAACCTATTTGTTTATTTTTGTTTATAAGTTTATTGGTTTTCATTGTTTAATTGATAAATTAAGTATTTGTGCAATATAATATGTATATATATAAAAAAAAAATGTGTTTTTTTATAGACGTGTCGGAGGCGCGGCGTGTCCTACTTTTTTTAAATTTGCCGTGTCCGTATCGTGTCGTGTCCGTGTCAGTGCTTCATAGCATATGGGTGTAGAACTATATACCTTGAAGAGGGATAAGGTTAGGGCCTGATTTGCAGTAAATCATCCCTTGAATGCGTATGCTATTGGGGCCCAGCTTCTCTTCAGGCTTAGGATGGTCAAGCTTTGGCTTTGGGGAGTATCCATAACCATTTGCAGAATCAACCACTACTAGGGACGAGATAAGCATACGTATTGCAACTGAGGATGTGGTGAGAGCCATTGAATTCAATTCTATCAAGTGTGTATTATATATAGATCAAGTCTTGGTGACTACTTGGAATTCTTGAAGGGATGGGGTGGCCTATATACTTGGTAGCACGATATAGCAGATATATGTTATGGGGAGTGGGGTAGCACTTTATGAGCATTACCTGTGACACCAACCATATTTCAAAATCCAGAATTGTAACATTGTTTTTACCTATTTTTGGAAAAATAAAATAAAATAATGGACATTAATTGAGCTTCTTCTACCAAACAATTGTTTTCAAATAGGTGGTTATCCCTTTCATACAAGTAGGTGTAACAAGGTGTATGGGAAGGTTTAGAGTGACATGAACATGTACCTTAGAACATAATAAAAGCCATTAATTAAGAGACTGTAGACAGTTTAGGAGACCCAAAACAACAAAAGAGGCATACCTGAACTAACATTGGAGAATCAAAATTTCTGGGCAAGCATAAAAAGAATTGGCCATTTAAGCAAATGGATTGTTAACTACCAAGATATTGTTTCAGCATTGAATAAACACTTTTTGTTGTCCCTAGGAGAATTACAGCATAATCCAGAACAATCACAACTCGACATGCGAGCATATGTTTCATAAAACCGACACAATTGCACATTGTGTCTACACGATGTAGTCCACAACAATGCAATAATTTCTCCACACTAGAAGAAAATAAAATGGAACAGTTCAGAAGATTCAGCCTCCCCAAATAAGCCAAACTGTAAACTATGATCCTCTTCATAAACGAAGCTTGGAAAGGCAAGGCAAGGCATTCAATGATGAAAAGAGCAGAAAACTTTACGAACACAAGGCCATGCCAAAATTTTGACCATACACGTGCAAACATTGCCGCTTCAAACTGTCTAATAGCTACACCAGTAAAACTTCCATGCTTAGCTTGAATGTTTAAGAAATCCTTGTAAACTCCTTATAGTTCTGAAATCCAAAACCACAAAAGGAGTGGTGCATTTTGACAACGTATTAAAACATACTCAAAAGCGAGAATGGACAATGATACTATAGCATTCATCAGAAAGTTGTTACCATTTGGAATGGACCCGAGATGTTAACAACTTAGGTAACAGGGGTATCACTTTCAACGTTCCCATTAACGGCTGATGTCTGCTGGATATGTTTCCTGTAAAATCAAATGAAAGACTAATCAGAATTATAAAATCATAATGAACTTAATCCGGAAAAAGAGCAACCACTACAAGCAGTATGGCAATTCTTCTAATAGCATTACTAACCTTATATAATATACACACACAAAAACAAGAAATAAGCATCTCACATCGCAACTGCTCATTGAATCAGAAATGTTTTTGTTTGTTGTTCATTGACTTGGGGTGAAATGGCAGAACTGTAACACAATCCAGTCTTAGTGAATCTTAGTTCTATCAGTAACACTTTTGTTAACAACACTTCTGTCGCATTTTCATTAACTTTAGGCCAACGTTGAATACTCAATTGTAGATACCCCTAAAAATGGCAGTTTCATTTACCAAACAACAAGTATATTTCAGATGCATGGATCAAAAACCACCATCTTGCAGAGGTCATACAAATTGAATATATTAGACTAGAGGACTGTATCTCCTATAATATGGTTCCTTATACTTCCTGCGCTATTATGCTTTCAAGCCTTGTGCCGCGAGTTTTCTAAAAATCGTCTTAAAGAAAAGGACAAGTTGCCTGCAAAGTACAGTGACGGAGAAATGATGGAGCCCTCTATCATGGAGCATTAGTACACAACGCAACAATGATAACAATATGAAAGGATGAGACAACCAACTTTATTTCCCAATTTTTAGGAAGGCATTTAAATAACAAAATTACTCGCAACAAAAATAGTGTGTATGATAAGGCTTGGCCAAAAAAATGGTAAAAGGGAAAATTAAAACAGTGTACTGGGATGAAACAAAACTCTAATCAGTGGAAGTGCTTTAAAGTACAAATAACTCATACGGAAAAAAAAAAAAAAAAAAGTATGTGTAACATCGCTTGACCACTAAAAACGTACATGGAATTGAGAAAGTACTGGGGTTTCCAGATTAACCTTAGTTTGGAGTTCAATCTGCCATGACACAACTTAAGTATACTCTGAACTCCTATCAACATGGCAACACGACTGAAAAGATAATATGAAAAAGGAAGCATGAAATACCTCTGAGAGATGAAATTATCCTCAGAGAATGCTTCTTCTAATCTCTCCTCAAATGGTGTTGCATGCAAACCAACTCCCTGATCCTGCAAACAAGAGTTAAAATTGGCATGACTTTTACGCAAGGTTTGTATGTGCAAGGCAGGAAAAATGATGAAGACCTAACTAATAAGTACCTTTTCATACTCGGTGGTAGAATTCGAGATTCCATTCCCATCCCACAACTTTGGCGAGGTACAAGATAGTTCATCTTTATTGCAGTGATCAGTGACCCTCCCAAATATAGCCTTATCACCAGGAGTTTTGCCAAAATGGACATTTTCTGTAGAAAGAGACTCAATGTTTTGAGAGCCACCATCTTGATTGTTTGGTTGTGGTTTCAGCCAAGAAGACAGGCTTGCTTCCACCTTCGTCTCATCCTCAACTGAAGTTACCCTCATCTCCAGTTTTGACTCAGGGGTATCAGTGTCAGCCTGCTCAAGAGATCCACTCAGACTACCCAACGGTTGATAGGGGTTGGAATCTTCTTCCTTCATCGCCTTCCACTTGGAGAAATTTTCAACATTATTCAGGACTGCGTACACATACTGAGACCTAATGCGGGGATTCTTCCCATTTGCCACATTTTCTAAATACGCAGGAAACACAGTTCCAGGTGTTTGCATCTCATTATTTAGTTTTAGCGGGGTTGGGTAAGGTGAAGGCTTTGACACAATTTTGTTACCTGCTGATTCAGATTGCTTCAAATTTTGGTTACCAATCCCAGATGAAGAGCTTGATGAATATGAAGTCGCGTCAGACTCACATTCAAAACGCACTGACTTGCTCATGCGCCGCACACTTCCAGGTAAAGGATTGGGTGGGATTAATGAAGTGTCACGAGTCTGGTCGACATGAAATTTAGGGGTCGTACCAACACTGCCTTCGGTGGAGCTGGTAGAAATACTTCCAGAAACTTGTCCATTGGATATAGAGCTACAAAAAGTATGACAAGAATGTCAGACAAATGGAAATAAAAGATGACAGACTAAAATTAGTAAGTGAACTCCTAAGAAAAATACAGACAAGACTAAAAGATGATTGTTTGCTTCATTTTGCCTCTAAAAGCCACTGGTATTTTGTTCAGAACCTTCAAGAAAAATATATCTTCTAGTTTATAAGGGTCAAGACAGATTTCTTAAGTCGAATGCTTTTTATTTTATGCAGCATATGCCAGGTCACTTTTCTTGTGTGTAGCATGCTCTATCAGAATTTGAAGGATATTGTATTTAGTTACTTCATAGCATTTCACACAGATTGGGTTCAACCTGCTAGGTGTAAGCTCTGACGAATCGGATCCCTTTTCCCAGTTCTCGCTGAACTTGATAGAAGGAGGCAGATCACGTTGCTTGACCGGCAACAGATTTTCAATTGATGCATTGGGAAGCCATGAATGTAGTTGTGATGTTATGGTACCTTCGTCATGAGGTGATAAGATTTTCTGTTTCTCAGATACTTTCCTTAATTCAGGAGGAGTCTGAGTAACAGTACCACAAGCTTTGAGGAACATAGCCTGCAGAATAAAATGGACTAAATCGCTGAATGACATATTAGGCTTTACGGAAGTCAAAATAAAAATAGGCAATACCATATAACTAACCATCATTCTAGAATGAAAATGCTGTTGATCTCAAGTTTCTATTGACCCCAATATAACTAAAAGAAAACTATATCATGATAAGAGTAAACAAAAGGATTAGTGTCAACTACAAATATTTTATCCGGATTAATCCTAGAAGTATCAGACTTTCTTCCTTCAGAAATTAGGAAAAGCGTTTCTATTAATGTAACCCCCAATTTTCAATAATGAAATGAAGGAACAGGCAATCTTAGAATCTTTCTAACAAGATAAAGACCAGTCATTAATGGGAATTCCAGTGCAAACGGTAAAGAGAATTAAAACAGAATACAGAAAATAAGGATCACAAAACCAAAGATTCCTAGAAGTACTTAAAATAAAGAAATTTATTTTTTGCCAATAAAAAAATAAAACCAAAAAATAATAATAATAAAAGATGTAATAAAAAGATTATAGTAGCAACTGTTGATAATCAAAGAAATCCCGCACGGAAACTGTTTTCCAATCATAAGTACAATAAAATTAAAAATTCACAGCCTCATAAAAGTAATGGAAGCCTAGAAACTGAAAGCCCCTTCCTCAGCTCCGCTATAGGATGTGAGTTTCAAAATTGCAAAGAGCTTTGGGGATATTCCAAAAAGAAACAGGAGAGTTTGTAATCTATTTTTTCTCCTTCAAATCTCGCTACCGGCCTCAAAAACTTGACCTAGGACTTGGGAATAAAACCCAATGTGACTAGGAGAAAGGAAGAAAACTACTTTGTAAATTAGTCTCGGCTACTTATACAACATCAAACCAGATCTAACTAATTGAATTTCATAAAAACAATAAACATCCAGTGTGAATTATTAACTGCAACATTGGAGCTTTGAGGTGCATACTCTCTCATTATATTAAATTTTAGTCATATTTTTTATTTCTAAAGCACTCACTTCCCTACTCCAACATATATATATATAAAAAAAATCTCATCTCATTAGTGTCAGAGTTTAGCTTTACTTGTATCCAATATTGTACTTCAGAAATAAATAGTACTGCAATGCATCTTGCATTGGATGATGAACATTAACTAAGCAATTTTTTTGTCCCACAGTTAATGGTCAATAAGAATTGGATAAATTGGGCACAACAAACCACTAGAATGTGTCAACATGACTGTTGATGCTTTCTCCTAATACCTAAACAAAAAACCACTCCTTGACATCAGATAAAGGGAAATAAAGTGCTTTGAATATCAACCTAAATTCATTTAAGAATACAAGTTAATGCCTTAACAAAGAGAACAATAATCTAAACACTCATCCAATGCATTGTAGGAAAAATGTAAACTTCAATAAAATCCCCTCAAGGTATCAGGTGAAGGTGTACTTCAGGTCTACTAGCACAATGATTTCTTGACATTCTTAAAGAAGCAAAGATGTGTCTCATAGCCAATCTAATTAGCTAACAACAAAATAATAATAATAACAGAACACTTTAAGCAATTTACAAATTGCGAATGAGTACAGACCTCATGCTTAAGCTCTTCATCATCAAAGTCGGGCAGTGGAGTCCCAAAAGCATTATTCTGCATATCCTTGCATGGTGAATCATCTTTCTCTTCAATAAACAAAAATATACCAATAAGAATACAGGATCAATAAGAGTGCAGCAATCAAATTCATAATATTTCTCATAGCTGAAAAAAGGCTATACAAATTAAATCACCACGGTAATTCTATACCAACGAAAACATTTTGCTAGAAATCTTACAAGTAATATCTACTGAAACACAACGCTACAAACACCAAATCATGACTGCAATTCCCCGTTATCAGATACCTAATAATATCTAGTGAAACAAAACGCTGTACAAACAAAATTATGAATGCAATTCTACTAGATTAAATACATTTTTTGTTTATTATCATGCAAATAATACCTATAAATAATACCTACCAGAACAAAACAAAATAAATCATGAACATAATTCAACTTCATCAAATACATTATGATCGAAATCCTCAAAATAATATCTAGCTAAACAAAAGACTTATACAAACTAAATCATGACCGTAATTCTACATCATCAAATACATTTTGTTTGAAATCTGAGAAATATTCTCTAGCGAAATTAAATTAAAACAAGAGAACAAAAAATTACCTACTTTAGTTGAGCAACCAAATTCATAGACAAATCAATAACTTACAAATAATATCTTGCAAAATGAAATTGCATCTATAAACAAGTGAATTGCGGATGATAATTTGTTGATGAATTCAAAAATTGAAACCTAAAAATGCCTAAGATTGTAATTCTTCAAGAACATGAATGCATTAAATCTAGATCTGAAACAATATTAAACGGAGAATTAGAAAAATCGAACCGCGATCTGAATTACCTGAATGCGGCAGAGACAGTTGGCGATATCGAGACACGAGTGGCTCCTAATCAAGAAAAACAGAAAATGAAGAAATTTCGAAAAGAAAACATGTGTTTGGTTGCCAAGAAAATGTTTCCTGGAATTTCCGAGCAACCAAACAGTGAGGTAAAGAAAGGGGGGGAAAGCACTTACGGCGGGGTCGGAAGAGTGGAGGACGAGAGGAGTGTAGTCGTCGGTTTTCTTGGAGTCGTCTCTGACTCGGAAACAGCAGAAGAAAGAAGCCATGGCTCTGCACAGATGCTCCAACCAAGAGCGATTCATCTGATGAAGCTCAACCAAATCAAACCCTAGGTTCTTCTATTCTCTCTTTCTTTGGTACTTATGCAACCGCTGATGAGAATTTTATGCGTGTGTATATACATATATGTGTGTGTGTATAGAGAGAGAGAGAGAACAGTTACTACTCAGTACTCACATATGGAATGTGTGTTGCGGTCTGTGCTCCCTTTTGAATTTTGAACGGACACAGGAACGAGGGAAAGACCACCATTTCCATTAGGGTAAATTACACAAACCTCCCCTTTACTTTGACTTAATTTCACGCAGTTCCCCTAACATTTTAATAATATCAGTTACTTCCCTTAACTTTGGCTCCGTGGTAATAATTTCCCCCGCCGTTGGAAGTCAACGCCAGAAAATACAAATATTGGTCAAAGAAATGATTTTTTGAACAGAAAACCCCATTGTACCCTTACTACAACACTACATTTCATCCCTTCTACTCCCTCAGTCCCGCAATAGTTCTCCAATTTGAATTTTTTAACATTTTATTGATTTAGGTTGACTAGTGTGCAACTTTCAATTTTACTCTTAATGATATAATATTATGGTAAGGTCCGGTAATTGTTTTGTGCATGTTTGGTAGAGGGAATGGAGCCATTTTTTTGGGTTTGGTTTGAAAATTTTGCTCCACTCCATGTTTGGCAAGCATGGTGTTGGACAAAGAGTGTTTGAATAGTGTCACTCCATTGGACTCAAATCCATCAAATTTCACACCATCTCAATAGATGGTTTGGTTGGAGTTGGGTCCAATGGTTTGACATTATTCATTTATAATATTATATATATATAAATTCGAAATTAAATATTTCGAAAAAATTAAATATTTATGAAAAATATAAATATTTCGAAAAAATTAAATATTTATGAAAAATTAAATATTTCGAAAAAATTAAATATTTATGAAAAATTAAATAGTTTGAAAAAATTAAATATTTATGAAAAATTAAATATTTCGAAAAATTAAATATTTATATATTTTATTTTGGGATAACTTCATTTACACCCCCTGAGGTTTGTTCTATCTTCATTTTGACCTCATCAGGTTTGCATATCTTCATTTACACCCCCTACTGTTCAATATTCTCATCACTTAGACCCCCTGAACGATAACATTAGCCTGAATTTTTTTTAAAATCCCTAAACTACCCTCAATGTGTTATCCTTGTTCTGTTTGGAAACAAGGATAGTGTTTTTATCAATTAGACCCCCTTCCATCATTTAATAATTTAATTTGTATTAAATTTTCAAAATATATATAAAATTCAAAAATATATATAATAAAATTTGAAAAATATTATAAATTCGAAAATAAATATAAAATTAAAAAATATATAAATTTCAAAATTATTTTTTTTTTCAAAAAAACATATTAAATTTCGAAAATAAATATAAAAATCACAAAAAACATAAAAATATAAAAAATTCAAAAAAACATATAAAATTCAAAAATATATATTAAATTTTAAAAAAAAATTATAAAATCGAAAATAAATATAAAATAAAAAATATATATAAATTTAGAATTTTTTTTAAAAACATATTAAATTCAAGACAAATATATAAAATTAAAAAAAAAAACCATATAAAATTCTAATAATATATATTAAATTTCGAAAATAATTATAAAATTCGAAAAAATGTAAAAAATTATAAAATTTGAAAATAAATATAAAATTCAAATATATATATATATTAAATATAAAAAAATACTAAATTCAAAAATAAATATAAAATTAAAAAAAAAATTAACTCTCTCTCTCTCTCTCTGAGATGCCCACACAGCCCACACACACACACATACACAGACGCGCACACAGATATATATATACACACACACATATATATATATAGATCTATACATATATATAGATCTATACATATATCTATATATGTATGTATATATATACGGTGCCGGTGTCGAGCCCTTCCCACCGCTCCCCGTCGGCGCCCCCCCTTCCCACCACCACCTCCCCCTATTTTCAACCAATGGGTCGAAAATATGTGTGTGTATATATATATATGTACAGATCTATATATATCTGTGTGTGTATATATATATATGTGTGCGTCTGTGTGTGTGTGTGTGTGAGTCTGAGATATATATATATATATATATATATATATTTAAATTGAATAAATGTTGGGGTTGGGGTGTTTGGTTTGAGAGTTAGATTGATTTTAAGGGGGTGTTTGGTTTAGTGTTTAAATTGATTTATGAATTAAATTGATTTAAGGGGTGTTTGGTATAAGGGTATTTTAGACATTTCACACCATGAGGGGTGTAAATGAAGATATGCAAACCTGAGGGGGTGTAAGTGATGATAGGACAAACCTCAGGGGGTGTAAATGAAGTTATCCCTTTTATTTTTTAAAACATATATATTTACAAAACGTTATTTTAAATAAATAAAATGTCAAACTATTCCAAGTTACCAAATATGATTGGTTTCAGAATTTCAGTTCATACCAACTCTACCAAACATGGTTTGGTTTTCAGTTTCACTTTTTCTCACACCAAAATCATGTGCACCAAATATGGTTTGGAACCAAAATAAAACCACATCAACTCTAACTAAACCAAAACCAAAAATCAACACCACACCGTTTACCAAACAAGCATTTAAAGTTAGTAGAAAAATGGTAGTTGGAGAAAGTTGAATGTTAAATTGTATTAAAATTTGAACTGGACAAATATTTTGAGACAAGTAAAGTTACAATAATAGATAATGAATATGGGAGAGAGGTACTATCAATTATTTGGAAACCCAAAACCAACTCCCCCTCTCTCTCAAATCTGCCCCCTTCAAAAATTGATAATACCCATCAAATAACCCAAAATTACTAGAAAATAAATCCCCCTCATTGACTCTATATATACATATATATAGATATAGATGTATAATATACATGGCGACCGACAACCCATCTGAACCCCTACAACTCTCACCCCCAGACTCGGCAATTTAACGATATCTCTCAATTCATCCGAATCCGACAGCTCCAAAGCCGAAACCAAAGACAACAGCATCGCCGCCATCGAACTTGTCCATCGCCGCGGCCTGCACGTCGGTCTTGACAGCGACACCGCCTTCTCTGCGTTCTTGTATCATGTACGTATATGTATATATATATATATACAGGCCCCTTATTTGACAAAAAAAGTACCCAAATATGTGAGGAGTTTCAATAATATCAGTTGTCAGAGGCTCTTTCAGATCTGCTTCAATTGCAGAGGCCATGGGTCGGCGGCGGGCGATGGCGGCACGACGGAGCGGCGGGGAATTCTATGAGGTTCTTGTAGATTTCTTTAAATGAGGCGACGTTGGAGGTGTTTGAGGTGGGAGTGAAAAGTTTTCCAGGTGCCCATTGTGGGGGTGGTGATTCTTTGTGGTGGTGGTGATTGTGGCTGTGATTGTGAAGTGTTGGTTTGGTGTCTAAGGTTGAAGAAGATGAGAACAAGGTGGAACTATTATTTTTGTTTTTGTTATAAGACAAGAATAATTTTTATTTTTGTTCTTATTTTCTCAACAAAAAACAAGAACAAATAATGTTTGGGACAAAAAAATACACCAGGGTGCATTTGAATAGGTGAATAGGGGTGTTTTTATTTTTGTTCTTATTTTTTTTCACTGTTCACGAGAACAAAAACGTGTTTGGGAGTCTTTGATGATTTTTGTTTTTCGTGAACAGTAAAAAATTCATTTTCTCACCCTTAGTTCAAAATTTAAGAACACCAAAATGGTGTTTTTTTGTTTTCAGCACTGTTTGTTCTTAGCAAAAAAAAAAATTAATTGTTGCAGATTCCCTAACCTTCATCTTTAATCTCCAAACCCTAACTTCCATCTTCAACCTCCAAACTCTAATCTCCAAAAATTTATTTTTTATTTTTTGTTCCCAAAAATTTTTTAGATAAAATTTACAACCAAATGTGTTTTTGTTTCCGGATTACCCTTAGGACAAGAACAAGAAATTTTTTTGTTTTTAAGAGATAAAAAACGAAAACGAAAACACTAGTTTCCAAACGCACCCACATACTCTCACAAAATTTTTCCTCTTTACCACAATTCATTTTTTTGAAAAATCTCAAAAATAACAAAAAAATAAGTTTTTGTTATTCCTTTATTTTTTCTATTATTCACGAAAACTGTTTTCAAATTGATAACAGAACAAACAGTAAAAAGGGTTGTAAAACATGTTCTGTTCTCCTGAACAGTGCCAAAAAATAAACAACAGAACAAAAACATAGTTTCCAAACGAGGTCCAAATGATTGAAATTAAGGTTTTTTTGGGTAAAAAAATAAATTTTTCTAAATATTTTAAAGGGTGAAGCGCACAAAACCCCCCTCAACTATCAATTGGGTGCAATGTACCCCTCAATTCGTAAATGACATATTTACCCCTAAATTAAAATTTAAAAAAGTATATAAAATTCAAAAATATATATAAAATTAGAAACAAATATATAAAATTTGAAAAAAAATATTTTAAATTTTGAAAAAATATATAAAATTTGAAAAAATGTATAAAATTCGAAAATATATCTAGATAAATTTCAAAAAATATATATAAATTTTGAAAGACATATAAAATTAGAAAAAAAATATAAATTTTGAAAAATATATATACTTCGAAAAATAAAATTTGAAAAAATAGATATATTGTTAGAATGTCATATATTTTCTAATGAAGTGAATCAAACTACATACCATCAACATCAATTAGTGGTCTTCTTTTATATATATTTGTTTCAAATTTTATATGTTTTTGAATTTTATATATTATTTTCAGATTTTATATATTTTTTTTGAATTTTATATATTGTTTTCGAAATTTATATTTTTTTCGAATTTTATGTATTTGTTTCGAATTTAAAAAAAAATTAGAAATTTAATATATTGTTTTTGAATTTTATATATATATTTTTTTCAAAATTTAATATATTGTTTTTTGAATTATATATATATAAATTATCCCTTAAAATAATTTATTTTATTTTTGTATGGGTAAAATTATAATTTTGCAATGGGGATGGGGTAAATTGTACCCAATTGAGATAGCTGAGGGTTTTTTTTGCTCCTTTCGTTCTTGAGAGGGGTTTTGTACTCATGGGGCAATAGTTGAGGGGGGTGTTATGCACTTTACCCTATTTTTAAATATACAGGGTATATTAGTCATTTTCCTACCAATTTTGGTCGAATCACTATTCCAATATTATTGAAACGTTTCAAAGTACAGGGAGGTTTGTGTAATTTACCCTTTCCATTATTACAACTAGGTATAGACAAATTTCAAATGGAAAGTTTTATTACAATGAACTTCCTTAAAATATTAAAAATTCAATGTGAAAAATCTATACTAACCTTAATAGATATAGTATTATTTTTAGTCATTTAATTGTATATAAAGTTCTTATTATCTTTCCAAACAAGAAAAGGTCTTTTTTATTTTTATAATTTTAATTAGTGGTTGTTGAGCTCATGGGTCAAACTTGAGTGCATGTAGTTTTAGTAAACCTCAAATATTTCATACGTATGAGATTTGTTAAACCTGATGAGAGGTCAGTGTAATTTATTTAATTAATTACCAACCCTAAAATATTAAAAAGATGATTATTTAAAATATTTTAAAACTTTGTTGGGAAGGAAGAAAGGTAAAGGGGAAATGGAATAAATTATCCATATTTTTAGGGATATAATCACAAAACATTCTTTTACTATTAAAAAATGTGATAAAATTTTCTTGACTAATAAAACTATCATACAATTCCTTGTAATTTTCAAAAGGCTATTTTGTTACTCCTAATTCGTCAGTGGTGATAAGACCTTAAATGAATTAAGCCAAGCCGAACTTTTGAATTTTCAATCTCGAGTCATTTATTAAATGAGCCAAAGAAATGAACAAGCTCTAATCAATTTAATTTTACCAAATCGAGGCCAAACCGACTCATGAATGACTTGATTCATTTGTAGCATATATCATTCTCACTAGTCGTTGCCAACTTTTGTAATGTGGGCCACTATGTCTACGGATCTTCCATTATCGTATCGTTTACATTTCTTTATGATCTACGCCAATATTTAGAAAATAACTATATATATATATATAAAATCATTCGTTTCTTTGTTACAACACGATGAAAAGAATTCACTCCAATCTCCGAGTGAGGGGGCTTTTTACGGGATTGGTTGCAATATGAATCATTGTTTGATTATCAATTTGTGAGTGCAACTCTTACCTTAAGACTGAATTATTGCATATTTGTTTCAATATATTCTCAATTTTTGAATATCTAATGCTTTTGTTCTTATTTTTTTCTCTATATTCTTTTTTCATTGACACACATTTTTCGGAAGTGGTTATTATGTCGTGATCTAATTAGTCTTATACTTTTTAACCGCTCTTTTTGAAATTTCTTAGAATGAAAAAATGTAGAGGGGCAAATGTTTGAACCCTCCTTACTTCTTTCCTTTAATAAAAATAAAATAATTACATTATAATTCCTCTAATTCATTTATTCTCAATCTTTCTCTCCAACCAAACACAACATTAGTTTTGTGACAGACTTTGAATCGAAGACATTAAATAATGATTATACTGGATATTTTCTCGTTATAATAAATGCAAAAGATTGCCTTCCAATTTTTATTTTATTTTTTTGACATTTTTCAATTTTAAATAGATTTTGAGTATCGAAAAGTTTGATATGACTGAAAACCATACCCGTACCATGTATTGAGGAAAAAAGAAAGAAGTTAGAACTATAAAACGGATATATGCATAATAACTCATTCGCAACAAACACCACGTGGACGTGATTAGTATTACACAAAAGAAACAAAAACAAAAAAAACTGAAAGGTATTTACAGAAAATGTTTATCAAGACACGTATTTATAGTTTTGTTTGCCACGTAATATTGACACAAGCTCTAATGCTTATCCAGAAACACTAGCAGAATCTATGAATTCAAGGACGCCGGAAACAAGGTCCTCCACCGTGCACGACGGCGCTGTGGTGTCCACAACCAGTTTTGGCATGTCGCCGACGTCGTAACCCCAACAACCACCATAACCCTCCAACAACCTCTCAAGGTCATGCCACGTGGACGGCTTGTGCCAGCTATCAACTCTTCGCTCCAGCCGCCGCCGCCACTCCGACTCGTCGCTCGGCTTGCACTCCACGATCACAAGCCCAGACCCGGTTGAAGCAGCCACTTGCAGGAGCCGGTCCAGGTGGGATCGGCGAGAGAGTGGAGAGTCGATCACCACGCTCATCCCCAATTTCAGCTGTGTCCAAGAAACCAAACATTTTCAATATATATATATATATATATATATATTTGATGAATCTGTCTAATTCAGAGAATTGTTTCCATTTTTTTTGGGGAAGTAGATGCCTTTCGGGTTTCTAGAGAATCTTAAGTTGATAGTTTTAGAAGTGTAACAAAATGTACAATTTTTTTCATGAATTTACCACATCAAAATAATGATATTTTGAAATATATATTTATATATATATATGCATGGTCGAGTCTAAGGATGACTACAAATTGTCCGGACTTGATCAACAAATAAATCCAACAGAGTTCAAATACATCTTTTAAATTTATACATTAATTAAAATTTTATATTCTTTGTGAGCATAACGAGATGGTTGAAAAGATTATCCTTATTCAGTATATGAGTGTGGGTAATGAGATTGAATTTCTGTAACTCCTCCGCCACACACGGATCCAGAAATTCAAGTGAATGGGGACACAATCATATTATTTTATATTTAGCGGGGGCTTTAGAGAATTTTTTTTAAAAAATTAATGAGTGCATAAGCATATTTATTTTATATTTAAGGGTAAATAATATAAATAAAAAACTTTCCAGTACGGGTGGGCTCCATACAAGTCCGTCCCTATCCTCCACAAATTTGCGATTTAATATTATATTTGTGAGGTCGAGACCTTATTAATTAAGATTTTATTCGAATTTAAGAAAAATTATATTCAATGTACCGAATATGGGCACTGGTTTTGAATTCTCATAGCTCTTCCACAAATATGAGATTTAATATTACACGAGTTATGGGCAGAGAACTTCTTAATTAAAATTTTATTCGAGTTTAAGAAATGACCCATTCAATTCGTGAAGGAAATAATACCTTATCATGTGATTAATAATATTTAAAATTAAATTTATGTAACACATAAAATAATTAAAATTCATCATTGATCTATTCTCCAAATTTACTTAACAAACGAAACTCGAAATAACTTTCGATTTGTAAATATCAAAAATATGATACTAATTAAGTCTAAACGAATCTAAAATAAATTTTATAAAAATCCAATTTAAATACTAGAAATTATAATAACAAAACTATTTCTAAAACTTAAAATTAACTTGCAACAAAATAATTTATAATAAAGTAATTAATCGAGTCTTGTTCGGTGACTCGTTAACTTAAATTTACCTGGGTGGAAGCGATTTGGCAGATGACATGATAGGATAGGTCGTTGAGGAGATTAGGTGCCAAGGCCGGGGAGGTTTGTTGAAGGGTGTGTGTGCAATCACGGACGTCGTCTTTGTCGATGAGAGGGCATTTTAGGGATTTCGCTACGGCTCGTGCAAGTGTACTCTTGCCCGTTCCTGGGTGCCCTTTCATTGCTATTATCACTGGGGACTCCTCATCACCCTTTTCTCTCTCCATCTCTCTCTCTCTCTCGCACACACAATCACACAGTGTGTGGTTTATGTACCATGGTCACCGGCCTTACGGGACTTCCTTTATCTTTATCAGTTCCTAATATAATATTTCTATATATATATATAGATATATCATATATGTTTTGGTTAACATGTGGCAGATCAAATATCAAATAAATGATAGGAGTTTTATCCAAATCTTAGGCACGAAGACTTTGAAGTGTAAAGATTATATATCAATATAATTTTAGTGGATGTTTTTTTTCATTATTTGTCTATATTATTATATTTGACACATTTGACATGTATGATAAAAATATTTTATTTGTACAGTAATATAGCGACAGAAACTTTAATCAATCAACCATAGTATATCATCATTTATCTATTTTCAACAAAGAAGACTTAAAAGTTTCTTTCTTTATGATTTAAAAATAACACTAATCTTCCATGTTAGTATTGGGTTTGACTCAGAAATGTTGAATGATTATTTTGCATATAGTTTATTTATTAACTTGCATATTTTTTAATAAATTTAAATAGAGAGATAGAGAAGAACTAATAAATCTCTCTGAATCAAACTTTCTCTTGCACTATGATAAACTGGAAAAATATGTAAACATGAAACATAAAAAATATATATATAATATTTAACAAAGAGTATTATTATTATCTTCATTCCACTTAATTTTTTCATAAGAAAACCATTTTAATGATTTAACTGATAACATAAGAATAAAATAACATGATGGCATATACTTGGGCAAGGGAAGGTGCCTTTGATATGAGGTAGGTTGTATATAAATACAAATATATATTAGGTAAGAGTATGTGCATAGACTCTGTTATAATTGTTATTAAAAAGATGTTGAATTATTGATTGTGATAGTTTATATATATAAGGAATATAGATATATATTTTAGTAATAGTATCCTAATTAATAAACAATTCTGTTATATCTATACATATGTTTTAATTCTAGAGAAAATCATGCTTGAAATACACTAAAAAAATTCATACTTAAAATATATTTATGTGTTGACTCTAATACCACATGTGATTAGGGATGACAATGAGTGCGATTCTGAGCGGGTGTACCATCCCCCGTCCCCACAACCGTTAATAAAACTCCACCATATCCCCCCAAAATCGGCTAAATGGGGTGAGAGGTCACTCCATCCCCATCGAATTTTTAAAAATCTGCGGGTACCCATTAACAATTGAATTTTTTTTTCAAATATGTCACTATAAATTAAAGAATCTCACAAAATTGTATGCATAAAACACAAAATTCAAGATTATAAAAAATAAATAAACCATTAATCAATCCAACAATCCAAATTAAATGCATTCTTCAGAAAACAATAAGAAAAAAGAAGATTTTTCAATAATAGGTTCACTTCAATCAAAACAATAATAGATAAAAGAGTATAGGATTAGTGAATTACACTTATTTTTTATGTATTATATATTTAGATATTATAATATTTCTAAACGGGGCGGGGCAGGGTGGGGACACATAAAACTGTCCCCACACCATTTATTCACGGGTTTTTCTTCCTAACTCCATCCCCACCCATATAGTATAAATAGAGCATCCAAAACCGCTATAAACGAAGTGGGGCAAATTGTCATCCTTACATGTAATCAATTTAATCAAAAATAGGATTCATGCCTCTAAATACATAAATCTAAATAGGAAAACATACCTATATATATATATATATATATATATATATATGAAAACTCCTTAGGAAGATATTTTAGAGCGGAACCGATCTCGATCACTCAACAATGTCAGTCAAATTGGATGATGGACTCCTACCTTTCATTCATGGACTCCAACATTTCATTCACTTATATAGTGAGAGTTGAGATGTTCTATATTTAAAATGAAGATATGTGTTGGTTAATCAACCAATACAACTTTCATATGCATGTGACTCTTCATTCAAATTGAATAGGTAATCTTAGGAACAAACATATGTTAGAAAAGTGTCTCAATTTCCTATTGTAATTAGGTTTTCTATTTTAAAGTATATTTTATATGGTAATTTCTTGTTAGAGAAAAGTATTATTCTCCAAGGAGTTATAATCCTTGTCCATCAAGAAATTGTTTTTCTTGTTCCATAAGGAATGTGGTTTAACTCTATAAATAAAGACCTAGGGTTTGGGTTGAGATTTAGGGTCTGTTTGAAAACTGGTCTGGTCTTATTATTCTGATCTTGTCCTAAATTTAAACTTTGTTTGGTAACAATTTGGTCTCGTTCCAAAATTTATTAAATATATACACACTTAAACAAAATTAGAAAACCCCCATATGATTTCATTTTGCATCAGCTTACCCCCTTCTCTATAATTTTAGACCAAAATACCCACATAGTTTAATTAAATTCGAAAAAAATATAAAAAATTCAAAAAATATATATATAATTCGTAAAAAATATATAAAATTCAAAAACATATATATATAATCGAAAAAATATATAAAATTCATAAACAAATATTTAAAATTCATAATATATATAAAATTCAAAAATATATATAGAAAATTCATAAAAAACATATAAAATTTGAAAAAATATATAAAATTTGAAAAATATATATAAAGTTTGAAACAAATATATAAAATTCGTAAAAAATATATAAAATTAAAAAAAACATATAAAATTCAAAAACATATATAAAATTTATAAAAAAAAATATAAAATTTGAATATATATATATATAAAATTCGTAAAAAATATATAAAAATCAAAAAATATATATAGAATTCAAAAAACATATAAAATTTGAAAAAATATATAAAATTTGAAAAACATATATAAAGTTTGAAAAAAATATATAAAATTCGTAAAAAATATATAAAATTAAAAAAAACATATAAAATTCAAAAACATATATAAAATTTATAAAAAATATATAAAATTTGAAAAAATATATATAAAATTCGTAAAAAATATATAAAAATCAAAAAATATATATAGAATTCAAAAAACATATAAAATTTGAAAAAATATTTAAAATTTGTAATATATATATAAAATTCAAAAATATATATAATATTCGTAATATATATATATAATTCATAATATATATATATATATATATATATATATATATATAATTCTAAAAATATATATAAAATTTGAAAAAACCATATTACCAATAAAATAAAATAAAATATCACGAACACATAAATCAAATATAGTGGAAAAACACTTTCTTAGATTGTATTGCTCAACTCTCATTGGTTCTCTGGATTATGATTTTCCTACCCCTTTTTTTCTTTTGGGTAATATTATATGAATATACTATTGTGGTGTGCCAAAGGATTATATATATTCATATATATATTTAATTTTATATATTGTTTTACGAATTTTATATATTTGTTTCAAATTTTGTATGTTCTTTCCGAATTTTATATATATTTTAAAAAAACTATATATATTTTATGAATTTTATTTATTTTCTCGAATTTTATATATTTGTTTCAAATTTTATATGGTTTTTTTGAATTTTATATATTTTTTACGAATGTTATATGCTTTTTTTGAATTTTATATATTTATTTACGATTTTTATATGTTTTCTTAATTTTATATATATTTTTCGAATTATATATATATTTTTATGAATTTTATATATATTTTTATGAATTTTATATGTTTTTTCAAATTTTATATATTTTTTTACAAATTTTCACTTTGTTTTGAATTTTATATGTTTTTTGAATTTTATATATTTTTTATGAATTATATATATATATTTTCAATTTTTATATATTTTTTTCGAATTTTATATGTTTTTTTTAATTTTATATATTTTTTACGAATTATATATATATTTTTTGAATTATATATATATTGAATTTTATATATTTATTACGATTGTTTTATTTTATTTATTTTGAGTGAGAGATGGGCTAACTTGGTTTTAGATGGGCTGGTTTAAAAAGATCAAAACCAAGCAGACCAAACATGGTATGGTCTTCAAACCAAAGACCAGACCAGACCAACCCCCTCAACCAAACAAGCCATTAGAGAGAAAATATAGAGATGTGGTGAGGAAGAGATGAGTGAGGGTGAGGTGTATGCGATTGCATTAAGAGAAGGTGCGATGAACATCTGTAATATCTTCCTAATGAATATTCTCTCTCCGTGGATGTAGGCTAAAGTTAAGGTTGAACCACGTTAAATATTGTGTGTTATCTATGTGATTTGTGTATTTGAGTAAAAACATGTGTAGATGATCTTGGGCGGAAATAATTCCTAAGTGTGATATGAGAATTAATTCCTAACAACATAATTCAACACACCTCTACATATTATGGTGAAAAATCTCTTTAGATTATTTTATTTTATTTTTGATTTAAAATGTACAAAAAAAAAATATTCAGAAATATTAAAAGGGGTTCGTACTTTTATAAATAGTATATATATACATGTATATTTGTGTATCTATGAAGCACGAACACGAGTACGACACGACACAAACATTATGATACGTCAAACCTTTTTTCGAAAAAAGAACACGACACGGCACAAACACGTCAAAAAATAATTTATTATATATTGAAAATATATAATTTTCAATAACTTTACTCACATAATTATTAAATATTATCCATTTAAATCTTGAAGTTTATTTATTATTTATTTTTTATTGTTTGTTTCCTTAAGTTTCATATTGTCTTTTAATTAGTTCATAATGCATTTTTTAATTATATTAAAATTAATTTAAAATTATCTCGTCGTGTTCTCGAAGTGTACAAAGCGTATCCTCGAGGTGTCCAAAAATATTTAAGCTTTTGGATACTTTTAACCTTATCCGACATGCGTCGAATACGCATCTAAGTACCAACATGGATACAACAACCCCTATACAAAGTGTTGGTAGGGTTGCAAATGAACCTAGACGACCCGAACTTTGGGTTGTTCAGGCTCAACTTGTTTGTTTATAAGCTGTCCGGACTCGACTCAAACTAGTGACGAGCTATAAATTTTGTGATTAGACTAAGGCTCGTCTCAGATCGGCTTGTTTAAGAAAAAAAATTTAATATTAAAATCAGTTCAAGCTTACGGCTCACCAAACTCGTTTACTTAGTATTACATTTTTATTATAAATTTTCAATCACTTACAGTAAAATAAAACATAAAAGCAATACTTAAAATATTATTAGACAAAAAACTCAATTTAAATGTGTAAATATAAACTAATACGAGCTTATGTTAACGAACTCAAACGAACCTATACGAAATGTTCATAAATATACGAGTTGAGACCACCATTACTTAAGCTCGGCTTGTTTACTAAACTAACATAGAAATTGAGATTAGACTCGGTTGATTTGCTTAATAAACCAGTCCAAACCCAAGTGTGTTGGTGCTTCATTGGTGTGCAAATACAATTGAGCCCAAATCCTAATTCGCTTCATGCCCTATTTGTTCTTAGGGTGATGCAATTGCAGGGTGTGTTTGGTTGCAAGTCAGAAGTAGAGAAACAGACATTCTCGGCAAGCAAACAGACTGGGGTCACGTGTAGTTGCACGTGGATGACCCAATTTTTCCTTATGTTTTCACCATATCCCCTCTCCTTGAACTTGGCCCAAGGTTTATACTTCATATATCTATAATTATATATATATATATATATATATATATGTATATGCGTGTGTATATATATCAATGCTGAATGTTTGTTGTATTTGTAGTTGTGGGATTGTGCAGAATTTTGATTGGAGAGATGGGAAGATCATGGAAACTAGCGGGTCACCGATTCACCCCAAACTCCCACCATGGACTCCATCAAAAAGGTCTCTTTCTCTTTCTATATATATACACACACACACACATATATATATTCATCATGTATTTACTGATATGAATTATTCGATTATTGACGTAATGGGAAATGTTGCTCAATTATAACGTGCTCTTTTCAAATCGAAAAGAAAAACAGCTGCATGAATGAAATTATTTTTATTACATTGTAACTGGGTTTCTCTAAAAAGTGTAACTATGAACTTGAGTTTTTTTGAAAATTGTTTCTAGAAAACTGAACCAAACATACTCTACGGGGTTTTGAGTTGCAATTTGCAAATCAAGAAGACCCTATTTTTTTTATAGCATTGAAGTTTAATATATTTTATTGTAATGTTAATAAATGAACTTACACATTTGTCCGTGTTTAAAATGTAGTAATAGTATAATATAGTGAGCGTAGTTTTGAGTTTGTTATAAAATTTATACCTTCATTTCTGGAATGAGAAATATATTTTGGTATATCAAAAATAAAATAAGGGACAAGAATTTATGGGACGGACATAATTGAAAGTTCAAGCAAACGTGCACACAGTTGTGTGAGAATATGACTCAAGACTCAAAGACCATGCATGCATGCATGTGATGATTCATGAAGTGATGCAAGTTAACAAGTGATGCATGGGATGATGCAAGTTAACAAATGATGCACGGGATGATGTAATGTTGAAGAGTGATGTAGAGGATGATATCAAAGAAGCTTCCACAGTCATGCCACCTCTCCACATGCAGGAACCAAACTCTTCACCAAAGCATGCGTGAAGAAGTTTGCCACTATTTCCTCTGCCACAAAGTGATTGTTATCAACTTGGCTTCTTCTCTCAAACCCTATATATATGGGGTGTATACATGTTGTATATTCAGTGGTGAATAAGCACAAACTGAGAGAGAGATGTGTGAGGGTTGAAAGAAACCGAGAATATATATTGAGCTACTCCGTGGACGTACTCGATTTTTGGGGAACCACGTAAATATCTATGTGTATATGTGTTTGTGTGTGTGTGGTTTGAGTAGATCCTAGAAATAGGGCACAACAATTGGTATCAGAGCAAGTTTGGTTCAAAACAAAGTCGTTCCTTTCGACCCTATTTCGAATCCGTATACTCACCAACACATATCACCAAGCATACACGAAGGCAACCCATCTCCCAAGGAATATTTTTCCATTGAAAACAGGCGAAATCACCACCGCACGCCCCTCCACGCGCGGCCTGAAGGTAGGCGCGTGAGGCGGCCTCGGTGTGACGCGCCCACGCGTCGTCTACTTCCAGACGCGCGTGAGGCCCATTAGCAATACGCGCGTCACGCGCTGCCACGTCATCAGGTGACGTGGCCCATTATGAAGGTGACACGTGTCACCAATAAGGGTTCGACACGTGTGTCCAATAGGAGACCGCCACGTGTCCCAATCAGTGACTGCCACCTGGCACCAACCAGTCACCGCCACCTGGCCCAGCCATAGGCTCCCACGTGGCACCAGTGAGATGTTGCCACGTGGCATGGCCAGGGGCTGCCACGTGGGCCAACCAGAGTCAGCCACGTGTCATGGCCTGGGGCTGACACGTGGGCCAATCTGTTGCTGCCACGTGGACCAAAGTGATGCTGCCACGTCATCAGTGAAGGGTGAAATTACATATTTCAAGCCCGCTTTAAGTCCGATTTGAGCAAACGAAAAGTCGTTTCTAGCTAATTTGACCATTCCAGATCCAACCGTGAGCTCCATTTTTCCATTTGAGAAAAGGAAAAATTGGAAAAACCGAGTTTGAATTTCTATTGCTCCAGTTTGATGAGTGCATTCATCAATTTATGGTTTTGGTGTTTCATACGACTGAAGCATCGGAGACCAAGCAATCCGAAGTATGAAAAGTAGAGTTTGAAAAATGGTTATGTTTAGTATTGCTACTATTTGGTGATGTACAATCATCAATTTATGGTTCCGGTGTTTTATAGGGTTGAAACAAGGAGATCGAGCAATCTATTCAGAGAATCAGGGTTGTCAAATCTCAGGACGAGTGGTTCTAAGAGGAGAATAATGATGTCAAATGTAAAGTTGAGGTGAAGAAAATGGACACAGTTAAACTTTGGCATGTGACAATGCGAATGTTCCAGATTTACAGCTTCGAGAACGTGGACGATAAGCCTTGGATACCAAGCGTCAGGACTTCTCGTGATCAGATACAGTGGAGGATCAACCTTGGAGGCGTCCGAACTTCTCGTGATCAGAGATAATGGAGAATAAGCCTTGGAGACCAAGCGCCAGGACTTCTCGGATGAAGGAAGATTGGAAATTCGTAAATCGTTAAGCTTGCGGTGAAATCAGACAATACTTAACTCAAGTTCGGCATAAAGAGCTCAAGGGGAGGTGGAGGATCAAGGGTCCCATCTCCAGGGCAGGACATCAGTTAGCGGCTAAGGTATTATCAGTAAAGACTAGTACGACCTATTGTTTTACTGAGGTGGAGATTTATTTCGACAGTTGGAGATTTGCTCAGACATACCAGCTCCATGAAGCCTAATACGACCTAGCCTTTAATCAGCTCTACAATACGACTTGTATGAGAGAGCGGTATCCAGAGGAGCATATTCAACAAGCAGTTCAAGAATGGACTGTTCAGAGAGGTCTCTCG
Source organism: Cornus suecica (assembly GCA_963922005.1). NCBI lineage: Eukaryota > Viridiplantae > Streptophyta > Magnoliopsida > Cornales > Cornaceae > Cornus > Cornus suecica. Next base: position 12,309,457 of record OY998244.1, on the reverse strand, counting down.
TAAGAGATCTCTAGTACCGGTAGCAAATGTTATCTCCAGTACCAATAGAGGTAGCCAGTCAGCAATTGAAGTGGAGGTGAAGAATGTTTCATCTCCAGTACTAGGAAATCCAGTACCAGTACCAGTAACCATTATAGCAATTGATCATCCTGAAGGTGGAAATGATAATCAGGAAGAGTCAACAGCTAGAGAGAGTAGGTGAAGGCGAGGTCTCCAGTAAGAGATCTCCAACACCAATGTTCCAGTCAACAACACAGTAGTTGAGGGAGAGGTCTCCAGTTAGACATCTCTAGTACCGGTAGTCCACTTAGCAGTTGAGGAGAGATGAAGAGAAGTGCCATCTCTAGAACCAGGGAAATCAGTCAACAGCTGAAGGAGATGAAGAGGAGTTCCATCTCAAGTACCGGGAAATTTGTGAGAAGTGTTCCATCTCAAGTACCGGGAAATAAGTGAGTCAGTAGCTGAAGGGAGGTGAAGAGTGTTCCATCTCCAGTACCGGGAAATCTGTCAGCAACTCAGGTTGAGGTGGATTGGATCCATCTCCAGTATCGGTAGTCAGTCAGTAAACCTCTGACCAGAAGAGATCTTCAGTAAGAGAACTCAGTTAAGGTGGAGGATCTATGGTCCCATCTCTAGTACCGTGTGACCAGTGAGTAATCAGACTGACCAGAAGAGGTCTTCAGGAAGAGATCTCCAGCATTGGTGACTCAGCGGCAAGATAACTCAGTTGAGGTGGATGATCCATCTCCAGAACCGGTGATCGGTCAGTAGCCAGAAGCTATTGACATGAACAGATCCAGAAGAGAGACAAGATAGCTTATGCACTTCCAGTGACATACGATGATGTCACGTACATGGACAAAAGAAGCAGTACAACATACTGATGGTACGAAGTGGAAGGATGCAGTGAATGACGAGATGAAGTCATTTCACCAGAATCAGACTTGGAAGCTAGTCCAGCTTTCCAAAGGGAATGAAAGCTATCGGATGCAAATGGGTTTATGCCAAGGTGCTTCCGGCATAAACAATATCTCTCAGGGAACAGAGCACAGAGCGCATAAAGGCGCATTGAGGTAGCGTCAATCAGTTGACTCAGTCGGTGGACTCAATCATTGGACTCTTTCGTCATGGTGAAGATTTGTGAGAATATGACTCAAGACTCAAAGACCATGCATGCATGCATGTGATGATTCATGAAGTGATGCAAGTTAACAAGTGATGCATGGGATGATGCAAGTTAACAAATGATGCATGGGATGATGTAATGTTGAAGAGTGATGTAGAGGATGACATCAAAGAAGCTTCCACAGTCATGCCACCTCTCCACATGCAGGAACCAAACTCTTCACCAAAGCATGCGTGAAGAAGTTTGCCACTCTTTCCTCTGCCACCAAGTGATTGTTATCAACTTGGCTTCTTATCTCAAACCCTATATATATGGGGTGTATACATGTTGTATATTCAGTGGTGAATGAACACAAATTGAGAGAGAGATGTGTGAGGGTTGAAAGAAACAGAGAGTATATATTGAGCTACTCCGTGGACGTACCCGATTTTTGGGGAACCACGTAAATATCTATGTGTATATGTGTTTGTGTGTGTGTAGTTTGAGTAGATCCTAGAAATAGGGCACAACAAGTTGAACCTCTGCATCGAATCACCATAGGTTTGATTTTCTTTTCTTCTCTTTTTAAACTATCATAAATGGGGTAATAATTAGTGAATTGGATGTATGAACTAGATTGAATCCTATGCACAATCTTTGATGGATTCTCGATTTTGTTATGTAAAATTTGTAACACCCTTAACGAGTTGTTGAATTTTATGTACTTTTTTATCTTTAATTAAGAAGCACCAGATAAGTCAAGTCAATTTTTATAACAATATAGTCAACAATTCTTAGTTATGACGAATGGTGACACTTAATAGATTTATTATTGAGATGTATGTTAATGATATAAGTAGCTTTTTATAAAAATTTCTCTCAAAACAATGGTATATATAGTCAGCATATCTTAGATGTATTACTAGAGGTGAAATTGCGTTGCCTTGAGCTAATGGGAAACAATTTGATATACAAATTAATATTGGGCCTTTTGATTAAGGTATTCAATTTTGTTCTGTTAAACAGCAAAGATCACATATCTTTACTTCCTTCAGGATATGAGTTGTACCATATGTAATTTTTTTCTCGACATATCTGTATCATCATATATATGTATTCTCTTTATTAAATTCCTTGTTCACCTGTCTATGAATTTCACTATTAACACCTTATTATCTATGAACTTGCAACATTTTATCCTTAATTGATTTGGGAGTTCTTCCTGCATCCTTGAAGAGGGTTGTTATGCACTCAATCATTCACAATGTGGTATAATTGTGTTTCTTCATCCATGTCACATGTCCGCTATCCCAAAGTCTTTGTTAAAAATGGTGTGGGTGCCTGATAGCTGACTGCAATAGAGATGAGGCCTTATTTGTTTAGGGTGTCAATTTTATGCGATAGGAGTTACTGTTGATCATATGTTGATCCTTTGGTATCTACTGTTTCCTTTGTTCGGATGAAGTCGCTGTTTGCACTAGTTTGTATCTTATATATATTTTTTTAGCAATATGGATTGAACAAATCAATTTCTAGTTTATGCGCAGGGGTTAGTGGATAATTTTAACTTTTTAATAAATTGATCTAGCCTTTTAAAATGATGAACTTGTATTGAAGCCACAAACATTGGATTGTAAGAATGTCCTCTGCTAGGTTGGAAGCTACATAGTGCTAATCATAGTTTTTATGTCATCCTGTCATTTTGAACAGCTTGAAGCAAAAATAAATAAATAAATAAATATATATATATATATATATATATATATATATATATATATCTCTACAATTTGGGTTTTAATTTTTTTTTTTTTTTTTTTTTTTCACTTTTTGGTTGATATTGTAAAAGGATGGCAGAGGATGCAGAAGAGGTGAAGTCATTTAAAGAACTGGGAGTATGTGATCAATTGGTGGAAGCTTGTGATAATTTGGGCTGGAAAAACCCATCTAAGATTCAGGCTGAAGCTATTCCTCATGCATTGGAAGGTCCTTACATCTGCAATACTCTTATTTCTTACATATCTATATGTATGTGTATATATATTGACAAGCAGTGTCTCCACTCAGAGATATTTGATGGGATTCGTTTCTGGTTTATGTTTTGACATGTGGTTATAATTTATTGATTTTGTATGTGTGCTCTCTCCAACACGGTTTGTCATCTGATTTTGTCAAAAGTTTGAGAACAAATACTAATATTTGTACATTTATGTTACAATTGGGTAAATTTTTTTTTTTTTCTAGATTTTGATGTGGGTTTCTATTATTTATTGTTTTTCTGCCTATTCTAGAGAACTTGCTATTAAGATTGCGGATCAATTTGAAGCTTTAGGATCTGGCATCGGTGTAAAGGGTGCAGTGGTGAGGCTTCTGTGAATGTGTTACATAATATATATATATATATATATTTGTAAATGAATATATTTAAATTTCAGTTTTCAGTCTGCATTATGTCATCTTTATTCTCGTATTGCAAATGCTATAGGAGTTCTTGTTTGTTTAGTAATTAGGTTGTAGCCTTGTATTGAAAACTCAATTCTTCGTTTTGTTCTTTTGTGAGACTTTAGTTGTAACAGCCCGGCTCCAACACACAATATGATATTATTTTCTTTGGGATACATTTTATGAATTGGTTTAATTCCAAAAATGATCAGATGAACTATTTTTTTCGACCCCTTGCATTTTGGTGATTTCAGAATTTTGCCTACCCATTAAATGCTACATTGTGATGAACGACAACCACATTCTTCACTTGCAGTTTCTTTTGAAGGAATTTAATATTTTGTTAAACAAATTTCTTGATCAAGAAAATCCTTCCTGCTAAAAATGCCCATTTTGTCCATTGTGTGCATATGAGGGCATGGGCGCAAGGGTCAGCCATGGTAGATGTCTTCTTCCTTGGCCGAAACAAGGGTAGAACTGCTGAAAGTATAAGGACAGGGGCATAAAAGCCGAGTTGATTAAAGTGCCTTTTATATCTTTTACATTTAGTAATATATGATGCTTCTGTTAAGGGATAATGTGTTCTCCGATTTACCAGATAATGGTTTGCAGTCCCCTCAACACTGATCCATCTAACCTTGTCAATAAGTGGTTTCACATTTTTTTTTTTGCAGCTTGTTGGAGGGATAGACATTGTGCAACAGGGCATTGCCTTAGGAAAACGACACACATTGTTGTTGTAAGTGCTCTCTAAGTTTTCTTCTTAAGCACGAATGGTTAAAATTCTTGAAGGATGGACAGTAAGGATCGCATAGTATCCTTTTTTCAGCTATTGTTCCCTTTGTTGCCTTCGTCCTGTTACCTTTGTTGAATACATGATTTTTTTCTTTTTCCCTTTCCATAGTGAACTGCAGCTACAAAACATGTATTTGATACACACTGTGTTTGAGATCTAGTTCAATCTTGAAATGTACACACACTAATATCCAGAGTGCTCTCTCTTACACATACTATATGCTTTGTATCTACTTCAATCTCAAGTTATAGGTATGTGTTGATTATTATAATCCAAATGTTGCAAAGGATTAATTATTAGTGTATCTTCACTGCTCTTCACAAATACTGCACGTTACCAGTTATGGATTTCATCTTGGTCGATGAGAGTTCCATGAGGAGCGGCTCAGTCAACTTTTGGGTCATCAGGCCTGCGGGGAGTTGATTTTCAGGTTTTCCTACGTGGATGACTACTTGTTTTACGGCTTTTATATATGTTGGGTCGAAAGCAAGCTCAAACTCAAACACACACACACACACAATTGACACCAAATATATAGTGGTTCCCCAAAAATATGGGTACGTCCACTTTGAGAGAGGTTTCACTATCTTCAGTTCGAAACGAAACCGAGAATAATGGAGTATACAGTTGTTTCTCTCAACCTCACAACTCTCTCTCTTACAACATCACAGAGTAACTCTCTGTGGTTTTCTCTCAAGTGTATCACTCTCTGTGTTTCACTCACTCTGCCTCTCTTTTCTTGTTTTTTTTCATACAAACAATATACTGGCTATATATATATATATAGCAGAGCATAGAATCAAGCCAAAACACTACTTGCCAAAACCACTTCACGCTTAGCAGCCTTTCTTGACTTGAGCTTCACATGTGGTTTGTTTGATACGGCTGTGGTTGTTGGTTTGTCTGAGGCGGTTGTGGAGGTTGTTTGCATACGACAGACTTTGCATGCACATGTGGGTATGGAAACTTACAATTCTCCCCCTTCCATACCAATCAGAGGAGAACGTCTTCACCTGATCTCCCACTCACTGCCAATTTGGGGCTGGTGTTAAACCAGCTTCTTCTTTGCAAACTTCTAGCTTTTCTCTGGACAGGCTCTTGGTCATCATATCTTATCCATTATCATCTGTGTGAATCTTCTCTAGCTGTAGAAGTTTATCTTCGAGCACGTCACGGATCCAGTGATACCTGACGTCGATGTGCTTGGACCTTGAGTGAAAGGTTGAATTTTTGCTAAGATGAATAGCACTCTGACTGTCACAGTATATGACATATTTTTCCTGCTCTTGTCCCAATTCTTGAAGAAACTTCTTCATCCACAAGATCTCTTTGCATCCTTCTGTTACTGCAATGTATTCAGCTTCTGTGGTGGATAAGGCAACACACTTTTGTAATCGGGATTGCCATGAAACTGCTCCCCCTGCAAAAGTGATTAGGCATCCTGATGTGGATTTTCTGGAGTCACTGTCTCCGGCCATGTCTGCGTCTGTGCAACCTTCCAATAAAGGTTTACCACTACCAAAGCATAAACAAATATTGGTAGTTCCTCTAAGATACCTGAGAATCCATTTTACTGCTGCCCAATGGTCCTTTCCAGGATTTGACAGATACCGACTGACAACTCCAACTGCATGAGCAATATCAGGCCTCGTGCATACCATAGCGTACATTAAGCTGCCAACCGCTGAAGCATAAGGCACTTTCTTCATTTCTGTTTTTTTTTGTCTCACTTAAAGGACACTGCTTCATATTCAACTTGAAGTGGCTTGCAAGTGGAGCACTGACTGGTTTTGCTTTGCTCATGTTGAACCTTTCAAGAACTTTGCCGATATACCTTTCTCGAGATAACCAGAGCTTGTGTTTCAGTCTGTCTCGAGAGATCTGCATTCCCAAGATTTTTTTTGCCGGTCCCAATTCCTTCATAGCAAATGACTTGCTCAATTCCTTCTTCAACTTGTTGATCTTGCTGCTGTCGTGGCCAACGATCAACATATCATCGACATATAGCAAGAGGATGATAAAATCTCCGTCAGGAAATTTCTTGACAAATACACAGTGATCTGCAGTGGTTCTGTTGTACCCATTCTGGTCCATGAATGAATCGAACTTTTTGTACCACTGTCTTGGTGCTTGTTTGAGCCCATAGAGACTCTTCCTCAATCTGCACACAAGATTTTATTTTCCTCTGGTTCTGAATCCTTCAGGTTGCTCCATGTAGATTTCTTCATCCAGATCACCATGTAAAAATGCGGTCTTTACATCCAGTTGTTCAATCTCCAGGTTTAAGCTGGCTGCCAAGCCAAGAACAACTCGGATAGAGGACATTTTCACTACAGGTGAAAATATTTCTTCAAAATCAATGCCCTTCTTCTGACCGAATCCCTTCACAACCAGTCTTGCCTTGTACCTTGGTTGTGGATTATTTTCTTCAGACTTCAGTTTGAATACCCATTTGTTTTTGAGAGCTTTCCTTCCCTGCGGTAACTTGACCAAGTCATATGTGTGGTTCTCATGCAATGATTTCATCTCTTCCTGCATGGCTTTCATCCACTCCGCATTTTTACTGTCTTCAACAACTTCCTGATAGCTCTCTGGTTCTCCCCCGTCACTAAGCATCACGTACTCTGCGGAGGAATATTTGCGATTCGGTTGTCGCTCTCTGGAAGATCTCCTTGTTTGAGGATCAACCGGATTTTCTTCTGCAACTGGTTCTGGTTCTGGTTCTGCACCGTCATTAGCTGGATCTCCTTGAATATCTCTCCCATCATTTTGTTCTCTCTGTGAGGGAACTGGGTCAAGATTAGCTGGTAACTCTTCAGGTGGATCTGATTTGTTCTATTTTTCAAGATCTTCAATGGTCTGATCTTCGAAAAATACCACATCTCTGCTTCTGATGACCTTCTTGTTGATAGGATCCCAGAGTCTGTAACCAAACTCTTCATGGGCATATCCTAGGAAGATGCACTGTTTGTCCTTTCCGTCAAGCTTGGATCTTTCATCTTTGGGGATGTGGACAAATGCTCTGCAGCTAAACACCTTCAAGTGTTTGTAGGAAACATATTTCCCTCTCCATACTTTCTCTGGAACATCACAATTTAATGGAACTGAGGGAGATAGGTTGATTAAGTCAACCGATGTTCTCATTGCTTCACCCCAGAACGGAGTTGACAACTTGGCATTAGATAACATGCACCGGATCCTTTCGCAGATGGTTCTGTTCATTCTTTCTGCAAGGCCATTATGTTGAGGAGTTTTGGGCACTAATTTTTCAAGTCTGATGCCGAAGCGTCTGCAATACTCCTCGAATGGTCCTCTGTACTCGCCACCATTGTCTGCACGTACGCACTTCAACCTTTTTCCAGTTTCTCTTTCAACCTTTACATGAAACTCCTTGAACACTTCCAGCACCTGGTCTTTAGTTTTCAAGGCAAAGGTCCATAATTTCCTGGAATGATCATCAATGAATGTGACAAAATATAGGGCACCTCCATGAGTTCTGGTTTGCATGGTGCAAACATCCGTGTGTACGAGATCTAGAATGTTTGGTGTTCTAGATGAAGGGGAACTGCGGAATGCAACTCTGTGCTGTTTCCCCATGATGCAGTCGACACAGGTGTGTAATGGAGTACCTTTCATTCCAGGTTAGAGTTTTTTTCTGGCAAGGATCTTGAGTCCTTTCTCACTCATATGACCGAGTCTTTTATGCCATAACTCGGTGGGGATTTCTTTCTCCATTGTATTCACCTCAACTCTGCACAGTTTTGTTTGAGTTGTGTAGAGCAAGCTGGTCTTCTTTCCTCTGGCCACCACAAGATTGCATTTGGTGAGCTTCCACTTGCCATCACCAAAATGACTGTTGTAGCCTTCATCATTGAGCTTGCCGGTGGAGATCAGGTTGAGACGAATATCTGGAACATGTCTCACATCTTTGAGGAGTAGTTTGCATCCATTGTTGTTTTCCAAAAGAATATCACCTTTGCCGGTAATTTTGGATGCTCCTTGGTTTCCCATCTTCATAAGTCCGAAGTCACCACTGGTGTAGGATGTGAACATATCCTTTCTCGAAGTGATGTGACAGGAAGCACTTGAGTCAATAACCCAGGTAGAATCTTCGGATGTGAAGTTGACACACTCATCATCTTGAACGATGACGAGCCCTTCTCCGGCTGTTGTTGTTGCTTCTAAGGTACTTTCTTCACCTCTATTTCTGGTCTGTTGTCCAGACTGTTCGGCTTTTAGCTTCCTACATTCTCTGATAAAATGGCCTGGCTTCCCGCAGTGATGACAGGTTTTGTCTCTTCTGAAAGTAGACTTTGATCGCCCACGATGCTGTGTCTGATTGCGATGGTTTCTGCTTTTTCTTCTACCGCGCCATTCTTTTCTTTCTCGTCTTTCAGTGACAAGAGCTTCTGACTCCGGATGATATCTTTCTTCCTTTCTTCTTGCTTCCTCGTTCAGCATTCTGTCTTTCGCCATTTCCATATTAATTATTCCATCTGGAGCTGAGTTACTTACAGAGACAACTAGCGTATCCCAACTTTTCGGAAGGGAGTGTAATAGAAATACTACCTGCATCTCATCTTCTATAGTCATTTTCATCGAGTTGAATTGATCCAACAGCCCCTGGAATTCGCTCATGCGTTCTGACACACTTTTGCCGTCTTTGTATTTAAGATTCACCATACGGCTCAAAAGATTTACCTTGTTCTGAGATGTCTTTCGTGTGTACATCTTCTCCAATTTTTGCCAAAGAGCATAAGCATCATTGTCGTTGGCAAAATTTTGGTAAATGCTTTTGTCGATCCATTGTCTGATTTGGGCGGCACATTTTCGGTTAAATACCGTCCAGTATACGTCGGTCATGTCCTTCGGTTTGCTATCAGGTGCATCGTCGGTCCTTTTGATCGGCTTCCACAGATCTTTAATATACAAAATATCCTCCATCTTTGACTTCCACAATGAATAGTTGGTTGCGGTCAATCTGATCATCGTTCCGGATCCTGAATCATCCATTGAAACGGAATCTTTAAGCCCTCCTGGCTTGTTTGATATATTTGGAGTGGAATCACACGAAATAGAGTGTACCGTTGCGTCCGAGACAGTCAAAAACCTTAAGATCGCCTTTGACTGAGCTCAATTCCGACTTCGAATGAGTCCGGAATGGTCAAAACAATGGCGAGGGGCAAAACTGTAATTTTGCAAACATGTGATGACGTGGCAGCAGCATAGGGTGACACGTGGCAGTACACGTGGCAAGGTGTCAGTGGTGACACGTGGCAAGGTGACGTGGTTGAATGGTTGACTGACACGTGGCAGGGGGGTGACGTCAGTAGTGACGTGGCACCCTTGCTGACGTCAGCAGTGACGTGGCGTGCGTGTGGCGCGTGGTTTTCACGCGCGGCTGAGCTTGGAGGCGCGTGGGGCGCGTGTTGCGCGTGGTCCTCACGCGCGCTGGAGGAAGAAGACGCGTGGAGAGCGTGAGACCGTTGCTTCTGACGCGCCGACGCTTGGGTGGCGCGTGGAGGCGCGTGTGGAGGTTTTTGCAACTGTTTTCAACGGGAAATTATTTCTTGGTTGATGGGTCGTCTGAAAACAGGGGTGGTGTGGTGATTTGATCACTGGTATGGTTCGAAATAGACCTTGAAGTTTCGACTGTGTTTTTGCCGGTAGGCTCTGATACCACTTTGTTGGGTCGAAAGCAAGCTCAAACTCAAACACACACACACAATTGACACCAAATATATAGTGGTTTCCCAAAAATATGGGTACGTCCACTTTGAGAGAGGTTTCACTATCTTCGGTTCAAAACGAAACCGAGAATAAGGGAGTATACAGTTGTTTCTCTCAACCTCACAACTCTCTCTCTTACAACATCACAGAGTAACTCTCTGTGGTTTTCTCTCAAGTGTATCACTCTCTGTGTTTCACTCACTCTGCCTCTCTTTTCTTGTTTTTTTTCATACAAACAATATACTGGCTATATATATATATAGCAGAGCATAGAATCAAGCCAAAACACTACTTGCCAAAACCACTTCACGCTTAGCAGCCTTTCTTGACTTGAGCTTCACATGTGGTTTGTTTGATACGGCTGTGGTTGTTGGTTTGTCCGAGGTGACTGTGGAGGTTGTTTGCATACGACAGACTTTGCATGCACATGTGGGTATGGAAACTTACAATATATGTGGTCAGGATCATGTTTTCTAGTAAGATTCAAACATAATGTAATCAGATTCAACGGGTATTAAGTTTGCCATTAAAGTCCTTGATCTGAGCAATATTACAAAAAGACCTTGACCAGATTGAAGTGTTAGATCTCTGTAGAGATTTGTTTGTCTCTAGTAATGTCTATGTGTGTGTATTCATAGTTATTAAAGGCTCAAGGAGCACTAAGGTGCCAAAGTCTGATGAAGCCCAAGTGCAACGCACAACATATGGTGTGAGTCTGATGCAACATGTATAATAGAAATGAATATCAAATACAGGAGTAGAAAAAGAATGTAACTCCATGAGAAATAGTTGATTTTTTGAACTCTTACGAGATTATAGGGGCTTATTTGGTTATGTGTAGTTTTGTAGGTTGAGTTCTCCCTCTGAATTTAGGTGTATATGTATATATATATGTGCAATACAAACTAATAAGTAGTAGAATTACTAGCGCATCTTTGGTGCAATGGTATAACCTCATCCCCAAATGGAGAGGTGAGGGGTTCGAGCCTCATAAGAGGCATTATGGGTGTGTGGTGTGTGAGTTTCTTACCATTCAAAAAAAAAAGTAGTAGAATTTTATACCTTTTCGACATATAATTAAAAGAATTCAAGTATTACGTAACTATTGGAAAGCCACTCTAAAATCAAATTTAATGTAGAAATTTGAAGTATCAATGGAATCAATTTGCATAAATCCTTTCGATATGCATATGCATCAACTAAATCAAATACCATAAAAAAATCGCAAAAAGGCAATAATCAATTTTTTTCATATAGGCTATTACTTTAAAATTTGTAAATTTAGTACTCGATCCGATTAATATAACTAGATTAAGATCAACTAGTCTACAATAAGCTCATGAGTCATGACTTTCGTTAGATATACAATGTCAAGAAGGTATATCATAGCATTAAATGGTATGCTATGGTCTACCAAATATGATGTTGATATGATGTAATGTGTTTATTTATTGTCAATTAACTTTTTAGAAAAATAAAAGGATATGAATTCTAATATTAGATGTCCGTTTTTCAGTCTAGAACGTATGAAAAAAAGCGTGATAGAGGAATTGTCTACGTGTTTACTTATCAAAAACTAAAAAGAAAAAACAAAGTAAATTGTAATCTATTGGAAAGAAAACAAGTTACCATCATGGATTTTGTTCTGATAGTTTGCTTGGCTTGACATTGTCTGTTGTTTATTTTTGGTTGTCAGTATGCTTTGTTTCTTCATTTTAGGTGGCAACTCCTAGTCGCCTGGTGGATCATCTTTCCAATACTAAGGGTTCTCTCTTCTCATGCTAAAGTACTTGGTACGTATTTCACATATGCTGATGCGTGCTTTTAGTGCTTATGCGTCTTTCCTTAGTATTATAGCGGGCACAGTACATTTTAAACACTGTTGTCTGAACTGTAGCGGGCACAGTAAATATTACTTGTTTCGTAAAGGAAGGGGAAGTATTAAGCATTGCTGTTGGGACGCACTTCCCTTTTGAGCGTTCTTTAATATATATATATATATAAATTCTGTAGTTTTGCTTACGTTCATCCTTTGGTATCTACTCTATCCCTTGTGCAGATGAAGTCACAGTTTGTACTAGTTTATATCTTTAGACATTTTTTCTTATAAAGCTGGTGAATTTATCTTCTCACTCTTTCCATTTGGCAAATTGCTGTCAAAGAAGAGAATGTATTTTAAGGGCTGAATTTTCTGACCAAATAACGATTCCATCTATGCCGGTTAAAAAGCTCCGAAGGGCCTGTTTGAGGATTCCTGTGGAGGGGTGATAAATAAAACTTACAAACATGCCTCTATTTTACTTTTCTTGCTTTTGAGGCTGTAACCAATGCCAATCTATTTATGGTTTCTCATTGAGGCTGCATCTAAATATTCGACGTACTGTTGATACACTGAAGCAGCTGTATTGCTCTGTCCCTGCTAAGTACAAGGTTTCTTAAACCTCTCCAGAAATTTAAAGAATTTTGGGGTGCCAGGAATAAAAGAAAAGGGTGCGGAGATGACGGTGATGAAGAAATAGAACAGATATGTGTCAAGGAATGAGAAGTTTTCTAATAAGAAGTCAAAAAAGATGATGCAAGGGATCCTGTGGTGTTTTTGGTTTTGATACACATTATGTATATATATATATATGTATTACTGAGAAATATTTGGGCAGTTAGTTAATACACATTATTTATCGAGTTAGGACTCGGGACAAAGAAATCTGTAGTTTGATGCCAAGACTCGTGAGAACTGTATTTGATAGATTCTGCTCTTCTTGGTGGTTGTTCTCTTTCAGCTGAATGAGGATATGTACTTCACTTCAGCTAGCAAGTGGTGATGAACATGAAATTGACTCTTGGGATGGAGTGGATGTTAAAATATCCCATCTGATATAAAATCTATTGCATTTATTATTTTAGTGATTTTAGCATATGAAAATTATTTTCAACTTTTGACCTTTGATGGTTGAGAATTATTATGGTCGATTATAACTCGACATACGAATTCATAAACCACTTATTCCTACAATTCAGAGGTTCGGGTACCCAGTTCCTCCATTCTCGGGTTGGTTGTTTGGTGGTGACCAATGGAAGCAATGACGACAAAATGGGGATTTGTGCTGGAGGGTCAGTCCATTACGACCCCTATGAGCTCCGTAAAACATCCATGTGCCTAGTAGACACTAAAGAGCACAAATTCACTGAAGATGAAGTCAAACAATGGAACGATGACCTTGGGGATGACGAGCAACTACCATGCATCCTCAAACAAGAGATCTGCAATTCAACCAAAGTAAGGAAACAACTTCATGCAATTCCACCTCTAGTAATGCACAAGAATATCCTATTTTAAACAGAAATGGGTCGGGGGATCTTTACAATTCTGATGACTTTTATGCCAAAAAGAATTGGGCATCTCTCTTGTGGGCGAAGAAAATAGGAGGAGAACAGGAAATTGAAGTAATTCCTGTGTGTTTTTATGTGTGTTTTTGCTTTCTTACTTAATGTATTGCGTTGCTCTTTCTAAGTTCTGTGTAGCTATGCAATACATATGCAGAACCCTTTTTTTATTTGTAAATATACATATATATACATTCATAAATTTCAGTTTATTTGTTATTATCGTGCATTTGGAATTTGGAATTTGGAATTGTATTGATTCCATGTGTAATTTTTATTAGAAAAAATCATATATGTGTTGGTTAAAAAAGATGGGTCATATTGATATATCCTCTTGCTAAAGTATTAATTTCTAGATTTGAATTTCTTCCTTGTGATGATAGATTCATAGATTCATACATTTGGATTTTGCAATTGTATTACTAGATGTGGATTTTTAGTGGAATATGTGCTTGAACTAGAAAGATGGGGATGGTGGGTCAAATTCATATATCCTTCTGTGATAGTATATTTTTCTTGATTTCTCTTGATTTAATAAATGCTCAGGATTATAATAGGAGTTCGTTGCCTCAGTAGACACTGCAGACCGCCACACTCTTCAAGGAGCTTCCCTAGGTTGGCCACTTCTGGGTACTCCCCGTCAAGGTCTAGGTCATTAAACCCATTAGCCCTTAGCTAATTTTATCGAAGAATCAATGAAGGTTTTTCGCGAATTGGGTTCACTAGCCATTGAAACAAAATTGGTCTTATCAGCTTCTCCTCCACCTATTGATTTTAATCCAAGGATATTTGAGCTCGACTGTTTTGGGGAATTGGGAGAAAGAGCCAGTGTTTGAGGATAAAGGAATTGTGACTTGAAAAAGTTCTTGCCTTCGCTTCTAATAAGTTTCTCACATTTCAAAAAAAAAAAAAAATGAAAAAATAAGTAATGAGCACAAAGCTTGTTTATCTTCTATGGGTCTGTTTGGTAGTTTGTGTTTGTGTTTGTGTTTTTTGTTTTTTATTTTTTTGTTTATTCATTAATTGTAACCCCCATAGGCGTAAAATTTCCAGGTGCATCATCGCTATCTCCATCATCATCCTCATTCCCTTCACCCGAGGTCTCACCGACAGTTCTGTCAAATATAACATTTGCATGTCTGTGCATCTTAATGAAGTTGTGCAGTGCACAATAAGCGACTACAATGTTGACATGTGTAGGAAACTTGTAGCAAGGCGTCTACTTAAGTATTGGAAAACGCATCTTCAACATGCCAAAACATCTTTCAATCACATTCCGTAAGGAAGAATGCTTGAAATTATACAATTCCTCACGGCCGCAAACACGGTTACCTCTAGTACAAAATTCGGCCAAATGATATCTTTGTATGTAATACGAAGCCAGAAATTCTGGTTAATTGGCATACCCAGAATCAACTAAATAATACTTTCCTGGTAAAAGTAAAATATGTTATATAATGAACTTAGGGAAATATGTTCAAAGTGTTTTTCAAATCTTGATGTTAATGTTATCCATCTAGATGATTTCTAATCACGTCAATTCATTTGATATATGAACAAACTAATATTTTCAAACAATTACAAAATTATAGATTTTGAATCAGACATATTTTCAAACTATCAAATTGACATCAATTCAAAGTCCATTTACAAATCCATTTTCACTTAACTCAAATCAATTTTCAATACCACTTATTATGCCCAATGTAATTCAAGACAAACATTATCCTTACAATTCTACAATTACATTCTACAACAAATTAAATTGAACAGCAAATTAAACCTATCAAATATTAAACCTGACATTTTAATTCAATTGATATACGAACAAACTGACATTTTAACCATAACACGGAATTACATCAATTCATTTGGGATATATGAACAAACTGACATTTTCACCATAACACAGACAGTTATACAAGGAATTTAATAGACTGGATTCATACTAACAACAAGAAAGAAAACTTGCAAGAAACAAAGAAAAATATAAACAAAATAAAGGAGCACATGATGTTATGAGCTTCCAATGTCAGTTTGTTCAGAAATCAACCCAATTTAATTTAACAAAATAACTTCAGAAATTAATTTCAAATTACCAGCTTACCCTGAATTTTTATTTCATATTTTTTTAAAAATAAAACGCTAAAATGTCAAAACCCCCATAAAGATGAATGAATTAGGGTTTTTATCAATCTATTGCCATGGGGCTTTAATGTTAGTTTGTTATATATGAATAGGGTAATTTACACAAAATCCCCCGAGGTTTCACGATTTAATCACCAAACCCTCTAACATTTCGGATTTTAATCAAATACCCCCCTGCATCCAATTTACATATCAAAATGACTTAAATGCCCCTCACATAAATTATAATTTCACCACTCTTTTTGGATATATTATAGTTCCCCCCTCTTGTTTGGATAATTACACTTTCCCCCCTCTATAAACAAGTATATATAAAATTCAAAAAAACAAATTTAATTTGAACAAATATATAAAATTTGAAATATATATACATAATTCAAGAATATATATAATTCGAAAAAAATATATAAATTTTGAAATATATATATGAAATTCATAAACTATATATTAAATTTTGAAAAAATATATAAAATTCAAAAATATATATATAATTCAAAACAAATATATAAAATTCAAATATATATATATATAATTATAAAAAGTATATAAAATTTGGAAAATATATATAAATTCAAAAACAATTATATATAATTCGAAACAAATATATAAAATTCAAAAACTATATATAAAATTTATAAATAATATATTAAATTTCAAAAAAAATATATAAAATTTGAAAATATATATTAAATTTCAAAAAATATATATAAAATTCAAAAATATATATATAAATTTTGAAAAACATATATAAATTTACTCCCATAAAAAATAGAAAGGAAAGAAAAAGAAAATGATGATGCTAGTATCCAAGAAGAGATAAGCAATCAACTCACTATCTTACCATATCCCACTTCTTCTTGTCCAACTTTCGCACATTTACCTCTTTTTTCTTTAATTTTTTATCCATTTAAAACAATACAATCCAAAATAAAGATTTAAGTACAAAACATGACATGAGTCCCCATTCAACCTCACGTGCCGTTCCCATGGTAACATAAAAAAATAAATTTCATTTTTTGAAATATATATATATTCTGAATTTTATATATTTTTTATAATTTTATATTTTTTTTGAAATTTTATATTTTTGTTTTTTTTTTTAAAATTTATATATTTTTTTAGAATTTCATATATATATATTTGAATTTATATATGTTTTCTGAATTTTATATAGTTTTTCTAATTATATATATATTTTTCAAATTTTATATATTTGTTTTTAATTTTATATATATTTCAAAAGTTATATATTTTTTGAATTTTATATATATTTTTCAAATTTTAATATATTGTTTATGAATTATATACATATATAATTTTTTCAAAATTTATATATTTGTTTCGAATTATATATATATATTCGAATTTAAATATATATTTCGAATTTTATATATATATATATATATATATATATTTTATAGATGAGGGAAAGTGTAATATGTCCAAACAAGAGGGGTGAAACTGTAATTTATGTGAGGGGTATTTAAGTCATTTTGACATGAAAATTGGCTGGAGAGGAATATTTTATTAAAATCTGAAATGTCAGGGGTTTGGCGAACGATAGGAGGTTTGGTGATTAAATTCTGAAACCTCCTGAAGATATTGTGTAAATTACCCTATATGTATATGTGTGTGTCATCTTTGATATTGTCTTATTATTATTAATCTTATAGCTAGAAGTATTGTGTTTTAATTAGTAATTTGGTTCATTTAATTTTTAAGAATTGCTTTGTGCCAATTACTCCAAGTTCACACTAGCTTGAAACAACAAATATTAAGGTACATTATATTATTCTTCCACGCACAACACTATCATAAACATTACAGTATTACGGTAGTTTGATATACAGTAGTAATTACAATCTTCAAAGCCTTTAAAAATTCTAGTGGGATGCATATATACACACACACGCTGTTTGAACACGAACACACAGACACAGACACAATCAAACACACATACACATATGGTTATAAACGAACCAAGCACTCGACAAGCTACTCGGGTTCGGCTCGCATTTGTTTATTTAGCAAGTGAACCAAGCTTAAACAAGTTTTTCAAGCTCGATTCGTAAATGAGCCAAGCTCAAACAAGTATGAGTTCGGATCGATAATATTCGCGAACAAAGCTCGTGAATATGTTCACGAACAATGCTTGTGAACATGTTCCCGAACACGTTCGCGAACAAAGCTCGAATAATATATATTTATATATATATATATATATATATATATATACAAGCATCAAGTGCTTTAGTCACGCCTACTTTTTTTCTCTCTCATCAAGTGCTTTAGTCAAGGCTCAAGACACAAGAGTATGGCATTAATTCTCTTTTGTGAAGCTCAAGATCTTTGGTAAAGCTCAAGACCCCTTTCTCTTTAATATGTATAACTTTTTATTTCTCTCTCTCAAACAAATATATACAGCCTACACAACATTACTCTCAAAGCTTTGCGGAACATAGGATTTTTGTGTGGCTTTCTTCATCCATCATCTCTGTATGTATCTTTCCTTCCCCAATTTTCCTAATTTCTCTCTTTCAATGTTCTTAAATAGATTGATTGTGATGTTTTTAAGGCCCATTGTTAGGTATTTTTGAGTGTTTTTAGCCTATAGCATGTTTGTGACATTCTTAAATTGATTGATTGTGATGTTTTTAAGACATGTTTTAGCTTTTAATTCTCTGAGCTTTATTCAACAAAAAATATTCATTTTTTTTCTTTTTAATATGGAAACTTACACTCACACCACTTTCTATTCATGACAACTAATGCAAACTTGGGTTTCCTCTTGCTATTTGGGGGATGTGAATATGGTTGGACATATGAGTCCACGGTTTCATCACGCTTCTCATAGTGCAAACTTTCCTATCAACTACTTAACTTTTCAAGTGTATTTTGGTCATGTTTGGCCTTTTTCTTTTGGTGGATCTCTGGTTTACAAGACCAGAGAGAATTACACTTGAACTTTGATCATTGATATGGAAATTTATAAGACCAAAAATATATATATGAAAATTTACAAGACCATAAGAGAATTACAAATAACCGTATAATTTATGAATTATGTATATATGATTTTCATAAACAAGCTTGATAATTAGCTCGAGATTGAGCTCGGCTAGTTAAGTTAATCGAGCTCGAGTATCCTAATTTTTATTCGAGCTGAGCTCGAACAGCTATGTAAAAAATCTTATCGAGCTCGAGCCAAGTTCGAACACACTAGATACATAGTCGAGCCGAGCTCGAACAAGCTACTACTCGGCTCGGCTTAGCTCATTTACAGCCCTACATACACACACGTTGTTTGACAGATGAAGACACATCTTCGATTTGGGAGTTTTTCACACGCACACACACAATCACACACCGAAAAATTAGGGATTTTTCACACCTAACCCTAGAAAATTACAGAAAAGCGCACAAATTGAGCCCGACCAACATAGATATAGAGGAAGAGTGGACAAATGAAGACACACAACTTCGATTTGGGGGTTTTTCACACACACACATACACAATCACACAAAAAAAAATTGGGGCTAGAAAATTACAGAAAAGCGCACAAATTGAGCTTGACCAACACAAATATGGGGAAAGAGTGGACGAGCTAAACACGAAAAGCATGAAACAAAGCGAACCTAAGTTCAAATCGATAATAATTTCGCCTCTATGTGCAAAACCAGTCGTCGCCTCTCTTCGTCAAACCCTAGATCGAGTGAACGTGAGGATGAAAATCACGATTCCATGGCCGAATTTGAGGTCGTGTGAAGAATCATCTCTCAATCGCCCTTAACCTAGTTCCTGTCGGCACAAATGAAAAAACAGTTTTGGGAGCTAATTTCAATAGTGTTTTTCATTTGTTTTTTTATTTTCTTTTCTATTTTAAGAGTTTAAGTTGCACAATACTAAAAACTTCAAAAAACACCAAATTTGTGTTTTTTCAAATGAACTAAAGATGGGCATGTGTTTTTTTACTGTTCATAAACACTTTGGGCCGAAACATTACCACCAAGCAAGTTTTTTTTCACTGTTGGCCCAAAAAAACAAAAACACAAACATGGGCTACCAAACAGCTCCTAAGGGATTTTCATCTCTAACTGTTCTTTCTTTTCAGGTCATGGTGTGATCAATATGGTGATGTGTTGGATGTGGTGAAAAAGGAATTCAAAGACCATGTTGGAGAGTTGGGAAGTTTGCCACAGAAGCACAAGAAGCAAAGTTCACTCCTTCGAAGGAAGATCATAGCTTCAAAAACAAACCATTGTTCCATAATTATAACTACATCAAGCCGAGACTTGAATCGGCATCTCTCTCAAAATCATAATCAAGAAAGATGGGGCGGGATCGGCAGGGAAGGAGGGGACAAGCAAGGCCGCGGAGATGTCGCGGATGATAGGGGACAAGGCGAAGCATCCGGTGGCGGCGGAGCGACGCAGGAGACAGCTCCCCAAGGTGTATGGGGCGAGGATGGATGAGGGTGAGGTGGAGTTGAGGAGGAGGTGTAGGGGAGCATGGTGACAAGAAGAAGTGAGTTAGGTGCAGTTTGTTACCGAGGATTAGGTTGTGGAGGCAATGCCAACTTTTATCCCCAGCTTGAAAAGCTTGCATTCCTCACTTCATTCCCAGGTACCCTCTGTCATGGGATCCTTTTATCTATTGTATCTCTATATACTAGAACATATGCAATGTACTAAATCATGAATTGAACACCACTAAATTTTACTCCCAAATGTCATAATACGAAATTAATAACATGACAATCCATAGTAGATTAATTAAGCAACAAACATATTCATCCCATCTTATTTTTCTTATGGTCTTCAGACCGTTCCCTTGAAGATTGGGATGCCTTCAAAGGCACCTTTGGAATTTCCTTCCTTAGTCTTTCGATGTTTGCCCACCATTTTGTGTCTGCCCCTTCCCCTTTCAGGATCCTACCCGCATTGAGGGCAATATTTGCAAGGGTGTGTGCTAGGCGGTTTCCTTCCTTAGCAAGTGGAAGTTTATTGACTGATATTTCCTAAGCTTATCCCTGATAGAGCTTTTAGATATGTTACCAAAAACAAAACAAAAAAATATTTTCGTCAAAAAGATTATTTCTACCACCTATGGACAGCATAGATATTGTCTGGGATATTTTCATCATTTGTCGCCAAAGTTTTGAAGATTGTCTAGTGTCATGTTGAATTGCATATCTCTTGCTTGAGGATGCATGGTAGCACCATTCAAAAGGGCTGCCCATTCTGCCCCCGCTGAGCTATTTGGCACCACCATATTCTTATACCACTGAACTTCGCAATCTTGCTCGTCATCCCCAAGGTCATCGTTCCATTGTTTGACTTCATCTTCAGTGAATTTGCTTCCATCGGTCACCACCAAACAACCTGAGAATGGAGAGAACTGGGTACCCGAACCTCTGAATTATGAATTTGCTGTTGCGGCTGCCTCGGTAACTGTCATGTACTTTGCTTCTGTTGTAGACAATGCGATTACGAACTGCAATGTAGACTTCTAGTATATCGGACCTCCTGCTAATGTGAACGACCTTGTACTATGTTGTAACCGGACTTATTGATCATACCAAACATGTACGGGAGCTCCACCTCAGGAGTGCACATCTCCCCATGATACAATTGCTTTCTGGTAATTTCCCCCGAATAAGGTAGATAGCGACCTATGACATATTTGTCCACAAAGGTTTCATAGTCACCTTTGTAAACATCATTAATGGCTTCCAAAGTAGATGGAAGAGCACTTGGTACAACTACCTTTAAAGTGTGGAGTCTGGTGGCATATTCTTCTGTGGGAAAGACGACATAAAAATAGTTGGTGTTCATATTTTGATTTGTTTGTTTGTAAAGGACAAATACTGGTGTATGCATATAAGCAAACATGTGGAGTTCATTTCAATTCAATACTACCGTGACACATCACATCAATGACAAATACTAGTGTATGCATTTCCCCAAACATGTAGAGTTCGTTTCAATTCAATACTACTGTGACACGTCACATCAATCCATTCATGTGTGTGTATAAAATATTGAATTTGTATAGGTGTGTGTAGGTAAAGGGTCAGATATCCAAAGCATATATGTGTGTATTTGTCTCTATCAATTCAATAGGAACTGCAACAAATCAATCAAATTTATATGTGTGTGTATATGTCTCTGCAACGAATAAATCAAATTTATGTGTGTGTATATGTATGTATCTATCAATTCTATAGTAACTGCAACGAATCAATCAAATACATTATAAAACATTTAATAAACATTAGAAATGAATGATCTTCTTACTCAGAAACCTAGGGTTGACCAGCTGTTGAATATGTCGGAGCTGCGCCTGTGGAATAGGTTCTAGTGAATGTGCTAATTTTTCCTATATGGGCTGGTGAACAATTGCACAAAGAGCTAGCCACCAGCTTTGATTCAGTGGCTGACTCACTTGAAGGTAATACAAATTCAAAAGCTAGTCTCAACTATATATCAGTTCTTCAATACAACATTAATTAGCATACATGATACATATATATGATCATATATGGGTTATTAATTTCAGAATTGCCTACTCTGCTCCCTCCGAGCTGTTGAATAGGCAGGCAGGAACATGAGAACTGATGGAAGAGTTAAAATTGCACTAGTCCAATTGAAGTAATTTGGATGTATACAGGGAAAATATCTGAAACTATAGGGAGTTGTGAAACTAGGGTAAAGTCCTCTGTATATAGACTGTACTTTGTAAATCTCTATCCAACCAATCAAAAACATAATTCCTAAATATGTCTATCCTTCTTTTTTCCAATATCTGTATATATATATACATCTATATATATATACATCTATATATATATATATATATATATATATATATATACACTAGTATAAAGGCATGTGCAAGACACGTGATAACTACCTATACTAATGTAATTTGAATAAACAATATAACAAAAGTCAAAATATTTATGGTAAAATTAATTTATGCACAGAAAACTTACAAATAGGGCTGTTCAAACCGGTTCCGGTTCCGGTTCCGTCTGGAACCGGAACCGAACCGATTTTTTCGGTTCTTGAAAAACCGGAACCGGAACCGGAACCGAAAGGGGAAGGAACCGAACCGGAACCGAACCGAATTCGATTCCGGTTCGGTTCCGGTTCCTTCTATATTTATTTATTTTTTAAAAAAATCTCAATTTTATAAAATAATATAATTATAAACTACAGTATTTGAATTAAAGTAAACCCAAAACCAAATATATAATTAGTGGAATAAAAAAGTAGCTTGGACTTGTATTGTTATTGAAATTAGTGGAGGTTTATTGCTAGTCTTTTTACTTAATAATAAAAAATATATATATAAAAAAAAAAAAAAAACCGGTTCCGGTTCCGGTTCGGTTCCGCGGGGACGGAACCGGAACCGAACCTAAAATTTCGGTTCTTGGAATTTTGGAACCGGAACCGGAACCGAACCGAACCGCCGGTTCCGGTTCGGTTCCAGTTCGGTTCCGGTTCCGGTTTGGTTCCTGAACACCCCTACTTACAAATAATTCAAAATGACAATCTATATCGTTAAAATTACTCATATAGAATAGTTTTTCGTAAAGAAGTAAATATTTTGCACCATATACATTTGTTGCAATTCGGTAATTAGCAAGTATTTTATTGAATTAAAACAAACTTATATTATGTTGCGAAATAAAACAAAAAATGCCGTTGAAGGTTATTGTTTTCGCTACACGTCATATATTTCTTTCTAATTAAAAAGGTTTGCTATAAACCAACTAATTTCATCCAAAATAGGACTTTTGGGACAAACAGGTGTTTCATTGCAAAAATTACACTTTCAACAAACGAAATCAATATTTGTTGCAAACAACAATACATGAGGCAACAATTTCAAATTTTGTCGCTTTGTTGCAAGATAATTCATACCTAATACTACTTGTTGAAACAATAGTACAAATCACATATCCAAGTATAATGTGCATATAAAAGATGGGAACACTAATATAATAATAACCATCTTAAATTTTCTCTCTCTTTTATGGCAAAAAAAAAAATAACACATACAGATTGATCATTGAGATTAAACAGTTTGAATAAAAAAAAATCAACGAAGGGTCATGATTTAACATCTTTATGAACCTAAGACATAGTTTTAAATACGTGAAAAGGCCACATATATTGATAACTAACCAAAGATAATTGTCCAAAAAGCGTACCTGTATTTTTTCCGTGACAACTATTTCTCGCAAGCTTTTTCCTCTTCCCAACAAGCAAACCTAGAAATTAAGGAAAGAGAGATAATATTTGAGGCGTAGATATTGATAGCTAAAATATTTTTTATTTTATGACTTAAGCTACCATTACAAGTACAAGGAGCCACCGTTACAAGTACAAGGAGATACAAAAATAAAATATACTAAAGATGATTTCAAATAATACATAAAATGGGATAAACAAACATGTCATTTTAAACCTTAAAATAGACATGTCCCTCTACCTCTACAAATACCGTACGAAAAAATAATTACCTGAGGACTGAGGAGGCATATTGTTCTACAAGCCTTCGATTAGGTCCAAAACATTGATCGATCACCAACTATACACAATTAGAACAAAAACATGCAAATAAGAACAAAAATACCTTAAATATAATCCAAAATTAATGGAAACAAGGTTGCTTGAAAAATTCAAAAGTGACCCATAAAGATCCTAGCACAATTTTATGAAGTTGAGTTTTGAAAATAAAATAATTGCAACATAAGTAATTGAAATTTATAAAGTATGCTAAAATTATGTAGACAAAGTGAGATGAGTAACACCTAATATTATATAAATAGAGTCATATGTATGTGACCCATACTCAACCCATGATGACAGGTTGTAAGCGGGGTCGGGTAGTAAGCGGGTCAAACCGCCATATTTTAAAATTTTAAAAAATCATATAATATTGTCAATGCTTTATAGTGATAAAGCTTCAAAATTACAAACACACAAGAAGAGCACAAAATTATCAAATAAATGGAAACTACACCAATTAAACTCAAACCTGATTTCTATTGAATAAGGAGAAAAATAAAGTGAAAATAGAAATGGCAAAGACAGTAAATGAATAGTTCAATAGCGCTGGGCAGTTTGAATAATGTTATGGTTGAAGATCTATATTCTTAATTTCTTGAGTACCAGAAGTCACTTCATTTGGTGTTGTACCAAGAAATGAAAAAGAAAGAGAAGGAAAAAATTAATTAATTTTTTCATCTATCAAGTCGATAAACCAAAAAAATTATAAAATTGAGTTAAATACAATCTGGAACACTGTATACGAAAGAAAACAAAAAAAATAAAGAATAGAAGGAAAATAGAAAACTTCTAAACTCCTAAATTAACAGTAGTGAAATATAATTTTGATTAAAGATATAAAAATTTTCACAAACCCTAGTCGAAACTCTATTAGAAAAAATCCAATATGATTGAACAAGAAATCATCAAAAGAAACACCCAAAGGCTTCAAACAAACAAAAACTTTAATACAATAGGCATGTTTGAAACATAAATATACCAAAAAGCTAAACCCTGAAAAAAAACCAATTAGATCTTGATTTGGGTTCCAGAGATAAAAAAAAAAAATTAAATATGTATGTCAACATACATACACAAGTGTATAAGACTTCTCCGCAAAATATATCAGCGTATATACATATTTATATATGACTTATCCTCAACATATATACATATAAGGAAAGGACCATCTGTGATCTGGGAGAGAGATGAGAAAGGGGGAACACAGAAAGATTCTCACTGTTCTGGTGTTAGATTCGCATTTGATATATAAAAATAAAAATAAAAATTCAACACAGAACAATTGATGGAACTAAAAAATTTAAATTTTTATTCAAGGCAATTATAAATGACCCAATGATAAAAAAATCAGTAAAAACAATAGATCTGTACATACTTATACATATCTACATATACATTTACACCTGTAAACATGTTATGGAACCATATATCATAAAGAAGGGAGAAATCGGAGGGAAGAGATCGATCTGACCTTGTCTGATGAAGAATCGATAAATTTAATTTCTAGCTCGGTTTACCGATAAGAGAGAGATGGTTTGTAGAGGGAGAAAATAAGTAGAGAGAGGTGAGTTAGCGTTTGTAGAGGAAGAACGTGAGTAAGGAGAGAGAGGTGAGTTAGGGTTTGTAGAGGTGAGAGAGATAGATTGATGTTTATAAGTGGGATCCGGATCCATCCTTAATCGGAAGTTGATGATGTTGAGGATTCCAACATCATCAACTTCCAGACACGAAGTAGGACAGGATCAAATAACTAAAGAACTGAAGTAAAGAACATAAAATGTAAGAACAAGATAGAAATGGAACACACAAGTTTTTATTTATGGGACTCTGCTCTTTCAAACCATACAAGCATGCCTTATATAGGCAGAAGGAGAAAACATAAAAGACATAAAGATCCTTTGTGGGGACAACATGTAATAATGAAAGAGCGAAAAACGTCAGCCATGACATCATAGGCTGAAAACACTAAAATACCCCTACCGACAGTCGAAATGACAGAAAATGAAAGTGAAAGGACAAGAATGCCCTTGCTGTCTGGCAGAATTACAAATAAACATATTGACATCATTCATGTGTCATACATACACAAATAATACATAAATAATAAGATAGCTGACATCAGTAAGCTACCATGATCCAGGAGGACTCCAGTCGTCTGAGTGCATGTCTTCTGAATTGTAACCACTGGGGGCTGCGTCAATGGGATATGCATGAAGGTGTACTCGGTAGATAGGATGATCTGGATCTAGGAGATCCCAGGAATACTGAGCTTCATGATCAGCCAAGATTTGGAGCATTTTTGTACGCCAGTCTGGTGGAAAGGAGTCAGAAGTCCGCCAGTTTGCAGTATCTGGATGGAAAAGGAAGGGGGAGATAGTCCTTGGGGAAATACCATTATGATGGCAGATTTGGGTTCGGAACATATCAAAGTGAGTAACCAATTCATAGACCAGGATGTTTTCATGACCTGTAAAGAAGGAAGTGTGAAAGTGCTTCTGAATATGGATGCCATTATCAGTGGTAGGTAGAAACTGCTTTGAACTCCAGAAAACAAACATGGGGTTTTGGAAAGGGGTGCGACGGAGCTGGGTTTGCCAAAATGAAATGTCTCCAAACAGAGTTAACCAGGAACAGAATTTCATTTGACCAGAGGAGAGGTTATTAAAGAGACACTGAGCAAGATATTGTAACATTTGAGATTTATCAAGGATGATCCCAATATGATAAATATCTACCAAATACCAGAGGAGGAGGTAAAGTTCTCTAGAAAAATGGAAGTAAAAGGAAGGATTAAGCTCAAAATGGGTTAGAAAAGGATAAACTGGGTGAAAAGGCATGGTTCGGATTGGGCCAGACTCGAGACCATATCGATGAACATAAATAGATTGGAGAGAATTAACCATGTGACAACTTCTAGCAATGAGGGTTTGTTCAAGGAGAAGGGTCTGGAGATGAAAAGGGAATGGTAAGGGCTCAAAACAGGAGATCATTGGAAAATAGATTGGGTTGATCTCCTTTTTCAAACGAGACAGGAAATCTGGGAGAACATTAGTCTTGCCTGGAATGTGGAAAGCATCAAAGGACCATTGGGAGAACCAATTTGCCCACCGTAAAAGCTGGGCTTTAGGAGGATGCTTTTGCTTGAATTTCAACATGTTTGGAAAACTACTGAGATCAGTTTCGATCCTGAAATGGTGACCAAGGAGATGGAATTCAAATTTCTCAATTCCTCTTTTGATGGCAAGGATTTCCTTGTAGGTAGAGTGGTAGTGAAGTTCGGCAGGAGTAAAAGCACCACTTTTGTAGCCACAAATAGATCGGGACTGGTGGGGAGTTTCTTCAAGGAGAACTGCGCCCCAATAGAGGTCGAAGGCATCAGTCTGTAGAATTCTCTTTCCATTGGAAGGGATTTGCAATGGGGGAAGTGTTTGAGATATGGACTTGAGATGCTTGATGGCTTCGGTGCAAGAAGGAGACCATGGGGGAGGGGTTTTCTTAAGAAGGTCTGAGAGAGACTCTCGATAAGGAGCCAGGTTGGAGATGAACTCAGCCATATAGTTTACTATTCCAAGGAACTGCTGGATCTGGGTTCGGGTGAGGTGTTCATCAGGAAACTGGAGAAGCTGGGTAGCTATGTGGGGTTGGAGAATGTATTGGTCATGGGAGATCTTCATTCCTAAAAACTCAATTTCTGGTTGTGCTAGGATCATTTTCTTTTCAGAAAGCATTACTCCATACTTTAGAACCAGTTGGTGGAAATCTCTGAGAAGGGTGGTATGGGATTCAACATCTGGAGAGAAAAGGAGGATATCATCAATATAGATAAGGGTAGATGGAAGGATTGGATTAAAGATGTTGATCATAGCTTGCTGAAAAAGGGAGGGAGCGGTTTTGAGACCAAAAGGCATGACAGTCCATTGGTAGTGGTGGTCTGGGATACAAAACCCCGTCTTAGGACGGTCATCGGGATGGATACCTAACTGCCAAAAACCAGCTTTGAGATCAAACTTTGAAAAGATTTTGGCATTTGGGAGATTGGAAAACATAACAGCTCTTCTGGGTAGGGGAAACTTTATATCCTGGAGGAAATGGTTTAATGGTTGGTAATTGATGACAAGCCTCAATTTTCCCCTAACTTGTTCGGCTCTTTTGTTCACATAGAAAGCTTCACAGGCCCACTGGGAGTTAGTGGGTTCAACAAGTCCTTCGGTTTGGAGTTGGTTTAACTCTTGGATAGCCAATTGGTAATGGTCGGGATTCATCCCATGGTGAGTAGCTTTAGTGGGGTTCAGGTCTTCATTCTTTTTGAAAGGGAGAGAAATGAAAAAAGCAGGGTTTTTCCACAAATGATGGGTACATTTGGTGAGAAAATCAGAATGGGATTCTACACAAGAGGTTTTGATGATGGCTGTCTGGAGAGAGGTGATGCTGTCATCAAACTGGAACAGGTTGGGTTGGACAGTCCAAGGTAAAAAGAAATTCTTGTATTTCAAGCCTTTGGGGAGTCATGAGACATGCGAGAGCTTCTGAAGAATATCAAATCCTATTAGAAGATCTTTGTTTGGAAGCTCGGAGCCTAGCACTCGATGCTTTATCTGTACTCCAGGGAACAATTGGATTAAGATAGGTTTGCTCTGAAGAGTGATGGCAAATGTTTCTCCATTTGCAGCAGTGAATGGGTAATAACAGGTCTGCCAGTAAGATCTGGGAAGGATGGCAGGGTTCATGATGGTGGAAGCAGCTCCAGTGTCAAAGAAAGCAATGACAGAGATGGGTTTTGAGTATTTTTCTGGAAAAATCTTGATCTGGGGCAAAGGTTGGGCAAGCATAGCAGATGAGATGGATAGTTCAAAGGAGAAAAGATCTTTTGAAAAATCCTCATCATCAGAGGTAGAGAAAACTGAAGAGTCGTCTGAATCAGAGGCATCAAGGGAAAAAGCCATGATAGTGGATTGGGATGCTTAATCATCAAGAGAGAAAACAGATTCAATATCAGCATTGTCATCAGGAGGAAGAACTGAGGCTAATGTCTGAACCATGTTTGTTCGAGCAGTTTTGTTGGGGCACTGTCTGGCATAGTGACCCTTTTTTATACAAATGTAACAACGATCAGACTTGCGGAGACCACGAACAGTTTTCTTTCTGAAGAAACGCCATTTCTTTTTCTTTGATTTGGGAAAAGAGGAAGTTTTGCCAGACTTCCATTTTCTGAAATGTTTCTTCTTGGAAGCAGAGGTAGGACAGGTACATGATCCAGAACCTTTGCACTTAATGAGGAGATCTGGTCTGTCACAAGCAGTACCAAGTAACTTGCCTTGTTCATGCATGGTCTTGAGGAACTTTTGGTAGTTACATAGTTTCTCAAGGGATTGAAGGACATGGGAGTAGATGGATCCAAGAGAAGTATTTGGTAAGGTGGAATTCTTTGTTTGGAGAAGTTTGAGGGTTTCATCTCCGAGAGGATCGGGAAGGGATTTGAGAAATGTTTGCTTCAGGTTCACATCATCAATTCCTCCAAGGATATAAAACCTTTGGGACATTTTGAGGAAATGAGATTCTAGGTCCTTTCTTTTGAATGAGCAGCATCGCATACTGAAATATTCTTCTCGGGCTGCTTCGAGAATACCTTCAGTGGAGCCAAGGAATTCATTGTGAATGGCATCGACAAAGGCATTAATGGAGGGTGCTTGGACAAGTTGGAGTTGTCGGTATTCGCCCATACTAACATACCACTGGCGGAGTCGGCCAAGAAATTTAGAGACACATCTAGTGAGGGCTATGTGCAAAGTAGTATTAGGATTTAGCAATTCGGTAGAACACCAGGCATGGATCTCATAAAACTTGTCAAGCCACTTGTTTCTGGGAAGGTCATCAATGGAGAAACCATGACCATTAGGAGCAGTGTGGGCAGCAGGTGGAGGAGCTCTGGGAGTGAGATCGGGTATGTTGGGATCCTCAACATCATCAACTTCATCTATGATTGGATCCTCTCGAGGAGGAGGATCAGCCATATAGAGGACTGGATAAGGGACTTGGCTGTCAGAATCAAACAAATCTCCAGGGGTAATGTCATGATCAGGATCAGCAAGTGTGAATAACAAATTACTGATGGGATTCCTGGAGGAAATTGCAGGGGGATCAATCATAAGCTGGTGAGGAGCTTCAGATTTTCCTTTTGGATCTGGAACAGGCTTGCTGCCAGAGATAGGGCCAGCGAAAAAAGAAGGAGAGGCAGAGGATGAGCGGGTTGCAGTAATAACAGGTGGTGAAGGTGGTGGCTTGGGAGTTGAGACAGAGACTATGGGTGTAGTTGGGCCAAATAGACTATGGTGGCCAGTAGGAGCCATAAAAAGGGGCTGGGATATATTCTGGGGAATATAAGAGGGGTAGAAGGGAGATGGAAAAGAAGCAGGAAACAAATCTGGGGATTGCCTTGGCTGATTTAGTTGCTGAGTTTGTAAAGAATGTAACTGGTGCTTGAGGTTTTTTGCATCTCAGCATCTTTTGCAACAAAAGCCGAAGTGAAGGCTTAATTTGAATAGGTCATCTGAAGAAGTTCAGTATGGAGACCTTGGATCTTCTGCTGCAGATCATGGATTAAAAGCTCAAGAGAAGTGAGCTTTCTATTTACAGTACTCTCAAGGGACTGCTGGGAGAGGGCTATCCGCTGAAGGATAGTGTTCTGGGCCAGGGCATTGGCTGACTGCCAATTAATGGCAGCTTCAGCAGCAACAACAGTGGTGGAAGATCCATCGGCATAGACGTCTGTAGTATCAGGGATCTTGTGCTGGTGAGTGGTATGCTCATGGTCATCATGATAAGATAGTGGGGGAAAATCAACCTCAGACCAGGAGGAAGAGGGGGAAAACATGTAGCAAGGTACGGGTTGAGGTAGATCCGGAGGAGGTGTTTGTCTGAGAGCACAGGTAATATGTGGCTTGCAAGTTGGAGGAGAAGGCCTTGGTTGGGACTGCTTAGATTTACCATATTCGACAAAGTAGTCGAATTTTCCAGAGGGGACACTAAGGAAGCCAACTGTGGGATCACCATCCTCATATCTCTGTTGGAGCCGATACTGGGAGGATGTCTTTTTCGGTTTCACTGGTTCCTCCTCATCATCATCATAAAGACAGTCAGCACAATCACAGACATCAAAGTATTTGTGGCCAGAGAGTGGATCGGAAAAGTAGTAAATGGGATCACCAGAAGGTTGGAATTTACTGATGGGGATCTGTCCTGAAGGACTGAGCATGTTTATTTCAGGTAGCTTTGAGGAGAAAAGAGGCAGGGATGTAGAGGGAACCCCAGGCTTGGGAAAAGTGATGGAAACAGTTCCATCAGTTTTGGTGATACAGGTTGGATTACTAGAATGAACAGGTTGGGGCTGCTGATGAATCTTTTCATAAGAGGTAACCCATGAGTTAGGCAAAAGTTGGTACAACTCAGTTTTAGTCAACTGTTTAGGAATATGGGTACATGTGGCTTGGTGCTGGGTGTTGATATCAAGGAGAAGGGCATCTTGGGATGCATTTGAGGGGAGGCACATGTCCATGGCATGATTTTGCAATCGGTATGCCATTTGGTAGTGTAGAGTGGCGGCATATGTAGTTGGGACGGCAGAAGCACCATGGATCTGAACTTGGATCTGGAGGGCATTTAGGAGATGTGGATCTTTCAGGGGCATGTTGAAATTAGGAAAGAAGGTGAATACCACCGTTCCTGCATTCAAAGTTGTCTGAACAGTTGCGATGCAGGCATGCTGATACTGCTGGAAGCGAGTATCAAGAAGGGCGATCCGAGAAGTGACCGGGAGTCCTTTGCGTCCATGAAAGGAGAGAGCAATACAGACAACCCCAAAGTGGAGGTGTGTAAAACCTTTCTGTTGCCATTGGGTGGGAAGCTCTGGAAGGAGTTCCATGGGGAACATTTGTTCAGTATTTGTGGCTGGGACAAAACACTGGTCAAATCTGGAAGCTTGTACATACTCTAAGACCGAGCTTGGTCTGGGTGTATGAAAAAGCTTAGTAACTTTTTTTACAGCGGATCTAGGTTTGACAAAGGCAGTATATGGGTTAACCAGGGGGAGATCTGTGACAGGAACTTTGCTGGATTCATCTAAATATTCATACTCATAAAGATATTCGATTTTAGAAGAAGAAGAGGGAAGAAGAGATCTGGAAGAGTTAGATCTAAAGGAACGAGAGCTTGAGCCAGAACTTGATGATCTAGACATAGACATGATAAGGGAGATCTGGGTTCATCAATTAATCAGACATGCATTTCGAAAATCTAAAAAAAATACATAAATATAATTTTCTCAAGAATTCTTATCAAGAAGTGGTCTAGAGAGACTACGATCACCAGTTTGGAAGAGTAACATATAGACAACAAATTTTGATTATTTGTCAAAAAGAAAACTACATATATCACATCTCGGCTCGACTTGTTTGGAAGAGTGTTCGAGCTCGAGTCGAGACGTTATTCGAGCCCGAACCTAAAATAGCAAACTCGACCTCGGCTTGTTAGCACGAGCTTGATAACAAACTCGACTCGTTTCAAGTTTCAAGCTTAGGCCCTGTTTGGTAGGTTGTCTGGTCCCAGGTGGTCTGGTCTGGTCTTGCGTTTTATGGGACCAGACCGTGTTTGGTAGCATTGGTCCCAAATTCTTGGTTAGACTAAGTAAGACCAAATCAGACCAAAATGGCCTCATTTCAGACCAAAAAAAAAGGTGGTTCCTGGTGGTCCAATCTGGTCTTATTAATAAAATATATATATAAATAATTAAAAATGAATAAATAATAATAAAAAATGAATAATAATAATAATAAATTAAATAAAACATATTTTAAAAATAAAATATCAATAATCAATAATAAACAAAATAAAATAAATAATACCTAATAATAATAAAAAATGAACATAATAATAATAAATAAATGAATAAATAATAAAATATATTTATAAATAATTAAAAATTTATAATTAATAATATAAATAATAAATTAAATAAAACATAAGAATAATAATAAATAAATACAATAATAATAAATAAATATAATAATAATACAAAATGGACTAAATAATAAATAATAATAATATATTACATAAAACATATTTAAAAATATAATAAAAATAATAAATAAATAAAATGAAATAAATAATAATAAATAAATAATTATAATAAAAAATAATAAATAGATATAATAATAAATAAATATAATAATAAATAATAAGTAAATATAATAATGAATAAATACTTCATAATAATAATAAAAAATGAGTATAATAATAATAAATTAATATTAAATTAATAAAATATATTTTTAAATAATTAAAAATGAATAAATAATTTATAAATAAAATGAATTAAATAATGAAATAATAATAAATAAATAGAATATATTTATAAATTAATATATAAATTAATAAATAATAATTTAATAATATAAATAATAAAATATATTATAAAGTGAAGAAATAATAAATAAAGAAATAAATAATACATAAATAAATATTATAATAAATAATAATAAAATAGTAAGACCAGACCACTTACCAAACAGACTTTTCCAGATCAGATTAGACCAGACCAGACCGGACCGGAACAGAACAGACCGGACCAGACCAGAAAGACCGCCTACCAAACATGGCCTTATGATATCCTCAATTCTTTGCCAAAAGAAATAATTCCAAAGACTAAAACGTTTTGAAAAATTGAGACTAACAACAGCATATTAGTGAGAAAATTTAATCAAAAAGTATAAATGAAAGGAATCATATTGAAACTAAATATCAACGGGTGAAGAAAAACTATAACCAAAACGCTTGAAATTAAGGCCAATCACATTGAAATGAAAACCAACTAAAAAATATCAAATTGAAAGGAGTTGGTTTTGGTCTTGGTCTTGGTCTTGGTCTTGGTTTTGGCCCGTTTGGGAACTTGGTTTTAGTTTTGGTCTTGGTCTTAGTTTTTTGGTTTTGATGGTCTTGGATGGTTTTAGGTAAATCTAAAACCTTTATATAATGTTTGGTAAGAAGTTGGTCTTGGTCTTGATATAATTATATATATATATATATATATATTAATATGTATTAAAAATATATAAATATGAAATTGGAAAAAAATTAATTTTCGGGAAAAAATTATTTTTCCGAAAAATATAAAAAATAATTTTTCAGAAAATAATTAATTTTCAGAAAAATAAATAATTAATTTTTTCCAAAAAAAATAATTATTTTCCAAAAAATAAATATTTTCTGAAAAATAAATTTTTTGGGAAAAATAATTATTTTCCAAAATTTTTTTTTTCCGAAAATTAATTTTTTTCCGAAAATATGATTTTTTTCCAAAAAAAAAATTTTTCCCGAAAAAATAATTATTTTCCGAAAATTAATTTTTTTCCCGAAAAAATAATATTTTGAAAAATTACATTAAATTATGATTTTTTTGTAAAAAAAAAATTTCCCGAAAATTAATTTTTCCGAAAAATATAAAACAAATTCAAAATAATTATTATTTTCGGCCATATATATGTATAGAAAGAGAGAGAAAAGTCAAAATTGGTGGGCCAAAACCAGGTTTTAGTGGTTGGTTTTAAAAAGCCCAAAACCAACTCAAAAAACAGTCAACCAAACATGATTTGGTCTTAAAATCCAAAATCAAGATCAAGACCAAAACTGGCTTCCCAAACAGACTTAGGGCTTAATGTAGCCACATTAGGGTACGGATTTTTTTTCCTGAAAAAGTGCATTCCTAAAATTATAAATAAAAAATAAAGTCAAATTTGTGCCAAACAAGAATTCTGTTGAACTTCAGTTCATCAATATAAAATAAAATTAGATCTATATCTCTAGATATGAAATCCAAATCTCAGATCAAGAAGGTTAACAAAACACAATTCTACATATTTCTTCATTTCATTAAGTGAAACGAATTTATGTATATGATATATATATATAGGTATGGATAAAGATAGAAAATTTGTACGAGGTGATCGAGGGATTTGAAATTGACGAGATCGTGAGTGGGGTGAGGGACGATGACGAGTTCGCGCGAAGGCTCCAATTGCACGGCGGCGGAGAAGTTGGTGAGGGTGAAGGAGATGGTGCGGCCGAAGTAGACGTCGCTAGGGTTTCCGAGAAGTCCGACTTTGGAATAAGCCTAGAGTGCCATCAACATCATGATCTTGAAGATTGGGTATTGGATGATGGATGATGAATGGATTCAAAGGCGATTTAGTACAAAGGATAGGGTTTGAGTGAGTTGATCTGATTGTAAATGAATTGGGCGTGTTTGACCTAACTTGGGATAGGTTAGGTGAGCATTAATTTTGTGTATTTATTTCTGTTTTGGGGCTTTGCTTTTTTCCCTCTTATTTTCTGTATTCTCCTTGGTTTATTAAATTCATTTATTTACCAAAAAAATATATTCATTTGGCATCTATATTATAGAAAATAATATATATATATAATATATATATAATTTATGCATAAAGGGAAAAATAAGGGGGATTTTCAAAATAATAGAGTGATTTTGAATTTTTTTTACCACGAATATTCAATTTCGTAGTAAACATAATCATTTGCTAAGAAATTATTTCGTAGCAAATAGAAGGAAATTAATTACGAAAATCAAATTTGGTGGTAAAAATTATTATTTGTCCGTAGCAAATACAATAAATTTTTTTAATATTATAAACTTTTCTAATAATTTGTTATAAAAATTTATATAGTCACAATTTCTAAAATATATATAAAGAAATATATATAATCATACTTTTTATTGTTCCAAAATTGAATTTCTTGCAAAAGAGAAAAATGAATAAGGTTGAGGATGGTAAAAAAAAAAATCTTGATTGATAATTACAAACTCAAAGAAAACTAAAATTGAAGTTAGACAAAATTGCCAACTTAAATAAATCAAAGAGCGAAGTTGATTTGTCAATATTTGTGAATAATAAATTTATTATATAATAAATTGTTAATTAATTTTTTGTTTAAAAAATTTATTTTTAATTTTTTAAATATAATATAAAGGATTCACACTTTTATAATTAATTGAAGTAAAATCATATTTTGATTTGAAAAATAGAATGCATCAAATGAGTTCAATTGAGTGGAATTGTTAAAATCCTCAATTCAAAGTAGTCTAATTGATTAAATTAAGTTCAATTGAGTAAATCCTCAATTCAAAATATTAAAGTTGGTTTCTATTGACTGAAATTGAGTAAATTCTCAATTCAAAGTAGTGAATTTCATTTCAATTAGTGAAATTCAGTAAGTCCCTAATTCAAAGTAGTGTAATTGAATTTAATTGAATGCAATTAAAGTCATTTGACAAAATCCCGAATTCAAAGTAATGAAATTGACTTCAATTAATTGAAATTGAATAAATTCTCAATTCAAGGTAGTTTAATTGAGTTCAATTGAGTAAATCCCAAATTTAAAGTAGTTTAATTAAATTAAATTAAGTGAAATTGATAAAAATAAATAAAAATATATATATATATATATCATCAATTCAAAGTAGTGAAATTAAGTTCAATTGACAAAATTATCAATTCAATGTAGTGAAATTGACTTCAATTGAGTGTAATTAAGTAAATCACCAATTCAAAATAATGAAATTGACTTCAATTAATGAATTCAGTAAATCCCTAATTCAAAGTAGTTTAATTGAGTTCAATTGTGTGGAATTGATAAAATCCCCAATTCAATGTAGTGAAATTAAATAAAATTAAGTTCAATTGACAAAATCCCTAATTTAATGTAATGAAATTGACTTCAATTGAGTGAAATCGAGTAAATTCCTAATTCAAAGTAGTTTAATTGAGTTCAATTGAGTGGAATTGATAAAATCCCCAATTCAATGTAGTGAAATTAAATGAAATTAAGTTCAATTGACAAAATCCCTAATTCAATGTAATGAAATTGACTTCAATTGAGTGAAATTGAGTAAATCCACAATTCAAAGTAGTTTAATTGACTTCAATTGAGTGAAATTGATAAAATTCTCAATTCAAGGTAATGAAATTGAATGAAATAAAGTTCAATTGACAAAATTCCTAATTCAATGTAATGAAATTGACTTCAATTGAATGAAATTGAGTAAATTCACAATTCAAAGTAGTTTAATTGAGTGTAATTGATAAAATTATCAATTCAAAGTAGTGAAATTGAGTTCAATTAAGTAAATCTCAAATTTAAAGTAGTTTAATTGAATTAAATTAAGTGAAATTGATAAAATCCTCAATTCAAAATAGTAAATTTGAGTGAAATTAAGTTAAATTGACAAAATTTATAATTTAAAGTAGTGAAATTGACTTCAATTGAGTAAATCCATAATTCAAAGTAGTTTAATTGAATTCAATTGAGTGTAATTGATAAAATCTTCAATAGTATGATTTAGTTTGATAATTATTTATTATAAAATAAGATATTATGACCATATGAGAGGAATTTTGAGATGTATGGATTTGAGTAACTTGGTGAAGGAGCGCAAAAAAAAAAGCCAAAATCTCAAAAAGGGATCAAAAGAAGGAAAAATATTTATGACTTTTTGGAATAATATGAAGCCTAATATTATTGTTTTTAATATTTTTTTTATCTAATAAATTAATAATTACGAGCTTCTTCGCAAACATGATTGCGAGCTTTGATTACAAGCATATTCGCGAGTATATTCATGAACATGTTCACGAACAAACGAACTTAAAAATTTTGTTTGAGCTCAGCTCGTTTAATAATCAAACGAACACGAGCTGAGCCTCGAGTAGCTCATCAAGTGCTCTATTCGTTTACAACCCTACCCGCTTATTACTTACCTAATTTGGAGATATATATAAAGTCAATGAATTGAAACATCGGTATACAAAAAATAATAAAAAATAAATAATTAACTGAAAAGAATATAATAAAATATAAATATATTAAAACTAATAAAAGTATTGAAATAACAAAAAGTAAACGAAAAATATAATGACAAAAAAATATAGAAACAAAATACAAATTGAAAGAGAAACCAATGTCTAATGAAAAATACAAACATGGTTAGATATTTATTAAAACTAAAAGTGAAATACAAATTTAATAAAATGAAACTTAGTCATATATTGATAAAGCATAAAATCTCAAAAAAATAATAATAAATAAATAAACAAATCAAGTAAAAACACTTTAATACTATATAAATAATATATCTCTCTCTCTCTATATATATATATTTGATTAGTGCTTTAAACTCGTTTAGGTAATAAATATAATTTTAAATTAATTTTTGATACATACGAAAAAATTGTTAAATATAATTGGAATATACATTTATTGAATTAGTGTAGTAAAATCAAAATTATTATTAAAAGACATAAATAAAACATAAATGAATAAAAGTAGTAAAAAATCTAAAAATAGATATATAATAATTAATCAAGCAACTAAACTTTGAAATTCATTATAAGTTTAATAGTAGTAAATTTATTCATATCTATCTATCTATCTATATATATATATATATATATTTATATACTTGTTAAGTAAAAACACGTGGAAAAAGAAATTCGCTATGGGGTGTTGAAAAAAAAAAAAAAATTAAATAAAAAAGAATTGGATGAATTTTTGAAAACTATTGTTATAGGATTCTCTTATGAAAAAAAAAAAAAAAAACTAAATGAATACAAATAAATTTAAAAATATGCCGTTATAGGATTATCTTATGAAAGAAAGAAAAATAACTAATAAAAATCCCTGCTGGCCAATAATAATCGATTTCAGTACCCTGAAAAATGCAAAAACTCAAGAAAGAAAAAGTGAATCCAAAAGATTAACGAAACTTGTTAAAAAAAACATTATAATTAAGAAAGAGTTTTAAGCAGAAAGAATTCTAACATCAGTACCCTTTAAATTCAACTATTTCAAGTACAATTGAATTTCGAGTAAAGAGTTTACATATAAAAGAGTTTGCTTCTACTAAAATAATTAAAAATAATAATATATAATTTTAAAAATAGATAATGAAACACTTAGGGCATGTTTGGTAGAGCTGTGTTTGTGTTTGTGTTTGTGTTGAAATAAACAAAAAACACGTTTTTTTTTTTGTTTGTTTATTCATCCAAAAACATAAGTATGTTTGGTAGGGATGTTTTTTGGGTTGAAATTGAAAAATTAAAAATCAATAATTAAAAATTAATAATATAAATAATAAATAAAATATAATATAATAATAATAAAAAATGAATACAATAATAATAAATAAATATAATAATAAAAAATGGACTAAATAATAAATAATAATAATAATTAATAAATTACATAAAACATATTTAAAAATATAATAAAAATAATAAATAATAAACAAAATGAAATAAATAATAATAAAAAATAATAAATAAATATAATAATAAATAATAAGTAAATATAATAACAAATAAATACTTCATAATAATAATAAAAAATGAGTATAATAATAATAAATTAATAAAATATATTTTTAAATAATTAAAAATGAATAAATAATTTATAAATAAAATGAATTAAATAATGAAATAATAATAAATAAATAAATAGAATATATTTATAAATTAATATATAATAATTTAATAATATAAATAATAAAATATATTATAAAGTGAAGAAAGTGTAAGTGAGAAACACCCCAATAAACACAAAATTCATGTTTATTGGAATATGCCTAAAATTTGCCTAAGTGAAAAAGTGTTTTTTAACACACATATCCCAAAAACACTAACCAAACAAGTTTATAAACACAAAACACATAAACAGACACAAAAACACTGCTACCAAACAGGCCCTTAGTTATATTTTTAAAAGTAGTATACAGTAGATAAAGAATTTAATATATTATTCATTTTTTGTATCAAAAAATAAATTTGCAGTAAAACTTATTTTTCATTTCATAATCTTCTATCAATATTAATTTATCATATAAATATTATTTAAAAATAATATCAACAACGACTAAAAATTATAAAAATCTTGTAACTAAACGTAATCAATCAGATTTTTTATTTATATATTCAATATAATTTAAATTTAATATAATTAAAATATAATTGAATGTAATACATAATTCATACATAAATATGTTGTTTCCAAATAAGATTCTACTTGAATTGGAGTGATAAAATTTAATTAAATTATGAAGTTATAATCAAGTTGAAATTGAATTATACTTTCAAATAGGATTCTACTTAAATTGAAGTTATAAAATTCAGTTAAATTTTGAAGTTATAATTCAAGTTGAAAGTGGATTGAAAAATCACCTAGAAAATTTACACTATAAATACCGAAATTCTTCACATTTTTAATAATAGTATATGTATATATATTGGATTTTATAATTTTATTTTAAACAAAAATTAATCCTCGTGGTGTATCACATCATGCATACATATACAATTTTTCTCCAAAAGTATAACTATTAATAATTTTTTATTTTACCCATCAAAGTAACTGAAAAAACTTCATAATGAGTAACCAACCTTCATAAAAAAAAAATTCTTTCTTCCAATGAAGTTTTCGTTTCAACAAGACAAATTGAAAAGAGGGAAATGGATGTCAATTAACAATAAGGCAATGGATTTTTTTTTTCTTTCTTCATGATCTTTTAATTTACCTTTCAAGGAAATTTTGAAATTAAATTTTTTTTCTAAATAGATAATAAATGGACAAGTCCATAGAAAAAAAATTGCCCATTTATAATTGACCATGACTATATAAATAGTTTCTCAACCATGAAAGGTCAAAAGTTAAAGTAATCATCATATCCTAAGATCACTAAAATAATAAATGCAATAAATTTGATATCATATGGGATATTTTAACATCCACTCCATCACCTGCCAGCCTTGAGTCAATTTCATGTTTATTACCACCATTACTAGCTAATGTACAATCCTCATTCAGGTGGAAGAGAAAAAAATTTCTCGGGAATACATATATATATATATATAATGTGTATCAAAACCAAAAACACCATAGGATCCCTTGCATCATCTTTTTGACTTCTTATTAGAAAACTTCCCATTCTGTCTACTTCTTCATTGCCGTCCTCTCCGGCACCCTTTTCTTTTATTCCTGCCCCCAGTTATCTTTAATTATCTCGAGAGGTTTAAGAATTTTTTTTAAAAAATGAAAATAAATAAATAAATGGAAGTGAGAAATCAGAAACATTGAGATATAAGGGATAACTAAACACTACTTTACAATAAGTATGTTGGCGCAAAACCGGAAGTTTCCTTGGGTATATTCTCACAACATTCTACTTTATATCTATCCTGGCAATATTTGATAGAATAGAATGTATAATCCACAATAACATACATGTATTCCTACTCCACTCCAATTTAAAAATGAATTTATTGGAAGAAGTATAACCTTTGAGTTGGATGGAATATCATAATGGATAAGATATGCATACACATAAAAGCACTTTACCGTCTCTGATGTGGGACATCACAATTAATATATAAAATTCGTTCATGCTCCTTTATTAATATTATATTTTTATTATAAATTTTCAGTTACTTGTAATAAAATAAAACAAAAAAGCAATACTTAAAATATTACTTATTAGGCAAAAAAATTTAAATGTGTAATTATGAACTAATAGGAGTATGTTTATGAACATATACGAGACGAGGTCATCACTGCTCAAACTTGAATTGTTTGTTAAATGAGCCTGGAATTTGGATTAAACTCGACTCATTTGCTTAATACACGAGTCCGAGCCAAAACTGTTCATGAACAACTCTATTTATTTACAGTCCTAAGGCCCTATTTGGATTGACTTTTCAAATATTGCTTTTGATTTTCGAAAATGAAAAACTATTTTGAATGATATTTGACAAAAAAATTTAGGATAACTTCTGAACCTTGGAAGAGTATTTTGAAGAAGCCGGGGTTACCGGCTTTTCAAAACAACTTTTGCTTATATTTTTCTTATGCTTAAAACCAAAAACTGAAATTATGCCAAACAAGGCCTTGTGTTGCTTTATTGGTGTGCAAGTTCAAATGAGCCCAAATCCTTGTTTACTTCATTCCCTATTTGTTCTTAGGGTGATCCAGGGTGTGTTTGGTTGCAAAGTCAAAACAGAGAAACTGGACTTTCTCGGCAAGCAAACAGACATGCAGTTACATGTGGATTACCCAATTTTTCTAATTTTCTCACAACCAATATAAAATTCCTCACCGCTTTCTCGCCTTTGCAATCATATCTACTCTTTCTCGCTCAACTTGTCCCCAGGTTCTTACGTCTTGCCTCATTATTCATAATATGTATATATATATATATATACATATATATCAATGCTGAATGTTTGTTGTATTTGTGGGGTTGTGAAGAATTTTAATTGGAGAGATGGGAAACTCATGGAAACTAGCGGATCACCCCAAACTCCCAAAGGGTAAAGTAGTGGGTGTGGTGGTTTTGGATGGTTGGGGCGAAACCTTTCCTAATCAGTACAATTGCATCCATGTTGCCCAAACTCCCACCATGGACTCCCTAAAAAAGGTCTCCTCTTTATATTATCATTATATACATATATATGTGTGTATAGTCTCATCATCCTTCATGTATATAGATTTGTAGTGGGAGCCTTGTGCACACTACCATATGTATATGAATTTGAGGAAATAATTTCATTCATATATATTATTGTCCCTTATTAATGGTTCCTTCGAGGGTTGAACAAATGACATTTCTTCAGCAGGCTCAGACTAGACTTGTTAAAAATTGAATCATGGCATATTTTTTTTTGGCTCGTTTAATATATGAACTGAGTTTGAATATTCTGGAGCTTGGTTCGGCTAGGATCGTTTGTGGGCCTACTTGAACCCCTATCGACCTCTTCAGTTAGGTTGGAGTTAAAGGCCCTTTGTTAAGTGTATAAATTGTTGATATTGATTCTTATGTATATTGCTTAAAAGGGTGCCCCTGAGAAATGGTAATGAATCATATGTATGAACTAGATTGAGTCCCAGGCAAAATCTTTATAGAAGTAGATTTTTCATAAAACAAATAAACTCTATATAGTCAGCAGATCTTAGTGCTGAGAGTTGTAAGCAATTTCGATGATTTAGACCTAGAGGCGGACGAATAGAGCTTGTGTTGTACCTGTACCGACCCAAAGACACACCCACAATTGAATATATATACACAAGATATATATGTGGTTTGGTCCAATTGAGACCTACATCCACGGGAGAGAGCTTCATTATCTTTGGAAGAAATGATGGGGAGGAGGAGGATACAACCACTCAACTCTACTCAACCTCACAAACTCACTCTCTATACAACTCACACTTAGAACTCACTTGGTTCTAAAATTTTGTAATGCTCTACAACAATGACAAGCTTCCCTATTTATAGGGTGAATAGGAGGTAAAAAATCAAAGAAAGTTTGGCAATGGTTAGGCCATGTTTGGCACCTCCTTTGACTATGTGAGTTAGGCACCTCCCATTGAAGTTGTTTGTCAAAATTTGCTTCATAGTTTGGTATGGAACCTTCAATTCTCCCCATTTCATACATATAGGAGGAGAACGTTTTCTGTTGCACTTCAGTTGGTATCCATCATGGCTATATCTCTACATAGCTCTAACTTATCTTGAGTAATAACATTTGTCAACATATCTGTTGGGTTCTCGTCTGTGTGGATCTTCACAAGTTTCAACAATTGTAGT
Source organism: Cornus suecica (assembly GCA_963922005.1). Lineage (NCBI taxonomy): Eukaryota > Viridiplantae > Streptophyta > Magnoliopsida > Cornales > Cornaceae > Cornus > Cornus suecica. The sequence continues at coordinate 12,265,579 of OY998244.1, read as the reverse complement.
TCCATCACTTCGCGTATCCAGTGATTGCGAATGTCTATATGCTTTGTGCGGGAATGGTACATTGAATTCTTGCTCAAGTCCAGAGCACTCTGACTGTCACAATGTACTTTGTATTCTTTCTGTCTCACTCCCAATTCTTGGAGAAACCGCTTCACCCAAAACATTTCATTCCCAGCTTCCGCTGCGGCAATATACTCTGCCTCTGTTGTAGATAAAGCGACACACTTCTGCAATTTGGATTGCCATGAGACAACTCCCCTTGTAAAAGTAAATAGGAATCCTGATGTAGATTTTCTATTATCCACATCATCGGCCATATCTGAATCTGTATAGCCCTTCAAGACTAGTTTTGCTCCCCCATAGCTCAAGCATAGTTTCGATGTACTCTTCAAGTACCTAAGAATCCACTTGACTGCCCAATTGTCTCTACCTGGATTTGAAATAAATCTGTTCACAATGCTTATAGCATGAGTAATATCCGGTCTTGTGCAAACCATTGCATACATCAAGCTACCCAACTGCTGAAGAGTAGGGTATTGCTTCCATTTCTTCCTTCTCTTTTGTCGAAGAGGGACACGATCGCTTGCTATATTTGAAGTGGTTAGCCAGTGGAGTACTGACTGACTTGGCATTTTTCATGTTGAACTTTTTAATCACCCGTTCAACGTACTTCTCTTGTGACAACCATAATTTCTTGGCTTTTCTGTCACGAACAATCTTCATGCCCAATATCTGCTGAGTTGGGCCTAGGTTCTTCATGTCAAAGGACTTGGCCAGTTCTTGTTTCAATCTGCTGATCATACTAGCATCCTGTCCTACTATTAGCATATCGTCAACATACAACAATAGTATAACAAAGTTACCATCCGGAAATTTCTAAATGTAGACGCATTGATCTGCAATAGTTCTCTTGTAACCATGACCCACCATGAATGAGTTGAACTTCTTGTACCATTGCCTCGGTGCTTGCTTGAGGCTATAAAGATTTTTCTTCAATTTGGAGACTATATGCTCTTTCCCTGTAACTTTAAAACCTTCTGGTTGCTCCATGTAAATTTTTTCCTTTAGATCTCCATAGATAAATGTTGTCTTGATATCCATTTGTTCAAGCTCCAGGTTCAGATTAGCTATCAATCCGAGTATCACTCGAATTGAGATCATTTTCACCACTAGTGAGAAAATCTCGTCAAAGTCGATTCCTTTCTTATGTTGGAATCCTTTCATGACCAATCGGGCCTTGTGCTTCATTGGCTTTCCGTTGGCATTTTTCTTAAGCTTGAACACCCATTTATTTTTCAATGTTTTGTTGCCTTTGGGAAGTCTCACCAACTCGTAAGTCTGGTTCTTCTGTAAGGAACTCATCTCTTCTTGCATAGCTTGCACCCATTTACCTTTGTCTGTATAGGTTTTTATTTCCTGAAAGCATTCTAGCTCCCCCTCATCAGTAAGCATAATGTAGTTTGACTCCGGATATTTTCTCAACGAAATCAGCGGTCGACCTCTTTTAGATCTTCTTGGTTGAGGCTCTTCAACTGGAGATGCTACTTCTGGTTTTGTAGCTTCTGGTGGAGGGGTTTGTGGCTCCCCCTGCTCAACACCCTCAGGTTCTTCTTCATCCTCTACTTCTGGGATTATATCCTTCATTTCTTCATTATTCGGGGTAAGCAGTACTGGTGCAGGTTATGAGATGATGTCTGGAACACTGGGACTAAAACCACTGGGCTCTATGATTTTTGCAGTGTCTTTTATATGTCTGGTTCTGTTGGAATACAATATCCCTGCTTCTGATAACCTTCTTCGATTCTGGATCCCATAGTCTGTATCCGAATTCTTCGTCTCTATAGCCAATGAATATGCATGGAGTTGACTTTAGGTCGAGCTTCTGTCTTTGCTTCTTGGATATGTGTGCAAACGCCTTATACCCAAACACTCTCAGGTAAGAGTAGGAGGGATCTCTTCCAATCCATATCTTCTCTGACACTTCAAACTACAGCGATACTGATGGTGATATGTTGATTAGGTATACGGCGGATCTAACTGCTTCACCCCATAATTGTTTTGACAGCTTAGTCATACTGATCATACTTCTGACTCTGTCCATAATGGTTCGGTTCATCCTCTCGGCTACACCATTATGTTATAGGGTACGTGGACCATTTTCTGATGTCGAATACTGCGTTCAAAGCAGTATGCTCGGAACTCGTTGGAAGTGTACTCGCCACCATTGTCTAATCGGAGGCACTTTAGCTTCTTTCCTATTTCTCGCTCTACCATGCGTGGAATGCCTTGAAGTAATCGAGTACCTGGTCCTTTGTTCTCAGAAAGGATACCCACACCTTTTGTAAAGCATCGTCAATGAATGTAAGAAAATATTTGTTACCGCCTAAAGACTCCACTTTTATAGGACCACAAACATTAGTGTGTACTAAACTCAACAACTCTGATATTCTTCTGGTAGTTGAGTTGAAAGAGACTCTATGGTGCTTTCCAAATAAATAGTGATCACAAGGGTTTAATGGAATATCTTTTGATACTGCGATTAGTCTTTTCCTCGCCAATGTAAGCAACCCTTTCTCCCCCATATGTCCAAGTCTCTTGTGCGACAAATTCGGTGAAGTCTTATTTTCAACTGCATTGAGACTTTCTGAAATTACTTTCACATGGGTTTTGTACAGTGTGTCATTTATCTGTCCTCGAGCGACAACCATGGCTCCTTTTGTCAGCTTCCAAGTGTCATGACTGAAATAGTTGTCGTAGCCTTCTCTATCTAAGGTTGTCCCGAAAATGAGATTGAGGCGAAGGTCCAGCACATGTTTAACATCCTTCAACACCATAGTACAACCAATACTAGTCTTGATTTGGACATCGCCGATTCCCACGATCTTCAAGAAACTCGTGTTACCCATCCTCACTGTACCAAAGTCTCCAACTTTGTATGAGGTGAAGAAATCACTGTGGGGAGTGGCGTGGTAAGATGCTGATGTGTCAACCACCCACTCGGCTTCGTTGCTTCCTACGTGGAGACACACCTCTTTATTGATTGAGCATATAGCGATATCTCCAGTAACAGTGACCATGGAGTTGTCATCTTCCTTCTGTGGCTGGTTGTTGCCTTGTCCTTGTTCCCTTTGTAATTTGCGGCAATTCTTCTTTAGATGTCCAAGAATTCCACAGTGAAAACAAACATATTTACCTTTCTGTTGATTTCTGTCATCGTTGGGCCTACCGCGGGTTCGAGACATTCCTCTACTTCTGCCTTTGTTTCTGCCTCTACCAGTTCTTCTGCTTTCTGTAACGAGGGCATGTGTCTGGTTCATGTCTGCCTCCTTTTTTCAGGCTTCCTTACTGAATATAACATCTTTTACTATCGCCATAGTGAGTTTGTCGTTCGGTGCTGAGTTGCCCAGGGAAACTACCAGTGTCTCCCAATTAGGTGGTAAGGAGCTGAGCAAAAGTAGGGCTTGAGTTTCATCGCCAAGATTCAACTCTACAGCTGCAAGCTGGTTCACCAGGTTGTGAAACTCCCTGGCGTGCTCGGCTACAGAGGTTTCGCTCATCAGCTTCAAATTTACTAATCGTATCATTAGAAGAGCTTTGTTTCGAACGGTCTTGGCCTGGTACATATCCTCGAGCTTCTTCTAGAGCTCATAGGCATTGGTCTCTTGTGCAACATGGTGGAATACATTATGGTCTATCCACTGCCTGATTTGACCAATAGTCTTCTTGTGCATCTTGGTCCAATCTTTTTTCGCGAAGGCCGTGGGTTTTGCGCCTTTGTTTTCTAACGGGTCCGCCAAATCCTTGCAATTAAGGAGATCCACCATCCTAGGTCTCCATATGGTATAATTCGAGGCCGTCAACTTAATCATGGCTCCTGACCCTGATTCCTCCATGAATAAGATAGGTCTTTAAGCTCAACTTGGCTTGTTTGATAAGTTAGGAGCCTAATTACGCAAAATGGAGTGTATTGTTGCGTCCGGAATTGTCAAAAACCTTAAGAATGCCTCTAACTAGGCTCAAATCGGACTTAAAATGAGCCCGAAATTGCAAAATTAGTGGCGGAGGGCAAAACTTTGATGACGTGGTAGCGTGTGGCGGTGACACGTGGTAGTGTCTAACAATGACACTTGGCAGCTGCTGAGTGGTCTCACACGTAGCAACTTCATGGGGCGCGTCCATCGTCGGAATTGACTGAATTTTATATTGACGCGTGTTAAATAAATGTTGTTGTCCGTATGTAATCAAACACTGTGTATATATATAACCAAGTTGTATAACGGAAGACTTTATATATATAAACAATTTGTATACTAGAGGATTCTATATATATGTAAACAATTTGTATATCAAAGGACTATATATACATATAACTTATAAAACAGAGGACTAGATATGTATACAATTTATATAACAAAGGACTAAATCTATATATAAACCAGAATAAACACGATACATTCAATTCATGTAAATATAGAATTAAATAAAGTGTATATATTCTAACAGATATAATAAAACTGTAAAGGAAAAATAAAACCGAACATACAGGATAATCCAGAAATCAAAGATTGAAACAATAGGTTAATCCGAGCCCCGAATATGAGAATGCAAGAAGAGAAAGAAAATCCGAGCCCTGTGTGATACCACAGTTTCCTTAAGGCAAATTTGCTCCCTCTCCGGTGCTCAAGATTTACGAACAATTACCTCCCAAGATAGAACGGATTTCGTTTTCAAAGAAGTAGCACTCCAATCTTTGAAAACCAGCGAACACAATTTATGTGTTTGTACTCAAACCAAAGACTACAGATTATATGTATGTATGTAACAGAGAGAGACTGACCAAATAGATAAGGAGAATAATTATTCAAAAAGTTAATCTAAAGTGAACTTTGGCCTGGTCTATTTATAGACATTGAAGAGGCACAGAAACTGTAGTCGCAATGGTTTAAAAGAGGTATTGAAATTGTTTTGGCACTGGTTGGAGGTGAAGAGTCACTCCAACTATCCAAACAGTTAATGCACCTCTCTCTGCAAAACTGGGTCAAACCCATAACCATATTAGTAGCAGATTAGGTTATATAATTTAATTTCTCATTCAATATTCCAACAATCCCCCACATGAATGGAAATTAGCATTTCAAAATGCAGATGAATATGCAGACACTAGTTCGAGTACAATGAAAGGTTATTGTATCAGGCTAAGTAGCCTTAGAGCCTTGAACTTTCCCTTGTGAAATACTATCGGATTTACTGGCTATTCAGTGGACGTGATGCCTTGAACTGTCAGCTGTTTGTGTAAACCAAGACAATAGACTTCACACAGTTTTCCTTCGAACACAGTTGGTTCTCACGTTTGTGTCCATTTTGGCCTTGGACACCACTTGGTTTCATGAGTATTTATCAGAGAATTTCGCCTTCAAAAATTCTCCTAGAAGCGGCCCCTTCTACTCACATAGGTGATTCTATTAGGAGTTCTTCCTCACTTGGATTTGTCCAATTCATAGACATCATTAAAAGCATAGCTTACCCTAAAATATGCACTGTCTCATCATAGGAATGGGAAGGAGTTTTGTTTTAATCTCCACAGTGCTTTTAACTAAGTCACGCACAATTCGGTTGTCCCTTTGAACCTAGATCATGGGATCTCCAGTCAACTAGGTTGGGTTGCCATTATGGTGTCTTTTAACCCAGAGGCTTCAAGCCCATTCCCCTCGATGATCTTTCAACTTGCTCTCTTGTCGAACCTTTAGTTAACGGATCTGCTATATTATCCTTAGACTTTACATAGTCAATGAATATTATACCATTTGAGAGCAATTGTTTTACGGTATTATGTCTACGACGGATATGTCTAGACTTACCATTATACATGTGATTTTGAGCCCTTCCAATCGTAGATTGACTATCACAATGTATACAAATAGCTGGCACTGGTTTCTGCCAGTTTGGAATGTCCTCTAAAAAATTACGAAACCATTCTGCTTCTTCTCCAGCTTTGTCCAATGCAATGAATTCAGATTCCATTATGGACCGAGCAATACATGTTTGCTTTAAGGACTTCCATGACACAGCTGCCCTTCCAAGAGTAAAAATATATCCACTAGTGGATTTTGAATCATTGGAATAAGAAATCCAATTAGCATCATTATATCCTTCAAGTACAGCTGGATATCTAGTATAATGCAAACCATAATTTTGAGTATACTTGAAATATCCTAAAACTCTTAGTATTGCATTCCAGTGACATTTACCTGAGTTACTTGTGTATCGACTCAGCTTACTCACAGAGTATGCTATGTCAGGTAGAGTACAATTCATAACATACATTAAACTTCCTATGATCCGAGCATATTCCAATTGTGAAATACCTTCATCTTTGTTCGTAGAAAGTTTAACATTTACATCCACAGGTGTTCGTGTTGGACTTATCTCATACTTCTTAAACTTGTCACACATTTTCTCTATATAGTGAGATTGGGATAATACAAGTCCTTCTGATGTTCTAGAAATTTTAATTCCTAAAATAACATCAGCTATGTCAAGATCTTTCATATCAAATCTACTCTTTAGCATTTGCTTAGTATAATTGATTACATCATTATTACTGCTTATAATAAGCATGTCATCCACGTATAGGCATAAAATGACGTATGCATTATGATAACTCTTGACATAAACACACTTGTCACATTCATTTATTTTGAACCCATTTGACATCATAACACTGTCAAATTTCTCATGCCATTGTTTTGGCGCTTGCTTTAGTCTATATAATGACTTTACAAGTCTACACACTTTTCTCTCTTGGCCAGGAGAAATGAAACCCTCAGGTTGTTCCATATATACTTCTTCATCTAATTCACCATTTAGAAATGTTGTTTTTACATCCATTTGATGTATTTCTAATCCATTTAAAGTTGCTATAGCAATTAGCATGCGAATGGACGTTATTCTAGTAACTGGTGAATAAGTGTCAAAAATAATCCAACCCTTCCTTTTGCCTATAGCCTTTAGCTACAAGTCTTGCCTTATATTTGTCAATTAATCCATCAGCCTTCATCTTCTTCTTGAAGATCCACTTATAACCCAATGGTCTATTTCCTGGTGGAAGATCTACCAGTTCCCATGTATGATTTTGCATAATGGACTCAATTTCACTATTCACAGTTTCTTTCCAATAAACTGCTTCAGGTGAAGACATAGCCTACTTATAAGTTTGAGGTTCATTCTCTACCAGATTGATAACAAAATCTGGCCCAAAAGACTTAGTGAATCTTGCTCTTTTGCCGTCTAGGTTCTATAGATTCGTCTTCTATAAGTTCCCGACTATCTTGAGTCATATCACCAAACGACCTTTTCTGTGAGCTTGAATCTGATGTCCTTTTATATGGAAATACATTTTCAAAGAATGTAGCATTCCTTGATTCAATGATTGTATTGACATGTACATCAGAGATCTCAGATTTATTAACAGAAATCGATATGCACTGCTATTGTGGGCATAACCAATGAATACACAATCCACGGTTTTAGGTCATATTTTCACCTTTTTAGGTTTAGGAATTGCCACCTTTGCTAAGCACCCCCACACTTTTAAGTATTTATAGGAAGACTTATAGCCTTTCCATAACTCATATGGGGTTTGAAAAGTTTTTTTTTGAGGCAGTTTATTAAGAATGTAATTAGCAGAAAGTATAGCTTCCCCCCACAAATTTTGTGGTACTCCCGAACTTAACAGAAATGCATTCATCATTTCTTTTAAAGTTCGGTTTTTCCTTTCAGCTACACCATTCGATTGAGGTGAATAGGGAGCTGTAGTTTGGTGAATAATTCCATGTTCTTTACAAAACTCCTCAAAAGGAAATTCATACTCACCACCCCTATCACTTCTTATAGCTTTGATTTTTCTGCTAAGTTGATTCTCAACTTCAGTTTTATATTGTTTGAAAATATCAATAGCCTCATCCTTGCTTCTTAGCAAATAAACATAGCAATATCGAGTGCAATCATCTATAAAAGTAATAAAATACTTTTTTCCTCCTCTAGTTTCCAAGAACTTTAGATCACATATATCAGTATGCACTAGTTCTAGAGGCTCACTACATCTTTCAACTTTTTGAAAGGATTTCCTTGTTAATTTAGATTATACACAAGTCTCACATTTATGATTTGGGTCAATTTTATACTTAGGCAAATCATTTAAATTAATTAATCTACGTAAAGTATCATAATTAACATGGCATAATCTAGCATGCCAAATATCAAAAGACTCAAGTATATAAGTAGAAGAAACTGTGTTATTAATCTTATTAGTTGTGGGTACAACAGTCATTACATTGAGCTTAAACAACCCATCACTAAGATATCATTTTCCTACATACATCTCATTCTTTGTAAGTACAAACTTATCAGATACAAAGACTAATTTAAAGCCATTTTTGCTTAGCAGAGATCCAGACATCTGGTTCTTACGAAAATCCGGCACATGTAGCACATTATTCAGAGTCACCTCTTTTCCAGAAGTCATTTTCAAGATCACTTTTCCACTACCTTCTACCTTAGAAGATGAAGAATTACCCATAAAGAGTTGTTCTCCATTTTTCATAGGTTGATAAGCAGTGAACATCCACCTATTGTCACAGATGTGACGAGTAGCACCAGTGTCCACCCACCACTCTTTGTTATTGCCCACCAAATTGCACTCTGAAACCACAACAGCAAGATTCATATCGCTTACATCATTTGCAAGTCGATCTGCCTCAGTCACATTCGCTTGGGGTCTAGTGTTCCTGAAGTTCCTTGGCTTTCGACAATCTTTAGAGAGATGTCCCAGCTTTCCACAATTGAAGCACTTGCCTTTGAACTTCTTAGATCCTTTACTTGGACATTCATCACTGAACTTTCTCTTTTTAGTCTTTGAAGATGATCCTTCCTCCACAATATTTGTTTTTGACTCCATAGGATGTCATGCACTACTTTTCTTTTCAGACTTACGATTGTCCTCTTCAATCCTCAGGCGAACTATCAACTCTTCAAGAGTCATCTCCTTGCGTTTATGCTTCAGGTAGTTCTTAAAATCTTTCCAAAGTGGTGGTAGTTTCTCAACTATAGTTGCCACTTAGAATGACTCACTAAGAGACATACCTTCTGCATGAATATCATGAAGAAGCACTTGAAGCTGTTGCACTTGGCTTAGTATAGTTTTGGAATCTAACATTTTAAAATCTAAGAACTTGCCAACAATGAATTTCTTCGTGTCAGCATCCTCAGTTTTATACTTTTTATCCAATGATTTCCATAATTCTTCTAATGATTCCCATAATTCTTCTGCAGTTTGCACACCACTATATACATTATACAGTGTGTTATCTAATCCATTTAGGATATAGTTCCTGCACAAGAAATCAGAATGCTTCCATGCATCCACTGCAGCTAGTTTATCTTTATCAGTTTCACCCTCAGCCACTGATGGAATTGCTTCCATTAAAAACTTGGCCAGATTCAAAGTAGTAAGATAAAACATCATCTTTTGTTGCCAACACTTAAAATCAGAGCCATTGAATTTTTCAAGCTTCTCCCCATGTGGGACATAAATTGTAGTTGGATTACCAGTAGTCATTTCTGTTACAAAAACAGAAATCTACTTTATGTACTGTTTCCCGCACAATAATATAATAACAATCTCAAACAAATATAATAAAACAACCAAGGATGATATATATATCTATATAATTCCGAAATACAAAGTCCAGTAATATATATATAATTATATGAACAGTTTATATAATTAAATATATATATACTAATTTCAGAATATAATATATATATATATATATGTAAAAAAAACGAAGATATATATAATATTATATATACCGAATATATATATCTATATACTTATTGTATTCTGATATATATCTATAGCAGAATACAAAAAACAATGTTATATATATATGGCAGAATATATATATATCACAGAATAAAACTAGAATATAATTTATCAAAATGTATATATCATAATACTATTTCCGTATATATATATAACAGTTATTAAAATAGAATATAAATATATATCAAACTATTCGTATATATATATATATATATATATATATCAGAATGTAAAGATATATACAACAAAATTCAATTTACCAGAATATATATATATATCTATATAGATATAGCATAATACCATTCCAATAAATATATATCAGATATTAAAATCGGAATATATATATATATATAACATAATATAAATTGTGTATATATATATATATCATAATGAAAATACAGAGAATATATATATATATAAATAGAGCAAAATACATAGTACAATTAACAGAATATATATATATATATATATATATATATATATATATATATAACTACTAATAAAATAGATAAGTACTACAGGAATTATAGTTATAACACAAATCAACCACTGACTAATGAGACAACACAATACTGAAATATTCTAACAAATAAGAACAGTAAACAAAATTTCTGAACAATATATATATGTGTGTACAGATGATACGAAACAATATTGAACATATATAGCCAGAAACAGAACGATATATATATGTACAAAATAATATATATATATACACGGAAATAAATATATATATATATATATGTACGAACTATATATATATACATGTATAGAGAATAACAATAATATGTGTATATACTGTATAAAGTAATACAATTTGCAGACATAATATATATATGTACGAAATATATTTCTACAAATATAACAGAATATAAATGAATGAAAATCAGTAATATTGCCTTAAGATTGTTTATCATTCATACTTCTGTTATATGTATATATATATAAATATATCATGCATACAAATATATATGTATAAGTATTACAATAATGAAAAGGAAAACTGACCCGTAATACGAAAATTGCAAGAAAGAGCAGATTAAATCCGAGCCCTGTGTGATACCACAGTTTCCTTAAGGCATTATTGCTCTCTCTACGGTGCTCAAGGATTCTAAACAAATGCCTCCCAAGATAGAACGGATTTCGCCTTCACTGTTGCAGCACTGCAATGGTGAAGACCGGCAAACTCAACTTCTGTGTGTGTACCCGAACCCGACCTATATCTATATGTATATGTGTATGTAGAGGGAAAAATGTTGTATATCTGGAAAATATTTGGAAGAATGTTGTTTTTTCTTTGAATGAAATGCAACAACCTATTATAGATAATGGAGAGACACTTCAACCGTGTAAGCATCCATTCCACTCCAACTGGTATATAAACTGTATAGGTGATGGTTGATACCAGAAACTGTATACGCAACTCTTTAAAAGAGTTATAGCAGTTTTGTCCAAAAAGAAAAAAATGGGTAGAACCGATGACCCACCCGCACCGCGACCACGGCCCGAACCGGGCGGGCAGGTGGCGCGCGCGTGTGGTTAGTCTAAGACTAGCATGGTTCATGTATGGTCTAGCTCTCCTCCCATGCATGTAGATATTCAAGTCACCCATTCAATGCAACCATATATAAACACATTTACACTTTACTTTATTTCCAATGTGGGACAACCACTCTTACCCAAGTTCAAGTGAGTCACTTTGAGAGATAATTTCTCATTCAATAATTAATAGTTTTGCACATGTAATTATACCAACTTGATCTCCTCACCAAGGAGAATACATTAGTGTTTGGTCCCGTTAAATTCGGAATTCGGGTCTCATAATTATTTAAGCTCAAAGTTGGGTTTAATTTCTTTATTTCTAAACTATTTCCAACAATATATTTGTGGTCAAATTCAAGATTCTTACGGGTAATGAATTTGTGGTCAAATTCAAGATTCTTACGGGTTAAAGCCCTGTTTGGATTTGCTTTTCAGAAGTCACTTTTGGCTTCCTGGAAGAAAAAACTATTTTGAAAAGTGTTTGACAAAATTTTTAAAAAGCTTCTGGGTTTTGGAAGAGCGTTTTAAAGAAGGTAGGGGTACCAGCTTCTCAAAACGGTTTATGCTTCTCTTCTTCTTCTGTAGAAAGCCTGAAACAAAAGTTATGCCAAACGGGACCAATATCCTCTCGTAGGTGTAGAATACTTCTTAGACCTTGGGTGTGTGTGTGATTATTTTGATGTGTAAAAATGTAATATATTGTTTGTATTTTTGTATGTATAGGTGCCTGTTGCAATCGGAGGTCCTGGGTTGGCACCTGGTGTGAGATTCCGGAAGGACTGAGGGTGGGCCTTGCGAATGTGGCTGCCACTGTCATGAATCTCCATGGATTTGAGGCCCCTAGTGATTATGAACCTAACCTAATTGAGGTTGCTGATAATTAGCTCAATAACAGCGAAAAAAAAAAGAAATAGAAATTTGTATTTTCCTAAAATTTTGACTAGTGCAGGTTTAGTACAATATTTGTAAGAAGTAGCTTAAATAAGCTTATTAGGCAGAGTATGGATCTGCTGACAATTATCTATCAATTTTACATTCATATTTGCTTTTATTCCTTCTAGTTTAAAGGATCATATTTTCTATTCACTAGATTCACTACCATGACATATATGACAATATTCACATATTTATTTACAACAATAATATTCCCATAACTCAACCACAACTATTCATGCTATCAACAATAGTCAAAGCTTTTATGAACAATATAATGAAAAATTAACTCAGGATGAAAGTTTTGTATGAACATAAATGAATCTGTGATGAAGTTATGACCCTGTGATGAAGTTCTATATCCGTACATTGTCTTTCAGGACCACCTCTACCCATGTTTGATGCATTTTTATTATAAATATAAATTATGAAATATTCTTCATTCAAATTTGAATAAATTTAATATAATTTTTAAAATTAATTAATTAAGTTACGGTTTTAGAGGTTGTTTAAATAAGAATTAAATATAAATTAAAATAATTAAGTAATTATGTTTTAGTACTTATATATACATGACATGAGGTATTTATTATCTAATTTTTCCTAAGCTTTTTATGAATATATACTATGAAAATATATTTTTATTTTATCGTAATAAAGTTTTAAAATTAGAAAATAAAGTAGTTGCAAGTTATAAATCTTTTTTTTTTTGTTATTCCAAGATATTATAGTAAATAATATAATTAAGATGAATGGTTGTAAATGCCGAAAAAGTACCCAATGAATTAATGTCTTTATTTCTCAATATGTGCATGTATATATACAACTTTTGGCCCATCACAAAGCTTATCAATCCCCTTCATTATTGGGATATTGATTTATTGCCTACCATTTTCATCTTAATCCCTTAGTCTATGGGATTGGGATGATTTGTTTCTTGCAACTCACATCCTTCTAGAAAGATGTATGAGTTTGGCCCATTAGACCCACCCTATGGCCCGATTATCTTGGGTCGGACAATCTTTACTATTACACAGGCCTCTGAGATCGTGGGCTTATTATTTGCTTTATAAGCCCATGACCGAATACATATATATATACAATCATAAATACTTGTGTATTATGTACAATGTTTTGCCTTTGATTTTGACAACTGGAGATGATGTGGCAAACTCATTAATATTGTGTAGGTGGGCAATCATTTGAATTTCAAATGTAAGGCCCATGATGTCTTTATCCTTACGATTGGGTGCTGAAATGGCGACGCACATCTTCCGAGCTTCGTGTGTGACTCTTGATATGTTTCGGTTTCTCTATAAAACCATAACTTTGTCATTTCATATCCATACTCCCAAGCTTTCCTGCAAATATTAAGACAAACTTCTCTCTTTCATCCACTCTTTGCTTTCACCGAATTCTGCATTTCACCACCAGAGAACAACACCGGAGAACTACCTCATCTTTCTGAAGACATTTTATGTTCCACTCTCCCTTCTGCATAGTTTATTGTTGTTTACTTTCAATTTTCTATCTTTCTTTATCTATCTCTGTCTCTCCTACCTTTCTGTAGAAAAATGTATGGGAGTGATGACACTAGGTCAGTGAGCGAAGTAGTTCTATCCTCTGGTACTAACACTGAGACCCTTAGCAGCAACAACCCCTCATCTATCCATTTAAAAACTCTTGTGCCCTTGACTCCTTCTGTCAACCCTAATGTACCAAGTTCCTCAGTGAACCTTGAATTCCCCGGTGAAGGGGGCTCATCTGATGTTGAGGGGACTGTAGACCCATCTGTTCCTACCCCTTTTGTGATTGCCCCACTTAAGGAGAGTTCCAGAATAGTGGTTGATATTAAACGACTTAAAACTGATGTTGATGTGCCCGATGAGGTACATCTGGCACCATATCCCAAAAACCTGGATTTTTCAAAAAGCGAGGGGGTTGAACTGGGTAACATCATTTTGTCTACTGTTCACCTCAAATTTCCCCTTCATCCCTTCTTCCACTACATCTTATTTATGCTAGGTCTGAGCCTTCTCCAGTTGAACCCTAACTGCTTCCGCGTCCTGTCCATACTACTTTTGTACAATAGGGACCTTAGACTCAATCTGGGTTTAACTGACCTCTTACTTTGCTATTTTTTCCAGAACTTTAGGGATTGTAAGGGTAGATATAACTTATTCCCATTCCATGGTAGGGGAATTTGCTCTGATAAAGAGAAGTCTGATAAGGGTTGGAAAGAAAATATGGTAATGGTCAGTGGTAGATGGTTCTACCCTTTCTTTCTAACTAATCCGATCCCTAGGACATTTGGCCCCATCCGTCTTCCTGTCTTCTGTCCTTATCACAAATCAACATGTTTCTGTGAGTTTTGCAATCTGCATCGAGGGGAGTATGTTCTTAGGTTTCTAGGTTATCAGGAGAGAAAAATGGCCCCAGGTCCGATAAGGGAGAGGTTTGAACTATTAAAATCTAAGATCTGAAGAAACATCAGATCTACAACCGAGATTTTAACTTCATAGAGTTTGGAGGTGATTTTTAACTTGGGCGCTGATGTTGATAGGATAGAAATCCCTTTGAAGCCCCTTTCCGCCAAATGTACCTCCGTTCCCGCAGGATCTGCTCCCGTTTCTGCTGTACCTATCTCCACAGCACCTCCGACGTCTCCGGTGCCTCCAGTTGATCCAAATGAAACAGATCTTCTTCCTCCACCTCCTTGTGCCTCAAACACCAAGCCTCGCTCTGCTCTTAGTGGAGGAGTTGTCAATAAGAGGGCCAGGGTTCAGACCACTTACGCCTCCACTAGTTACCTTCCTCAAGGTCAAGAGGTTCCTAACTCGGTCATTCCTGCTTCCAGTGGATCTCCAGTTTGTGTTAACCATCTCACCATCCATGAGCCTGATGTTCTTCGAGCAATGGCTAATGGGGTGTGGACTCCTGATGATAGGCCAGCTCAAGCCCAGATCTCTAGGACTAAACTGCTCCAGAATGACTATGGAGGTGAGTTTTTGTCTTGTACACTTAGTAATTTTCTCGATTATGTTTTTCTTTCCTTCTGACGTTGATCGTGTGCTTCCTTTGGCAGCTCCTTTACACTTCCAATCTTACAACCACATTCTGGAGGCCGACGTCAAAGAGATGCACAAGTTGAAGACCCTCCATCATTAATCAAGTGACCATCGGGTTACTTTGGCAAAAAAATCTAATGGTCTTCGAAAGAGCTTATCCGATTATAAGGCTTTACTGGAGACCAGAGAGGTTGAAAGACGGGCCATGGCAGCAGAACTGGGGGAGCTAAAGGCTGCATATCAGAGGATTGTTGCTAAAAAGGCTGAGTTAGACAACCTTCTTGCTTTGGAGCAATCCAAATTTGAGATGTTCCGTTTGGGTGGTCTGGATATGTACCGACGTTACATAGCCATTTGTGATGTTCGATCGGCGTTTGTATGGTGGGATCGACATGAGCAGGAACACATTCCATTGGCTGAATGGGAGTTCAAGTCTCCAAAAGAAATGGATGCACATCTGGGGGTTGCTTTCCCTTTCAAAGATCTTGCTCCTTCTGAAAATGAAAATTGATTTACAGTTTTCCTGAAGGGAGAAGACCCTGCATCGTTGGCCCCTCCACCACCTCCTCCTCCTACAGTAATAATGGATGATCTTGGCCCTGAGTTCAGGAGTCAAGGTCATAAGACTTAGTCTTTTATAGTTTTCTTCTCCTTTTGTATTGTACTGCCTTTTTTAAAGGCAATTTTGTACTTTTTCTTTAAGTTAATGAAAGTCCCTTTTACTTTCTCAACTTTCAAAATACTTTATCTGGCTTTTAGTGGATGTATCAATTAATAATTGATCTTCGTTTCATCCGTCTTTTATGAGAATTTTAAATATCTTGAGACTTCGGGCATCTGACCCCTGAGTTTCAAATAATCCCTCTAGATAATTCAAAGCGTGTTGAATTCAATACTCAGGAAATTTATTTGTTTTATGTGAGCCTTCGGCCATCTCCTTTATGGATGTTTCTTTTTGAATTTTGAATTCAAAACTTAGAAATTTTCCTTTCTATTTGATCTAAATCTTTGAGCATTTTGGCCCCTCAGATCCATAGATATCCTCTGGTTAATTCAAGTCAAGTTTGAACCCAACACTTAAGAAATTTTCTCGTTCGAACTAAGTCTGCGGGCTTCTGGCCCTCCAGACTCACAGATATCCTCTGGTTAATTCAGATCAAATTTGAGCTCAACACTTAGGAAATTTTATCATTAAGTATTCGGGCTCCTAGCCCCCTAGACTCACAGATATCCTCTGGTTAGTTCAAATTAAATTTGAACTCAACACTTAGGAAATTTTATCATTAAGTATTCGGGCTCTTGGCCCTCTAGACTCACAGATATCCTCTGGTTAGTTCAAGTCAAATTTGAACTCAACACTTAGGAAATTTTATTTGTTCAATGCGGGACTTCGGGCCTCTGGCCCCTGAGTCTATTGGAGGTCTTTTGGCTAATTCGAGATAAACTGAACTCAGTATTTAGGAAAATTACTTACTTTAATGTGATTGGAAAACGTGTATCAGATGTGTCATTTCATCGGCACGGATGCTTAAATCTATCAGCAGAGGTGTCTTTCGATGGACACGGATGCTCCTATTCATATGCTACCATTTATTGAAAACCTACCTAAGGGTAATACCTTTTCAGGTGGTAGGTATTCTAGGAGTTGGGCTCAATAAGGCTTATTTCATTCTTCCATTCCCGATAGGCCCCACACCCGATGACCTCGATGATCGTGTATAGTCCTTCCCATGTCTACTGTAGCTTACCGACACTTCCAATCTTCCTTCTGAGCACCATGTCACCGACTTAGAACTCCTTTCTTTTAACTTTCTGATTAAAATGGCTTTTGACCTGCTGTTGGTAGGCGACTAGTCTTATACCTGTTGTCTTTCTTCTTTTTCCAACAAGTCCAAATCATGGGCTAAATGTTGATTGTTTGGCCCTTCCTCCTATGCTTGACTCCTTAGTATCGGTACTTTTATCTCAGTTGGAATAACTACTTCAGCCCCATAGGCCATGGCGAATGGGGTTTCCCCTATCAGTTGTATTGAGGTGGTTCGGTATAACCATAATACTTATGGCAGCTTCTCCAACCAAGCTCTCTTGGCTTCTTCAGGCTTTTTTCTGAGGGTGTCAAAAATTGTTCTGTTGGTCCTTTCTGCCTGACCATTTCCTTGTGGATAACCAATATAAAAGGTATTCTGATTGATCCCATGCTATCTTAAGAATGCCCGAACCTTTTTATTATCTAAGTTAGTGTTGTCGTCCATCATTATTGTTCTGGGCAAGCCTAACCTGTAGATGATGTAGCTCTATATGAACTTGATGACATGACTACTCTTAATGGTTTAGTATGCCTCGGTTTTCGACTTTTACCCATTTGGTAAAGTAGTCCGTAGCTAATAAGACATAAGTTATCGATCTGATAGCTTTTAGGAGCGGGCCAACGATGTCCATCTCCCATTGGGAGAATGGGTGAGGAACGATCATTGGATTGAGTAATTCGGGAGGTGGATGGATGGCATCACCATGAAACTAACATTTCTAGCACCTCCGGGCATAGATCTTTGCATCCCTCGATAGGTAGGGCCAGAAATACCATTGGGTAAGGACTTTGTGAGCAAGTGATCTTCCTCCTGAATGATTGTCGCAGGACCCGGCATGTATTTCTTCCATGAGCGCAGAAGCTTCTGAGGGTGTGAGACATCTCAGATAAGGTTCAGAAAAAGACTTTCGGTATAACTAGCCATTGTATAGTGCATATCTGGTTGTTTTCATTATGATCTTCCTAGCTTCTAGCTTTGATTCGGGCAGGGTGCCCATTCTCAGGTAGTCAACTATAGGGTCCATCCAGCAGGGCTCCCACATAATGATCATTACCTCTTCTGAGGGGTCTAATCTTATTATGTCGATAAAATTGATCAGCACAACCCGCGTCATGCTTTCCCCTGTAGCGGAGGCTTGATTGGCCAATCGATCAGTATTTTCATTAACACACCTTGGGATTTGCTCAAAAGTCAACTGCTGGAACCCCTCGGCTTCTTTCATCACCAACTCCTTGTATGCTTCCATCTTCAATTCTCGGGTTTTGTATTTACCGTTTAGTTGTCTAATGACAAGCTGAGAATCATTCCTTAATTATGTTTTTGCACTTGTAGGCTTCGGGCAAGACAGATGCCAACCAGAAGGACTTCATATTCGGCCTCATTGTTGGAGGTTGGGAACTCCAATCGGATGGATTGCTGAAGTCTGGTGCCATCGGGCATTAAGAGTTCTACACCGACCCCTGCTCCGTTGGTGTTTGACGACCCATCCACATAGATTACCCAGAGTTCAGGTTGATCTTTTTCGGTATAATCTGGAGACTTAGCCTCTGGTAAGAAACGGTTACTAGTTGGCCTTTGATGGCAGTTCGGGGGACATAAGTTATGTCGTAAATTCCCAGTTCAATTGCCTATTTGGATACCCTTCCTGAGAGTTCAGGTTTTGCCATAACAGATCTAATTAGAGTAACAGTCGGTACCACGATCGGGTGTGCCTTGAAGTAATGTCGAAGAAGGCGTTTTGCATTGATCATTGAGAGTACCAGTTTTTCATATTTGGTGTAACATGTCTCAGCATCGGTAAAGGCTTTGCTAGTGTAGAACACCAGCATCTGACACCCCTTGCCTTCCTTGACCAGAGCGGCGCTGGTTAACGTTAAAGATACCGTCAAGTATAAGTGCAAAGGTTCATCTATTTCCGGTGTTGCTAGTATGGGGGGATTTTTCATGTAACCCTTGAGGCTCCACAGGGCTTCTGACTATTCGGGTCCCCGGACTTCTCATTTCCCTATTCTTATGACCTAGAAGAATGGTCGGCATCGATCGGTTAGACGAGAGATGAAACGGTTGAGAGTTGTCATCCTTCTGGTCAGTACTTAAACCTCCTTCTAGGATTTAAGCTCCTCGATTTTGATGAGAGCTCTGACTTGTGTTGGGCTTGCCTGTATTCTTGTCCGATCAACTATATGTCCCAGGAATTGTCCCGAAGACACGCCAAATAAGCACTTGGACGGGTTGAGCTTCATCCTATATTTTCGAAGGATGTCAAACACCTGTTGTAGATCCACCAAATAGTCACCCTTCGCCTTGATTTTGACCACGATATCATCGATATAAGCTTTTATGGTAGAATCCTAGCATGCCCAGAAAAACCTTGCTAACCAACCTCTGAAAGGTTGCAGCTATATTTTTTAGTTCGAAAGGCATAACTGTGTAACAATATGTACCTAACTCGGTGATGAATATCGTCTTCTCCTCGTCAGCATGGTTTATGCTTATCTGATTATAGCCGGAGTATACGTTAAGGAAGATTAGGCGTCCGAACCTTACAGTGGCATCCACCATCTGATCAATCTTTGGCAAGGGGAAACAGTCTTTTGGGCATACTTTATTCAAATCGGTGAAGTCCACGCATACTTTCCACTTCCCTTTCTTTTTCTTGACCACTACTACATTGGCCAACCAGAAGGGGTACTGTACTTCTTTGATGAATTCGGCCTGGAGGAGTCAATCCACCTCTTCTACTATGACTTGATTTCGGTGAGCCCCCATGCGTCTCTGCTTATGTCTGACGGGCTTTATGCTGGGGTCCATATTAAGTGAATGTTAGGCTATTGAAGGATTAATATTGAGCATGTCTAGGTGGCTCCATGCGAAAACATCAACATTGGAACGCAAGAGAGTTTCTAGATCAATCTTCTCCCGATCGGTAAGGCTAAATCCAATGTAGGTAGTTTTTCCTGGTTGATCAGGAATGATCGATACCTCAATCAGGGGCTCTACTGTTATGGGAGACCCCGCTCCCACATCCTGTAATTACTATTGGTCCTTGGGAATTGCCTTGGCTTTAGAGGTATGTTCTGGTCTTTTCCTTAGTCCCTTCAAAGTAACCGCGTAACACTCTTTGGCTGCCACTTGATCTCCCCGGGTGTCAATCACATCAACTCCATTCGGGTCGACGCATCACATGACTTGATGTAAGGTGGAAGGGACTCCATGCAACCGGTAGATCCATCCCCTGCCCATGAGCAGATTATATGAGGGTTTGACGTCCACCAACACGAAAGTCTCTCTGAGTGTGCGTCTTGATGTTGTGACTAACAATTGGATCTCTCCTACTGGTTCCACCCTTCTGCCATCAAAACCTGCTATTGGACTTCTATAGGGGATTATCTATTGAGGGTTGATCTCCAGCTTCTCGAAAGCCCACTTGGTGATGATGTTTGCACTGCTTCCTGGATTTATCATGACTCTTTTGATTAGGCAGTTTGACACCATGAGAGATATCACCATGGGGTCGCCGTAAGGAGACTGTATCTTGTGTAGGTCCACTGAGGAGAATGTAATTCGAGCATCCCCCTTCGCATTTTAGAACTCACTGACCTGCCCTACTCGTCTCAATTTATGGGTTTAGCGCATCTGAGATCTATGGGCCTCTTCCACCTTTGATTTGTTGGGCCCACCGTGGACCATATGGATGACTTTGATAGGTTGACTGGTCGATCCCTTGGCCAGGGTGAGTGAGGGTTTTTTTTATCTGTGGACCTCATTTGGCCACATACTTGGTCAACTCTCCTTTTGCAATCATTATTTTATTTATCTCCTGAGGCTCTTACATTCATTCTCATGGTGTCCATAATCATTGTGGAAAGCGCAATGCCTCGACATATCCCTTTAATCCATCGGTTGTCTGATGGGTGGGGGTGTTCGGGAGATGCCTTTGCTCTTGTTTTCTTGGTATAATTTTCCCATAATGACTTTTAAGGGAGTAACTTTATCTTTGAACCTATGACGTTTCTCCAGGGCATGAGAAAGTGGTACGGATGTTTTCGGGAATTTTCGGTCGGGCGCCCGATCCTTGGACTTTGGTTTTGATGACTTTACCTCAACGGTTATGAAGGCTACCCTCTTTTGGCATATGGATTTCTCTTCCTCTATTCGAAGATGTTCTTAAACTCTATAATTGAGTTTGGCCTCTTGACCAGGGCCTGATGGAACTTGGTTCCCAGGATAAGTGTCATCCTGAAAGCCTCTACGACCGAATGTTGATCACAATTTTCAATAGAAAACATCTCGACATTGAACCTCGAAACAAAGCTTTTCAGGGACTCGCCTTTCTCCTGGATTATAGTGAACAGATTGGAGATCTCTTCTTTTGTCTCTTATTGCCAAAGTACTGAGCGATGAACAACTCGCACAGTTTGAGCCAACTTCCAATGGATTGGGGGGGCTGTTTTCGAAACCAGAGCAGGGCGGCTTCGATTAGGATGGTTGGGAAGACTTTGCAGAGTATGGCTTCATTTTCATTATAGATATTCATCTTCGTGTGGACATGGTAGATGTGTTTCATCGAGTCCTTCGTGCCGTCGAACAGAGTGAACTTCTGCAGTCGAAACCTTTTCGGGTAGGGCACGCTGGTTATCGCCAGTGTGAATGGTGTTTGTACTAAGTCTATGGATGCCTCGGTAGCCAGATCATTGGGGGTTTGGGCCTTCAGGTCCTTGAGCACCTCTATCTGAAACCTGACCATGACCTATTCCAGTTTTCTCATAGTTAAGGTTTCGTTGGACTTGTGTACCCCGACAATCTGCAGGGATGACTCCACATGATTCTCCTGGTTGTGATTAGATAACGTCTAATGGTCGTGCTTCTCTATCTGGTGGTCTGCTGATGGGTTTGGATGATTCGATGAATCATCATATTCACCTGCCTGCGAGTTTTGTTGTCCCGTAGGAGGGATTGGCGTCGTGGGCGGCACCAGATCTAGTTTCGCCACTAGTTCAACATTCTGTCTTTCTAACTCAGCATTTCTCTCTTCCAGGGTTGGTCGGATTGGATCTTCGGTTTGAGAGGTGTTGCCCCTTGCTAGGGGCAAGTTGGATTGGTGTGATCGGGTGATAACCGCCATAGATGATGTTAGCCTAAGCTAGTAGAAAGTGGGAAGCTTTGAAAATTTTCAAAAGTGTTTACCATAGACGGCGCCAATTGTGTAAATGCAGAAAAAGTACACAATGAATGAATGTCTTTATTTCTCAATATGTCCATGTATATATACAACTTTTCAGATGGGCCTTGGCTCGTCACAAAGCTTATCAATCCCTTTCATTATTGGGATATTGATTTATCTACTACCATTTTCATCTTAATCCCTTAGTTTATGGGATTGAGATGATTTGTTTCTTGCAACTCACATCTTTCTAGAAAGATGTAAGGGTTTGGCCCATCAAATCCACCCTATAGCCCAATTATCTTGGGTCGGACAATCTTTACCATTACAATGGTATAACTAAGAAAATGAACAAATTTTATAAAAAAAATTAGGATAGTATTTTGTAACAAAATTGGTTCAAAGTGTTTAGGGTTAGTTAATAAAGTAATACGATTTTTTATCCATTTACCCAATAACTTGTATTTATTTAAAATTTTATTCTTAAAAATTACACGGTTGTCGCCACTCATTGCTCTCATCGACTTTGGTGATACCTCTCAACATCGATGCGGTTAGATCTGTTGTTATCTTCACAAGTTCGATTGGTTTGGAAATTATATTTTCATATGGATATGTGCGGTTGAATCCTGTATTTTTTTTTCAATTTGATATATATTTTTTTAAAAGAGCAGCACGATTCAACCAATTGAAGTAAAATAATAATAATAATTATTATGGAGATTGCCAAAAAACCTTCTCTACCATTTTCCTTTATTTTTTTAAAATGTAATACAAATAAAATCTGATTGAAAATATTCTCTAAATCTTCTCTAAATCTGATTCTATTTTTAACTTAAAATATTCTCTAAATCTGATTGAAAATAGGATCCTGGCACCTTTAAATAATAAGAGGGATAATGAATGTCTGGTGATTCTCCATCTTTTTGGAAGTTTTACAATAAATCCAAAATAAAATTATGTACAAGCCAAGTTAAATTGTGTAGATCCAATTTGGTGGGGCCAACTTTAATCACATGATGTTTCAATTTCTATTCTGTAGTCTTATTTATTTTTGTGTGTGATTATTTTGAGGTGTAAATATGTAATATTGGTTGTATTTTTGTACTTTAATCACATGGATGTTTCTATTCAATATCTATTCTGTAGTGTTATTTTTTTCATAATATATATATTCATAAAAAGCTTAGGAAATACATAGGGTGCGTTTGGAAAGCCTGTTTTTTGTATTTGTTTTCTGTCTTCGAATATAAAAACTGTTTTTGTATATGTCTTTGTTTTTTTCAGCAAAAAACTAAAAACAAAAAAGCGTTTGGATGAAGGTGCTTTCACCACTTTTATTTGGTGAAAGTTGTATTTTATGGATTTGGTGTTTTCACTGTTTTTACCACCTAAACAGTGAAAAAACTCAAAAAACAACTAAAAGTTGTATTTGATGTTTTCACCACTTTTACACACTATTCACAGAAAATAGTTTTCTTGGGGAAAAAAAAGTGAACAGTAAACGCATTTGCCAAACGTATTTTTTTTTTTATCTGATGAACAGTAAAAAAACAAAAACAGAAAACAGGGTATCCAAACGGACCCATAGTCTCTCAAGTGTGAGGTTCCAAAAGGACGTTCCTGATGGGGGAAAAAATCGTCTCAAGTGTGTGTATGGATTCATTGAGGGTCCCACATCCATCCAATGGTGTGGATTTATCCATCCAAAAATTCGGATCCCTAGACATAAGAGAGAGAAGGTGATGGGTGGATGCACACCATTGGATTGGTGTGGGATCCTCACTTGATGACTTCACTTGAGGAGCTCACTTGAGATGATTTGTACCCGATGATGGTGGGTTTGCCAATGAGGTTGCTGATAATTACCTCAATATAAAAAATAAAAAAACGAAATTTGTATTTTCTTAAAATTGCAATTTAGCACAATACTTGTAATAAGTAGGTTAAATAAAATAATATAATATTTAAAATATCCCATATAAATTCACTTTTAAAATAAAAAAATATTAATTAATCAAATCGTTCAACGGTAACAAAAGGGTGCCGCCGATGCTACGAGATGCGTAGAAGAAACGCGTAACGTAGCATCAACGCGGAGGGACTGCGTTACTATCACGGTGTCCTCCTCTATATTTAGCCTCTTAAAGCAGTTAACAATTATCTATCAATTTTACATTCATTTTTTATTAAAGGAATTTTTACGTTATTGGCACGATATTCACATATTTATTTACAACAATAATATTCACATAACTCAGCCATAATAATTTATACTATGAATAATAGTCAAGAGCAACATATGAACCCCCCAATGTCGACTACGATGTAGCCTGATGGTATCATATTTCCTCCCCAAAGGAGAGATTAGGGGTTCGAGCCCTTTGGGGCTCATGGGGTGTGTGCGAGTTTGTAGGTGTGCGCGTTTTTTACCATTCAAAAAAAAAAAAAAAAAAAAAATGTTGATCACAATGTAATTACAATATAATAAAAAAATTAACTCATGAGAAAAGTTTTTCACATTCATGACAAATCGGATCATACCAAGGGCGGAGCCAGTTCATGCCTAGAGGGGGCACTTACCTCTCCTGGCTTCTCCCTGCTTGATGTAGGCCCTGTTTGGCATAACTTATGCTTCTGGCTTTCCACAGAAGAAAAAAAGAAGCAAAAACTGTTTTGAGAAGTTGGTAGCCCCAGCTTCTTTAAAACGTTATTCCAAAGTTCAGAAACTCTTCTAAAAATTTTGTCAAACACCGTTCAAAACAGATTTTCACTTCAGAAAATCAAAAACAACGTTTGAAAAGTCAATCCAAACATGGCCGTAATATATGGTAGATTTTCTTTCTATTTTTAATATATATATATATATATGTAATTTCGTGTGATGCCCCTCCTAAAATTATTGAATTATATATATGATGGATCCATGTTTGGTCATAAAATTTCTTAAATTTGTTAAACAAATCTAACTTTCCATCTTAAAATGGATTAATTTTCAAATTATTTAGTTTTGCTTCCAATGTATACTTTTTCATACTATTCTTCTTTTTTAAATTCTTTTATTCTCCACACTATTCTTCTTCTTATTCTTTTACTAATTTTTCTATTTTTTTACTATAACATTACGCCCCTCTGAATATAAACCTTGGCTATGCCCATGGATCATACTAAACATAAATGAATATGTGATGAATTTTATATACATACTTCGTCTTTCCAGACCACTGCCATGAACTTCTTGTTAAATAATGACTCATTTCCTCGAAGGATCGAGAAGATAATTAGTATAGATAAAGGTTGACACAAGTTGTTGATTGAAGAACCACCGAGTACTCGGTGGGATCTTTACCGAGGTCTCGATAAAGTGCGAACTCGGGCGCACTTGCGCAAAGTGGTGAAAAGGTGGCAGTTGGTTTCGCGCACTTGCACGTGTTTACGCGGACTTGCGTACCCACCGAGTACTCGGTGGGAGTTTCACCGAAACTTGGTGACCCATTTACGATATTTTTATGGAAGACTTTATGACTCCAATTCTGATTGGGATGTGATTCCTATTAACTTGTTTATCAATTTTACCTCTCTGATAAATATAGGGGTGTACCCTATTGTATTGTGGGGGTTGAAATTGTGTGTGTGACACAAACAGAAGATCATGGTGTGATCAAGCACAAAAAAGTGAGTTTTGTGAGATACAAAGATAGAGAGGGAAGAAGAGATACATAGTGGTATTTTTTGATATGAATAAAACACCGGTGAGAGTGAGCGATAGAGGCGTGAGTATATAGTGTGTGTGTGCGCGCGCGCGCGTGTGTATAATATTGTTGGGCGTCAGGTGTGTGCAAAATATGTGGTTAAAAACATCACATTAACGACACTTTAGATTTTACCCTTCTGTAAGCGCACAGATCAATTGTGTTAAGTTTTGCTTCAGTAGGGAAATATCGATCCCACAGAGACGAGAATTGTTCACTTTAATAATTTAAAAACATTGAATTATATTTAAATTATAATTTTTCCAAAAAGAGTTGATTTTTGTAAATTATCTAATATTACTTAAATTAAAGTAAATAGCAACGTAAATTGGTTTGTGATTTAGATGGAGAGAAAACTAAGGTCTCGGCGCCCGGGTACTACGACGTACAGGCCGCGTACTCTCCAAGGGAGGTGACCGTTATCTATCTCACTGAACTGCCGTCCCTGATGTAGATGTTCCCTCATCCGCCTTCCTCGCTCATTTTACACGAGCCATTCCTACAGAATTCATATTTTTGTGAAAAATGAGCGAAAAACTGTCCAGACACCGAATCAAACTCAAAACTATATCTAAAGTACTCTAATATAACGATTAAACAAGACCTCCTCTCAAAAATTCAATATTCAACCCATATCTGAAGCCGAAAACCCAAATTTTTGAAAACGGATTAAAATATGATTTCGATAGGTCTCGTTTGTCAATAATAGTTTAGAATAGTTATATTAAGTAATATAAACCAAAATAATGGATCAAAACTTACCGAATCGAGAGAAATAAAAAAATTCCCCAAAATTGGATTTCGGAGACTTTTCGAGTTCTTCACGCGAATTCGTACACACCGCTCACTAATTTGATGATCCGCCGCTTGGGAATGATAGGAAATATCGATATTTGGCTTTAGGAATAAACGTGAGTCAATTCAGTGGAAATGAGAGGGAGAAAAACAAATTTGAAAATGAAAAGTCACGGGACTATTTTATACAGTCCCTGAGAAAAACAAATTTGGGCGTAGGTCACCCTACCCTTGGGCGTAGGTACCAAAGATGGATTTTTTTTTTGTTTCGGCCACTTTGTTGCTCGTTCTCAATTCTCGAACACTTGAACTTCCCCTATACACATCAATTGACATGAGTGACCTCAATATGTCAAAATTTGGCGCTTTATGGATGAAAATATCCCTCCAACTGAGGACGACTATTTCGGACTCGATCTTAAAAAAAAATTGAAAAATGAATTAAACTATTATTTTACAACTACAAACTAAGATCAAAAGCTAATCTTTATCACTTAGTACCAATGTTTAACGTCGTTGGCTCGACGTTGCCGCCTCTCAGTATTTAGGATTAAAATCATCCGGCTCTAGTGTCGGTTCTGTTAAATCAACTGTTTCAACGACACTCTCTGTCGGCATAACTTCTATATAATGCTTTAAACGCTGACAATTCACCACAAATCGCTTTATGTTGTTAGGGTCATCAAGTTCCACCGCTCCATGGGGTAAACCTTAGTAATTTTGTACAGCCCGTCCCATCTTGACTAAAGCTTACCGAGAAACAATTTGAGTCTTGAATTGAACAACCATACTTTCTGGCTGACCTCAAAGCTTTTCTTTCTGATATTTCTATCATGAAATACTTTGGTTTGGGCTTTATATATTCTAGAATTCTCATATGCGTTGTTCCTCAACTCCTCGAGCTTTGCGAGTTGGAGTTTCCTCTGAGCACCCGATCTTTTGATATCAAAATTCAATCTTCTGATTGCCTAATATGCTATGTGTTTGAGTTCCATAGGGAGATGACACGCCTTACCATAGACCAATTTGTATGGTGACATACCAATCGATGTCTTGTAAGTGGTCTTGTATGCCCATAATGCATCATTTAGCCTTCTCAACCAATTCTTCAAATCAGGAGCCACTGTCTTTTCAATAATGTTCTTGATCTCCCTGTTCGAAACCTCCACTTGACCACTCATCTGTGGGTGATATGACATTCCAATTCTATGAGTGACACCATACTTCTTGTACAAGGCCGGAAGAAACTGGTTGTCGAAGTGGCTACCGCTATCGTTGATCAACACTCGTGGCATATCAAATCTAGAAAAGATTTTGGATTTAATAAATTCCTCAACCATAATGTGATTCGCATGCGACGTGGCAATAACATCTACCCATTTAGAAACATAATCAACTCCCACTAATATGTATTGCTTATCGCCGACTTTTGGAAATGGTCCCATAAAGTCAATGCCCCAGACGTTAAACAACTCAACCACTAAAATATGATTTAGTGGCATCATGTCTCGTCGAGATATAGATCCCAACTTTTGACATCTTAGACAAGATTTACAAAACTCAAACGCATCCTTGAATATGGTGGGCCAATAAAAACCGCTCTGAAGAACTTTGTGAGTTATTTTCTGAGCACCAAAATGCCCTCCACATTCTAGCGTATGACAGAATGTCAGTATGCCTTGGACTTCACTTTTTGGAACACATTTACGAATTATCTGATCTTGGCAATATTTGTACAGTCGCGGATTATCCCAGATATAAAATTTTATTTTGCTAAAGAAACGATCCTTCTCATGCTTAGACCATCCATTAGGAATTTTACCTGTGGCTTTATAGCTAACAATATCTGCATACCACGGTATCTGTTCCATAACAGCCATACTGAACAGATTTTCATCCGGGAACTCATTCTTAAGAGGAGTGCCATCCTTTGTGGACTCAACGACAATTCTTGACAAATGATTAGCTACAACATTCTCCATACCCTTCTTATCTTTGATCTCCAAATCGAATTCTTGTAACAACAAAATCCATCGAATCAGTCTGGGCTTGGAGTCTTTCTTGGTTAGTAAATGCCTCAGCGCGACATGATCTGAGTATACGACCACCTTGGTTCTTAACAAATACGACCTGAATTTGTCTAAGGTGAACACCACTGCCAGCAACTCCTTCTCGGTAGTTATGTAATTCATCTAAGCTTCGTTCAGAGTTCTATTGGCATAGTAAATCACATATGGCAACTTGTTCTTTCTCTGCCCTAGCACAACTCCGATTGCATAATCTAAAGCGTCACACATCAGCTCGAATGGTAAAGACCAGTCTGATGGATAAATAATTGGACAGATGAGAGTTTAGTACGCAATTCTCAAAGGCATGGAGACATTCTTTGTCAAAGACAAAGATTACATCTTTAGCCAGTAAATTGCATAATGGCGGGGCGATTTTACTAAAATATTTGATAAACCTTCTATAAAACCCAGCATGGCCTAGAAAAGAACGTATCTGCATCACAGATGTAAGAGGAGGTAATTTTGAAATCAGCTTGACTTTTATTTTATCGACCTCAATCCTCTACTTAGATATAATGTGGCCAAGTACTATTCCCTCTTGAACTATAAAATGGTTATTCTCCCAACTAAGAATTAAGTTGGTCTATTTACACCTTTCAAGTACTAGTGTTAAATGCCTTAAATAGTCTTCAAAGGTTGCCCCAAAGACTAAGAAGTCATCCATGAACACTTCCAGAAACTTTTTTACTGTATCAGAGAAGATAAACATCATACATCTCTGGAATGTTACTGGTGCATTACATAACCCAAAAGGCATCCGTCTGTTCGCGAATGTGCCATATGGATAAGTGAAAGTGATTTTCTCCTGATCCGCAAGATCAATTGTCATTTGATTATAGCCGGAATAACCATCCAAAAACAATAGTAGCTTTGTCCGGTTAGTCTTTCCAGGAGTTGATCGATGAATGGTAATGGAAAATGATCATTCCTGGTATTAAAGTTGACTTTATGTAGTCGATACACACACGTCACCCCGTGGTTGTACGTTAAGGAATTAGCTCACCTTTTTCATTGGGCACCACTGTGATTCCCGGTTTATTAGGGACCACTTGAGTTGGGCTTACCCACTTACTATAAGAGATCGGGTAAATGATTCTCGCATCCAGCAACTTCACTACTTCCCTTCTTACTACCTCCATAATGTTCGGATTCAATCTTCGTTGTATCTCCCTTGACGGTTTCGCCTCATCTTCCAAATAGATCTGATGCATACAAATTGATGGATCAATCCCTTTTAAGTCAGCCACACTCCACCCAATTACTTCTTTATTCTTTGTCAAAACCTTAATCAGACTCAATTCTTATTCTGTTGTCAATTTTGATTAAATAATTATAGGAAGAATTTTATCGGGTCCCAAGAAAACATACT
Source organism: Cornus suecica (assembly GCA_963922005.1). NCBI lineage: Eukaryota > Viridiplantae > Streptophyta > Magnoliopsida > Cornales > Cornaceae > Cornus > Cornus suecica. The sequence goes on along the minus strand of OY998244.1, from coordinate 12,235,196 downwards.
TCAACTTTTCTGGCAACTCCTTAAGTTCTAAACAGGTGAAGTTGTAAGTGATGGAACTAGGGGAATACTTGAAACTATTGGGAGTGGTTCCACTGGCTCTTGCTTCTAAGGTTGTGCGTGTAACGCAGTCTTAATTTTATCCAATTCCTTGTTTTATCTTTCCACATATGCATCCCAAACGTTGATTTCTTCATTCGGCACTTTATTTACCATAAATTATTTAATCTCGTCTTTTTCCAGAATTTAAGTCACAAAATCACATATAATATCATCTAGCTCATTGCACTCATCTATCTGGAAATAATCTATTGACTCAAGTAATTGATGGATTCCCTCAAACACATTCATCATGACTTTCATGTTCCCAAATGTTAAATCCATGGCTCCGGTTCGGCAATTTATGCACGCATTTTCCATAGCTAGAAATGGTCTGCCTAAGATCACTGGGATGTGTTTGTTTGATTCCGGGACAGGTTCTGTTTTCAGGATTACAAAATCAACATTGAAAGTAAAACTTGCCCACTTTAACTATGACGTCTTCTAAAATACATTTCGCTTGTTTGACAGATCGATCAGCAAACTGCAGTACAACCTCTGTGGGACTGAGCTCTCCCAACCTTAGTTATTTATAGACTGAATAAGGGAGCAAGTTAATACTCACACCTAGATCAAGAAGGGCTCTACCAATTTCCTGGTCACCAATAACACAAGAAATAGTGCGAGCACTGGGATCTTTCCTCTTTGGTGGAGTATTGCTTAACAACAGTGAACTCACTTGCTCAGTCAAGAGTGTTTTCTTTTGATTCTTTGTTATGTTTTTCCTCTTCTATGTACAGAGATCCTTGAAAAATTTAGCATAAGGTGGGATTTGGGCAATTACGTCTAAGAGCGGCAGATTAATCTTGACTTTTCAGAATGTATCCAACATATCAGATTATTTCATCTTCCCATACTTAGCCAGTTCTCTAAGACGTTGAGTAAATGGCGGTGCTTCCTCGTAGTTCACCCTATTTGGCTCTTCAAGCAATGTCTCGTCCACACTCTTATTTACTAGCAATTTATTTTTCTGAACTTCAGCCTCTCCGCTCTCAACCTTTTTCTGTTGTGTTTCTTCCCTTTCATTCCTTTGAGCTTGCTCAATTTCTTTTCTTCTATGCATTTTCTCCTCATGTTCTTCCTATACTATATTTTCCACTACTCTTTCATTTCTCAGAGTCGTAATTGCTTGAACAGACTCGTGATTAGTATTGGTAAACGATCCAAGCTCTTGCATTTGCTGGATCTTTGGGTTAGCGATAGGTTGACTGGGCAACTGACCTGGCTCTCTAGTGTTCCTCTGATTTTCTATTTGTCCTAACTGCATGGTGATTTGGGCCAGTGCTTGAGTATGTACCCCCATCTGATTTTAGAGGTCCACCAAGGTCTACTATATCCTGTTATTTTGAAAACCAAGTGGTAGAGGTTGGTTTCTTTGAGGCTAGAGTTGATATTGGAATGGTTGGATAGCCTGGTTGTTATTGAATGGCTGAAGAGCCAGAGAATTATTATATGGTTTTCTATGTTGGTAATTTGATTGGGAATTTTGAGTCATTATTCTTGGATGAGATTCGAATGATTGTTGACTCTGTTGGAACCTTGGCTACGAGGTAAATTACTTCCTTGGTTGAAAATTGGATTGAGAATTGGACCACTATCCTTGTTGAACTTTTTCTGGAGGATTCTCCACATTTGTGGACTTATATGACAGGAATGGATTATTTCTATTATTTGGAGAATATGAGTTAGAGAACGGGGCATTATTGGAGTAATTCCATGTTACATTAACATCAGCGGCTATTACATCCTTACACTCATTTTGAGAATAATCTGGTTCAACCTCAAAAACTTCTCTTTTAGGGGAATGACTTCTTTGGGTAAATTTTTTTTCAAATCGCTCTAACCTCTCCTCTATTAGTGCCACTGGATTTTTCATATCATGATTGACCTCAAATGTTTCTCTGATCGTCTATCCAGTTCACCTTTAAACCTCATATCAGATTCATACTGAAGGGTATTTTCACTGATGTTATCAAACATCTCTAACAGTTCTCTTACGGGTTTCAAGGTAAACTGACCTTGTGTAAAGGCATCTATCATATTTTTGTGTTTTTCACCTAGACCCATGTAAAAATTTCTAGCAACATCTTGATCCGAAAACCTATGGTGGGGACATTTATACAAAATCTCATTGTACCTCTCACACGCATCATAAAATTGTTCTCCTGGCAATTGCCTAAATTGTTTAATCGCATCTTGGGCTTCTGAAGTATTTCCTATGGGAAAATGTTTCTCTAAGAATTCTTGCTTAAGTGTTTCCCAATCAAGTTTAGTTGCTTTAGTCAATTTAATGTACCATCTTTTTGCTTTGCCTTTTAAAGACCATGGGAATATATGCACTCTTAGATCATTTTTAGTTAAACCATCATACCTAACGGCTGATGCAACCTCTAAGAATTCATTGACATGCTGGTATGGATCTTCTATCCTGAGACCAGCGAACTTTGGGAGCATGTTGATCATACTCGTCTTAATCTTGAAATGTTTCGCACCTTCCTCTTTTGGAAATTCAGCATACTATTCATACGTGTCCGATACGTAGAATCCTTTCAATGAGGTGTCTGGTCTTCTCTGTGGATTGACTCTCTCGTCACCCATCTCGACCTCTTCTATTTGACGACGCTCTTCAATAAATTTTTGTAAACGCCTTAGAGTTCTTTCGATCTCCGGGTCGTATACTACTAATGCGGAATTTGAATTTGAACGTGTTGGTCTATCGAACATATACTAAAAAGAAATTTTTTATTTTTATTTTTTCAAATTTTCCTTTCTCTTTTTTTTTAAAAAAATGATTAAAGCAAATTAATTAAACTACTTCTAAACTAATCTAAACTATGAACAAAAAGCAAAGGTGAAAATTAATGCAAAAACCAAGCAAAATTGAAACTCACAATGGGTTCAGACACAACATCAGCAGCTTTGTGTTTTCCTTTCACGCTTTTCAATTGTACTTGAAAACCACATAAAATTTTTAACTTTAGCTTTAATCTACAATAACGCAATGTAAATAAACTACTAAAGCTATTGAACAATGTCGCGTCCTCGGCAACGATGCCAAAAAATTGTTGGGCGTCAGGTGTATACAAAATATGTGGTTAAAAATAGCACTTTAACGATACTTTAAGTTTTACCCTTCTGCAAATACACAGATTAATTGTGTATAGTTTTGCTTGAGTAGGGGAGTATCGATCCCACAGAGACGAGGATTATTCACTTTAATAATTTAAAAATATTGAATTATAGATTTTCCAAAAAGAGTTGATTTTTGTAAATTATCTAATATTACTTAAATTAAAATAAATAGCGAAGTAAATTGGTTTGTGATTCAGAGGGAGAGAAAACTAAGGTTTCCTTACTCCAGCACTAACCGCATAACATAGTTCAAATTCTAATTTCAATTGCATGAGGGCGATCCATTGACTGTGAATCAGGTCGCACCGCGCCAGCAGCTTGACCTCAAAAAGGATTACTCTCAACCGAATCGCAACAACCCATCTCAAGACTAAACTGATTAATGCATGCCGACTATTAACTAAAAAGTAAATTAAAGCATGAAAATAAACTAAGGCATGTCTATATCAGTTTGTCAGGGCATGGCTTGTGTCAACCTAGGGTTTCGAGTTTTATGACCACCATTGTATAGAAAATCATAGATTAAGCATCCAAGTTTCAGCCCATAGTGAATAATTATGATTGTGTAAGATAAATATATTCGAAAAGTCTAAGATAAGAATCAATTCAAATATATAAACTTGTATCACGAATAAAAATGGTATCTCATCTAGCACAATTATCACAGTATAGTCACAGCTTCCTCTCTCTACAATTGAAAACAAAATCAGAACTACATTACTTGACTAGGGTTTTATGAGAAAACCCTAGATACCGAATTAGTTAATCATGGCTGAGGGAGTCTGCATTGTTGGTGTAGAAAAGCTCTTCATGGCCTTCTTCTCCGGATCTCTAGGTCTTTAATGGTGGTTCTCTTCAATGGAACAGAACTCTATGAATGAACGTATATATCCGAAATAGAACTAAAAATAATCCTAAAAGCTCATTTCTAAACCCTAATCCTTTCATCAGCACGTCGAGAGATCACGTGACCATCATATGGGACCTACGCTCTTAACCTATGCTTGGGCGTGGGTCTAGAGCATAGGGTCCAAAACCACAGCGTAGCTTAGGAGCGTATGTTGGGTCCAATTTGCCCATTTTTCTCTCTGGTGACATAAGTATTATGCATTTTTAATGTAAAACCCTATCTTTTTGTATTTAAGCTAAACTGATCGTCTTTGACTCCCGATGCTTTTTGGTGAAGTAATAATGTCTGAAAATGACATTTTTGCCCTTCTAGTGAGATAATGATATCGTAAAATGATAATTTTGTCCTCCGGTAGCTCTTTTTCGCTCTAGCGCACCTCTTGATTCTTATCTTAAGATAGAAACGAACACAAACTCAGTTAATTCACCGAGATTAGCTATGTTTCTTCATTAAGCTCCTGAAACATGCTCACACACACAAACGAGATAAAAATACCAAGTAATGGAATTTAAAGACATAACAAACGCAAGATAGGGGCAAAAATGACCAATATTGAGCACCTATTAGATCTACAGATCATCCCTTTGTAATCCTCTCATTGATTATAGTGAAATGATGTTTTTAGTGGATGTAGGCTTGTTTTGGCCGAACCACTATATATCTTTGTGTCGTTTGTGTTTGGTGTGTGTTGTGTGTGATTTCTTATTCGCAAATGTTTATGGCTTGGTTATTAGGGTTAACAAACCCTAATTTTCATTATTGGGCGGGTGTAAAAACCCTAACAAGTGGTATCAGAGCTTCAGGTTGAAGCAAAGAAGAAGCTCGTACGTTCTGGTCCAGATTTGAATATTAGAGTTATTCAAAATCAGAAACCAACCATACTAGGAGCTTTGTCTCGTCAAGACAAATCTAGGACTGTGACGCGCGTCACCATCGGATGTTCCATACGCAGCTACAAGTGTTTGCCGGCAAAACCAGTCTGTCCACGCGTTCCCCAAGGAAGATGAGTGAAGCTTTCACCGAGTACTCGATGAGAGTCATACCGAGTACTCGATGAAGAACTACCGAGTACTCAACGTTGTGTTTACCGAGTACTCGGGCACTTCAGCAATGTCATATCATCAGTAAGAGGCGTTTTGATCAGCAAGAGGCTCAGTGGGAGTTATGGCTGAAGAAAAGATAACGATGATCGAGAAGTTTGATGGTGCAAACTTTGCCTATTGGAATATGCAAATTGAGGATATGTTATACCAAAAGAATTCGTTCTTACCATTATAATGGAAGAAGCCAGAATCGATGAAAGAAGATGATTGGTCAATCCTATATCGAAAGGCTCTCGATAAGATCAGACTGGCGTTGTCAAAGTACGTCGCCTTCAACATCAAGAATGTGAAGACAACAAAGTCTCTCATGGATGTTTTTTCAAGCATGTATGAACAACCGTCTGGTACGAGTATGGTACATCTTATCACTAGATTGACAAATCTGAAGATGTCCGCGAATGGGAAGTTTAGTGAACACCTTAGTGCCCTGAATGAAATTGTTGAGCCGTTGGAATCAGTTGATATACCAATCATTAGCAAAATGAAAGCAGTTTTTCTTATAAGCCAGTTACTAGAGAATTGGAGCGCTACAAAGGCTGCAATCAGTAATTGTTCAGGGGTGGAACCATTACAGTATGATTCCGTAGTGAATATGATACTCACAGAAGAGATCAAAAGACAGAGTGACTCATACTCTTCTAATAATGGCTCAACATTGAATGTCGACACCAGAGGTAGAGGTTCGAACAGAAGAAATAACGGAAGTCAGAGACGTGGATGTTCCAAGTCGAGACAGGGGTCTCAAAATTCCATTGAGTGTTGGAATTGTGGCAAACTTGGTCATTATAGAGACCAATGCAGATCCCCGCAAAGTGTAGCAGATGATATGACTAAAATGAATCTTATTTCAGAAGATGATTTGTTGATATGCTCTTTGGAAAGCAAGACAAAGTTTTGGGTCTTGGACTCTAGAGCATCATTCCATTCCACCTCAAGTCGAGAGCTCTTTGAGAGCTATGCACCTGGTAACCTTGGCGAGGTTCATCTAGGTGATGATAAGCCCTGCAATGTCATAGGCAAATGTGAAGTACATATCAGACTCAGCAAATTGATATGGAAGCTAAAGGATGTGAGACACATTCCAGACTTGAGGAAGAACCTGATATCAGTAGGCCAGTTGGCGAGTGAAGGTTATGTGACCACTTTCAGTGAATATAAGTTGAAGATTTCCAGAGGGGCTATGACTATAACACAAGAAAATAAATAAGGTACGCTCTACACAACCACCAATTTTAGCACAGTGATTGCAGTTACAAGAGACAAGGAGAATCACAAGAGGCCTAGTCACATGAGTGAAAAAAAGCTCGTAGTTCTGTTCTCGAAAGGAAAACTATCAGTGAAATCGATTGACATCGACTTATTGATATGTGTCAAATATTAGTCATTTTAACCCCTTAACTCATTATTGTTACATTTTTTCATTCCATTATTTGGTATTTTTATTGCGTTTGCGTGTTAAGACATGTTTCAAGAGCTTAATGAAGAAATGGAGTTAACTTAGGTGAATTAACTGAAGAGTATATTCTTTTTATCCAATAGGAGAGTCAAAGAGGTAGTCCAAGACAAAAATGGCTCCCAGAGGGCAACGACATTTTCAGAAGTCGTCATATTCAGCAAAAAGTATCGTCGGTTCGAGACGGACGTTTTGGTGTATTTATAGAGAAAAGTGATTTTTCACAAAATACCTACGTTTTTTCCTACGCTTCCAGTTTCAAAAAGTGGCTGGAAATCATATTTCTACGCTTGGACCTACGTTTGAAGTGTAGGCCTGCTACGTTTGAAACGTAGGACCCTTACACTTGAAGCGTAGGTACAGAAACTTTTTAGTGATTTTTTGTGGATTTTTCCTGTTTCACCCCAAGCTTAATTAGAAAATGTACTTGCGACTCTAGACCTCTGTATACATGTATATATATTTATATATATATATATATATGCAAAGTTAGGGTTTGCATGAGTTTTAACATGAAAAGACTGAAAATGGCCACTCTATGCCATTGCCTATATATACAAGACCATACATCAAAGTTAGGTCTGTTGAGTTGGAGAGTTCATACGTAAGTTTTTGGAGGTTGTTCATTCATTCATACTTGTTGTTGTTGAAAGCTATATTCAAACCTAGAGATACGAAGAAAAAGACTATGAAGAGCGTTTCTACATCAACGATGCAATCACCATCTTCCATGGGCAACTAACTCAGTATCTAGGGTTTTATAGCAAAACTCTATCCAAGTAATGTAGTTCTTTCATTATTTTCAATTATAAAGAGGGGAAACTGTTGACCATACTGTGATGATTGTAGTAGTTAAGAGACCATACTGATTTATAATATAAAATTCTATGTTTGTTATAAATTATTGTCTTAGATGGAATGAATATATTATTTTGCGCAACTATGATTATTCAATATGAGCAGGAACTCGGATGCTTGATTATGGTTTTCTATACAATGGTGGTAATGAAACTTGAAACCCTAGGTTGACACAGGTCGTGCCTTGACGATTTAATATAGACATGCTTTAGTTTATTTTCATGCATTAAGAATAGATTAGAGTATCATAATTGACATGTACTAGTTAGGTCAGTCATGAGACAGGTTATCGCGATCCGGTTGATGGTACTCCTTTTTGGGGTCGTATTTAGCTATTTGCGATACACCTGATTCACAGTTATGGATCGCCCTTTTACAATTGATACAGTGAGGAACTATATTATGCAGTTAGTGGTGGAGTGATGAAAACTCTAGTTTTCTCTCTCATTTGAATCACAATTAATTTAATTTGCTTTTTAGATAATATTAGTTAAAATAGATAATTTGGTCTTTGACCACCCAAACAAATAATTTTCAGAAAATATAATTTAGTATTTTTGAATTGCTAAAATGAACAATCTTAGTCTCTGTGAGATCGATATCCCTTACTCAAGCCATTTGCTATTCTACAATTGATACGTGCGCTTGCGTAAGGTAAAATCTAGAGTCGTTAAGGTATTATTTTTAACCACATATTTTTACACACCTAATGTCGCATCACTTATGTGAGTGTAAGCAGAAGAGGGTTAGTTTCAAAAGCAACAATAGAAGTCTCACAGTGGGGAAGCTTGAGCTAGTTCACATAGGTATCTGGGGGCCAACAACTGTCTCATCTCTTGGTGGAAAGTCTTATTTCGTGACTTTCATTGATGACCATTTTAGGAGAATATGGGTTTACTTCTTGAAACATAAAAGTGAAGTGTATGATGTGTTTAAAAAATGGAGAGCCATGGTAGAGAAGGAGACAAGGTTAAAGGTAAAGAAACTGAGATCCGACTTTGGTGGAGGTAGCGAAGACTCCGAGTTCAATATTTTTTGCTATAAGAATAGTATTAGATTAGAGAAGACTGTTCCAAGTACACTATAGCAGAATAATGTAGCAGAAAGTATGAATTGAAAAGTGACTGAGATAACTAAAAGCATACACATTCAGACAGGGTTGTCAGAACAGTTATGGGCATAAGCAGTCAGTACAACAACACATCTTATGAATCATGGTTCATCAGTATCATTGGAGCACAAAATACCAAAAGAGGTATGGAGTGGTAATGCACAGAGTGATATTGTGTATATTGAGATAGAAGATGTTATAAACAATGAACAACAAGTTGCAAATGGCACTACTCAATAGGGTGATACACCGCAGACTCCGACTCCTAATTTTGTGTTTAGGAGGACTTCACGGCAGCATGTGCCAAAACAGAAATACCTGAATTATTTGTTGTTCCCAGATAAAGATAAACTAGTATGGGATGATGAAACATGCAGTGCAGCAGATACGAGCCAGTGGGAGTTTGTGATGAAATATGAGATGATTTCCATCAAGACATTGAAGCTATCCGAGCTGCCGGTAGGGAAAAAAGTTCTCCATTATTCGGTTGTGAAACAGAATACCATTCATTCTAGTATTGTTGAAGCAGAGGGTTTGCATCTAGAACTATTAGATGGAAAGTCTATTTTCCTTCAAGGTGACCTAAAAGAGGAGTTTTATATGCAGCAACCGGAATGTCTCTTAGTGAAAGGGAAAAAGAAGACAGACGCGACAAAGTTTACAAGGCAAAGTCAGAAACGACAATGGTTGCAAGACAGAGTGGCTAGACACAACAGAGATCGCAGGTTCTGTAGAAGGCTAGTTATTGCTCATGTAGTGGGAGCTATCAGCATGGTGATGTTGACCAAAATGGTGAAAATAGAGGAACTGGAGATATGCGTAACTTCAGTGGGTCTTCAAGCTTGAAAACATAAATGAGAGCATCATTAGAAACACTCATCATTGATTGAGTTGATTGATGGATGGAAAGTCGTCAAGTGGGAGATTATTATATAATGGCTCTTTTCCTCGAAGGATCGAGAAGAGAATTGGTGGAGGTAAAGGTTGACGCAAGTTGCTAATTGAAGAATCACCGAGTACTCGGTGGGATCTTTATTGAGTACTCAATAAAGTGCGAACTCGAACGCACTTGCGCAAAGGGGTGAAAAAGTGGCAAAGGGTTTCGCGCACTTGCGTGCATTTACGCGGACTTGCGTACCCACTAAGTACTTTGTGGGAGTTTCACCGAAACTCAATGACCCAAATACGGGATTTTTATGGAAAACTTTATGACTTCAATTCTGATTGGGATGTGATTCCTATTGACTTGTCCATCAAGTTTACCTCTCTTATAAATATAGGGGTGTGCCCTATTGTATTATGGGGGTTGCAATTGTGTGTGTGACACAAATAGAAGATCGTGGTGTGATCAAGCACAAAAAATGAGTTTTGTGAGATACAAAGATAGAGAGAGAATAAGAGATACAAAGTGGTATTTTTTGGTGTGAGTAAAACATCGGTGAGGGAGAGCGATACATGCATGAGTATATAGTGTGTGTGTGTGTGTACGTGTGTATGATTTGCGAATCATCCCCTTATAATCCTCTCATTGATTATATTGAAACGGTGTTTTCAGTGAATGTAGGCTTGTTTTGGTTGAATCACTATATATCTTTGTGTCGTTTATGTTTAATGTGTGTTGTGTGTAATTTCTTATTCGCAATTGTTTGTAGCTTGGCCATTAGGGTTAACAAACCCTAGTTTTCGCTCTTGGGCGGGTGTAAAAACCCTAACACTTCTCTGCCCATACTTTATGCATTTTTATTGTTAATATAAATCATGAAATTACTCATACTATTATGATAGTATACTCTTCATTCAATTTTTGTAGAAAATTAATTAATAAAATCACGATTTTAGAGGTTGTGTAAATAAGAATTAATAAAGATTAAAATAATTAAGCAATTACTTATTACTATTTACATAACATGAGATATTTATTATTTAAGTAATTTGAAAGTTATTTATTTATATATATATATATATATTATGAAAAGATATTTTTCTTTTATCACAATAAACGTTTTAAAATGAGAAAATACTTTAGTTGCAAGTTATAAATCAATTTTTTTTTTGTTATTCAAAGATATTATAGTAAACAATATAATTAATAAAATTAACATATTATATATATAAAAAAAATAGGATAATATATTGCAACAGATTTTAGGGCTAGTTGCAAAAAGTACAGGATATTTTCGCGTTACTTATTTATTTATATTTAAATTTTTATTCTTAAAGACCATACAACACCATAATAAAACCCTATTTACTTCTAAAAACCCGAACCCTAGTAGAAAAAGTTAGTATTTTTTTCTCTTTTGAAATCCTAATTTTTGTTTGTTTGATGGGAAAAGGTAGGAAAAGTAAAAAAGATTTAATTTTAGATCTATGGAACTAGTTTGAAAATTATATTACATACGGATATGTGCAATTGATTTTTTTTTCATTTCAAGAAACTCTCGATTGAACTGCGGTCAGCTTGAAGCAAAAAAATAAATAATAATAAACAAAATTCTTTATACGATTCGGGTTTTACTTTTCCTTTATTTTTTTGAAATGGAATAATGCACTCTTGAAGCACAAAATAAAAAAATAAAAATTATCGATATTGCAAAAATGCTTGTAATACAAATATTGCATCTATTTTTAACTTTAAAATACTCTAAATCTGATTGAAAATAGCATCCTCCCACCTTTAAATAATAAGAGGATAATGATTAATGAATGTCCCGAGATTCTGCTTTGTTTTTTTGAAGTTTTACAATAAATCCAAAATAAAATTATGTACAAAGCCAAGTTAAATTGTGTCGATCCAATTTGGTGGGCCAACTTTAATCACATGGATGTTTCAATTTCATGAGAAATTATTTGTTTGTTATATTCTATCGTGTGATTTAATTTTGTGTGTCTGATTATTTTGAGGTGTAAATATGTAATATTTGGATGTATTTTTGCGTGTATCAAGGTAGTTAAAATCGCAATCTCATATCGTACTATCGCACGATTATAGGATCCTAGGACTCCAAAACGATTCAAATCGCACCAAAATTATTAATATAGGTACAATTCTACCGATTATGCTATTTTAGGTATTTTTGGGCTAAAATAGGTAGAATCCTATATAATCGTAGTAGAATTATGTGGAATCGTACTAGTAGAATCGTAAGATCCTATATTTTTTTTTTAAAGTAAGTTTTTCACAAACACACACCACTTTGTATTCACGTGTATTTTTTGGCTAAAATAATAGTTTTAGAGTTGAGTCAATCCATATGAGGCCTAAAACGTTAATGATTCGGTCAAAAATTTCAATATGTAGCCAAATTTATGAAAAAAATAATTAAAGGTCCAATATATTGAAAACAAAAACTTTAATATGATTTAAACTTTCAAAATAAATATTTGACTATTATGTAAAAAAAATCAAAAATGAATTACATTAAATAAATTATATGTTCCAATTAATTTCAATTTTTTTATTTAAATTTGTAATTTTATCATATGAATTATAATATTTTTCTTTGTTTATTTGTAAGTTTTAGTGAAGGAAAATCATGAATATATGATGATGAAGAATTTGCTAAGATGAACATTCATGGTGTTGATAATGAGGAGGATAGTAATAGTGATGTTAGCGATGATGAGTTTGACGGTGATTGTGAATTAGATGAAAACTTTGACCATAACAATGATCTTATTTAGCAATGATGTTGTGTACGAGTAACTTTTTGTTATAAGTTGGTGATTATTTATTATTTTGAGTTAGTATAATACATTGATGGAATTTATATTAAGTTTGTTAAATGATATTTGTTTAGGCTTCTAGAAATTGTGTTTTAATTTTAATTTTATATTTTTAATTAGTTTTAAAAAATTTAAGCAAACAGTAATGTGATATAATTCAAATATTTGTACATTATTATGAATTTAAGGTTGTGTTTTTATTTTAATAAATTATTTTGAATATTATAGAGATATTATTGTTTATGAAGTGAAATTGAATTATTTTTGTGACAAATTGGTAGAATCTTACGATTCTATAATTGAATTATTTTTGTGATAAAGTGGTAAAATTTTATGATTCTACGATTTGCGATTCTACGGACCAAAAATGATCTTATCTAGAGTCCCGATTTTGACTACTTTGGTGTATATAGGCGGTGATTATTGCACTTGGAGGTCCTGGGCTGGGCTGGTACCTGGTGTGAGATTCCGGAAGGACGTTCCTGATTGTGGGCTTGCCACTGTCATGAATCTCCATACCCTAATTGAGGTTGCTGATAATTAGCTCAATAACCAAAAAAAAAAAGGAAAAATTGTATTTTCTTATAATTGCAATTTAGCACAATATTTGTAATAAGTAGGTTAAATAATATAATATATGAAATAGCACAATATTTGTAATAAGTAGGTTAAATAATATAATATAATATCTCATATAAATTCATTTTCAAAATTAGAAAATATTAATTAATTTATTAATTAAATCATTCAACGGTAACAGGAGCGTAGCGTTGATGCTAAGCAACGCGTAGAAGAGTTGTGTGGCGTAGCATTGATGTGGAGGGATTGAATTATTGTATTGTCACGCAGTCCTCCTCTATATATAGCTTCTCCAAGCTGCTGACAATTATATATTAATTTTACATTTATTTTTATTCTTTTTACTTTAAAAGACCATATTTTCTATCTTCCTCACACGATATTCACATATTAATTTACAACAATAATATTCACATAACTCAACCATAACAATTCATGCTATTAAGAATAGTGAAGAGCAGTTTATGAACTCCGGAATGTCGACCACGGTGTAACTATAATAGAATAAAAAAGTTAACTCTTGAGAAATTTTTTTTACATTCATGATAAATCGGATCATACTGAACATAAATAAAAATGTGATGAAGTTCTATATCCTTACTTTTTGTCTTTCTGGACCACTGACATGAACTTCTCTACCCATATTTGATGCTTTTTTATTGTTAATATAAATCATGAAAAAACTGATATTATTTTGATAGTTCATTCTTCTTTCAATTTTCTAGAAATTTAACATAATTTTTTAAAATAATTAATTAAATTACGGATTTAGAGGTTGTGTAAATAAGAATTAATAAAGCGTAAAATAATTAAGTAGTTACTTATTACTATCTATATTCACATAACATGAGATATTTATTATTTAAGTAATTTGTAAATTTTATATGTATATATATATTATGAAAAGATATTTTTATTTTATCATAATAAAGTTTAAAATGAGAAAATACATTAGTTGCAAATAATAAATCTTTTTTTTTTTGTTATTCAAAGATATTACAGTAAATAACATAATTAAGAAAATGAACAAATTTTATTTTAAAAAATAGGATAGTATATTGTAATAAAATTGGGTCAAAATGTCGCCAAAGTATACGAGATATTTCGACCATAATAAAGTTGGGCCAAAATGTCGCCATAGTATATTGTAGGGTAATTTGCACTTAGATCATTAGAGGTTTAGGTCAATTGCACTTTAAATTTGATCAAGGTAAGTGATGTCCCAACGTTCCCGTGGTTTGCATTTTGTTGCAATGACACTCTTTGGAGGCATAAAAGTCCTTAATTATTATAATTTGCATGCAAAATGATTAATTTACACATCATCCACTACACCAACCACTCTTATCATCACACTCTTATTATTGAAAAAATTACAAAAAAAAAAAAAAACAAAACGTACAATATGTAAATATAATTTTATTTTAAATACAAAATTCAAAAACATTTGAAATAAAAATCCTATTTATAAATAAATTCTACCAATAATAAAATATTTTAATTGATTATAAGAAAGTTATATTATTTAATTATTGCTTTTAATTCTAAATAAATTACTATATAAATATTTCACAAATAAAAACTAAGGGCCTAATTTTGGTCTTGGACTTTCATTTGTAGACCAAATCATGTTTGGCTTGATTGGTTTTAATTTTTTTTATGACCAACCCATCTAAGACCCGCCCACTCTCTCTAAAAACCAGCCATCTCTCTAATTTAATGAAAAAATAGAAACAAATGAAAAAGAAAAAAAAATAAAGAAAAACTCGTTAAAACCTTAGAACAATACAATCTTCATTTCGTATCTTCACTCGGACCCTACACTTTCTTCTCCGCTCACTTTTTCTCGACTCGCGATGACTCAGATTTCGGAGGAGGAGTGGATTTTGGTGGTGGTGACTTGGCGGCGACTCGGTTGGAGGAGATTTCGGAATTAGGGTTTGGCGGTGGCTGTGACAGTGAGGAAATAGTGGAGGCGGTGGTTGGGGCTTCCGGTGTGGAGTCTATTTTTCCAGTCCGTGCTCTGATTTCGTTGCTTGATGGGTATCATAATCTCACTGGATTGCCTTGGTAAGTAGTGATTTGGGATTCGGTGTTTGGGTCCTGAGAAAATG
Organism: Cornus suecica; assembly: GCA_963922005.1. Lineage (NCBI taxonomy): Eukaryota > Viridiplantae > Streptophyta > Magnoliopsida > Cornales > Cornaceae > Cornus > Cornus suecica. The sequence continues at coordinate 12,220,114 of OY998244.1, read as the reverse complement.
AAGGAAAGTGAAGAGGATTTCAATTATATACATATATATTTTTTAATTTTATAAAAAATAAATTGAAATTAAAATATTATTTTCCGAATTTTATATATTTTTTCAATTTTTATATTAATTTTTCTAATTTTAAATATTTTTTCAAATTTTATATATTATTTTTGAATTTTAATATTTTTTCAAATTTTATATATTTTATTTTCAAATTGTAATTTTTTTTTGAAATTTTTATATTTTCTCTAATTTAATATATATTTTTTGAATTTTAAATATTTCTTTCAAATTTTATATCTTATTTTATAATTTTATATGATTATCGAAATTTATATATTTTTTTCGAATCTATATATTTTCCCCATTATATATATATATATATTTTTCTAAATTTTGTGATTTTTTCAGAATTTAATATAAATTTTCATAATTTTATATATATTTTTAATGATATATATATTTTTTAATTTTAATATTTTTTTCGAATTATATATATATATATTTCAAATTTACATATTTTTAATATATATTAGTATATATATATAATAATATTTGGATCAAAACCAACTCTTTACCAAACATGATTTTAGATTTTATAAAACCACTCAAGATCAGACAAGACCACCAAGACTAAAACCAAAATCAAGTAACCAAACAGACCCTAAAGGATTATATCTAATATCCATTATAAGTATTACATACCTAAAAACATATATATTATTTCTTATGAATGCATAATAAAAAACTTATATTCCTTTATAAACAGTATAGATATATTAGCAATAATCAACAATTTTAGTGAGATTTTCCAATGTAACAGTATTTATTATTCAATATTATTTAACAATAAAAACTAATTTTAATGAGAATCTCAAAAGAGTTTGGTAACATTAAAGTATAAATATAAAATAAATAAATAAATAGGTATAATCACTTACATAACTAACAAGAGTAAACAAAAATGATAATAAAAGTTTATAAAACAAAAATGCTTTAACTTATTAAGGAGTATATATTTTAGTGGGATTTAGTAGTAATTTATACATTTCATTCGAAGTTGAAAAGAATTTTGTATTTAATGTAAATATAGTTTAGTTAAATTCAATAATACTTGATATATTTAGTGGAAAGTCTAACAAAATAGAACATGTGGTGTAAAAAATTCTTATACATGAATAACAAGAAAAAGTTATAAATAAATTATAGAAAAAATAAATTTTGTTTTTACTTTTATAAATAGTATATGGTTTAGTGAAATTTAATAATAATTAATATATATTTTGGGAAGATCAAAAGAGTGTTGTAACATTTGGTGTAAATATTAAATAAATGAATGATTATAATTATTTTAAAAATAAAAATTTGCAATGTATGGAAAATATTACTCCAATATTGCTTATATTATTATAGTGTATAAATAATAAAGGTGTGGTGACAAAAGGGTGATTGGTATAATGAGTGAGGTGTAGGATTTATGTATGGGGTAACTTAAACATTTTGCATTCAAATTATAATAATTAAGGGCACTAAAGTCATTTTGTGCCCCCGGGAGTGTCATTGAAAGGATATTGAAACATCAGAGAGCGTTGGGACACCACTTACCTTGACCAATTTCTAGGCTCAATTAACCTAAACCTCATGGGTTTCACTACAAATTATCCTATATTGTATTTATTTTTTTATTCTTAACAACCATTCAAGACCAATTCTTTAAAAAAAAAAAAAACCATACAAGACCATAATAAATACAAGGTTAATTACAACGACACCTCTTGAGATTTGAGTATATTACACCCAGATGCAATCTTTGAATCTTTTAAACACTAACACCCCTTGTCAACAAAAGTGGTTTTAGAACCCCGTGAAATGACGCATGTGCCCTTCAATTAAGAAATTAGTATAATAAAATAAATATCTGGATGGTGAATTGACACATGTACTCCCGGATCCTCTCTTGAGCTTCTTCTCTCCAACCCTCATTCATAGGCAAAAAGTTGAGCACGTGTCCTCCATCTATGGTTCAAGATTTTTGTCCACCATATACAATTTTTTATTATTCTATTATATAAATTGGTGGTCCTTTCAAGGTCCAAACTTTTGTGCATTATTCTATTCAATAAATTGGTGGTCGGTCCAAATTTTTGTACATAATTTTTATTATTTTATTACACAAAAATCTTTATTATTTTATTTTCACCACCTTCATGGATTAAAACTTTAATTTATGTTATAGTATAAATTTTAATACAACATATTATTTTCTTCACCTTTATGTATTAAAACTTATTTTTTTAAAAGAAACTTTAATTTTTTTTTGAAATAATTTTTTTTTTCAAAATATTAAAGAAACTTTAATTTATTACCTATACACATATAAATCAAAGTATAATTTATATACCTTTCAAAAAATAAAGTATAATTTATATGATAAAGGTGTATTAAAAATTACTTAAAATAATTTACTAATAAAAATTTATAAAACATAAATTAAAGTTTTAATACACTAATTTATAAAAGTTTTGTGTAATAAAATAACAAAAATTATGCACAAAAATTTGGACTGGGCCACCAATTTATTGAATAGAATAATGCACAAAAGTTTGGACTTCGACCGACAATTTATATAATAGAATAATAAAAAATTGTACATAGTGGACAAAAATCTTGAATCATAGATGGAGGACACGTGCTAAACTTTTAGCCTATGGATGAGGGTTGGAGAGAAGAAGCTCAGGAGAGGATCTGGAAGAACATGTGTCAATTCACCATCTAGATATTTTTTTTATTATATTCATTTCTTAATCGAAGGTACATGCGTCATTTCGCAGGGTTCTAAAACCACTTTTGCTGACAAGGGGTATTAATGTTCAAAATATTCAAAGATTGCATCTGGGTGTAATATACCCAAACCTCAGGGGGTGTCGTTGTAATTAACCCTAAATACAATATAGGGTAATTTAGGTATGTGACCGGTGTGGGCTGGCTATGTGCCCTAGATATTATTGTGCCAAAGAGAGAGAATTGGGGATCAAGAGAGGGAGAGAGGGAAACAGAGAAAGGCAAGAGTATCAGATATCCGGAATCACCATCTCCAGCTTCGTGATCAGAAGGCGACGAAGGCGAGACAACGAGAATCAGAAGAGGTTCTGCAATTTGTGTATCCGTGTATATATATATATATATATTGAACGGTATATGTGTATATATATACTGATGTGTATATGTATGTGTTTATATATATTTTCAATTTGGTATTTTATTTGTTTGATTTGTATATATGTGTGTGTGTATATATATTGATGTGTATGCGTTTCTTCCCCTCCAACTGCTTCGCTTCTATTGAAACCCGAATTCCGGTTTTTTTTATGGGAAAAAAAGGTAGGAAAAGTAAAAAATTATTTAATTAGATATACGGAACCCTCTGTATCTTGAATTATATTTGCATATGTATGTGCAGTTGAATATTGTGTGTGTTTTTTTTAATTTTTTTTCAATTTGATTTTTTTTTAAGAGCAGCGCGATTGATTTAACCACTGGCAACTTGAAGAAAAACAAATCTCTACGATTTGGGTTTTTATTTATTTAATTTTTTTTCACTTTTTGGCAGATATTGTAAAAGGATGGCAGAGGACGCAGAAGAGGTGAAGTCATTTAAAGAACTGGGAGTATGTGATCAATTGGTGGAAGCTTGTGATAATTTGGGCTGGAAAAACCCATCTAAGATTCAGGCTGAAGCTATTCCTCATGCATTGGAAGGTCCTTACATCTGCAATACTCTTATTTCTTACATATCTATATATATCTATAGATTAACAAGCAGTGTCTCCACTCAGAGATATTTGATGGGATTTGTTTCTGGGTTTATGTTTTGACATGTGGTTATAATTTATTGATTTTGGAATTTAGGAAAGGACCTGATAGGACTTGCCCAGACGGGTTCGGGTAAAACCGGAGCTTTTGCACTCCCTATACTCCAAGCCCTTTTAGAAACTCCGCAGGCGTTTTTTGCATGTGTGCTCTCTCCAACACGGTTTGTCATCTGATTTTGTTTTGAGTTTGAGAAGAAAACTAATATTGGAATATGTTTGTTATAACTGGGTATTTTGTATAGATTGTAATGTGCATTTATATAATTCGTTGTTCCCCCCTTTATGCTAGAGAGCTTGCTATTCAGATCGCGGAGCAATTTGAAGCTTTAGGATCTGGCATCGGTGTAAAGTGTGCAGTGGTGAGCTTTCGTTAAATGTTTCGGATGATATATATGTATTTATTATTATTCTTGTATTGCAAATGCTATAGGAGTTCTTGTTTGTTTAGTAATTAGGTTGTAGCCTTATATTGAAAACTCGATTTGTTCTTTTGTTCTTTTCTGTCACTTTAGTTGTAAAAGTCCGCCTCCAACACACGGTATGAATTGTTTATCAGTTGGTTTAATGCCCGGACAATGATCAGACTGACTATTGTTTTTGAGCCCTTGCATGTTGGTGATTTCAGAATTTTGCCTTCCCATTAAATGCTACATTGCGACGACAACCAAATTCTTCACTTGCAGTTTCTTTTGAAGGAAGTTTATATTTTGTTAAACAAATTTCTTGATTAAAGAAAGCCTTCCTGCTAGTAGTGCACATTTTGTACATCGTGTGCATATTACAGCATAGGCGAGGATTGGTGATGCTAGATATATTCTTCCTTAGCTGAAACAAGGATAGAGCTGCTGAAAGTAGAAGAGCAGGGGCATAAATCCATTTAGAGTTGATTAAAATGCCTTCTATATCTTTTGCACTTAGTAATATATGATGCTTCTGTTGAGGGATAATGTGTTATACTGTTTACCAGATAATGATTTTCAGTTTTCCCCCCTCAGCCCTGAGCTATCTAACCTTGTCACTAAGTGGTTTCTGCACTAATTTTTTTTTTTTTTTTTTTGCAGCTTGTTGGAGGGGTAGACATTGTGCAACAGGGCATTGCCTTAGGAAAACGACCTCACATTGTTGTAAGTGCTCTCTAATTTTTCTTCTTCAGCATAAATGGTTGGATTGCTGTATCCACGTATTTTTTTATTTTTCCCTTTCTGTAGTGAACTGCAGCTACAGAACATGTATATGATACACACAGTGTTTTTGAGATCTAGTTCGATTTCAATATGTACAAACACAAAAATGCAGAATGCTCTCTTTTACACATACTATGCGCTTGAGATCTAGTTCAATCTCAAGGTATGGTATGATTGTTGATTACCATAATTCAAACTTTGCAAGGATTGATCATTGACGGGAGTATCTTCACTTATCCACACAAAGATTGCTTGGTACTGGTTATTGATTCCATTTTTGGTCAATGAGAATTCCGTGAGGAGTGGCTCAGTCAACTTTTGGGTCATCTGGCCTGGCGAACGTAATTGTATACTTATTTTTCCTTTTTTATTTTCTTATATAGGGGGTTGATTTTAGGGTTTTCATGCGTGGATGACTACTTGTTTTACTTGCTTTGTAAGTTGGGGTGCTCCGGTGGAGCCTTGACGAGCGTAGATGCACATTTCACTACTACGCGTTTGTCAGAGTAACTTGGAAACTAATTGAGATCTTTTGATGGAGTGAATCTTATACAGGGTCGCTAAAATTTCTCATTTGTTGGGTTATGGGGATTGGGGAGGAATTGCAAATTTATTTTTTTCTTTGATAACTTAAACTTTAGAGGATATAGTTGAGATTGGCTGGGTTGCTTAAGCCCAAATTGGTTTTTCGGCTTCAGCCATTATGTAGTTCTTGGGATGTGTTACCCTTTGAACGTCTTCTTATACATGTTTACTTGTATAAAAATGGGGGAAAAAGCGTAAATTGTAACCTGTTGGAAAAAATTTAGTTAACGTCATGGATTTTGTTCTGCTAGTTTGTTTGGGTTGGATTTCAGCTTGTTGATTATTTTTGGTTGTCATTATGCTTTGTTGCTTCATTTAGGTGGCAACTCCTGGTCGCCTTGTGGATCATCTTTCCAACACCAAGGGTTTCTCTCTTCGCATGCTAAAATACTTGGTAAGTATTTAACATATGCTGATGTGTGCTTTTAGTGCTTCTGTCTCTTTTGTTAGTATTGTAGTGAGCACAGAATATTGTAAACACTGTTGTCTAAAGTCTGAACTGAATTAGTTACTTGTAGTCCATCTTAAAGCTGCAGTATAACTATTACTGGCTCAAGAGGAAAGGGAGCGACTCAAATGCGACCTATGTTTAGTATTAGGAGATACACCACAACATGGGTACAATATTGGACACAATCCTTTGATAGGGAAGAAACTCCTACTGGGGGTTGAAATTAACAACAACCCCCCCCCCCCCCCCCCCGGGGTTGCATTCTTCGGAGAAATTTTAGAACTTTGGGGGGAGATAGTAGTTCTTAGATTCTTGGAGAGTATAGGGCTCTGTTTGTTCCTTGTTCTATGATGCGTTCCTTGTCTGGCCGCTTTTTAGTGTGACCTTAGGAAAACAAAAGAACAAAAAACGAAAGGAAAAAAAAACAAAAATATTATTGGACATTTATTTAAAAGAAACATAAGAAAATTAATAGAAACAAGATACGACATGGGTTAAGATAAATAAAAAAAGTTTCACATAACACATGAACATGTAAAGTTTCCTAAAATAGTAGCACGGATGCTACTACGGTAACTTTGCATTTCTATACCTCGACTTGCAAGAAGTAAAAACGAGTTAGAATAATGTACCATCGATGTATATACATAATAAAATTTGAACATCGCATGGGAAAAAGTTGAAGATATACCTTATATGGTTGGAGAAACAATAGAATAATGAACGTAATTATCCCTGATACGGTGGGAGGTAGTGTGTCGGCCTTTTTGGGAGGGGGATTTGGGCATTCGCCGGTTGATTCCTTTCAACATGGCTCTGTTGGGGAAGTGGCTTTAACGCTTTGTTTATGAGAGGAACCACTTATGGAGGAGAGTGATTGCCGGTCGTTATGGGGAGGACTGGGGTGGATGGTGTTCTGGTGAGGTTCGGACCCGTCGAGGGGTGGGTGTGTGGAATGATATCTGACGTGGATGGGTTTCTTTCGCTCCTTTCTCCAGGTTCAGGGTGGGTGACAACCAACATATTTGTTTTTGGACGGATTAGTGGTGTGGCGTGAGTTCCCTTGCCTCCACTTTCCCTCAGCTCTATCGGATTACGCGTGACCGCCATGCTTCGATTGCCGACTGTTATCACCTTGATACCTATAGGCTTGTATGGGATGTCTTGTTCGTGCGTCATTTCCAGGACTAGGAGTTAGAGCAGGTCACTAGTTTGCTGGAAATTTTGTACTCTCATGTTGTGGGCGTTGGGCATGATGCTTTGATTTAGAATCATTCCCCTACGCGGTGCTTTTCGGTTGCTTCTTTCTTTTGTTGTCTTTCGCTTAGGGCGGAAGAAGATTTTCCTTGAAAGGCGGTCTGGCGCTCTAAGGCCCCCCTTCAAGGTGACTTTTTTCTCTTGGTCGGTTGCTTGGGGCCGCATTCTCACCTTAGATGTACTGAGACAGCAGGGTGTTATTGTGGTCAATCGGTGCTTTTTGTGTAAAAAGGAGGGTGAGTCCGTTGATCATCTCCTTTTGCATTGCCTGGTGGCCCATGGTTGTTGGTGTCTTCTCTTTGCCCTTTTTGGTGTGCAGTGGGTAATGCCAGTGTCGGTTCGTGATGTCTTGGCCGTTTGGAGGAGCGTGCAAGTGGGGTCTCATGTTTGCTCTTTTTGGAGGGTAACCCCACTTTGCCTTTTGTTTTAAGGGTGTTGAGTCCCCAGTAGGGAACTTCAAAGACTTTTTTATTTCGAATTTGTTTTATTGGGTAGAAGGTCGTTATTGTATTTCCATTGATGAGAAGCTAGAGTTTTTTGACTCTCTTGGCTCTTAGGGCCTTGCTCTTTTTGTATATGGGATGCGCTTCCCGTTTGAGCATCTTTTATATTCATACTTATAAAAAAAAAACCTAATTATTCATGGTTGACCCAATTCAAATGTGAGTTTCTTTGAACCCCCAAATATGTTGCGAGGTATTGAAGTTATTATGTAGGGGAGCGGAGAGCAAGGTTTAGTTTTGGGTGTGTTGGGAGGGATTGTGCAAGCATTAGAAAGCAGGAGAGAAAGAAACAGATAAATGATGGGTTGGTGTTGGAGTGGCTAAATTACATCTTGCAATGTCTCGCAAAGTATCCGGTGTCTCGAGTTATGTTATGTATTGGGCAGAAGTGACCAATACATCAGAAGTCAGGGATAATCAATTCTTATCTCGTGTACTGAAAACAGTGGGGACATAAAGAAATATTGAAGTGCTCATGACATGTTCATATTGCATATGAGGTGGCTTGTTCTGCTCTTAGTTAAATGACCTTTGTGTATGCTTGGCAGGTACTAGATGAGGCAGATAGGTTGCTGAATGAAGATTTTGAGAAAGCAATTGATGAAATTTTGGGTGTCATTCCTCGTGAACGGAAGACGTACTTATTTTCTGCTACTATGACAAATAAGGTACATGTATTGACTATATATTCATGTATTTAGCAGTTCATTCTTGTCCTTTCGATTGGTCTTTTGTGTGATTTGCTTATTTCCTGTTGTAAGTTCAAGATCCTATTTTGGGTGTCATTCCTTGTGAACAGAAGACATTTATTTTCTGCTACTATGACAAATAAGTTACATGTATTGACTATATATTCATGTATTTAGCAGTTTTTTCTTGTCCTCTTGATTGGTCTTTTGCGTGATTTGCTTATTTGCTGTTGTAAGTTCAAGATCCTATTGCACCTGATACCTTTACCAAAGCAGCAAATTAATTATTGATAAATGATCTTCTGTTTTCCAATTCAATTATAATCTGTTGGACATCAATTAAAAAAATTAGCAATGGTTCTATAACTATTTGTAAAGAAAAAATATTTTTTATTGTTAAAGTTCTGGGGAAACTGGTTTCTGAAATTGTATTTTTCCAAGAAAAAAGAAAAGGAATCTCTAAAGGTCCCTAAAGCTTCTTCTTTTTGGCATAAAAGTCATCAGAATTGTAAATCTCCCCCTGACCCATTTCTGTTTAAAATAGGATATTCTTGTGCATTACTAGAGGTGGAATTGCATGAAGTTGTTTCATTACTTTGGTTGAAAACAGATGCCTTGAGCTAATTGGAAGCAATTTGATAAACAGGTTAATATAGGGGTACTTGATGAAGGCATTCACTTGTTCTGTTAAACAGCAAATATCACATATCTTCACTTCTTTCAGGACATGAGTTGTACCATATGGTTTTTTTCTTGGCATATCTGCATTATCATATGTATTCTCTTTTATGAACTCCTTGTTCACCTGCCTATGAATTTCTGTGTTCACTCCACCTTATTATCCATGAACTTGCAACATTGTACCCTTATTTGATGTGGGAGTTGTTCCTTCATACTTGAATAGGGTTGTTATGCACTCAATCAGTCACAATGTGTCATAATTGTGTTTTTTCATCCATGTCATGTGTCTCTCGTGTCCACTATCCCAAAATTTGTCAAAATTGGTTTGGGTGCCTGATAGCTTACTACAATGGAGACGAGGCCTTGTTTTTTTAGGGTGTTAATTATTTGAGATAGGACATACTGCTTATGGTATCTTGAATGTTTTGCTCGCTGGAAGAATATTTAAACAGTTAGAAATCAAGTTCTCGTGTTCTAAACAAAGTAAGAGGCAAATAATTGTAATCTGTAAGAGGCTAGCTAGTAACATGCATATGTTCAAAATCATTGGAATTGGAAATGTGTCTCTTCAGTCCTGTAAACAGGCCTAAAGTAGGATTCTGGATGTAAAAGTACTCCCTTAAGCTTGTTTGGGATGGTAAATTGGCATTGGCCACCGATATAACTACACGCGCGAAACAAAACGAAAATAAACAACCAACAAGCGAGTTGCTGAGTTTTGCCAACTTCAGTAGACCCTCTGTAAGTTGTTCCTGTTAACCCTGGTTTTGGAAATAAATTATTTAGACTGCTAGTTCAACTACAACAGGACTACAGGACACCCCATAGTCCTTATCATATTACGTGTTTCCTAAAGGAAGGGGAAGTGTTGAACAAATCCTGTTGGGACACACTCCCCTTTTGCGCGCTCTTTTTTATACATCCTATTGATCACATATGTATATGTATATGTTTAGTTTTGGTTATATTTATCCTTTGGTATCTACTCTTTCCTTTGTACACATGAAGTCCCAGTTTGCACTATTTTATATCTTATATACTATTTTCTTATAAAGCTGGTGAAATTATCTTCCGAGTCTTGTGTGCCATGTGCCATAATTCAAAGGATGAATAATAGTATGTATAACGATTATTCATGTCAGCTTCTACTCTTACCATGTTCCATACTTAAATTTTTACACTATCATTCGTGATCACATAGGGTACCCACAGTAGTGGCACATCATGAAGCACTCCACGTTTCAAATTATACAACATACTCACTGTTTTTGTATCTCAGAAATGGATAGAGAGGTAGGAATTTATCAAAAGAACTGCACTACTGAGAAGTTTAGTTTTTTGAGGAAGCATTAGCGATTTTGCATCTTCTTTCAGTAAATCCTATACTTGTCCAATATAGAAATACATGGGTTATAAGCAGGATATCACTCCGCAAAGAAATAAGAGCTTGGCACAGGGAAAATGGGAAACAAGAAAAAAAGTGCAGATTTTTAATCGTGCATTACTGCATCAGTAATTGAGCTGTTAGTCTTGTAATTTGATCTGATAGAAGCAGTAAAGATACCTTATATACTGCTCATCTGTTAGTTCCCTTCTTACTCATACTTGTTTTTGGGTAAATTGGTGTCAAAGAAGAAAAGGTAATAAAGGGCTGAATTTCTGACCAACTTACGATTCCATTGATGCAGGTTAAAAAGCTCCAAAGGGCCTGTTTGAGGAATCCTGTGAAGGTGTGATGAATAAAACTTACTAACATGCCTCTTTATTACTTTATTGCTTTTGAAGCTGTAGCTAAAGCCAATCTATTGTTGCTTTCAGATTGAGGCTGCATCTAAATATTCGACTGTTGATACACTGAAGCAGCAGTATTGCTTTATCCCTTCCGACCACAAGGTTTCCTTCTTCCATGGGATCACACTAGTCTTTAAGATTTTAGCATGAGTCTAAATCTGTGCCTATTAATGCGGTTGGTTATTACTCAAATGGAAATGTAACTTTAATGATCAGGACGATCTTTTATGGAAGAGGTTAAAGGTTCACATAATATATTCGAATTGTATCTTACTTACCTCAGAATAGTAATTGTATTGATAACCATATCCCCGATCCCGTTCTCCTTATAGATAACAAAGCGTAGGTAGTGAAAGCATTTACAATTCAGTAGAAGTTTGAATGCTATTCACATAAAGTAATACTTCTAAAGAGTATTGAATAAACTAAACATGAGTAATGTTTTAACCGGATGTGTTGAGTTACCAGATTTCACACATAAAACAGTTCATTGAAAAGTAAAAGAATAATTTTCTTATGGTTTGTGGTTTACAAGGTTGTAGTGGTACCTTGCCCCCACTCCCACCCACACCTCCACAACAAACAAACAACCAAACAAAAGCAGCACACTGCAGACAAAAAAATGAGCCTCTAGACACTAGTGTGTAGAAATGACGTAATTGCAAAAAAATAGTAATAATTATTAAAAGATAGTTCTAAAGTATCCGGCTTTTGTGTCAAGGTGTAATAACATGCCACTTTCTGAAGGTAACATTTGTGTTCAAGTGTGTGTGTGTGTGTGTCACGACCTGTAAAATGTAACACTGAAATATTTTTCTAGTTAACTGGAACGCTGGGTACTTTTGGGCCCCAAACATGCATTTAATACAGGGTTGAAGCAAAATTTTCCTTCATGATGGATATCTCCATTTCATTTGTGTAGTAGTATGCTTCTTTAGTGCTAAATTCATATTTTTTATTTGCTACAGGATTTCTATCTTGTATACATACTGACTGAGATGTCTGGAAGCACGTCAATGGTTTTCACTCGGACATGCGATTCAACTCGCCTTTTAGCTCTAATCCTTCGGAACCTTGGCTTAAGGGCCATTCCAATTAGTGGTCAAATGACCCAGGTATATAGTTGTCTTCTATGCTGGATTTGACCAAGAACTTCTGCATGGTTTTCCTTTATACACTTCGTGCTTGTTTGGCTAAGGAGTGGAGCCATGGTTTTGGGTTTGGTTTCAAAAAATTGGCACCAAACCCATGTTTGGCAAATGGAGTCAAAATTTGGAGCCGACACTGTAGCTGAACCATGGTGCAACTTTTGTGAAGGAATGAGCCAAAATTTGGAATCAAATTTTTGAAGGTTCATGGTTTTGGTTTTGGTACCAACACTGTAGCAAATTTATTTTTGATATTAATAAATTTCGAAAAATTAAATATTCTGAAAAATTAAATATTTATGAAAAATAAATATTTCGAAAAATTAAATATATTAATATATTATAATATTAATATATTAAAAAATATTAATATTAATATATTTTAATATTATAATATTAATATATTTTAATATATTAATATTAATATTTATGAAAAATTAAATATTTCGAAAAATTAAATATATTAATATATTAAAAAATATTAATATTAATATTAATATATTTTAATATTATAATATATTATAATATTAATATATTAATATATTTTAATATTATAATATTAATATTTTTTAATATATTAATATATTTAATTTTTTGAAATATTTAATTTTTCATAAATATTAATATTAATATATTATAATATATTTTAATATATTAATATTAATATTTATGAAAAATTAAATATTTCAAAAAATTAAATATTTTAATATATTAATATATTATAATATTAATATATTAAAAAATATTAATATTAATATATTTTAATATTTTAATATTAATATATTAATATATTAATATTAATATTTATGAAAAAATAAATATATTAATATTAATATTTATTAATAAATAAAATGTGAAACCCATATATTAATATATATTAATATTTATTTAATAAATATTAATATTTATTTAATAAATATTAATATTTATTAATATTTATTAATAAATAAAATGTGAAACTCATATATTAATATATTTTAATATATTAATATTAATATTTATTAATATATTAATATTCAGAATTTCAACCCATACCAACTCTACCAAACATGGTTTGGTTTTTCAGCATCACTTTTTCTCACACCAAAACCATATGCACCAAACATGGTTTGGAACCAAAATAAAACCACACTAACTCCAACCACTCCAACCCAACTCCAACCAAACCAAAACCAAAAACCAACTCCACACCCTCTACCAAACATGCACTTCATATCAAGTCACTGTAATTACTCTTTTTTTCTTATGCCAAATTCATCCTCATGTCCATGAAAACTTGTTGCAGTCCAAACGACTTGGTGCCTTAAACAAGTTCAAGGCAGGAGAGTGTAATGTTCTTATCTGCACTGATGTTGCCAGTAGAGGACTTGATATTCCTTCTGTGGATATGGTCATCAATTATGATATTCCGTCGAACTCAAAGGTTCGACTTCTTCCAATATTTTGAAATGCAAGTTTTGACATGTATTTTCAGGCCAAACCCATTGCTCCTTTTCTCTAGTCTTTACAGTTGTTCCTTTATGCAGTTTGTTTTCAGGTTTTAGTCCGATTTATTGTTTTGTTTTATTTTGATACATTTTTAGTCCTGTGTATGTTTTGACTTCTGCTGTTTTTTAGCCTTAGTTTAACAATGAAAGATCTAGAGACCTCTTAAACAATGAAACTTACCTGGTTTCAGTCAGAGTCCCATTGGTGTGGATACTATAAATCATGTATTGGGTTTTTGACAACTAGAGGCTTTTTCGATCATATTAATTAACCAGATTGGATCATGCTTGAATGGCCTATTGTTATTTATCACAGTCATTGATAATACTTCAACTGACACCTGGATTATATATTTCAACTCTAATCTCTCTCTCTCTCTCTCTATATATATATATATATATTTTCCTAAAGTTGTTACATTCTTTCTTATTTCTGTCCCCCCCCCCCCCCCCCCCCCCCCCCCCCCCCCCCCCCCCCTCTACATGTGCTCTGTATATGCTATGATATTAAATTCGTTCTTAGTTCTGTTATTATGAACAACTCCTCCCCCCTCCCCCTTCTATCACTCTCCCTCCCTATCCTTTTGGCAAAACATAAAAATCAGTGAAAGTCATGTTCTATTCATCTAAGTTACCAATTTATGGAAAGATATTGTAATTCTTGCTTGATATGACTAGTCTTAATTTGCCTATCCATGGGATGGCCTATAGGATTATATACATCGAGTTGGAAGAACTGCTCGGGCAGGACGATCTGGTGTTGCAATCTCTTTGGTGACTCAGTATGACTTGGAGTGGTATATGCAGATAGAGAAACTTATAGGTAAGCAACTTTTGCTATAATAGCATGGTAATCTATACTGGGGATGTATTCTTAAGACTAACCTTTATGTCTTTTATTGTTTTTTTCTGTTTCAGGTAAACAGTTACCTCAGTTTCCATCTCAAGAAGAAGAAGTTATGTTATTATCGGAACGGGTATTGGAGGCGAAAAGAATATCCCTGATGGTATTAATTTTTAACTTCTCATTTTTATATTTGTTTAATTTTTTTACCTCCAAACTAAGAGTCTTTTTTTTTAGCAATATGGATTGAACCAATCAATCTCTAGTTTTACGCAGGGGTAAGTGGATAATTTTAACTTTTTTATAAATTGATCTAGCCTTTTGAATTGATGAACTTGTATTGAAGCCACAAACATTGGAGTGTAAGAATGTCCTCGGCTAGGTTGGAAGCTACATAGTGCTAATCATAGTTTTTATGTCATCCTGTCATTTTGAACGGTTATTCCATTAGAACAGTTGGCACTTTACAGGAATATAATACTAGAAACCGAACATCTTTGAAGGCTACCATTAAAACCTTGGAAAAAGGCATTAGTGGTTCACTACTTAACAAGTTCAATATTTGAAGATTGTATCATAACTCATCAGTTTTATCAGTTCTTGTAATGCTTACATCGATATGATTTTGGCCATTTTTATAATTAATACATGAGACTATATGAGACCTCATGTGTGATAGCTCTTGTATGGTCTTTAATATATTATCAATAATATCGCAATTTCTTCATCTTGCACCAGTCAGCCCCACCTCCCATATGTTCTCTATAACTGAGTGTAAAATTACAGGAAGGATCAATTTTTCGGATGTTACAATCACTTTAGTGGCGCGGTTCTGTTCTCTTCTAAAATCTCAATAAATATGTTATTTGAACTTGGGTGTAAGTGTCCTTTACACTTGGGGGGGGAATATGGTGCCTGTTATTGTGGAATATAAAGTCGATATTATCATATATTGCTGGAATGGTTATAAATTAGAATGTTGTAAGATATGGGAGGAAACCTTCGGTTTTTCCCCTCAACAGTGTGAAAATGCCCTGCAAAATAAGAGAACGATTTGTTTTGTCTCTTGGCTTACGATTTGTTATCATTTAAAATTTAAGAATCATATTTAACGGTCAATATGAAAAGTGAGTATGTTTATCTTGCTCCCTAGGGAGCAAGAGATCATTACTCTCTCTCTCTCTATATATATAGATATATATTTGTGTACTGTTTGCATGCGTCTTCTGTTTTGGAATTCAAGGGGATTTAACCCTACAAAGTTCTGTTCCTGACTGTTTTAATACCCCTTGTGCCTTATTAATGTTTACGTACTTTTTATAAAGTAGTGTTTACTTAGCCTTGTATCTCAATGTTTCTGATTTGTCACGTGCAATTTCTTTTTTCGAAATCTCTTAAACCTCTGCAGAGAATTAAAGAAACTGGGGGCAGGAATAAAAGAAGAGGGCGAGGAGATGATGGCGATGAAGAAATTGACAGATATGATGCAAAAAGACCAAAAAAAGAACGGAACGGGAAGTTTTCTAGTAAGAAGACCAAAAAAAGATGATGCAAGGGATTCTTTGCACAAAATTTTGTTAAATTTTATTATGCTTTTCTGGTAGGAAAATTGTTTCAAACATCATATGGTATTTTTGGTTATGATATACAACTTTATATGTATTCCTGACAATTTTTTGGGCAGTTAATGCAGAGTATTTATTTATGCCAAAACTTACGAGAACACTCTTTATGTACATTAGCTAGTAATGGTGGTAATGAACATGAAATTTGTTAGGGTTTTTACACTCATCCAAGAACAAAACTAGGGTTTGCTAACCCTATTCACCAAACCACGAACACTTGCAAATCAGAAAACGCACAAACATACATCAAACACAATTGACACAAAGATATATACGTGGTTCAGTCAAAACCGGCTTACGTTCACAGAGTTCACTGTTTCACTATAATCAAAGAGAGGATTATAAGGAGATGATCTGCACATGCACATGCACACACACACATGCAGTGTATACTCACGCTTGTATCACCGGAATAATATAAATCTATATTATTTCTAACTCTCACCAAGAAGAATCTCAAATCTATATCTTTTCTTGTTCTCTAATAATCTTGTGTTTCTGTCCCACTTTTTTGTCAAACACATACAATAGGAATCACCCATGTATTTATAAGAGAGACTAGAGTGTAAGACAAGTCAATAGGAATTAAATCTCAATCAGAATTGGAGTATTTAAAGCCTTACTTAAAAATCCCGTACCCGGACCACCGAGTACTCGGTGAGGTTTCTACCGAGTACTCGGTGAATGCGCAATGGTGCGAGAACTCGCACACGCCTCTGGAAGAAAATCCAATTTTTGCCTATCGAGTACTCGGTTCGGTGGGTTCTTCATAACAATTTTGCTTTTTGACTTCTTCTTCTCCAATTCTCTTCTCGATTCTCGAGGAAATGAGTCATTAACTAACAATCTCCCACTTAACAACTTTTCATCCATCAATCAACTCTATCAATGATAAGTGCTTCTAAAGATGCTTTCATTCCTGTCTTCAATCTTGAAGACCCACTAAAGTTGTGCACAACTTCAGTTCATCTGTTTTCACCACTTTGGTCAATACGATCATGCTGATAGCTCCCACTCCATGAGCAAAATCAAGCCTTTTACAGAACCTGTGACTTCTATTGCGTCTGACCGCTCTGTCTTATAACCACTGTCGCCTCTTACTTCGCCTTGCAAACTTTGTCGCGTCTGTCTTCTTTTTTCCTTTCATTGAGAAACTTTTTGGTTGCTGCATATTAAACTCCTCCTCTAGGTCACCTTGGAGGAAAACAGATTTGTCATCTAACAGCTCTAGATGCAAAACTTCTGCTTCAACAATGTTTGAGTGAATGGTATTTTCACAACCGAAGAATGGTGAGTTTTCTTCCCTACCGGTAGCTCAGTTAACTTCCATTTCTCGATGGAGATAAGGGATTTCTTCTCATCTTTCATCACAAGCTCCCACTAACTCGTATCTGCTGCACTACATGTTTCATCATCACAATCAAATTCATTTACATCCGCGAGCAACAAATAATTCAGGTATCTCTGATTTTGCATATGCGATCGTAAAGTCCTCATAAACATAGAATTATGAGTCGGAGACTGCGGTGTATCAACCTGTTGAAAATTGCCATCTGCAATCTGTTCTTCTGACTGAGGACTTTCATTGTCTACAACATCTTCTATCTCAACATACATAGGATTATTCCGTGATTTACTGCTCCATATCTCTTCTGGTATTATGTGCTCCAATGATACTGATGGACCATGATTCATAAGATATGCTGTTGTACTGACTGTTTCTGCTCATAATTGTTCCAGCAACCTTGCTTGAATGCGCATGCTTCTGGCTATCTCAGTCACTTTCCGGTTCGTACTTTCTGCTACCCCATTCTGTTGTAGTGTACTTGGAACAATCTTCTCTAATATGATATTGTTCTCATAGCAAAAGTTCTTGAACCCGGAGCCTTCGTTTTTTCCACCAAAGTCGGATCTCAATCTCTTTTCCTTCAACCCTATCCCCTTCTCTACCATGAATTTCCATTTATTGAACAAATCGTACACCTGAGATTTATGTTTCATGAAGTAAACTCATATCCTCCTGGAATGGTTATTAATGAAAGTCACGAAGTAGGATTTTCCGCCAAGAGATGAGAAAGAGATGAGACAGTTGCTGCCCCCCAGACACCCATGTGAACTAGCTCAAGCTTCTCCACTGTGAGACTTTTGTTGTTGCTCTGAAAACTAAACCTCTTTTGCTTACACTCACAGAAGTCGATGTCAATCGATTTCACTGGTAGTTTTTCCTTCGAGAGCATAACCGCGAGCTCTTTTTCACTCATATGACCAAGCCTCTGGTGCCACAAGTTGTGATCCTCCTTGCCTTCTGCAACTGCAATCATTGTGCTAAAATTGGTGGTTGTGTAGAGCGTACCTTATTTCTTTCCTTGTGCTATAGTCATAGCCCCTTGGAAACTATCCGTTTATCTTCATTGAAAGTGATCACATAACCTTCACTCGCCAACTGGCCTATTGAGATTAGGTTCTTCCTCAAGTCTGGAATGTGTCACATTTATCAGCTTCCATATCGATCCGTTGAGTCTGATATGTACTTCACCCTTGCCAACAACACTGCAGGGCTGATCGTCATTTAGATGAACCTCGCCAAGGTTACCAAGTGCATAGCTCTCAAAGAGCTCTCAACTTGAGGTGGTATGATATGATGCTCCAGAGTCCAAGACCCAAAACTCTGTCTTGCTCTCCAAATAGTAAATCAACGCATCATCTTCTGAGACAAAATTCGCTTCAGTCTTGTCATCCGCTACACTCTACGGGGATCTGCATTGGCCTTTGTAATGACCAAGTTTGCCATAATTCCAACACTCAATCGAATTTCGAGACTCCTGTCTCGACTTGGAACGACCACGTCTATTACTTCAGCCTTTTTTTTTGTTCGAACCTCTGTCTCTAGTGTCAACATTCAATGTTGAGCCACTATTAGAAGAGTCTGACGTTTGTATTTTGATCTCTTCTGTGAGTACCATACTCACCACAAAATCATACTGTAACTGTTCTGTTCCTGAAGAGTTACTGATTGCAACCTTTGTGGCGCTCCAACTCTCTAGCAATTGGCTTAAAAGAAAAGTTGTTTTCATCTTGCCAGTGATTGATATATCAATTGATTCCAAATGCTCAACAATTTCATTAAGAAAACTGAGATGTTCAATGACCTTCCCATTCTCGAACATTTTCAGATTCACCTATCTAGTGATGAGATGTACCATATTCGCTCCAGACGGCTGTTTGTACATGCTTGCAAGAGCATCCATGAGAGACTTCGTTGTCTTCTCACTCTTGATGTTGAAAGCAACGAACTTTGACAACGTTAGTCTGATCGTCTCGAGAGCCTTTCGATCCAGGATTTTCCAATCCTCTTCTTTCATCGATTCCGGCTTCTGCCCTTTCAATGGTAAATACAAATTCTTCTGGTATAACACATCCTCAATTTGCATCTTCTAAAAGGTAAAGTTTGTACCGTCAAACTTCTCGATCATACCTGTCTTTTCTTCAGCCATTGTTCCCATTGAGCCTATTCGAGGTGTTTGGAGTCGAATCATGTAAATCCGATCATACGGTTGCGTCTGAAATGATCCAAAACCTTAAGAACGCTTCTTGCTGATGACGTGGTTGTCCCTGATAACGTGGCACTGACGTCACTACTGAACTGACCGAGTACTCGGTAAACACTCCTTTGTGTACTCGGTGACTCTTCAAGCGTGTGAGGGCGCGTGTGACTTCCTCTCGTGATGGGCTTTATAGCCTCGACTTCGTCTTGACGAGATGAAGCTCCTGGTATGGTTGGTTTATGATTTCGTGCAAGTTGATCCTACGAATATGGATCAGAACGTATGGCTTCAAGTATTGCTTCAACCTGAAGCTCTTATACCACTTGTTAGGATTTTTACACCAGCCCATGAACAAAACTAGGGTTTGCTAACCCTATTCACCAAGCTACAAACACCTGCAAATCAGAAAATGCACAAACACACACCAAACACAATTGACACAAAGATATATACGTGGTTCAACCAAAATTGACCTACGTCCACGGAGAGCACCGTTTCACTATAATCAAAGAGAGGATTACAAGGGGATGATCCGCATATTATACACACGCACACACACAGTGTATACTCACGCTTGTATCACCGACATATATTATTCCTAACTCTCACTAAGAAGAATCTTAAATCTGTATCTCTTCTTGTTCTCTCACAATCTTGTGTTTCTGTCCACTTTTTTTGTCACACACATACAATAAGAATCACCCATGTATTTATAGGGGAGGCTGGAGTGGATGACAAGTCAATAAGAATCAAATCCCAATCAGAATTGAAGTCTTTAAAGCCTTACTTAAAAATCCTGTACCTGGGCCACCGAATACTCAGTGAGATTTCTACCGAGTACTCGGTGGCCCAGGTACGAGATTTTTAAGGAAGGCTTTAAAGACTCCTACTCGGTGAATGCGTAATGGCTGTGCAATGGCGCGGGAACTCTCACACGCCTCTGGAAGAAAATCCACCTTTTGCCTACTGAGTACTCGGTGGTTCTTCACTGCAATTTTGCTTTTTGACTTCTTCTTCTCCAATTCTCTTCTTGGTCCTCGAGGAAAGGAGTCAGTAACTAACAAAATTGACTCAAGGCTGGCAGGTGATGGAATGGATGTTAAAATATTGCATATGGTATCAAATTTATTGCATTTGATATTTTACTAATTATATCCTATCATTATTTCTGACTTTTAACCTTTTTTGACGATTGAGAAACTATTTTATGGTTGTGGTCAATTATAACTTGACGTACTAGCAATTTAGCATATATATTTTTATAACTCCACGTATGAGCATATACATTTGGTTGTGTCTCATATCATGTAGTCTGAGACCATGAAAAAATTATGTGGAGAAAAATGTTGATTGGTAAATAAAAGTGTTGATTGGTAAAACAAAGTTGTTGGGATGATCAAAATATGCACGGGTCTTTCTATACTATGAGTAGTGCTGCAAACGAGTTGAGCCGAGTTTTGAGATGTCAAAGTTTAGTTCATTTAGTTAAACACATAAGCTCGAGGCGAGCACTAGATTTAACTAGTCGAGCCGGAACTTGCTCATGAACGACTTGATTCAGTTGTAATATATATTCCTCTAACAAAGTCATTTAGCTTGAGTTGTTACATGTTTGTTCTTAACATACTATCATTTTTCGAACACCAATTCCTTTGTTCTTGTTTATTTTCCTTTATCAATATTTTTTTTTTATTAATGAAAACTTTTCAAAATTGATTCTTACGCAATAACCATATCAATCATATAATTCTCCATAATGTTCTTTTCAATTTGAACACATTCTTTTGTTGAATATGAGATAATTTTACTATTTAACTTAAAACAAGTCTGTTCATGAGTTTAGCGAGCTGAATCCAGCAATGTTCAAGCTCGGCTTGTTTACTAAACGAGTTTAAGAATTGTGCTCGGGTTCAACTCATTTACTAAACGAACAAGCTCGAATCGAGCTCTTAATGAGCCGAGCCCGAGTCTACTTACGAACGACTTGATTAATTTGTAGGCCTAACTATGAGACTTATTTTTCATTTATCATCTATTAGACAACAAAAATTTCCTTGAAAGGTAAATGGAAAATGTTATAGTTAATTATCCATTAGCCCATTTTGATTTGTCTTGTTGAAATAAAACTTCATTAGAAAAAAAAAAAAAAAAAAAAGATCATGGACGTTACTCATTCATTAGGGAAATGCTTGTTTTAGGTAATGCAAGGAGAAATTTTCTTTATGTAATTTAATTAAAAACTTACATATATCCTAAAATTTTAATAGTATTATTATAATTATATTTTTTAAAATTTTAAAAACCATACAGATCTATAGTCATGAATATTTTTTAAAATTTATAAAATTATTTTAAATTTAATTATATATATAAATTTTAAAAAGGAAGTTTATTATGTAAACAAGTACTATCGATTCCTGGGGATCTATGTAGTACAATTGAACACGTATGGCCTCATTAGGAAATATTTCAATAAAATGAATATTCTGACAGTGAGTTGACTCGGCCTAATAAGGATCAAACTTCATTGTCCTTTTGATCTTCGACTCAGCCACGTGTAACTAGGGCAGAGTACAACACAAAATCGCTGAACCGCTTCGGAATCAAAGAGGGCAAAAAGCAAAGCCGGCGAAGAAGCTGACGATACATACACACACACACATATATATATATAACTTTCTTTCTTCTATACATACACACACACACACACATATATATATATATATATTGTATTCTTTGATTCTGAGAGTACACAACAAAGATGACAAGATCAGGAAAGAAGAGGCAGAAGAAAGGCGAGCAACTGCAAAACCCTAGCACAGCCACCGTCCCCAAGAAAGGGGCACCAAACCCTAGAATCGTGGAAGCCACTCGGATTCGGATATCCAACATACTACATGACTTCCGTTCATCAGATGATGAAGGTAAATCACAAACCTCGATCGATTTCTCATTCATGTTTTCTTCGAATTTATGCTATGACTTTCACTTTTCTCTGCATTCTTGCATTTACATTGCTGTTTTATAGTGTATTTCTGTTGTTATTTTCTGTGTCTATTACAACAAAGTCTGTTCATTAGTGTGTTTGTGCCTTTTTTTTAATTTTTTTTATTAACTTTTATCGTTCTGCGTTTAATTACTGGGTCAAAATTTAATTCTTGATACATGGTTTGGCAATACACATTTCAATATGATTTGGAATTAAAGTTCTGGCCAGCTGTGTGATGGAAATTATATATATATGTGAAGTATATTTTATTGATCCTTTTCTGTTAAACGGTGTGCGTATTTTGAACCCATTTTATTGTATTTCTATTTTGGCTGTATGCTTCCATTTTTGGGTATTAGTTAGATTGATATGCTTTAATCAATTGAAGGGTATAACTATTAACAAGTATGATACTTTAGGGTATGCTATGTCTAAGCTGCTTGCCCTCACTAAGAAAAAACAGAAATCCCTCCCCGTATGTGGGCCTCCTTGATGCGCTGAATACAAGAAAGCCAAGAAAAGGATATTCAATAAAAAACATGCTTTCCCTCCTGTATGGAACTCATCATTTATTCTATTTCTAGTTTATGTGTCTATCACTATCGTCCAAGCACGGGAAAGGATATTCAATTAAAATCACGCCTGACCAAAGCATGTTTCCCCTCCCCTATATGGAAGTCATCAATCGGTGTATTTCAGTTCTTGTGTCCGTTGCTGTCATCATATTCTGTCTCAATTGCCTATCCGTTCCTCTCATGAATCGGCAGATGAGGGGAAGTTCCCTACCAGTAGCTTCCAAGACTTAAGATTGACCTCCTCAAGTGTCAGATATGAATGTTTTATGAATTCTTTAAGGGGCTAGTTACTTTTCCGAAGTTCGCTTTTACTTGCCAACAAAGTGGACTGAAGGAACTGACGTAAGAGATAATTATCCGAAGTTCACTTTTTTACTTGCCAAAAAAGTGGACTGAAGGAACTGGCGTAAGCATTTATCTCTCCAATACAAATGTCAAGAAATGGATTCCTGGTGTAAGTGAAAAAAATGCCTTTGATTTCTCTTCTAAGCCTTGGTCCTATTTATAGTATCAGTTTGGTAGCATATCGAAACTCATGTTTTTATTAACCAACAATACTTCCTAGAGGTGGTTGAGTAGGTATCATGATACCTTAACTGCCAATAATAGCTTTCTGAATTGTGTTTTTTATTATGCTGGGTTGGATATTAATATGGAGTTATAATTCTGGAGGATCCTTTTAAATCGGATCAAGGCAAGGATGAGGACTATAATAATTGAATATGGGGTTATAATCAGTATACGTGAGTTGAGCATCTCTAATCATCTAGAGAGAAATTACTTGGGAGAAAAAAATTAATGATTTTCTCGATTTAGGGTTTACACCTAACCAACTGTGTGTTAATGTTCATCAAGAAAAATAAAAAAGATCATCAATCTAAAGTTGTAAAATTCAAAGCAAACAAAGGCGAGTAATCACTGGAGAAGCAGCTTCGCGAGGATAAATGCAGTTGATGAGGGGACAGATTATTGGGAGAAAGTTTGGCATCAACTGTGTCATAGAGGAAACTAAGGTTTTGAGGGTTACTGAACTATTAACCGAGTTATAATATCTTTTTTTGAGTGTGGATTGTTCATGACTAGACTAGGCCTTTTGGTTTTTCCTTTTTGGGTTTCATGTAAAAATCCTGTCTCTCTGGAATGCTCCACTTTACATTTTGCTAATTGTTGACTGGAATTGAAAATAAAGTACAAGCTAATAATAATTCTGCACACAATATCTATCTAGAACATGAAAAATATTTTCAGAGTTTTGAAAAGTTAATTTGGATCAGAATAACTGCGAGAAGACCTATTCGCCTCCCCCGTTAGGTTAGATCTACGGCACACTTCAATGTATCAGAATTTTGGGTAAGGGCGTAACTCAGTCAGTCTTTTTATTCATATATTTTGTTGCATATGTTTCTGTTATACTTCTGGAAATGTTGTGATCTCTTCCCACCCCGGAATTTCATCCATTTGAATAGAGTCCAAGGTGCTTTGAGGCAACTCAGAAGCACTTAAAAAACCTTAGCTTGCAGGATATCAAAACCTTAGTAGTTTCTGATTGATGCATTGTGCACAGAGCAGTGGACACACAATATTCTGTGTTTTGTGACTTCATGCCAACTGCTGCACATTTTGAGATACTTCTAGAAATGTATTGCAATTAATTCTGCCTCCAGTATGATTTTTTTTTGGAAAAGATTTTGGAAAAAATCAAAGCCTAAGTGTCTTATTGAGAATGCTGTTAATGCAGTTTACACATTTGAAGCCAGCATGACAAATCATGAACGTGCAGCGGTGCATATATTATGCAGGAAGATGGGTATGACGTCCAAAAGTTCTGGGTGAGTTTTGGTGGTGATTTCACAATGTTGTTATTTTGTTAATGTGAATATATAACAGTCAATTTTTCGTCACCACTGGAATTGAGGTTAGTGATTCCCACTTTGTTGCTAATGTCAGCATTGTTACTTATTAGTTAGGCAATGATATCTTTCCCCATTCCAATATAGTTATGAGCTTGACCTTGTGTAGGTGTGAGAGTCAGCGTTGCGTATCTGTTTACAAAAATAAAAGGGAAGTGGACAAGAAGACCGAGAAAGAAAATCTCACTTCTTTAACATTTTCAGAAACGGCAAAAGAAGTATTACAGGACTTATTTACTCGGTACCCACCCGATGATCAAAAGGTGGTTGAGGAAATGATTGGGAAACATAGTGGAAAATTGGATAAAAGACATAGAAAGAGAGATGATATCTTTTGCCGACCTTCAATGAACAAGGATGAAATAGCGAAGAAAGTGGAATCACTTGCTTCTAGAGTAGAAAAGTCCCCGAAACTGACAGAGGTTCTGCTGGCTTATCATATTGAGTTTTGAGTTCTAGATTTCTTTGATAAATTACTACTACCCATGCTATTTTGCTGTCAAAGTAGTGTGTGTACGAGTGTAAAGGTGAAGGTTTCTAAAGATTTCACGCATTGCAGATTATTCAGCAGAGGTCCAAGCTTCCAATTGCATCCTTCAGGGATCTCATTACATCCACTATAGAATCCAATCAGGTTGTTGCCAGTGTACTTTATATGTTAGTATATTACTTCTGCTTCCTGAATTGCATATTGCATCTGCTAAGAGACTGACTTAAGACTTATACTGATCCCAGAAACAGTAGAGTTTTTAAAACTAAGCTATATTAGAATGCATCACTTTATATCAGAAACAGTGGAATCTTGAATATATTATTTGGGAGCTGTGGTAATGACCTAAACCCCTTGACCGTAACCCTAGGCTCTGATAGAGAGTACGTCCAAGATCCATGAGGGGAGGCCTAAGCCTCTAATTGAATCCCTCAGGGATTGCATTACATCCACAATAGAAACTGATCTGGTTCTTTTGAATTACTTTACATGTTTTTATTTATATTGATTTTACCTCTAAATTGCATTGTCAGGCTAAGAGACTGACGTAAGTCTCAGATTGATCCTAGTAATGTGGAATGCAGGCACTATACTCTCTAAATTTTTATCTTTCTTGATAAGTAAGTATTTTATAAAAGAAAAAGCACCCAAACGGGGAGTGCGTCCCATGAACAAAAGCCCCTAGGGGCCAAGAGAACCCAAAAATTCTATTTTTTCCTCTATAAATTTACAACTCCAACCATCCACCCAATAAAACAAACTAGAAATAAACATGTCTTTAATCACCCCCGAGGGAGACTCCACGCCCTCAAAACAACGTCTATTGCATTCCAACCAAATGCTCCACCAAAGGCAAAGGGGAGCCACTCTCCAAAAGGGCCGGGCGTGACACTCAATCTGTACACATCTCCAAGATACCAAAACATCGCGAACTGATGCCGGCATCACCCACCGGATGCCAAAGAGACAGAAAATAAGACTCCAACAGTCATAAGCAATCGGACAATACAAAAGAAGGTGATTGATAGATTCCCCATCTTTTTTACATAAGAAACACCGATTGACCAAAAACATGTCTTGCCGTCCCAAGATATCCAATGTGAGGGTGCGACTCCAAGCCGCCGTCCACGTGAAAAACACAATCTTGAGAGGGGCCTTTGTATGCTAGACCGCCTTCCAAGGGAAAGACGCTTCCGCCCTATGCGAGAGATAGCCAAAAAGAGAAGAAAGTGAAGAACACCGTGAAGGCGTCGGCCTCCAACATAAAGAGTCAGCACCACAATCGACAGTCTGAGAATACAATAACTCCAACAGATCAGAAACCTCCTCCTCCAGCTCCCAATCCTGAAAGTGTCGCACAAATCTGACATCCCACACTAGCTTCCCAGTATCAAGACGATAACAGTGAACTACTGAAGCATGATGATCCCGAGCAATCCTAAATAATTGAGGGAACAAAGAAGCGAGATTATGACTTTAAATATTGCTCCAAATCATTCTAGGCATGAGCTATTCATCGGCGAAAAAGAGTGTTGTGGAGATTATAACTTAGTGTTTTCATCCCAAAAGGAAATTGCTGCTTTCTAAAGTTTGATTGATTGAGGTTTCATGTTTTATAGATTGACATGAATACTCCCCTTTCATTGATCTAGCCATTCTTGGTTGAGTGATTAGTTGTTAGTGAACTTCAAATAGCTCCGGGGCAGTAGCAGAACAATACAATCTTATAATACTGACCAATCTATGGAAATGTTTTTGATGAATGCAAAACCATAATAAGCATGTTAAGTCCCTCGACAAAGTTTTGAGTCTCTAACCTTTGTGTGTCTTGGGTTTTCTAAACTTGTGAGTATTCATAGGCAGAAGGAAATGTAGACAGTTTTAGTGCTCTGAAGTTCGATCAAATGAGAACTCATGTCGATCCATAAACGTGTAGCTCATGGCCTTTGATTGATTGGTGGGTTGATTGATGTGCTTTGTCTTCGATACTAGGAAACTTTCATAAAAAGATGTTTCCAATGCACTGGAATACAAATTTTTCTAATTTTCTCCTTCACCGAGTTACCTAGCTTGACACTAATAAATTTCAAAATCTAACAAACTAAATATAAAAGATTAGAGACTCTAATTTCGATCACATAAGATGCCAACCTAAGAAGGATGATATGGGTGGCGTGGCGGTATTAGACATTCAAACTCATGGGGGATAGCTTGGATACTTGTTTGTCATTCTTGAAGTTTTCTGAATTCTGAATATATATATATTTTTTCTAGTTGGACATGGCTGTGATGCAACGTGGACAAGGCAGTCCACTTTTGGGATTCTTACAGGACATCTTGGGTGTTATTATTCTTTTAGAAGAATGTAGTTTTAAAAGGGTTATTCCCACAAACACCCCCTAAAATTTGAATTTTGTTCCACTTTCACGCCCTCTGTGTTGACGCCATTAGTAGAGACCGTTACTTTGCTGATGTCAGCCACTAACTCTTATGTAAAATGTCCATATGGCCCTTAGAGTGTATGAAATGACTTAAATACACTTACATGTTAAATAGGATATTCTTTTTTTATCCCTAACTTATAGATGCGGTTTTACTTTTATACCCTTTGCCTTATTATCAATATATACACACACACACACACCTTTAAAAGACCCTTTTAGCCCCAAATCGTTTCTTTTCTCCCTTCTCTCTCTGTGCTCAAATCCCTCTCTCTACATCAATCCTCTTACATGTACATATGTATCCAAAATATACTATTGTACCCTTAAACACCCAAGTACAGATATATCACCTGATATGTATATATATGTATATACATATCACTAGTTGATTATCTTTTTAGGTCATCTTCTCCGACCAACTTCATTTCCTTACGATCTCATTTATGTTATATATATATATATATACATACCTCATATACATTTATATCACAACGTTATTCCCTTTTTCATTAATCCTATATCTCATAAAAAAACCCATTTCTGATATAAAAAAACCCCCAAGAAATCAAAATTCCCAATTTTTTTGAAATCAAAATCCTTCCAGACTGCATATACAGATTCATGTATACATATATATAGGCACACTGAAGAGGATTAGATGAGGCGGGTGTTGGGCTCTGTGTTGGTTTGCTGAGAGATCATGGTGGTTGTCTCGGTGGTGGTGTCAGTGGTTTGGTGGAGCAGATGTGGTGCTTGGGTTGTTGATGGAGGTTGTTCACGTATTGGCAGTCGGAGTAGGTGATGCAGTGGCTGTTGGTGGTGGCACGTTTGACGTAGTGGTGGCTTCACAAATTATCCAGTGGTCCTAACATTTCTCGACCAAATTGAATGAAACAACTTCTCCCAAGGTCTTGATGGTCAATTTACCAAGCATCACCGCTACAAACTAACACAAGCATTTCGAAAATTGTAATACACACATAGATGAGGATTGATCTTCTTTCTCTCTCAAGCTTTCTCAACACTTTAGATCTAGGTTTTTGACAAAATAAGAGAAATCCAAATATAAACCTAAGGGGGGCATAATGGTCTTAACACAACATAGGATTTTTTAATTTTTTTCAATTATAATATACAGGGGCAAAAACGTAACTTCGCGTATAACCGTTAATTAGGCTAACGACCGTTTGGCTCAGGGGGTGTGAATGGGAATATTGAACTTTGAGGGGGTGTTTGTGGGAATATGGCAAACCTCAGGGGGTGTTTGTGGGAATAATCCATTTTAAAATGTAAGATGGGTCAATTGAAACAAAAGGTGAAGTCTTAGGAAACAGAAACAACAAAGCCTCTATTTCTAAGCTCCAAGCAAGTGATTCAAATATTATAATGTAGATAGTGAGCAAAATTTTGTCTATTCCAATATTATTTTTTTTTTCAAATTTTCCCTGTCATGTATGTGTCTTAAGTTTTTAGATTTGAGTTATTTCGGTGTCCATATCATGTTGTACCTTTGTCTATATCCATGCTTTTCAGAAGCCAAATTGATTTTCTTTTTTTTGATAAGTATGTATAAAAAAAGGTTTAAACGGGGAGCGTATCCCATATATAAAAAAGGCAAGGCCCTACGAGCTAAACGAACCTAAAAACTCTACTTTCTCATCAATGGATGTACAAAAACAACCCTCCACCCAATAAAATAAATTTGAAATAAAGAAATCTTTGATGGCCCCTAAAGGGGACTCAATACCCTCAAAACAACGCCTATTCCGCTCAAGCCAAATACCCTACCAAAGGCACAAGGGGGCCACCCTCCAAAAAGAGTGAACTTGCGGCCCAACACGCATGCTCCTCCAAGCGAACGAAACATCACGAACTGACACCGGCATTATCCGCTACACACCAAAAAGCGCAAAAAGAAGACACCAGCAATCATTGGCCACCAGGGTATGCAAAAGGAGGTGATCAACGGATTCCACTTCATTCTTGCACAAAAAACACCGGTTGACCACAATAACACCCCTCTATCTCAGCACATCAAAAATGAGAATACGGCCCAGACAACCTACTAAGAGAAAAAAACCACCTTGGAAGGGGCCTTAGAGCATCAGACCGCCTTCCAAGGAAAAACCTCTTTCGCCCTAGGCGAAAGGCAATGAAAGAAAGAAGCAACCGAAAAACGCCATGGAGGGGACGAAGTCTAAATCAAAGCATCCTGCCCCACGCTCACAACCTGAGAGTATAGTAGCTCCAACAAACTAGCGACCTTTTCTAGCTCCCAATCCTAGAAAGGACGCACGAACAGGACATCCCACACAAGCCAATTGGTATCAAGGTGATAACAGTTGGCAACAAAAGCATGGCGGTCCCGAGCAATCCTAAAGAGTTGAGGGAAATAAGAAGCTAGGGAACTCTCCCTAGATCACCAATCCGTCCAAAAACAAACATGACGGCCATCGCCCACCCTGAACCTAAAGAAAGTAGTGAAAGAATCCCATCCCTGTCGGGACCGAACCACACCAGAACACCAACTACCTATGTCCTCCCCATAGCGACAAACAATAACCCTCCTCCATAAATGGTTCCTCTCGGAACCAAAGCGCCAAAGCCACTTCCCCAACAAAGCTATATATTGAAAGGGAACCAATCGGGGCCGGCACACCACTTCCCAACGCACAAGGGGAATCGAAGATCTCTTCCCCCCACCCCCAGAAATTGTCTTTAAAGCTTCTCAATCCGCTGGGCCACACTGCAAGGAATCCGATAAAAGGATAAGACATAAGTGGGAAGGTTGAAGAGCGTGCTCTTTACTAAGGTGAGTCTCCCTCCCTTGGAAAGATACTGCCTCTTCCAACCTGTCAGCCACCTCTTAACCCGCTCCACCACTGAGTCCCAACAAGACACCCGCTGCCCAGAAGACCCCAACGGTAAACCCAAATACTCAACGGGTAATTGACTAACCCTGCAACCAAGAGCTGTAGCCAAAGCAGAAACATTACTTACCTCACCCACCGGGATCATTGAACTCTTGCTAGTGTTGATTTTCAAACCAGAAACAGCTTGCAAACAAGTCAAAATACACCGAATGTACCGTAATTGAACCACATCCGCATCACAAAAGACAAGGGTATCATCCTCAAAAAGCAAATGCGATATATCCACAGACTGAGAAGACTCATCACCCACCCGGAATCCTGAAATAAAACACAACTCTGTCGCCCGACTCATCATTTGGCTGAAAGCCTTCATCACCACAAGAAAGAGAAACAGAGAGCAAACTGATTTAATTTACCTAATGGGAAAAAGAAATAACAGAACTGTCAGCTCCATTGATCTTGATTTTTCTATGCTTGTTTACATTTTGATTTTTCTGATTAAATTTTCCGGATCTCTTGCTCACTGAAAGGGTACCTGTTTTGCGGATTGTTTGTTTATGAATAGTAATTTTATCAACCAGGCTTGTACTACTCTCTAAAAATTTATCCTTTGGTTAATGTTTCAAACCAGGTGGTGCTCATATCTGGTGAGACTGGATGTGGAAAAACCACTCAGGTTAGCATTCCTTTGCTTTACTTTCTTACATGATACATTTTGACGTAACTTCATGAGCAAATGTTATTCAGGACTCGGGATTTGTAATAAATGTTAAACGTGCTTTGTGAAATGTTAACATCAAGATGCTTATGAATGTATATGTAGTTTTGCATCATAATTCTATATTTCCCCCTCTATATTGTCGTTTTTGTTGAAGGATATAAACAGTTAAAATTACACATCTCTAATAGCTTAAGCTTTTACAATAAATAAGTAAGGATTTAAGTATTTAAGTTACACCATCTCTAACAACTTAAGCGGTTAGAGTAGTTGGGTAGCTAACATGGTATGAGAGCGTGCTGTCGTGTTCAAATCTCACCGTCACCCAAACGAAAAAAAGTTCTTTCACTTGTTGGACCAAAAAAGAAGGCCACACGTGAGGGGGCGTGTTGGGTGTGTTGAAGAATATAAATAAAGTTGCACCATCTCTAACATCTTAAGCTTTTAGAATAGATGAGTAAGGATTTAAGTACTAAAATTATACCCTCTTTAACCGCTTAAGCTTTTAGAGTAGTTGGGTGGTTGACAGTTTTAGTTTGAGATATGGATTTGAGATAAGATTACACCATAAGGAGAATGCTTGAAGCATGGAGAGAATGTATAGGAGGGAGTAAGATGGAGATGCTCGTTGGGCTTTCCCCTTTTTGCTTGTGGCGATGCACATGATTGGGGAGGTAGGAGATCCTTTGGTGGGTAGGAGATTCTTATTTGGGTGATTAATTCTGTCTTTGTTCTTTGTTGTTTGGGTTTGTTTTTGGCCTTTGGGCGGTTATATATGGGATGCACTCCCTTTTTGAGTGCCATTCAAGAAAAATTGGAATTCCTGCCAGTCCTCCACCTTTTCTCCTTTCTACTGACTTATAAGTAGGCGTCCAAGTATCATCTGGAAAGGAGTATTTAAAGCAACCCCATTAGGTTTCTCTATGTATTTCGATGTATATGACTTGAAAAGAGAATATTTTGTGAGCAAGATGCATTGTGATTTCCTCTTGTGGGCACTTTTATATATCAAAAATCTTCTTCGAAAGAAACATTTGTTTAAATCTTGGATGGCTGATATTGTGATGCTTGACAGGAAGGTGGTGTTTGATAAAACTGAAAGTTAAGTACTGAATTTTAAGTTCTGAAATCTTAAGTGCTGAACGTATTAATTTGGAAATTTGTTTGATGACTGTCTTAATTTGAAGCGCTGAATGGATTAAGATTGTTTGTTAAATGCAAAATCCGATGTTTGAAAGTTGTAGATATTTTAAACCGTGCTTATCCCATTAAGTGATAGTGTAAAACTTTATCAAACAGGCTTATAACCCCAAATCGCTTAATGTATTAAGTTTAAGTGGTAAATAAGTGTTCTCAAACAGACCCTAAGTTCAACTGTTGCTCTAATCTGTAAGTTTCTCCAAAGATAAAGAGAAACTGTTTCTCACAATGTTGTTTCTTTTATATATTCATAATTAAGTTAATACTTTTATCTGTATGATTCAGGTCCCACAATTTCTTTTGGACTATTTGTGGGGTAAGGGCGAGGCATGTAAAATAGTCTGCACCCAACCACGGCGCATCTCAGCAACATCAGGTTATGTTGCCAGTCTATGCCCACAACCCTTTGTACTCCTGCGAACTTATTTTTCATTATTATTTTCCCCTTACTTTTAGCTTTATGCTCTTGGTGTTTGCATTTATAGTTGCTGAGAGGATCTCTTATGAAAGAGACGAAACTATTGGAGATAATGTGGGATACAAGGTAACATTATAGTCTCTCTTCATCACTACGAATTCTGTTGTTATGCATTACAACCAAATTTTTTCGAGCATCGTCAGTAACTTGAGGGAATTATAGTGAAAGTATTCATTGCCAATGTAAAAATTTTATTCTGCAGAAAGTCAATGTAGGAAATTAATTTATGGATTGAAAACATAGCCAGTCAGATTATTGTAACTTGGAGATATTTTAACAGAACTTTAAGACACTACTATTTTTTTTTTCTTTTTTCTTTTTTGAGGCTTTCTATGGTCTGTATTTTGGTTCAGCAATCCATAGGTTTTCTACTGATCCTATGGGCAAACCTTTGAAGTAAGGTATCACTCCCAACACCACAGATCGTGAAATAATTAGCGTGAAATCTTCCCTCCTTAAACTGAAGAGTTTTGGTTAAGTTCTGTTTCATATTAATACCTTATGAGGAAAGGGCATAGATTTGTTTGAGCTGTCTTGCAAACTAGAAACCGCAACAAACTTATTCACAACTCTTGTAATAGCATGAGCCATATCTGCTTTAGCAATAATTAATAAGTCGTCATGATATGGTAAATGATGACATAGAGAAGATTTAATTCTCCTAACTGAATTTGGAGGCACAGAAGTAGAGAAATTTCCAGCAACCAGAGTAGAAGGCATAGGGGATCAGGGGCATCCCTGTCTAAGGCC
Source organism: Cornus suecica (assembly GCA_963922005.1). Lineage (NCBI taxonomy): Eukaryota > Viridiplantae > Streptophyta > Magnoliopsida > Cornales > Cornaceae > Cornus > Cornus suecica. The sequence continues at coordinate 12,186,034 of OY998244.1, read as the reverse complement.
TCTTCCTGGATGAAAACCCCTCTCTGCAGAGCTGTTGATAAGCATGGAGAACCATGCAGTAGAAAGACATCCAGTCACCCAAGTTACCCAGCCTTGGCAAATCCTAATCCAAGTATCATCAGTAGATAAATAAAGAACCCATGAAACATAATTATATACCATAACTTTATCAATTTTGACAAAGAGGCCAGTTAAAAACTCCTAACCAGATTAGGAGCCATTAAAATAGAAGGAAGTTTCGCACAACATAATTATGAATATTCATTTCTGTGTCTATATATATCTGTATACCTTTGACCATTCAAATAGAAGAAAGTTTTGCAAAGCACATTTAATTGTTAGTATTTCTTTCTCACGAATTCGGAGTTCCCATGTATCTTGTTATTACTGTAGCTTTCTTTTTATTCTATCTATTTTACTATTGCTGACTCTTCTCTTTACTGCAAACCTTAGATAAGGTTAGAGAGCAAAGGTGGGAGGCACTCATCAATTATTTTCTGCACTAGTGGAATTCTCTTGAGGGTACTGGTTTCTAAGGGAACTGGTAGGATGATGGCAGCAGCTTCCGGAAGATTCCCGGAGGATGATATATCTGACATAACCCACATTATTGTGGTATACATCTTATTGTAACTTGTCCATTGAATAATCGTATCTTGTCTTATACTGGACTACAAATTTTGAGACCTTCTCTATCTGCTTTGTTGTTTGCATTACTGTCTTGCATGTCTTCCTTTGAGTTCAAAATGAAAAGTACTAGGTCCTTGAATTTGTTTTCGGAAAATTGGTAACCTGGCCCCATAAACCAGTTGCATCTCTCAGTTAGAGTAGCCACTACATATAGTGAATATTAATGTTTTTCCTCTATCCCTAAGGATTAAGGACTTGGGCAGATTCTTGTTCAGCTTAGTTGAGCATTAGTAAATCAATGAAAATTCTTGTTCAGCTTAGTTGAGCATTAGTAAATCAATGAAAATTCTTGTTCAGCTTAGTTGAGCATTAGTAAATCAATGAATCTAGAGAGAAATGATATGTAAGTTGGCATTTTAGCTTTCCTTGAAATTCTAGATATTGGAGGGTAACACGGCGACAAATTATTAATGCTTGGCTTCTGGGGACATTGGATAGCGGAGGATAACATGTTCATAGATAACTGAGTTGAGGATGGTATTGATCAGAAGATATATTTTTCGATATTTTTTTCAAAGAGTAACTCTTAAGCGAAAGAATATAGTGGGAAACTTTTGGACACCCCTTGTATCAAAGACCATCATGTATTGCTGGTCCTGCTGGCAGAGGATGAGGAAGGGAAAGATTGGGCCAGAATTAAAATTAAACTGTATATAATCCCAAGGGCATCTTGGGAAGGCTAAACAGGACACGGGCATTAAAGCATACTTTATGCAAAGGACCTGCAACGATTAATTTGAAGGCTGTTGCAGCACATTTTACTAGAATGTGGGAGATTGTGGTACATTTCACGCGGGAGTGTGTGTGTGTGTTGGGGGGGGGGGGGGGGGGGGGGGGGGGTTCAAAGTGCTGTGCAGAGTATACTTTCAAAGTTTTTTCCTCACAAAACTTTTCCATAATTAGTTCCAAATTAACTCCAAACTATTTAAGTTTTATGAATGGTCTATAAAGTAACTTAAGCGGAGTTTAATATTTTCAATTATAACTAATCACCAGCCAATAGTCCTATGTTGCTGATCGATGGTGCTTAGTGAAATATATGGATTTTATGTTTGAACCCATTCTTCAATCTACAATCAGATTTACAGTCCCGATGATGAACTTTACACTGTAGTGTCACAAATGTGTATACCAAGACACAGACTTTTGTTACGCCAACACATGATATTTTTTTGTTTTAGAGGCTTCTGTTGTTTCTTAATTAAATAGTAAGATTGGTTTGATTCAAGGGTTTTGATTTGTTGTTATTAGAGTTCAGTTCATAGAATGGGTTTTGCCAATCATCATCATCCTTGCCTCGGTTCAGTTAAAGGGTTTACTAGTCTGTTTTAGAAATAGTAATATGTTAAGAGTCCTATCCTAATGCCTGGTTTTGAAATGTAAGGATTGCTTTGCCTTTTTTTTTTCCGTTCCCCTTCTCTTGATCCTCTTATTATTATTATTATTATTATAATATTATATTGGTTTTAGTTTTTCTTCTAATGATTTTTTTCCTTTTATTTATGCTGTCTGTTCTTCTTCTAGTGATTTTTCCTTCTATTTATGCTCTCTGTTCTGTACAACATAGACTGCTTGCTTTTTCATTTTCTTTGTTTTACTTGCCCAAACATTTTTAAACCACTTCCACCTATTGGTATGGCTTTGTTTTATTCTTTGGGTCAATAGTGTCTTTTATATTGGATAGATCTGAACTGTAGATTCTTTTTTGAGTATAGATCAAATATATAGAAGTAGAAAAGGAGCGCACGTGAAAAAGAGAACCATGTAAACGAGATAATCCACTCATTAAGACCCACAGAAGGGTCAATTTTAAGAAATAATGGTTACATGTTCAATTTGTCAAAACCAAAGATATATACGAGAGAGTCTTCTAAATCTTTTGGGTCTTCTTCCCTCTAAGACAGTGCTTCTGGGGAGGGCCCCTTCTTCCCTACCCCTTCCAATTTTAATCTACACACTGAGGCAGGAGATGAGGTTGGGGGTTGGGTACCCCACATGTAAGGACTCATCCGGAGCCATTAAATTCAGAACATGTAATGGATTAGATTTGTTAAGGTGGAAGAATAAAGACCTAACAAATATGTCAAGTTCAGCTATTTGTTTTTCTTCTTATTTCTTGTACATGGCATAATCATCTGTCAGATGAGAGATGACTATGAAGAAACATATTACAAACACGTTGGCTTCCTTTTTGTGACCCTGGTAGTGCAAAATCTGGGTCTGTTCTATCTCAGCTTGTTAATTAAAGAGCTTAATAGTACTTAAATTTGGATTGCTGTGCAATATGAACAAGCATGAACGAGTTTTTATTGAGCTGAGCCAGGTCTTTCCATGTTCATATGTCCCTTTGGTTCCACAAGATGTTATTCAGGGAGGTTATATCGAGGGGTTTGTCGAATAGGGAGGCTATTTCCTCTTTCCATCTGGCTGCCTCCTCACCAGCATGCAGTTGATCGGCTATTCTTAGTTGGCACTGTGGAGTATTTATTCTATTTGTTTTGAGGTTATTGCTTGCACTGTAATTGGTACATCCCAACTTTTTTGTTAGTTCCAATTGAGTTGGGATCTTAAATTATTCTTGGTTAGCTGGAGAAGGCCTTGTAAATTATCAGCTAAATTATTTTTTCTGAAGAGATTTCTATTGTTGTTTCTATTTCACTCTGAAAATGTTTATGTAAAATTCGCTACCATATTAATTTTTTGTTTTTTCACATATTTTCATAATTTGTCACCTATATGTAGTGACAGCTTTACCACATCTGCATATTTCTGTTGGTTTTAATAGTTGGTACTGGCATTGATCATGTTTTGCTTTGTAGGATGAAATTCATGAACGTGATCGGTACTCGGATTTCATGCTAGCAATTCTCAGGTTTTTATTGCTTGCTTCGAAGTGTCATATTTCCTTGCTATACGTGAATGGATATGGGTGAATAATTGCTTGGGACTTGAACAACTTTGTAATAGTGCAGCTTATATGTGGATATGGGTGATTATATATGATGACTGCTTTATATCTTAAATAGTGTTATTAGTTTGTGAACTTGATCCTTTTTTAGCCATAAAAAAATGTTTTTTAATTCTTTGTTTCTTTCTCCCATTGAAAGAAAGGGAACTCACAAAGGTGGTTGTTTCTGTTCTTGGTAGATTGTGATAACTCTACTGATATTAGTTTCTTATTATCTGCAGAGACATGCTTCCTTCATACCCACACCTACATCTGGTTAGCATAAATCTCTTTATGTATAATAAACATGTTTTCGTATCTCATTAATTTCTTACTTCAAGTAATAGTCTTTGATGGACTTCATCACCATGTTATCACAATAGGTACTGATGAGTGCTACTATCGATGCTGAACGGTTTTCGCAATACTTTGGTGGTTGCCCAATTATCCGAGTCCCTGGGTTCACTTATCCTGTAAAAGAATTTCTCCTTGATGTATATTGCAATTTTATTTATTTATTTTTGGTTTGGTTTTTGACTTTTGTAGCATTCTTGTTTTAGGTGAAAACTTTTTATTTGGAGGAAGTACTTTCTACCTTGAAATCACTGGGAAATAATCACATTGATTCTACTTCTGCAAGTGTCACATTTGAGGACTCCAAGTTAACAGAGGAATACAGAGGGGCTCTTGATGAAGCTATTAATTTGGCATGGTCAAATGATGAGTTTGATCCTCTCCTTGATTTAGTTTCTTCTGAAGGAGCGCCAAATATTTTTAATTACCAGCATTCTTTGACTGGAGTTACACCATTAATGGTGCTAGCTGGAAAAGGTAGAGTGGGTGATGTCTGCATGCTTCTCACCTTTGGCGCTGACTGCCATTTACGAGCCAATGATGGATCAACTGCAGTGGAGTGGGCTGAAAGAGAGGGTGAGGGAGAAGCTGCTGAAATTATAAAAAAACACATGGAAAAGGCACTTTCCAACTCTGAGGAAGAACAACAATTACTTGATAAATATCTATCCAATGTCAATCCTGAACTTATTGACGATGTCCTTATAGTGCAGTTACTGGAGAAAATATGCAAGGACTCAAAAGATGGAGCTGTCCTTGTCTTTCTTCCTGGTTGGGATGATATAAATCGAACACGAGAGAGATTACTTTCTAGTCCCTTCTTCAAAGATTCTTCTAGGTTTATAATTATTTCTCTCCATTCTATGGTCCCATCTGTGGAGCAAAAGAAGGTTTTTCAACGACCCCGGATTGGTTGTCGCAAAATTATTCTTTCAACTAACATTGCTGAGACTGCTGTCACCATTGATGACGTTGTTTATGTTGTCGATAGTGGACGGATGAAAGAAAAAAGTTATGATCCTTATAACAATGTCTCAACTCTCCATTCTTCTTGGGTTTCAAAAGCAAGTGCTAAGCAAAGAGAGGGACGTGCCGGCCGCTGCCAGCCAGGAATCTGTTATCATCTTTATTCAAAACTTCGTGCTGCTTCATTATCAGATTTCCAAGTTCCTGAAATCAAGAGGATGCCAATTGAGGAACTTTGCTTGCAGGTACCTCTCTAACTCCTTGTTATGCATGGAGGATCCAAATTATGTGATACAGGGAATCTAGTGAATGTTCGGACGGTTACATCATCTTTCTTGTTTACAAGATTGGGATGTTAATTAGTTTGAATTAGTGCCTTCTTCTCCTTCCTCATAACTGTTGATTTTCATTTTTATGGAAGTAAAACTATGGTTTTCTGATTATGGCCTGTTTCAGAGAATGAGTTGGTGCTTTGGAAGTCGTTACTTATTTTAAATTGCTTATGATTTTGAGATGTATTCATTGTTGCTAAATTTTCTTTTTTACTCGACAACAGGTGAAGCTACTTGATCCAAATTGCAAGATAGGAGATTTCCTACAGAAAACTTTAGATCCTCCAGTATTTGAAACTATACGTAATGCGATTATTGTTCTTCAAGAGATTGGGGCACTGTCGCTTGATGAGAAACTTACAGAACTTGGGGAGAAGCTGGGTTCTCTACCAGTGCATCCACTGACAAGCAAGATGCTTTTCTTTGCCATATTACTGAATTGCCTCGATCCAGCCTTGACTCTGGCTTGTGCCTCTGACTACAGAGATCTATTCACTCTTCCCATGTTGCCTAATGAAAAGAAGAGAGCTAATGCTGCTAAATCTGAGCTGGCTTCACTGTATGGTGGGCATAGTGACCAACTAGCAGTAATAGCTGCATTTGAGTGCTGGCAGAGCGCCAAGGAGAAGCATCAAGAAGGACGTTTTTGTTTTCAATACTTTGTGTCTTCAAGTGCCATGAATATGCTTTTCAGAATGCGCAATCAACTAAAATCTGAATTAATCCAGAATGGGTTTATACAAGAAGAAGCATCTGGTATTAACCTAAATGCACGGGACCCTGGTATACTCCATGCAGTCCTTGTGGCTGGTTTGTATCCGATGGTGGGGAGATTACTTCCACGCGGAAAGCGATCTGTTGTGGAAACTGCTAGTGGTGATAAGGTCCGGTTGCACCCTCAGTCCACGAACTCTAATTTATCATTTACATCATCTAAAGATCCGCCTTTAATCATATATGATGAAATAACCCGGGGAGATGGGGGTTTGCACATTAAAAAGTGCAGTATTGTTGGGCCTCTCCCATTATTATTGCTAGCGATGGAGATTGTTGTGGCTCCTGCTAACGATAAGGATGACGATGATGAAGATGATGAAGAGAGTGACTTCGAAGATGATGATGATGACGAGGATAGCGATGAGGATAAACCCGAGATGGATGATAAGTCTTCTGTACGACTTGAAGAGAAGATCATGTCTGCTCCTGAGAATACTGTCAAGGTGGTTGTTGACAGGTGGCTTTATTTCGAGTCAACAGCGATTGATGTTGCGCAGATTTACTGCTTGAGAGAGAGACTCTCTGCAGCAATTTTGTTCAAAGTAAGATCTTGTATTGTTTATCTTTTGGAGGAGCATTGAAATATCCTATACTTTATTGTTTTTAGGTGAAAAAAATATCCATTAAATTGATGAAGACGACCTCTGCAAACGTGAAAACCTTTTGCTTAATCTAATTCTTACCTTGATGTTTTGTAGGTAACTCATCCAAAAAAAGTTCTTCCTCAACTCCTTGAGGCCTCAGTATATGCAATAGCTAGTGTTCTATCATATGATGGGATGTCGGGTATCTCATTACCACTGGAATCCGTGGATTCACTGACTTCAATGGTGAATGCGACTGAAATTGACCAGTCAGAATCAAGGAGAAAGAAAAGGGGTCAGAATTCAAATGGTTTTCTTAAATTGCTCATGCGGAATGACAACCCCCAAAACCTTCCTTCAAATCACCACAAAGCTAGGCTACCTGAGAACAACGGTAGAGCACACTGGAATCACCCATCCTCCCATCATGTTCCGCCTCCTGCTCCAATATACATGAATGCAGATCATGTCTTGCCTCATGCATCACAAGATCCTAATTTTGCCGGGTATAGAGCACACTGGAATCACCCATCCTCCCATCATGTTCCGCCTCCTGCTCCAATATACATGAATGCAGATCATGTCTTGCCTCATGCATCACAAGATCCTAATTTTGCTGGGTATGATCGTGGCACGTATGTACAAATCAGTTCAAGGGCAGATTCTTTCAAGCGCCAGCGTGGTAACAGGTCCTGATAATTCAACAAGAAGGTAAGAAAATGGGCTCCAACTGGGCACTTGGGATGAAGCTGGGAGTTGAGTTTGGATGGGAATGTCCACTGGGTGCCGCTCCACCTAACATATCAGAGATGCGTTAAATTAGCTCTTTGATGCTTCCATGGACCAGATGCCGGGCAATACACGCAAGCATCTGAATTCTCAAATGCCTGGCTGCTGCTGCTGCTACATATAACATTTCGGAGTTGCATAATATGAGCTACTTGATGGTTGCATGGACCGTGTGCTGTTATTGTATTTAAGCATCATCAAAGTGAGCGTCATCAAAGTGCTGGGTAATGTATTCAATTCTCGAAAATCTCGAATGCCTGATACTGCTATAAAGGTATATTAAAAATGTAATTTGTTTCACAGAATATGCGTATACGATTCTTCTGGACAGGAATCGTAGAAGTTGAACTTATTTATGTGCCCCATTATTCCTCCTTGCCCTCAAACTTGTACGCACTATAGAGCGAGCCACGAGTCCATTTCCATTTAAATAGGAGAATCGACTTTATATTGCTCGGGCCCCTTCTCACAGGTCTAGTGGTATACTAGGCTGTAGTGTATAGAGCAAGAACGAGCACGTCTTATAACGCTGCCCAGGTTTGTATCTGTAATGTATTGTTTGAGTTCTTTAGGTATTGACAGCCAGAGTTGTTGGATTGTTTCATTTGGAAGTCGTTCTATAAGAGCCATCTGCAACCTTCGTCAAATATATATATATATATATATATATAAATCGTTTAGTGGTATTATCTATTTCATCTTCCTAGAGTACTAGGATTTGAGTTTTTATCAACTGTTAATAGGTGTTAAAAGTGAAGCGACATTATTTATATAAAACCTAGTAGTAAATGCAGTCCTAAGAAAACATAAAAAGACATAACTAGCCTTACTAGAAACGTTGTCGTTTTCTAAGCTGCTCGGACCTACAGATACATACAAATCCACAGATGAACGAATGACACAAGACACAATTCCTTTCACTTTCCTAAGAATTCACAACTCTCTTGTTCACACAAGCACTCCAATTATATTCCCCACCCATACGTCTGTGTATGTTAAAATGAACTCGTAAAACTATGTTTGGGTGAATGCCATATCCTGAACAAAAATTTCATGTAGTTTTTACTTTTCAATGGATCCCTAAATCATCCTTTTTCATCTTCACCAATTAAATCCCTGCTTATATATATACATATATATATATATACATATATATAGGTTAAATATGTAACTTAATTTACATCAACCGGGGTATGGGAGAGCACTAGTGAGTAGTGATGGAGGGGTATCACACTCAACCCAACATTGAGAGTGAAAATTGAAGTACAAACAGATATTGAGACAGAATCTGAGGGAAGTATGAAATTGATTTGGGCATTTTCTTTGTTTGGTTTATAGTTTATTCTGATTAGGTTTTTATTTTATCATCTGTTTGGCTCATGCCATAGAAGGGTCAACTTTAGTCTTTTAAATTTCGTGAAGGTATTCTTGTCAATTAATTTAAGGGTTAAATGCAATAAACCCCCCTATTCTATTCTCTCTTTCTTCAAATAACCCCCAATCTATGCTTTTGGCAAAAAAACCCCCATACTATCCCCTTTTTAACACTTAACCCCCCTCATCTATGCGCACAGTTATAACACCGTTAGTGGACATTTATTGGATAGTTTTACCCTTCATTAAATAAGGCTTTGTTTGGCCAAACAACTCATACAAATATAAAAGGGTAAATACCACTGACACCCCCTCAAAGATATCATAATCCCACATAGACCCCCTCGATATTCACTATTCCCACTCAGACCCCCTCAAAATTGAATTTTGTCCCACAAAGACCCCCTCCGTCTCCACGCCGTTAAATTGTGCCGTTAACCACCCTGTGAATTGTCTATTTTGCCCTCAAAATGATATAAAATGACCTACATATCATTCTTCTTCTTCAATTTGGGTATCCTAAAACCCTAGCCCTAATTTATATATAGAGAGAGATTGGAAGTGGGAAATTGGGAGAGAGAATGAAGATTGGAATTGTATATATTGCATACCCATATATACATATATATATGATGCTATATATACCCGTATATATATATACTATATATACGGGTAATATATATATATATAGATGTGTGCGGCAGTGTGTGTGTGTTGTGCAGAGGTGTGTGTGTGTTGTGCAGTGTGTGTGTGTGTGTGTGTGAGAGAGAGAGAGAGAGAGAGAGAGAGAGAGAGAGAGAGAGAGAGAGAGAGAGAGAGAGAGAGAGAGAGAGAGAGAGAGAGAGAGTATTAAATAAATTTTAAATGTTTTTTTAATTTTATATTTAATTTAGAATTCAGTATTTTTTTTGAAATTTAATATATATATATTTTGAATTTTATATTTATTTTCAAAATTTATATTTTTTTATGTTTTTTACGAATTTTAAAATTATTTTTGAAATTTAATATATATTATTTGAATTTTATATGTTTTTTTTAATTTTATATATTTGTCTTGAATTTAATATGTTTTTAAAAAAAAAAATTCAAAATTTATATATATTTTTTATTATTATGTTTTTTGCGATTTTTATATTTATTTTCGAAATTTAATATGTTTTTTTCAAAAAAAAATAATTTCGAAATATATATATATTTTTAATATTATATTTATTTCCGAATTTATAATATTTTTCAAATTTTAAAATATATTTTTTCGAATTTTATATATATTTTGAAATTTTAATACATTTTTTTTTGAATTTTAAATATTTCTTTCAAATTTTATATATTATTTTTGAAATTTATAATTTAGGTATTTTTTTGAAATATAAATATTTTTTTGAATCTATATATTTTTCCCCTTTTTATATATTTTTTTCTAAATTTTTATATATTTTCAGATTTTAATATAATTTTTCAAAATTTTATATTTTTTTTGCATTTTCAGATTTTATATATATATTTTGAATTTTATATATTATTTTTGACATTTATAATTTATATATTTTTTCGTAATATATATTTATATATTTTCGTAATATATATATATTTTCGTAATATATATATATATATATATATATATATATTTTGGGCATATGAGTAATTTCATACTTTATATATTACTCTAATGTAATAAGTGAAACCTTAGGGGGTGCTACTGCAATTTACCCTTTTTTAAAATATATATCGAAGGGCAAATTAGTAATTTCACAATAAAAATGTCAATAAAACTAACGGCCGTCTGTCAGAGGGGGTCTGTGTGGGAATACTCAATATCAAGGGGGTCCGTGTGGGATTATGATCTCTTTGAGGGGTGTCGGTGGGAATAACCCAATATAAAAAATATATAAATAATATTTGGAAAAAGCAATTTCTAAAAAATATAAATATCTTAAAAAATACATGTAAAAAAAATCGGGAAAAATTTTTTTTTGGAAAAAATCTGGGAAAAAAATTAATCTGGAAAAAAATCGAAAAAAAAATTCTTGAAAAAATTTCTAAAAATGTTTTTTGGAAAAAAATTAAATATTTAGAAAAATATTTTGGGAAAAGTTTATATTTTTTCCGGACTTTTTCTAGTAATATATTTTTGGAAAAAATATAAATAATATTTGGAAAAAACAATTTCTAAAAAAATATAAATATTTTTAAAAATACGTGTAAAAAAAGTCAAAAAAAAATTAGCTTTCGTTCAGATTTCTGGAGCCAGTATTTGGGTTAATAGAGACCACACTGGCTATTGCCTGATGAAGTAGTAATTAATCTCATCAATCAGCATAAGATAATTTGTTAAGTGGAGCAATTGCCACAACAATAATACTGCTTCCTTGAAAAACTAACTGACTTTTTTTACATGTATTTTTTAAGATATTTATATTTTTTTAGAAATTGCCTTTTCCAAATATTATTTATATATTTTTTCCAAAAATATATTACTAGAAAAAGTCCGGGAAAAATATAAATGTTTCCCAAAATTTTTTTCCAATTTTTTTTTTTATTATATATTCCAGGAATTGTTTTTTCGATTTTTTTCCAGAAATTTTCCAAAAAACTTTTTCCCGGTTTTTTTCCAGAATTTTTTTTTCCCGGATTAATTCCCAAAATATTATTTTCCAGAATTTTTTTTTGAAATATATATTTTCCAAATATTTATATTTCTTCCAAAATATTTTTTTGAATTGTTTTTACATATTTTTTATATTTATTTTTCAGAAAATTTTATTTTTTTCAAAAAAAATATTTCTTATAACAAGGGGGTAGATTGATCTTTTCTAGAATATATAATTTTTTTATGAAATAAATATTTCTTCCCAATATTATTTTTTAATATATAAAGTGTGTGTTGTCACAGGTGCATTGATTGTGAGAGATTTGCATTGCCACGTCACTAAAGTTGAAAGCTTAAGTTGGTTTGGCCAAACAAAGCCTTATTTAATGAAGGGTAAAACTGTCCAAACAAATGTCCACTAACGGTGTTATAACGGAATTGGGTAAATTGCAACATTTACATAGTTTAGGGGGCAATCCTTTAGTGTAGGGGGTTATTTTAGAAAAAAAAAAATAGTATAGGGGGTTTATTGCATTTAACCCTTAATTTAATATCGTTGGTCATGTGACAATCACATGCTGCAATTTTAGGTAATATATGGACGGACAATATCTGAATGGGGTAATCTGCAATAAAATTCAATAGTTTAGGGGGTTAGTTGCAACTTTTATAGTTTAAGGGGGTTTCTTGCATATTTGTTAATAGTTCAGGGGGTTTATTGCATTTTACCCTATTTTATATGAAATCTTGTAGTAAATGCAAATGGAATCATGGTTGGCTACAGAGCCGGAGACAGGATAGTAATGATTTTATTTGTTTTAATGGAATTATATGTAAAAGTCAGAATTTTTCAATTAGAAAAAAAAGTATACAAGAATATAATTAACGAATTTTTGCAAAAAGAAAAAATAAAAAAAAATGGCACGTATCTAATCTTTACAAAAAGAAAACCGTTACACACAATTTACTGTGAAAATCAGGCTTGGCAACTTTTTTGAAACTAAAAATTATGTATTATAGAATACATACTTGCCTCCTACCTCATAAGGAGGAACTTCCTCCTACTCCATGAGGTGGTTCAATAAAATATGGACACTGTCTTATATTTTGAAAAAAAGTAAAATTTTCATTTAAAAATAATTATATAAAATAGAGTTATAAATGAAAAACAAAATCCCCATATCTAAAACAAATTTCTAATACAACCCTAATAGCCGACCCTACCGTCACTATCCATTTGTTTTTTTTCACATCTAACTTCGTTTTCTCCATATTAATAGTAACAAGCACCACTACTTCATCTTTAAAGGGATAACTAATCGAAAATTTTGACTTTGACTCCTAAATCTAACTTTTATGGGATATTTTTTTAAAAAATAATAATAATAAAAACAATCCCGGAAATCAAGTCGGGATGGGCGAAGCCTTCCGAGTTGAGCAAAAGGCAACATAAGGCGATTCTCATAACTCCATGAATGTGCATGAAGGAAAAAAATATTTTAATTTGAAGGTCATCGTTGTTATGTTGATTTAAAAAAAAAAATCAAACACTTGTTCATAAGGTATTATGAGGGAAGTTAGAGAAAGAAAATGAAGATAAGAGTATAATTCAATTTGAAAAGGAAACAATTATAACCCAATTAACCTTTAAAAATATATTTGATTCATATTTAAATATAGGACACATGTCCATATTTTATTGAACAATCTCATGGGGTAGGAGACAAGTATTGTCCAAATAAAATTTATTATAGAATGTTAATACAAGGTGGTGAATTTTTTTTTTAATATTGATACTAAAGTAATAGGCAAGAAAAAATTCTCATTTTTAGCTTATATAATCCATCTTAACTTTACCTTTATATATATTTTTGGTGTATATTTGGGCCTAAAAATAACCAATATGAGTATTTGGTTATAGTCAATAAATTTATGCTTCACTTATAAAAAAAATTATGTGTAATTAACAACGAGTGTGTGCAACGATTTGCCTAATTAATATGTATTTCACGGACAAACTGGTAATGATATCAATTTAAAATATTAAAGTAGAGGTATTAATAATATTTTTTCCCGCTAATTGTAGTTGTGTTGGGCATAAAATATTTATAATGGGAAATGAAACAGATCTTGTCAAATACTAATGTCATTTGGTTGTCTTCACATATTTTCCTTTATTTATTTATTTTTTATTTTTTCTAAATGTTATATGTATATATATATATATATTATTTTTTTTGATAAGATATGTATATATATATATAGCATCCACTTGGACCTCAAATGGGCACTAAAGGATTTCTAATAGTATCTGCAAAACTCTTTACCAGTGCAAGACAGAAAACTACATTAGGTTTCTGAGTATCTCAATGCGTGTGTTCTTTGAGAGAGAGAGAGAGAGAGAGAGAGAGAGGTTATTCAACTATAAACTAGATGATAGAGCTATAATATATATATATATATATATATATATATATATATATATATATATATTATTTGATATGACAATGATAGTAAGTTCATCCAGGGTACGTAGCAGTCTCTAGTTATCATATTACAATATTAAGCATTTAACAAGAGTAAAACATATAGATAGATAGATAGATGTAACTTTATTTTTCTACATGCAAGTAGAGCAAACTCTTGCAATATATATATATATATATATGAGGTTCATCCAATGGAAGTAAAATGTGGCATGACTATGCTGCTGGCGCTACATCTGTGTCATCATCGTCGTCGTCATCACCATCGCCTTCTTTTACAAGACCATGAAAGACGTTAATAACATCCTCTTCACCGACGACCAACTTGGAATAAACTAGTCTACTGCTATAATCAACCACCATTGAAGTGATATATATATATATATATATTAATATTGTTAATGAAGAATTTAAACAAAAGTCTCCTCGTATTTATAACTTCAAAAAGAACAAGACACGCACCTATCTTAATTCCTCAACCTCAGTCACTAGGAACGTTCCTTTACACTCATTGGACCACCCATTAATTCTTTTGTTTTTTAAAAAATAAATAGAAAAGAAAAGAAAGCAAAAAAGCCTAATATTTTAGGTGGGTGCAATTGAAACAAAATGATTTTTTTTTTTTTCAAAAGGTACTCACACACTTCTTTTTCGAATAATTGACCTCTCATTTGGTAGCAATGGCATGTAACGCTTGACCATTAGGCCTTTGATAATACAAAATGAATCTTTGTATAAGATTCTACAGATTTTATGTTTTTTAATGTAAAATGGACGTGTGAATTATATGGACATGTGCGAATTATTATCGTAATCTTGCATATTTAATCATGAGTATGCAAGCATATATCATTCTAAAATTTAACAATGTAATTAAAAAATATTAAAGTTTCTAAAAAATATGGTGGTATATATTATCAAAATTTGCGCAATACCTTTTTTAAAAAAATCAAGTGACCGCGCAATATCTTATTTTGTAGATAATTTTAAAAAAAATTGCATGTGGCTCCTCAATTTTTTTTAAAAAATAAATCTTGAGTAATCTACAAAAATATATAAATATATATATATATATATATATATATATATTTGTAGATAAATTCATAAAAAATTACATATGATCCTCGGAATATTTTTTTTTACTCCGCCCCTAATTATATATATAATATATATATATGATAGTATATCCTAAATGGCAAGGAGAGGGACCCTGCATCCATCCATGAGCTGAGCTCATGGAAGGTGGCTGAAGTGCACACCCCCACACGTGGAAGCAACGTTAATCCACGTTCTTACCCTGCCCTTGCCCGTGCATGCAGCACATTCGCCAGCTTGGATGCTCAAAGTGGCTTTTTCGGTAAATTCAATTAAAATAGTATTACACCAATTAATAGTGGTAATATATATAATTGTATGTATATATACATGTATAGGTATACATGTGTGTGTGTACGTTGCATTAGAATGTACACATTTGAGCTTTCGGGAATTGCATATATGTGCATGTTATTGAATGAATGCATTATGGTGTATAAATGCATACTGACTACGTATTTGATGATTTCTGAATGTTATTTGCCAACTTGGAAAAATCCACAAATAAATGCTTAAATATAAGCATTTAAATTGGCTTAAGGGACCAGTGAGGGCAGGATTTTCTATTATATATTCATTAAGGCCTATATATTTTGCAAAATTCATATAATGTCCCCACTGAAATTATATAAAAATTCAACTATGCATCCACTAAAATTATGAAAATCTCTCTAGCTATCTCCCCACTAAAATTATGTAATTTTCTCTTATAATCTACTTCCTCGAAACAATTCAATTATAAAATAACTAGTTTTTCTATTCTAATGGCATGTTATTTTATGTTTAAAGATTTGATATTTTATGAGGTAAATAGGTACTTTATTGAACGAATATCAAGATTTTTGTTCATGTTCTAACTATTTTTTCTTCTTCATGATCATCTAAAGAGAATGCTAAACTTAAATAATGGATGTTAATTTTTTTTCATTTGTTTTTATTTTTTGAAAATTTAATTAATATTGAATTTCTTTTGGTTATTAAGGTACTTTAGAAGACAAAAAAATTTCGTCAACTAATTTTCTGGATCCGTTATTGTATATAAGTACGGATGGCAAAATACTCATCGAATTTCACGTAAATTCGTCCCACCTTCTTTAGAGTGGTTATGAGGGAAGTTAAGCCATATGAAAAAAAAAATTAATGATACTTGCACCGAAATTTCTAGGTCTAATTGGGACAGTGGATACATATCCATATTTACGGTAGGATGGATAAGTATAAATATGTTTGGATCATATAATAATTCATCCAATAGTGAATATGTACTAACTGTAACAATTTGAGTCATACAATAATCCATCCAACAATGGATATGTATTCACTGTTTAGCAATTGGGTACAAGTATTATTACGCAAGAAAAGAATAAGGGCATGCTTGGTTTGTATTTTTGAAAATAGTTTTCTATTTTTTAAAAAGTGAAAATTGGAAAACTGTATTGTTATATAGTCACTAATTTACCCTACAGGGGGGGGGGGGGGGGGGGGATAGGGTTTAAAAATAATTCTCTAACTCCTTTTAATTCTTACTAGAACATGCAAAAAGATTCTATATTAATTTACAGGGTAAATATGCAATGAATAATTTAACTTAATTTCAACAAGTTATTTATCACAATATAAATTAAGTATGCATGAACATAAAGTAAGGAGATAGAGATAGAGATATTGACACCGTGATTTTTACGAGGTTTGGTAACTCCTAGTACTCCTTGGCTCAAAGAATCTCCTTCCTTGAGACTTTCCCAATCCTCACACTATAGCTCTTCCTTCAATAGGTGGAATAGCAAAACCTTTACAAAAGAGCTAACTAGTTCTTCACACAATCAAGAGAACAATCCTCCCTTGATACAATGGGCTTCACTCACCCAAGATCACAAATTTGTGTATGCAATCAATATATCACTCAAGAACCAAAAACACTCAAAATCCTAAGATTTTTATGGAAGATAGATCAATATAAGCTAAAGTGTTTTTATGTGATATTTCAAAAACTCAAAATATATATATTCTCACAATATATTTTCAATAAGAGAATAAACACAAAACTTGAGTTTAAATCTTCAAAATGATAGGAGTGAAAAACGAGATTTAGATATTTCTTGCTATCAAAAGATTTTTCAGAAAGTGCTTTAGAGAAAATAAGAGATGAATAATGTTTGAAATTTTTTTCACACAAGAACCTTAAGATTTCAATCCATATATCTTTCTTTATATAGTGTAACACTAGGGTTTGGAGAGTGTATCTCACCCTAGACAATATGGAGAGTAGGACCAGAAAATCAACAAGCAAAATCATTTGTTTTTGGGCAAAAATATTGTTTAGAAATATTTTTCCTTAAAATCCTGAAGCACCCAGTCGACTGCCTCCATGCTTAGATTTAAAATATTTTTCCCAACGGCTAGGGTCAGTCGACTGCCTCAGGCAATCAAAAATGTTCATAACTCTCTGGTTCAGTCAGTCGGCTGGGTCCTTAACTGCCAGTCGACTGGGCACAATAAGTCGACTGCCTCATGAAGTCAAAACTGTTTATAGCTCACTGGTTCATCCAGTCGGCTGGGTCCTTATTGGCCAGTCGACTGGGTCACAGTCAGTCGGCTGCCATTTCATGGCCAGTCGACTGGGTGACTCCAAAAAATATTTTGATCCGTTTGAGTTCGTTTGATTAATTACTTGAGCTTATAAGACCAATCAACGCATAAGATACCTTGTTACAATATTCTCACCCCGACCTATCTACCCTAGGTCTTGAGTCCATCTTTTGTTCTTTCTTTGATCTTTTTGTCCTTCTTCGAGTTTGCGCTTGAGTTTCCTTATCACTTGTCGCTTTTTGGTATTTATGATCTTTCCAAATCATTTACATGTACTTGCTGAAACACTTAGTTCAAAGTCATATTAGTACCAAACACGGTTTTGAATGTTTTGTTAATATCAAAATAAGATTTATTGATTGAAATGAAATGAAATTTCAAAGCCAACAATATCCCCCCTTTTTGATGTTGACAAAACATTTCATGTTTGCGCATAAATGGTGAAGTATCAAGTGATATTCCCTCTCAATGTGTGCATCTTTCATTTTTATTTGCATGCTCCCCCTTAGGAAATAAATTTTTCAATTTGATACTCATTTATGTAATGCATTGAAAGATAATTGAAACAACATAGTTCAATTAATAATTGCAAGTTCGGTACAAGTTGTTTTACTACTACACATTACAAAATGATAAAGCATAGAAATAAAACGAAAGATAGCATAAACAACAAACATAGGTAACATCCTCTGCTACACAAAATGGACCTATAGCCGAACACCCTAACCCAAAACATTCTCCCCCTTTGACGACATCAAAAAGGCGGAGGGTCACAGCGAAGTGCATCCAAGGTAGTGGTGATGCGGTCGATCTTGTCCTCAAGACGCTTCATGTCCTCGGCCATCTTCTTCTGGGCCTCCTCATTGGGCTTTACGATTTCCAAGATTTGGGTAAAAGTTTCGGGATTTCCCCCGAACCTAAAATCTAGAATATCGAAATCGCTACCAAGAGACGGAAAAGAAGAAGTTGGAGCTTTCGGACGAGGTGCCTCGGGAGGAGGAGCATCATGATGAGGAACAGATGGACCAGCCTGGTCCGCAGGAGGAGCAACCCTAAGTGAGACCAACACTCCATCGGCATTCTTACCGATATGCATCTGCTTAAGATGCGTGCGGTCCAGAAAAATCGGATTGTGCTCCGAAGGCTCTTCATCAAGCGGAACGCCACACCGACCAAGAGGATAAGACAAATGGGTAGGAAAAATAACTGCGTCTTTCTTCTTGTGGCACTCGAGAACAACCGAAATGAAAAGGAAGGCAAGATTGACCTTTCGACTGGTCATGACACAATAGACAAGGAAAACTTTCATGATCGACACAAGACTCCGGCTTCCGGACTTGGGCAGAATGGAATATGTGATAACATTGTGCACAAGTCGAGCCTCAGGAGTAAGCGAGGACGAAGGAAAATCAGTAGTGGCAGTGGTGGTTTTATTCACCGAAATGGCCCGAACTGCTTCGAGAGGATCGAAGTCACTCGAAGAGTACCAAATAGATGGGCATAAGTAAGATAGACCGCTAGTAGGTAGCCGAAAAATAGTATTAACTACTGTTTCGGTCAACTCAACTGAAACACCCGCAACATTGGAGCAAAGTTTGCGAGCATGAGGACTTAGTTGAGAAGGATTCTACAGATTTGTATAGAACGCTTTGACGGCTCGTGGAAAATTCAAGACATCAAGCGAAACGAAGAAGTCCCAACCCATATTTTGAAAAAGATTGAACGTATTAGCGACAATCTCTTTGCACAAGGGTTGAGTCACAATGCGACTCCGAGCAAACTTTCGATGAAAGAATTGAGTTTCGAAAAGACGAATAATCTATTCATCACCAAGAAGGGCAGAAAGAGACATCAGACCAGATTCAGGTTCTGAATCAGTGTAACTCTCTGGTTGATCCAGTCGACTGGCCGTATACGAGGTAGTCGACTGGCCCAAAAAAAAATTCGAAAATATTTTAAATTTTGAAAGCCGAGATCGTGGACGAGATTTTGTGAAAATTTAACTAATTACTTCAAAATCCATGGCCATTCCTAATTCCCTACGAATTTTTGAAAACGGTTCGTCCAAGAGGGGTTTAGTAAAAATATCCGCCACTTGATTTTTAGTGTTAATAAAAATCAATTCAATGTCACCTTTGGCTACGTGATCCCGTAGAAAATAATGCCTAATCTCTATATGCTTTGTGCGAGAGTGTTGAGTAGGATTCTTTGAGATACAAATAACACTAGTGTTATCATATTTAATAGGTACGAGATTGAAAACAAGTCCAAAATCAAGTAATTGTTGCTTAATATAAATAGTTTGGGCGCAACAACTACCGGCTGCTACGTATTCGGCTTCAGTCGTAGACAAGGCAACCGAATTTTGCTTTTTACTTGACCATGAAACAAGAGAGTGACCTAGAAAATGACATGTACCACTTGTGCTTTTCATATCCACCCTACAACCTGCAAAATCGGCATCCGAATAACTAGTGATATCAAGTGTAGTGCCACGTGGATACCATAGTCCTAAGTTAATCGTCCCACTAAGATAGCGAAAAATACGTTTTACGGCTAACAAGTGAGATTCTTTAGGACAAGATTGAAAACGAGCACATAAGTATACACTAAACATGATATCCGGTCTACTAGCAGTTAAATAGAGTAAACTTCCTATCATGCCTCTATATTTAGTAATATCAACACATTTTCCATTTTCATCTTTGTCGAGTTTAATAGAGGTACTTATAGGAGTAATGACATGTTTGGCTTCCTCTATGCCAAATCTCTTTAGCAAATCTTTAGTGTACTTAGATTGTTTAACAAATAAGTCATCCAAGCTTTGCTTGATTTGCAACCCTAAGAAGAAATTCAACTCACCCATCATACTCATTTCAAATTCGTTTTGCATACTAGATGCGAAATCTTTGCAAAGAGAAGTATTTGTGGATCCAAATATAATGTCGTCAACATATATTTGGATAATCAACAAATCATTCTTGACAGTTTTTGTAAAGAGAGTGTTGTCAACTTTGCCTTTAGAAAAACCTTTTTGAAGTAAAAAGTCACTAAGTCGTTCATACCAAGCTCTAGGAGCTTGCTTTAACCCGTACAAGGCTTTAGATAATTTGTAAACATGATTTGGAAAAAGTTCATTTTCAAAGCCGGGTGGTTGCTTTACAAACACTTCTTCATCTATAGTTCCATTTAGAAAAGCACTTTTGACATCCATTTGATAAAGAATGAAATTTCTAGATGATGCAAATGCAAGAAGCATTCTAATTGTTTCTAATCTAGCTACGGGTGCGAAGGTTTCATCATAGTCAATGCCTTTCTCTTGATTGTACCCTTGAGCTACCAATCTTGCTTTATTTCGAATAATCACTTCATTTTCATCCTTTTTATTTCGAAAAACCCATTTAGTGCCTATTATAGTTTGATGAGTTGGTTGAGGGACTAAATGTCAAACTTAATTGCGTTCAAATTGATTTAGTTCCTCTTGCATAGCCATGATCCAATAATCATCACATTGAGCTTCGTGGAAGTTCTTGGGTTCAATATTGGACACAAAAGCCATGTGGTTGCATAAGTCTCTAAGTTGAGATCTTGTGCTAACACCTTGTGAAGGGTTACCTATGACTTGGTCAAGAGGATGGTTATGCACAATCCTCCAAGATTTAGGAATGGAGTAAGTCAAGTCATCATTAGATTGATTTCCAACTTTACTCTTATCCATTTGCCTACTTGATGAGTTGGAGATATTAAGATTATTGAAACTATCCTCAATTCCTACAACTTCATCATCATCTAGGTCAACTTTAGGTGAGGGTAGATGTAGTGATTCATTGAAAACAACATGGATAGACTCTACCATGGTCAAAGTCATTTTGTTAAAGACTTTAAAGGCTCTATTAGTTGAGGAATACCCGAAGAAAATTGCTTCATCCGATTTGGAGTCAAATTTTCCTAAGTCATCTTTATCATTTAAAACGAAACATTTACAACCAAACACTTTGAAATACCCAATATTGGGTTTCAGACCATTCCAAAACTCATACGGAGTCTTACCCAATTTCATTCGGATGATAACTCTATTTATGACATGACAAGCGGTGTTTACCGCTTCAGCCCAAAGACTTTGGGGAAGGTTGTGTTCATTTAACATAGTCCTAGCCATTTCTTGTAAAGATCTATTCTTCCTTTCAACTACCCCATTTTGTTGAGGAGATCTTGGAGCCGAGAGATCATGAGATACACCAAATTCATCACATAATTTCTCTATATCTTGATTGTCAAATTCTCTACCTCTATCACTTCTAATTTTCTTGATTTTCAAATCTTTTTCATTTTGAATGACTCTATAAAATTTATCAAGAATTGAGTGAGTTTCATTTTTATGAGTAAGAAAGTGAACCCAAGTAAATCTAGAGTAGTCATCTACTATAACAAGTACATAGAGTTTCCCGGCTAAGCTAGCCGTTCTCTCCGGACCAAAGAGGTCAATATGAAGTAACTCTAAAGGTCTAGAAGTGGTGATATATTTCTTTCTTTTGAAAGAAGATTTCACTTGCTTACCTATTTGACATGCACTACATATTTTATCTTTTGAAAAATTAGTCTTTGGGAGGCCTTTGACTAATTCATTTATCGACAAACGTTGAATGAGGTTCATACTAGCATGTCCTAAGCGTCTATGCCATAACCAACTATTTTCACTCGATGTGACAAAACACTTAACATCTTGTTCATTTAATTCATATAGCAACATAGTATATAAATTTCCGTTTCTCTTTACATTGAACAAATGATTTCCATCTTTCTCAACTATGCATGCATTTGACCTAAAGATAACATCATAACCTTTGTCACAAAGTTGGCTAATACTAAACAAGTTATGCTTCAAACCATCAACTAAAAGTACGTTATCTATAGCTAGAGAAGAAGATATACCAATGGATCCAATTCCAACAATTTTGCCTTGTGAATTGTCTCCAAAAGTAACGTTTCCTCCTTCATAAGATTTTAGGGACATGAATTTTGATTTGTCCCCCGTCATGTGCCTTGAACATCCGCTATCAAGGAACCATCTTTCTTTTGAGGCGGACTTCAAGCATACCTACAACACAACGTTACGTGACTTTTATTGGTACCCAATCTATTTTGGGTCCATTATGGTTAGAAAGAGATGCAATAGTTCCTTTAGGAACCCAAAATGATTTAGTTACCACGTTTTATTTTGCACGTCGAGATGCAATGGTTCCTTTTGGAACCCAAAACATTTTTGAGACAATTTTCTTCTTCTTTCTTAGAAAACATGCATTTGCTTTGTGACCTCTTTTCTTGCAATAGTAGCATGAAACATGATTGTGATCAATTGAAGTTGAGAAGGAAGATTGTTTTGAAAAAGTATGCCTTAATAATTTTCTTTTCTTCAATAAGAGTGCATCTTTGTTGAATGCATCATATCCTAAGCCGCATTTGTCAAAAGAGTTTCTTTGTCTTCCTAGCATGATGCTCAAGTTTTCTTTTCCTTTTGTGAATTTTGCTAAGATGTTTATTTGATCATCAATTGTAATGACCGGGTTAATTTAAATAATTTCTTTTTCTTCGGGTATAATTTTTTTTTTTATCTTGTGCATTACGTGGCATTGCATGTGTTTTCATACATTGGGGATGACGTGAATTGTGTTTCTAGGTTCGTTATGAAATTATTTCCGTTATCATTTATTTTATTTTATTTTATTTTACCAATAGGTTGGTACAGTTTTGTATTTTTTTGGAATTTTGATATACTATTATAAGATTGTTTTGCAATTTAGTGGAAAGTTGGATCTTCTTGCATTTTGTAAAGGTTATGTACAAAATTTTGGTCACATGGACCAATTCAAGGGTGCCTCATTACCACCATCATTGCATGTTACACTTATATATATATCTTTAAATTATCTTATGTGATGAATGATTGTGAGATAAAGTAATGAAAAAGATCATTTGTGTTGGGTCGACCATCTTGTTCCACCTCACATTGTATCAATTATTTTTTTTCCACCATTTAATTAATGTAAGTGTTGCAACTTGTCACACACAACTTCTTATATTATAGTCTCACTTGAATTCACCAACACTTACAATTTTAGCCAAGAACTATTTTTTTTTTCTCCTCCATTATTCATCTTTTCTTCTCTCTACGATTAGAGATTTTTGGAGTAGGAATTTGATGAAGTGATCAACTAGGAAGTTGTTCTACGTGTTCCGATCTTCGGTTTAATACCAATTACGGTATGTGATCTATATTATTTAATTTGATTTGATTTTTCAAAAATTCCAGATTTCTAGTTTACATGTTTAGTGAAAATCAAGGCTTTAGATCTCTAATTTATAATATATGTACGGATCAAAATTAGTTTATGAAAATTTTACAGATCATATATAGGTATGTGATTATATTTCCGGAAAATTTCAGAATTTATAGATAAGTGGAGATTTAATTAAAAATCTAGGAAAAACATGTTATTCGGATATTGTTGTTGCTGCAGACCGTTTTTTTTACTCGGTTTGAGCAATTTATAGACCATGTTAAATTATTTATAAATTTTTGAAACTTTTACAGTATTCTTTTGTATCTGTATATTATCATCTCTCAAAATTTCAGATCATTTAGATAGATAATTAATTTTCTAAAAATCACGGAAGTAGGCTGTCCAGTGATATTTTACTGCTTGCTGATCCGATTTCGGTTTCTGTTTAGCCAATTGTTTCATATGGTTTCGTATTCTTATAAATATTAAAACTTTTATTATAACATTTTGTATATGTCTAGGACATATGTATTAAATACCAAGAATTTTAAGTTAAATTATACTGGTAAAAACAATTGTTGAGTAGTAAATGTTCAGTTTCAATCGTATATTGAAACCGGAACTTGTGTTACCGATTTGAGCTATCTATAATTCTAATTTTGTACTTATAATTTTATCACCTGATATTGAGTATATAAGATGTAAATATGGAGATTTTGGTAGTCATATAATTCATGGATAGGTTTGTAAAAATCTTGGAGTAAAGGGTGTTCAGTTTTCGGAACTGTTAGGAAAGCTGTCTTTTATAATTATTTTGGACCACTTTCCTTTGATTAAAGCTTATGAAAAGTTTACAGTAGACCTACGTAGAGGTTTGGAGTGTATCCTATAAATTTAATATTTTTATCAAACCTGTAGATTTTTCTAAAAATCATAGATTACCTGCTGTCCGTTTACGGTAGTATTCAAAACCGAACTTTTCGATTCTTAATTAAGTAACTAAATTTTGTCTATTAATCCCGATTATTTTTGAGTAGATATTTATATATATCAGAATGTTTATTGGCAAATATTATTATAAAAATAAATATGGTTATGTATATAAAAATTATTCAATGTGTTAATTGGTTTCGGGCATAACATGGTACAAATGAAGGCGTGAAGGGAGAACCGTTCGTTTCTTCATTCTCTACACAACCATATTGTTTTGATTGTTGGTATTTTAGTGGATATTTTATCAAGTTTGAGGTAGGGATTTGGGGTATCGTGTGAGTTTAAAAATCTTCATTTATGCATTTTAATGTTTATATATAGATTCATCATCATATTGTGCTATTTTTTTTAAATGAGTTGTGAAATTGTATTAATGTGTTTAAATGCATTGATTCATGCCACGATAGAATTTTATTAGGTGGATCATGGAGTGCGGATATATTTATTACTTATGTGCGCATGTGAATGACATTGATGAATTGTGAATTGTGAATGGTGGATTGGTTGTTGATTTTGGGAAATGGTCGTGTGGTGTGAGCAATGGGGGGACGAAGGAGCTCCCGGGGTGCAAGTCCTCAAATTATCGCGCGATTGGTTGACGTCACCGTAGGGTTAGTAGCCCCAAGACGACTAGGCAGATGAACAGGTAGTTCATGTCCTAGGGTTTGTTTCACGACATAATTTTCTCATTTGATTATTTTGAATTTGATGTTATCTCGGTTGTGAAAGTTGGATTTGAGTTCGTATTGAGAGTATTGGTTTTAATTTCGCGATTATAGAACTTTTAAATTATCTTGATGGTATTATTTAAATTGTTCTACATGAGTTTATATTGTGATTCCTTATGCATTTATATCATGACATTGGACTAGGGTAGAGACTTGACCCTATACGTATTCATTAATTTACATACTTGTGGAATCTTACGCTTCATGATTTTTCTCTACTGGGCCGTTTGTGCTCACCCCTTATCATTTTTCAGGAAAAGAACCGTTGGTGGATGATGCATGAGCTATTGGACATTTGTGGAATTTGAACTTATAATAATTACACCTTTATGTAATAATAAAGATTGCGTGCTTATTATGATTTGTACTTGTTTGGCTTTGGACTAGTGTGTTCGTATTGTAATTTGATTTGATTTCGGGGTTTGTATATGATTTTATTATTTCTATTTCGCTTCCGTGCTAGTGAATTATAAACAATGTCGGTTGACTAGTATGACCATTTGATATTTTTATGAATTTTAATTAAATTTAAGTCATTATCCGGATTTTCGGATTCGGGGCGTGACATCAATAGTCTTTTTCAACAAAATATTTTCCTCTTCTATCTTCATACTTTTGTCATTTGTTGCATTTAAATCAACTATGGTGAGGCAAGTAGGATTATATGAAGATTTAGATTTCTTAAGCAAACTATGTTTCTTAGCTAGTTTTTCAAACTCATCATACAAATTTTCAAATGCATCTTGTAATTCATTATGAGAAAATAAAAGCTCATCATATGACAAAATGGAATTATCTAATGCATGTAAATTTAAATGTACCTCATCTTCATTTGCCATGAGGCAAAGATTTGCAACTTCCTCACCATTTTCTTCCTCATCCGAATCACAAGAGTCATAGTCATCCCATGTTGCAATCATGGCCATTTTGTTTGGCCTTTTCTCGTTCTCCTTTTTGGGCTTGAAACACTCATTTCTATAGTGTCCCGGTTTTCCACAGTTGAAACAAGTAATGGACTCTTTCTTGCTTGTCTCTCCTCTTGGTTCGTTGCTCTTTAAGAACCTCCGACCTTTAGCCTTCTTTCGTTGAAGAAATCTCTTGAATTGTTGAGTGATTAAGGCAATGTCTTCATCAACCTTTTCTTCGATTCTCTCATTTGCTTCACTTTTAGTTGAAGCTTGTAAGGCTATACCTTTTCTAAGCTTGGCGTCTTTTTCACGAGATTTTAAGGTAATTTTCCATGTAAGGAGTGACCCAAAAATCTCATCGAGACTCATAGTGCTAAGATCATGTGCTTCTTTAATAGCCGTCACTTTCACATCCCATTTGACCGGAAGGCTTCTAAGGACTTTGCGTGCCACATCGGATCTAGGAACAATTCTACCAAGATGCTTTAGTCCATTCAAAATATTAGTAAAACGAGACATCATAGAATTGATATTTTCATCTTCCTTCATGGCAAATAATTCATATTCATGCATAAGTATATCAATTTTAGATTCTCTAACTTGAGTAGTTCCTTCATAAGTAACTTCAAGTTTATCCCACATTTCTTTGGTCGTTGAGCAAGTAGAGACGCGATTAAATTCATTTGGACTTAAGGCACAATTTAGATTAACCTTAGCTTTGGCATTAAATGACATAACTCTACGCTCATCATTATCCCATTCGTTGGGCAATTTGGGAATAGTTTTTCCATCAACTACTTTGGTAATAGTAAAAGGTCCATCGACAATAACTAGCCAAATTTGATAATCAATAGCTTGAAGAAAGTCTATCATTCTAGTCTTCAAATAACTATAGTTTGAACCATCAAACCATGGGAGCCTATTGTTTGATTGTCCTTCTACATGAATGACTATGTTTAAGGCCATGATCGTTTTCTAAGATGGTTAAGTCTAAAACAAGTAGAGATTAGGCTCTGATACCAATTCTCAGTCACTAATTTACCCTAGAGGGGGGGTGAATAGGGTTTAAAAATAATTCTCTAACTCATTTTAATTCTTACTAGAACATGCAAAAAGATTCTATATTAATTTATAAGGTAAATATGCAATGAATAATAATTTAACTTAATTTCAACAAGCTATTTACCACAATATAAATTAAGCATGCATGAACATAAAGTAAGGAGATAGAGATAGAGATATTGACACCATGATTTTTACGAGGTTCGGTAACTCCTACTCATCGGCTCAAAGAATCCCCTTCCTTGAGATTTTCCCAATCCTCACACTATGACTCTTCCTTCAATAGGTGGAATAACAAAACATTTACAAAAGAGCTAACTAGCTCTTTACACAATCAAAGAGAACAATCCTCCCTTGATACAATGGGCTTCACTCACCCAAGATCACAAATTTGTGTATGCAATCAATATATCACTCAAGAACCAAAAACACTCAAAACCCTAAGGTTTTTATGGAAGATAGATCAATATAAGCTCAAGTGTTTTTAGGTGATATTTCAAAAACTCAAGATATATATATTCTCACAATATATTTTCAATAATAGAATAAGCACAAAGCTTGAGTTTAAATCTTCAAAATGATAGGAGTGAAAAACGAGATTTAGATATTTCTTGCTATCAAAAGATTTTTCAGAAAGTGCTTGAGAGAAAATAAGAGATGAATAATGTTTGAAATTTTTTTCACACAAGAACCTTAAGATTTCAATCCATATCTCTTTCTTTATATAGTGTAACACTAGGGTTTGGAGAGTGTATCTCACCCTAGACAATATGGAGAGTAGGACCTGAAAATCAACAAGCAAAATCATTTGTTTTTGGGCAAAAATATTGTTTAGAAATATTTTTCCTTAAAATCCTGAAACACCCAGTCGACTGCCTCCATGCTTAGATTTAAAATATTTTTCCCAATGGCTAGGGTCAGTCGACTGCCTCAAAAAGGCCAGTCGACTGCCTCAGGCAATCAAAAATGTTCATAACTCTCTGGTTCAGTCAGTCGGCTGGGTCCTTAACTGCCAGTCGACTGGGCACAGTCAGTCGACTGCCTCATGAAGTCAAAATTGTTTATAGCTCACTGGTTCATCCAGTCGGCTGGGTCCTTATTGGCCAGTCGACTGGGTGACTCCAAAAAATATTTTGATCCGTTTGAGTTCGTTTGATTAATTACTTGAGCTTATAAGACCAATCAACGCATAAGATACCTTGTTACAATATTCTCACCCCGACCTATCTACCCTAGGTCTTGAGTCCAACTTTTGTTCTTTCTTTGATCTTTTTGTCCTTCTTCGAGTTTGCGCTTGAGTTTCCTTATCGCTTGTCGCTTTTTGGTATTTATGATCTTTCCAAATCATTTATCTGTACTTGCTGAAACACTTAGTTCAAAATCATATTAGTACCAAATACGGTTTTGAATGTTTTGTTAATATCAAAATAAGATTTATTTTTTGAAATGAAATTTCAAAGCCAACATGTATAACAATTAGTTTGATTGGGTTTTCTAAAAACTTATTATTCTCAGAAAACAACTGTCGGTTTTCAGAATTCTCAAGAATAATTTTCAGACATACAAACCAATCAAGTTCCAATTGTCAGTTTTAGTTGAATAGTTGAATCTTGTTTTAAATAATTTGATTATTTATTTTAAATTCATAACGACTATAAAATTACTAAATCTGAACTTTCTCCATACGTGTGGCCTCGCACTATTTATAAATAATTTAGGGGTAGGAACAGGCACAGACCTGCTGTGGAGCCAGTGGCCCCACTGAATTTTTTTAATTTTCATTATTTACTTTTAAATTTGTAAGAATAACACTTCTGCCCTACTGAATTTTTGTAAAAAATTCTAAAAATATTCATTGAATTAAGAATAATAACGATTATGCCCTCACTCATCTAAAACTCTAGGTATGTGCCAAGGTAGGAATGGAGTTGATAGTAACTATACTAAACGGACCGGACTCCGGAGTTGACGATCCTTATAGATGGAAAAGTGGGTTCAAATATAGCTAAACCCTTAGAAAATCATTTATTCCAATTTAGTCCCAACTCCAAGATGGAATTTTATTCCATTAAACTTAGGTCTTGTTTGGATTGACTTTTCAAACGTTGTTTTTGGCTTCCTGGAGGTAAAAGATGTTTTGAACGGTGTTTGGCAAAATTTTTAGAAGAGCTTCTGGGCCTTGGAAGAGCGTTTTAAAGAAGCTGGGAGGTACCAGCTTCTGCTTCTCTTTTTCTTCTGCGGGAAGCCAGAAACAAAAGTTATGTCAAACATGGCATTAGTGTGGCATGCATTATGTTTTTGGTATTTTTATTCTTGGACAAAAATCAATGCACTTTTGTGCTGAAACATGTTTGGCGTTGTATGTTTTGTTTTGCACAGTAACGTGAATAGTTAAAATATTTCAAAAATAAAAATAAAAATACTCATTTGGTTTTTTGATATTTTTGGAGTGTCTTGTTCAACACTATAGTTAAAATATCTTTCTGTCAAACTTAAATTATATTCAAATTTACGTCACTAAACATGATTTCGATTTTAATTAAAAATATCCTACAACAAAAACATATATTTTATTTCGACTAAAAATAAAACGCCAAAAACAAACCGCGGCCCAAACAAGCCCTAGTTAAGTATGTCAATCCTGCAGACATGTTGAAGTTGGGTGGTGGAAAATGTGGTAGAGGGGGAGTGCAGTTTGATAAGAAGATAGAAAGTAGAAAAGAAGTGAGAAAGTGAAAAAAGAGAATAATAAGCAAGACATAGAAAGTAAGAACCCTAGGGATCACATCTCTAGTATTTTTTTTCATTTCGTGATGATTGAGCTAGTACAAATGTCACGTCAATGAATTATAACACCATTATATATTAAAATAATATAATTGATATTTATACAACTCAACAATAATGTCCTAATTTGTATGTTTTACTGTTGTTGTTATTTATTAAGTAAAGCGGACCACTGAAAAAAATAATAAATAAATAAATTGTGGTATAAAAAAGTATAAAAAATATAGCTTCTGTTTAGTATGTGCATAGACATTCTTATAAATTAAAATTTTGTAATAATTTTTTCTCTAATAGTCAATTTGAGAAAATTCACTTATAAAAACTACAAAGCATCCTAAAGGGAATTTTAGGCACCTTAGTCTTCGATTTTTGTAAGAACCTAAAAAATAATCCAAAATTTATAAATTAATATTTTTTATTATTTTGTCTTAAGTGCATTTTAGATATTTCGGTTAGTATGGACATGTTTGGTTCACGTTTTTATTTTTTGTTTTGTGTTCTTTTATAATTTTTCACAACAAAAGTATGTTTGACACTCAGTGTTTTATTTTCTACAGTAGAAAAATATAAAGCAAATAATGTCATTTTTAGGAAGTACCAAAATGATATTTTTTTTTGTGTTTTTGGTACTGTTCAAAAAAATACCACTGTAACGGAAGAAATAAATGACCAAAACAAAAACATCAGTACAGTGCTTCTAGTTTTGACTCATATCATTCCACAACAAAAACATATATTTCTGATTTATAAATTTCACAAAAGAAAAAACATGGACTAAACGGATCCTAAGGAGTTTGCATTGTTTTGATCTGCTCAATTTGAAAGATTCAGGGAGGTTTTTTGAGCACCAGGAGAGTATTTATGTATAGTACTTTTATTATTATATTTTGGCACTTTATAACAACTAAATAGTCTTCCTCTAACTAAGTTCATTATTCAAAAACAAATGGACATATATGCACTCATTGTGAGTCCTTATTGGTATGTCCAACCAATCACAATGCATCATTCAATATAATTGTGAGCAGTTACAACAAATTAACTTAAAACAGTACATGTAAATTAGTTAGACACACTAATGACATGTTATACCTATCTCTAGAAAAATTTAATGCAAGCTAGTGAATTATTTCTGTACAACAATTACAAATAAGCCCATTGTGTGTCTCTGCTTTTTTAATCCAAAACTCATTGTGTGTGAAACTCTTTATCTGAAGCCTGAGGTTTGGCTTACTGATAACACAACTTAACTCTTACCAATGGGGTGCTCTTGCCTACTTGGTATAAGCAATGGTTACATATCTTTTGATTCGTAATATTTTTAGAAAGTGTCAATATCATTACGCAACACCGATACTCACTTTTAAAACCAATATTATCCGAGTCCATTGCCGCGATAGTGATTGAAACCGATACCGTGACGGTGAACCAGGGCTATAAGCCTTCTAAATTTACATAACTTGACTGAACCCTAGCAGAAATTACCCGGAATAAGAATTCTAATTTCGGGTTTTTGTAACCCACCTAGGGACATGAATTGAATCTATAAAAAATCTGAATTCACTTCTTCAATATTATGTAATTTCTACAAGTTTCTCTTGAGCTAAACATCATCATATTACAGATACCAATCAATACATGCTGCTTTTGGATGTAACCAATGCAAAACATTTTCCACATACAAGAATTATTGTTAAGTTCAATCCAGATAAACAGTACTTACTGAGGATTGATACAAAGTAGGCGGGTTCATGAATAAATCCTATTCATGCTTCTTTTGGTGGACTCTTCCCTTGGGGATTCTGCTGAGGAAACCAGCATCCAACTTCCTGTAGTTGTTCTGAAGCTGATCGAGAACTTTGTATACAAAGCCGTCAACTTCGTCTTCATACTTTTCGTACAGAACAGGCAGAGTGTGGGCAGCAACGAAACCTTAACCCACGAAATAAAAACGTTTAAAAAGCATGGCATGGTAAGTAAAACTCTGTTTGGTGTACAGAAACATCCGGCTGAGATGACCTAGCAACTCATAATAATATCCCCGCATGAAACTAGAAGCGTTGTGAATGCAACGCTCTCACGTGTCAGCAATAATGATCAAAATGATAAAATTAAGGAAGGTTGGCGTCTTTTATTACATTTGAGAATCTACTTTCCAAGTAAATAAATGAATATGTAAGCTACTTTTCTCAGTTGATGCTAATGCTATGACTTCAACAAAAAAATTTACAGTGACAACGTAAGAGGCATCACATAACAGATCACTACGCTTAAGTTTCTCCATGCTCAACTGAAAAGAGAGTCTCTAGCAATAATACTTGATAATGTAACTATTGCTAAGCAACTCATGACTGATAAAATGTACTAATTTTACAGTAATAGTGAGCAATTCTTTGCATTGCCAGAAGAAAAACTACATTTTTTTATGAATCTTTACGTTCCTTTACTTCTTACCAATGTGAGATCCAGGTTTGACATAATGTTCAGCCATGACATTGCAATAATCACAATTTTATATTTGAAATAGGCTTGCTTACCTAAAAAATGAACTTCGACAACAAAGATTTCATTTTTTTTCACAAGCAAGACTTCCAATTACTCCCAACACTTTACGAGGTAAAGGTGGCACATATTCGTAAAGTCAGCCAAATTATTTAAAGTTGAAGAATCCCCACTATGATTTAACCCCTGTAACATATTTATGTCCAACAATCGGTTACAAGCATATTAACATGTTGTCAAGCAAAAAAATAAAAAAATATAAAATAACTAACCAACTCGGAACCTTTTCTATCATGAGTATAAATGCTGCAGTTAATAAAAGTAAGATATCTCACCAACAAACAAAACAGTCAGAAAGTTACACCAGCTTCCGATGATGGCAGCAACCCACAAGCTTCCTACAGACTGAAAGGATTCTTCAAGGGTCAACTTAGTGTCTCTATGAACGTTAGAACACTACAGTTCTCTTAAAAGCATGAATTGACTTCAACTTGAGATATACAAATTTATTTTTTCCAGATCGGCAAACAATTTAAAACTTAATGATAGTTTACATGCACACAGATTCACACAATCAAAAAAGCATGATTTTAGTGATAAGTCAAATTTGCTGGGTGTCAAGAGTCGGTCTGTCTGCAGTACTTGAAAGTGAAGATCTCCTAATTTTGAAAGCAAAAAGAATCATGAAAATCCCTATTCAATATAGCGAGAAGTATATGAATATAGTACTGACTAAAAGATGGAACACAAAATTGGCCAGTTTTCCTCAATATAACTCAACTGATAAAAAAAAAAAAAATTGAAAACATAAAGTGGAAAAAAGGATGGAATTGGGAAGAAATACATAGGTTTGACTTAAATGGCCGAACGTAACAATGCCCCGTGACAGAGATATTAGAAACCATATATGGCAATTTGCCTTTATTTATCTGACCCTGGATCATTAAAACCCTCGCAGGATGCTACTAAGTGCCAGAAATACTAGTCACTAATTCAGCAGCCTATGTCGTCTTGCCTTGCAACCAAACTCATAGATAATGAAGTAAATCTTGGGCATTCATTCTTATAATTCATTACTGAAGAGGATAACATTAAGCTAAAGAAGACAAAACAGTATATGTTTTATCCGCATATATTCAAATTGCACTACTGTCATGCAAATATTTGGCAATTAGAGGAATTCTACAGTCAAAGAAAGATATAGATCGAGACAGCGACAGAGACTGTTGCAAAGGAAAAAGGGGTTGTACGATGCTGTAAAATGACAAAGAATGATATTATATTTGAATTATAATTAAGCTACAAGGAAATTTGATTAGTAAAATGTACCACTACAAACTCCTTCAAATTTCCCCCACAGGCAATGTCCTGAAGAGCGCCCAAAGCTCGGTTAACCTCAACACCAAGAGATTTGGCAATGTTGACAAATAGATCCTCCGGAAAAACAAGACGGGGAACATTAGATGAAGACCTGTTTCCGTGGAGACATCATATCACAATAAATTTGTTGTTAAAGCACAACAGTGCAGAAAACCAAAAATTTTAAGACCAAGAGAAATTATATTGTTAAATCACCTTTTCAACAAGCCAGAAGCATTTGACAACACAAACTGGGCAATCATACCAACACCAAGAGCAAAGCACGCTAGAGGTAATAAATTGTAATCGAGCCATTCAAAGAGCACCCAAATTGCAGTAGCACCACTTAAAACACTTGCAGAAATCTTCTTGTTCCTCCATAGCAGCATATCAGCAACTGAAGATTGAAAAGGACAACTAATATTTCAAAAAAGAAAAAACAAGAGAGTTGAGAAAAGAAATGTACTCCAGAAAACAATCCTACCTTTTCCACCCCCAAAAACATTGTGGACTGGCTTCTGACGTCCAAAGAGCCGATTGAACTGAGAAGCGGCTGGGTTTGAATTCTCTTCCTCGAAAAATGACACAGATTTTTTCTTTGAAACACCATCAGATATCGTTTCCATGAGATTGTTCAAAAGATTCTCAGCTTTTACTCCTTCAGGCATTGTTCCTATGCTTCATAAAGAAAGTAAAACACTTATGAAAGAATGAACCTCCAAGCCTTCAGAACTCATATTAATATCATAATAATTTTAGGAAGTACTGAAGCTCATAAAAGAAACATGAAGTTTTGGTAGGAAGTAGTAGATTTAGTGCACAAAACAGGATAGAGTATTGTACAGTAACATGTTGGAAAGGCAAAAATGTAACTTTTCACCCTTGGATACAGGATGGGCCAAACCCATGATCTGGGAACTCAGCCTAAACACTAGACCAACTATCAATAAGATATATAATAACCACAAAATCTAATTCATAGATTATTTCAACCAGGATAAACCTATAATTTACAATTCAATAATACTAAAGCAAAAAAAAAAAAAAAAACTGTAATACTAGTGACCTCATATATAGACCACGGAGAAAAAGATCAAAACAACAGTTTTCACAACAACAACAGAAAAACAAGATAGGCATGCTAGCTAAACGAATAAATGATGGTACAATAGAAGGCATTAACAACCTAATTTATTTCATTTCCTTTAAGTACATCTATCTTCTGAACCTCTGACTATCAATAAGGAGGACTAATATTATCTAAAGCATCATTACAAAGCTATGCTGTTGATTTGCACCTACTAACTCCACTCAACAAGTCCTTGTAGCAACCTTTGGTAATCATTTATGAAAACCCATCGTTTATATTTTAGCTCTTTACGATGAGCTCTGCTAATGCTTACAATCATGTATTATCTAAATTAACCCCAAGCCTACAATCTTTGCGGCTTCCACTTTCCCTTTTGACATCTTGAACTTCAAACTCAGAGGTCATTTTTCCTTTTGGCAGATAAAGGAGTGAAAGAATCAACCTATTGATAGTGGAAGATCGATGGACTCCCTAAAGATTAATAATTTAAGAAGGAAGTAGGTGAGGAACTGAGGATAAATTTGAAACAGAAGCTGCTTTATATAATGAATAACTTGAATGCGGAGGATGGATAGAAAAACTAGTAAGGACACTACAGGATGGCAGAAACAACGCGGAAAATCAGCCCATATCTGGCATAGAAGAGATAAGCATCACATTATTGTAGTAAAGGGGAGGAGGTGAAGGAAATTCTTAATCAAACAAGAAATTGTACTTCAGTAAAGTTATAGCAAGGTGTTGGTCGATAAAACTGATAAGTAAGAACTGAAAATTTTAAGGAATGAATTTTAAGTTCTTAAGAAATTAGGTGGTCATTAAAAATAATTTTTCTTTTTTTTATACCTTGCAAATTTTCGGTCGCTTAGAATTTCATCTCCTTTCCGGCGACACTTTTCATTTTCAGTGATACTCAAATTACGTTGTAACAGGCACTTTATTGGATAAGTGGTAAATCCGTTCAGAATCAAGTGCTGAATTGAGTCATCAAACGACATCCAAGTCTCCTGAATTGTAGGATTTTCAAATTTCAATAGGGAGGAAAATGATTCTGTGACAAATTTCGCTTCAAGGTAGAATTAAGAAACAACATATTCTTTTTATTTTTTTTGTAAGTAAGATGTATATAGAAAGGCTCGAGCGGGGAGCGCATTCCATGAGACAAAAGCAAGACCAAATGAGTTCTTCGGATCCCAAAAATCAACTTTCTCCTCTGTACTCTATAGATGTACAAAATCTACCCGTACCACAACAAAAAATAAACAACATACTCCAAAACACAAACGCAGATAAAATCAAGATTTGAAGATGGATGAGTAGTGACTAGTGACTTAATGGGAAAGACATTTCTCAGAAATGAATGTGATAATGAGAGACGCGAGTGGTAAATTGGTAATAAGAATAAAATATATGTATATATATACATTTATAAATGAGGGAGAACTAGTGAAAGGCTGGATATATCTAATGGAGACCATGTCCCGGAAGTAATTAGGACCAAGTTCAAAGTGCCACAAGCAGCAGAAAAGAAAATTGAGGTCATGTTGAAGGATGCAATTTCCTTGAAACTTAAACAAGAACCTGACACCCACCAGAGAAGAAGGATCCACCAAGTCATCCACTAGAAAAGGGGACTAAGGCTCTATGATTTATTTTATTCATCACTCTTTACTACAAAGGGTAGTAAAGCTTCCTTGAATATAATTATATATATGTATATGTATCTATAGTGAAGATTAAAGTCAATGACCAGATATCAACATATAATGAAGCATATTTATTTAAAGCCACAAAATGTCAAAGATACTTCAACCATTAACAACAATCCCTCTAAGAAATAGTACAGTGAAAGAAGAAAACACAGATAACAAAAACCCAATACAAATCAGATTCTCTTATCAAACCAAACATAAGAAAAAACATTAAGCAATTGCATAAAGCAAAACTGTAGCAACCCAAATCTACCCATATCTTTCAACTCTGGACACCAAATAAAAAAAATCAACAACAACCCATAAACCAAAATTACTCCAACAAACTAAAAATCATCACTAAAATCGAAAATCACAATTATAAAATTCAACCCATGATGAATCTGACTAAACTTTTGCAGCAATAGTACTAAATTACCTGACACACAAGTGAAAAAACCCAAGATTTGAACTCCAAATGTGGAAGTTGAAGCAGAAATCGAAGGCAGATAAATGGGTTTGTGAAGAAATTTGAGAGCAAAGACAAGAGATTGAAAAAAAGAATTCGTTGTGGTTTTGCTTAAACGGTTTGGTTTTCTGGTGTCAATCTTGTATCGCTGAGGATTGAACTAACGATGGAAATGAACAAGAGTATGAGAGTGGGGCGATGACGTGGACCAATTATAATGAGGAAAACCGGTCATTCTGTCCCATCCCAAACCAAATTATTGGCGGCTCACGTAATAGTGTACTGCACCTAATTTATCTATACTTATATATATATATATATATATATGGTATAATTACACAAATCTCTCCCAAACTATGGCATATTGCACTCAATTTTACTAATGTTTTAATAATATCAAAAATTTTCCTTAATTGCACTTTCGTTATAATATTTAATCCCTTTTGTTTAAAGTAAATGCCAAAAATTTACATTATTGGTCAATAAAGATATATTATGGACCAAACTCCATATTTTACCATTGTTATTCTTGCAATTACATCTGAACTCTTACTTTTGCATTCACAATTATTACAATATCCCAACTTCTTTTCCCAAATTGTCCTCTTATGTAATCTATATAAACCATTTGAGTGATTGTTTATATCTACTATTTCTCTAAAAATCACTCATTCTCTTTCTACAAGCCTTCTATCATGACTTAGGAAATATAAGGGGCGCATATGAAATGACAGTTGTTGGTACACATAATTCTCGTCAATATATTTTAAGGTAAGATAGTAAATT
This sequence comes from Cornus suecica, assembly GCA_963922005.1. Lineage (NCBI taxonomy): Eukaryota > Viridiplantae > Streptophyta > Magnoliopsida > Cornales > Cornaceae > Cornus > Cornus suecica. Next base: position 12,147,805 of record OY998244.1, on the reverse strand, counting down.
CATCATCCTCTAGAAGATTCTCTAAATATCTATAAATATAAGAGGGAATATACGTAATTTCACTATTATTTCTTGTCGGATCAATATTCCGATGATACCAAGGGAAGTTTCTGATATTATTGAAATATTAAAAAAACTGCATGCAATTATTTATTAGTTCAGGGGAGGGTTGTGTAATTATTCATATATATATATATATATATATATATGGAGGTATGGAGTTTTCAAACGTTTTCAATGTGTTACAACTTCCAATGTGATTATTCCAATAACGATGTAGAATAAATCAGCACACATTTGTTTTTTGTTTTTTTAGAAAAAAAATCAGCACACATTCGTTGAACAACAAAATATATATATATATATATATATTACTATTACTATTAAAAGTGTCAAGTGTTTAATATTTCAAAGTATTTTTATATTTAAACTTTTAATTAAAGTTATCCCTATATATTATAGGGATAGAAATTTGGACCAATTAGAGTCCTAATACAAGTATTATAACAAGATAGAATTCTATTAGTTATATTTATCCCTATATATTAAAATTTTAATTAAGGTATAATTTATCCCCAAAAAATTTAGAAATTTGGATAAATTAGAATCTTAATACAAGTATTTATTTCAATAGTATGTATTCATTGTAACAAAAAGAAAAAAAAATGAAATAAATATACAGTCCAAAAGATAAAAAATTGATATAAAATATAATTTTATTTTTTTCCCTCTATGTAAATATGTTTATATTTATATGTGTCTGTTTATTGAATATTCTTTCCATGAATTTCAAATTTTATTATACTTTATGTTGGTTTGGAGTCTTTATTTATTTATTTTTCTTTCCTTTCCCTCTCGGTACATATGTGTATATAAATATATTGTACGTGTTTTGAATATTCTTTTCACGAATTTCAAGCATTCGTGATTCGATAGGTATTTCTGTAGATTATTCATCTCTCAAAATTATTAAAATTCTCTTTTTGATTTTTTCAAGTTTTGTGTTTTGGTTTACTGAATTTCAATCAAGATATAATAACAAATTGATTGTTATTGATTAAACTCATGATCTTTGTGATGAAAGATATTCATACTTAAAAAGAAAACTCGTCTATTTCACAAAAGCTCAAAAAATTAAACTTCCCTGGTAATATCAATATTTTTGTTGCTTCATTAGTTTGATTAATTTCATATGTTACACTCAATCCACCCAAACACCAAGTTGAACTTTAATAGCTTTCTCCTTTTAATTTTAAGAAATTTATTATAATTTTGTTTTGTTTTAACAAGTATATCATAACTTATATATGCTTATTAAATTCTCCTTTTCTTTTTATCATCAAATAGTTATTCCCATTTATTTTAGTTTGAATGAATGCGTTATAGTTTCTATATTTATTATCCAATATGCCTCGCTTTATGATTTATGCTTTCAAATTTTCTATATATTATTTTATTTTTCCCCTTAGTTTCATTATATAAATCATAATTTTTATACTTTTTTCTTTTAATAGTTAATATATATATATATACATATATATATATACACATATATGCATGTATAGTATGTTTCAATGAACATCATTGATGTACTTTGAAATTTATAATTGATCAAAAGGTATTCTTTCACACTTTAATATCAAATTTTGTTTCAATTGGCATTTCGTTTCTAATTTTTCTTATCATTAAATTTTTGTACACTTTTTATTTTTACTTTTAAGTTTCCATAAATACATTGTAGTAACAAATTTCTCTTTTAGTGTGAACATACTTGTCTTTTTCTTTAAACTAGTAAAGAGCATGTGGGATGCACTTAAGACCATTTATATAATATAATTTAAATATATAAAAATTAAAATTTATAGTGTTACTAATTTAAATCTTCACTTCAAAATAGTCATTCATCCCTTTCCACTGCAATAAATAAATAATTTTTCAATTTAAAAAAATACACCATAAATAATTTCAAAAATATCTGACACAAACATCAATTAAAAAGAGAGTAATTATGATATTTCAATAATTTAAAACAATAATAAATAGATATTAAACACTGAATTTCGAAAACTAAATCGAATCATGAATATAAAAAAATCAAATAGGTCAATAGAATATAAATTATATTGTAAATTTAATTCCTCAAACTCAAGTGAATTCATAACTAATTAAAATCCAATAATAATAAACAACAACAACATAAACTATAGTAGAAAAAATTAAATTAAGAAAATAATATAAATAAATAAATAATTTGTTAAACTCAAACGCAAATTAGTAACATTCTATTAAGAAAAAAAGTTATATGATCAGAAAGGGTAAATAATAAACATTCTATTGTGAATTCAATTCCTCAAAGTCCAACTACTATATATACATATAAAATATTAAATAAATAAACAATATTCAAATTCATATATCAAAAAACTAAAAAAAATAAATCAAATTCAAACGGATATAGTTAGAGAAAAAGAAAGTAAAATTAATTAATGAAAACTCAAACTAACATATCATTAACCAAAAGCAAAGAAGAAGAAAATAAAGAAAAATATGACAAATATCGATTAACTGGGATAACAAAATAGTTATAAACTAACATACAAGGTAGGGAGAATGGTAAAATAAACAAAAATTCTCTATTCTACATAAAGAATAAGAAAAACTTATGAAATATAAAGAAAGAGTAGAGTATGGAGCAAAGAAAAAGAGATACCTACAGAGCGCCTATGACCCAAAAACCCTTCCAATTGATTATCACCATTATAATATGGCGATATGATTTATAAATGATAACACTATTTATAGGTATAGAATTTGAGGAAAGATATAATTCTATGTATTGAAAGAGAGTTTTTTTTTTAAGGAGTCTTGATGGACTTAAACTATTCTTAACAAAACATTTTTCTTTGAAAAGAGAAATAATTTTCGGTGTAAAAAGAGAATTTCTTTTGTTTAACAACTATAGAAGTTTAATCCATACTAAGTATTATTAAACTCTATCTTATACAAATATAATTTTAATTAACTACCTAAAAACCGATTGTAGTATCATATTAAGATTTTAGTTATGTTTAAAATTGATAGACTCAAATAATTTAATTATTATCCTATCTAGATATATATATCATTAGACCAAGAAACTTTTAGAACTCTATTTGAACCAAAACTCTACTCCTAATATTCCATATAGAGTCATTCATAAAATGAAATATATAATAAGCTTTCAAAATCATATTAGTTTCAGCCCCTTATTTTTAATTTAATTTAAATGATATATTAATTTGAAACCTAAAATGAAATATATAATAGTTTTTCAAAATCAGATTAGTTTCAGCCCCTTATGTTTAATTTAATTTAAATGATATATTAATTTGAAACCTAATTATAATTTAACTCTAAAAATTATAATATTTAGCAAATTCGATTATTTTTTGTTTGATTATTTTTTATAATCACGTCTCTTTTCTAGAATGTTCATTAACTACAAAGTGGGGTGGAGTGACGTCTATTATCTCAATTATATTTGAACTCTTTAATTAATTTTTATCATCTACATGATTATTTATCTTTTTAATTTTTATATAGTACAATCTTAAAGTTAACCTATGTTGTAATTCTAATATTTTTAGAACTTTGTCCTATCCTATAATTACAATATTTTCTAAAACTTTTCTTCTAAGTGTAACCTACTTATAATCAAACTCTAACGTGATGTTTTATATAAAACATTTAATTTGAACTATATATATGATTTTAACTCTACTTCTATCAATTTATTTTTAATTATGTTTTAATTCTCAACGTAATTATAGTACTTATACTCCACCTCTACCACCGTTGTTGTTAATTGTACTATTAAATTGCATATTACCACTCTTAAAAGTTTATTTTTTATATTATATGTAAATTTAAATTTTGTTTAATTTAAACTCCATAGATTATTTAGTGTTTAAAATAATCCAAACTCAATTATACTTGAACTCATTTATATAACATACGTTTTTGTTTTATAAATTATCAATATGGATTTATTAGTGCAAGAAAGTAATGGGAATGACTCATGTTGTCAAATATTAAAATAGATAAGATGTGAAACCAATAGAAAAAATGATATAATAAAAAGGTAAAAAAATATAAATTATGTTGCTAATTCATCTCCTCAAAATTAAAAAATAAGTTGGAAACTCTTTATAGTTTTAATAGTAAACTCTATTGTTTACTTAAAAGTAAAATTGTTACAAATTTTACCCAGGGTGAGGGTGTTGGTCTTCACGACCTTCTTCTATCCTATAATCAAGTGAAATTGGTTAGGTTTCCTCTTCACCCCCTCTTTCACTTCGTGTTTTTCACTTTGGGGTTAGCCCCTTTACAAGTTAACCCCAATTTATTTCGAATTGTTTCCATGTTAATCCTAGCAAATCGCGACTTTGGACTACATCTTGGATTTGATGACCTCCTTCTATGCTATTAGGTTCTGGAGATCTCCAATTGCTTATGGAGGTTCATGTTTTACCCTTTCAAAGACAGACACATTTGTGAGGGAAAAAATTATTATGAAAATGGATGGAATGAGAGGATGGTCCTCATTAAGGGTCCCTGGTTCTATCCCCATTCTGCCTCGTTTCCTATCCCTAGTGTTTTCGGTCCTGGCAAATTCAGCCCTTATAAGTTTCTTCATGGGCACATAGTTTCTTGCCTCTGCCATGACTATGACCTCCATAGGGCTGAATATATTTATGAGTCTTTTAGCGTCAGTAGCAAATGGTCTTCTTTTAGTAAAGTTTACAAAAGGGTCAAGCTTTTGAAGAGTAAACTTTAGTCTGAGCGTCTTGATTGTACTGACCTTTTGATTCCTGGTAACTTGCATGATATTTTCAGACTAGGAGCCTCTATAGACATGTTTCGTTTGACCAGCCCCAAGTTTTTTTATGTCAATCCAGATGATACCCTTAATTTTGCTACTGAAGGGACCTCTTCTCGAGTCATAACTGCAACCCCAGCGTTTGAGACTGTTGTAGTGTCTAGGTCTGTTGCAGTAGTTGGGTATGTTGTTGTCCAGTCCCCTGCCCCTTCCATGCCTCAGCCTACTCCCTCCCATACTCGTCCTTCTACTAAGGAGAGGTCCTCTAAGAGGCAAAAAATAAAAGGAAAAGCTGGAGAGGATGGGGGGATGCCTCTCTCCTCACTACTATGGCTGCCATGATGGAGAGGGCCAAGTCCCTCTGGAACAGGGAGGACTTGGATGCCTTCAAAACCCTTGATGGACTTGAGTTGCCAAACAGGGTGATGAGCATGATGATGAGGGTACGTTTTTCCTACGTGCTAGTTTTTATCATGTTTTGCTTATTTCCCCCTCTTTTTTATTGAGCATTAATTTCTGTTTTAGTGCTCTGATCATTTTTGTGTGGTTTTTCAATGGCCTTTTATACTGTGGGGGCTTTGTGCTTTAATCGTCAGACCCATGCTGAGGAACTGGTCCACCAGACTGGTGAATTGATGCGCCTTAAAGCTGCCCTGGCCTTGGTAGATGGGAGGGAGACCCTCTTGGTCAATGAGGTTGCTTCTTTGAAGAATGAGAATGTTGTTTTAAAGGAGAACATGGTTAAGGCGAATACTGAGATTGAAGACCTTCAGTATCGCATATCCCTTACTCACTCTGAGCTGGAGATGTGCCGCCAAGGGGGTTTCGCCATGCATTCGCGTTACGAAGTTTTCAACAATTGCGTTGCTGGCCAGTTCTGGTGAAATGGCTTTAAGACTGCCCTAAAGGAGCCTGCTCAAAGAAAACCTGCAGACCCTGAGGCTATGGATGTGCACCTTGGAGTAAAGGCTCCCTATGATGTTCCAGACCCAAGCCCAACTGAGGAGCTCTTCTCCAAGTTCCTTGTTGCAATCCCTCAGGGCTCAGAGGCTCCAGGTCCTCCTCCTTCTTAAAGTGTAAAGGATGTTGATAGGGCCACAACACGTATCTTGTTCTCGTCTTCTGGACTTTTATTGCCAATTGGGCAAATTTACATATTTCTCTTTAATGAAAAAATCTTTTTTCTTTAAGAACAATACTTGCCTCCTACCCCATAAGGAGGAATTTCCTCATGCCCCATAACGTGACTCAATAAAATATGGACACATGTCCCACATTTAAAAATATATTAAATTCATTTTTATAGATTAATTGGTTTTTTTTTTCCTTTTTAAATTGGGTTATACTCCATCTCCATTTTCTTTGTCTGTAACTTCTCGTCCCAAGGTAACCTTATGAACAAGTGTAAATTTCTATCAAAATCACAACATTTATCATCAAATAAATAACATTAAAATGATTTTTTTTTCTTAATGAACATTCATATATGGAGTTAATAGTGTATATATTGGGTACATGGATTGCCAATTCAATCCTTCTAGCATAAGCCATGTTCCGATCCCAAACTCCATATTTTGACGCAGGAGAACTCCCCCCCCCCCCCCCCCCCCCCCCTCTCTCTCTCAACTCTGGCAAGGCCTCCTTCTCTGACTTGATTTTTTTATTTTTTTTTCTCTCTCCCATGTTCGTTAGATTTATGTGTCAAAGTAAAAAAATATTCTATTAAGCATTTCTTTAAAGATGAAGTAATGGTGGTTTTTAATATTGATATAGAGAAAACAAAGCTAGATGTGGATAGTGGCTGGGACGGTCATGGTGCTATACTGGCAATGGAAAGGCGGTTATTAGGGTTCAATTAGAGATTTGTTTTAGAGATAGAGATTTTGTTTTCCATTTATAAATCTATTTTATAGGTTATTTTTCATATGACAATCTTATATTTTTAAATGTGGTATATGTGTCCATATTTTATTGAGTCACGTCATGGGGTAGAGGAAGTTCCCCCTTATGGGGTAGGAGGCAAGTATTGTCCTTTCTTTAATTTATTCTGAATCTGCCAAAGTTTGTATGTCTTAACTGATTACTTGTTTCATCAGTATGTGTATGCCTCTGGCATACAAGCTATTGGTAGATTTAACTATAGGAAAAATAGTTTCCTTAAGTTGGCTAAGGTACGTGCCTCTGTTTTGATATAGGTATAAATTCGGATCAGGCATATGTCTCTGCCATTTTTATAACTTAGAAATAAATTCCTCTACACATGTCTCTGCCATTTTCATAACTTATAAATAAATTCCTCTATTGAATGGGTCAGGTGTATGCCTTTGCCATTTTTATAACTTTGGAATAAATTCCTCTATTTAATGGATCAGGCGTATGCCTCTGCTATAATTATAACTTATGAATAAATTCTTCTATTGAATGGTGTCTCTGTCATTTTTATAACTTAAGAATAAATTTCTCTATTGAATGGCTCATGCGTATGCCTTTGCCATTTTTATAACTTAGGAATAAATTCCTCTATTGAATGGGTCAAGCATATGCATCTACCATTTTTATAACTTAGGAATAAGTTCATCTGTTGAATGGAAAACTTTGTTAATTATTTGCTAAAAATAAGTATTTGAGAATGCGAATACTTAAGCTCTAACCTCTTTTTATTTATTGAATAAAAAATAAATAACAAATAATGTGGACATGAATTGTCCCTGCTAACTTTAAAGAATTTTAAATCTAACTATGGATAATACCTCTTCAATCTAGAGGCATTTTGAGAATTGGGTTCCATGCGTCCATTGGATTTTCTGAGCCAATAAGCTCCTTTACCAATGACTTCTATCACGGTGTAGGGTCCTTCCCAATTTTCCCGAAGCTTTCCAATGATACCAATTTTCTTCCTGAGGACCATATCTCCTATCTGGAATTCACGTCTCTTTACTTTTTGGTTATAGCTTCTCCTTATCCTCTGATGATACTCAACCAATCTTGTGGCTGCCCTATCACGCTTTTCATCCAGAGTGTCGAGAGCTTGCACCGGGTTCTGATTGTTTTGATTCTCTTGATAATTTTCACTTTTAATGGTTGAGACCACGTTTTCTGTTGGAATCACCGCTTCTGCTCCATATGTCATGGAAAATGGGGTTTCTCTGATAGGGAATCTTGGTGTAGTTCTATATGCCCATAAAACCTCTAGTAGTTTATCTGGCAAAAGTCCATTGGCATCTTCCAATTTCTTTTTGAGATTATTCAGAATAGTTCTATTCGTCCTTTCAGCCTGTCCGTTTCCCTGCGAGTACCTGACTAAAGACGTCTTGAGCTGTATGTCGTGTTTTCTCGCAAAAAGCCCTTGTCCATTGGTCGTCTAAGTTTAGACCATTATCAATCATTATGGCTCTAGGGGCCCCAAAACGGCATATGATGTGCGTCCGAATGAATTTGATCACATGCTTGTGAGTGATCACGGAATACGACTCTGCCTCTAACCACTTGGTGAAGTAGTCTGTAGCAATCAGTGCTAGTTTCACCTTCCTTAATGCTTTCGGAAGTGGTCCTACGATGTCAATCCCCCATTGTGCAAAAGAGTGTGGATTAAACGTATGATTAAGAAGCTCTGGTAGGGGGTGAATGTTATCACCGTGGATCTAGCACTTGTGGCATCTTCTAATGAAGGCTTCTGTATCCTGGGAAAGGTAAGGCCATAAATAACCTTGATTTAGTACCTTGTGAACAAATGACCTTCCACCCGAGTGGTTTCCACATGCTCCTTCATGAATTTCCTTCATAATGGCTCTAGCCTCGGAAGGCGTAAGACATCTGAGGTATGGTCCTCCGAAGGATTTGCGGTATAAGTGTTCATTTATCAGAGAATACCTGGTGGACTTCATACGGATTTTTCTTGCTTCAGGCTTACTTTCAAGCAGGGTTCCATCTTTTAAATAGGACATAATTGGATCCATATAACTGGGTTCCCACATAATTATACAGACATTCCTCTGTTGTTGTGTGCTTGGGATCTCCAAGTAGTCTATTGGTGCCACCCTGGTCAAGTCTTGTGAGTTGGATGACGTTGTGTTGGCTAGTCTATCTACACCTTCTTTTTCTTCCCACGAGATCTGCTAAAGGGTGAATTGATCGAAATGATCGAGTTCTGAATGAGCCAAGGCTCTGTACGGTTCTAGTTTCTCACCAGCCTCATATTCCCCATTGACCTGCTTAACAACCAGCTGGGAGTCGCTATATATCCTAAGGCGTCTCACTTGAAGAATCTGACATAATCTGATTCCGACTAGTAGTGCCTCATACTCAGCTTCATTATTGGAGGCTGGAAATTCCAATCGTACTAACTAATGTATTTTTGTTCCGTTTGGCGTTACGACTTCCAAACCTAAACCAACACCCGCATCTCCGATTAACCCGTCAACAAATAACTTCCATTCTGGATCTTCTGACTTTGGATGTTGAAGCTCTGGTTTTGCTTCTAAAAGAAAATCAGCTAGAGCCTGCCCTTTGATGGTGGTTCTAGGGATATATGTGATATCGAAAGCCCCCAACTCAATTGCCCATGTGGTTATTCTCCCGGTTTGGTATGGTTTAGACATTATTGCCCTAATGGGGAATGTCGTTGGGACAATGATAGGGTGTGTCTCGAAATAATGCCTGAGTCTTCTTTTGGTGTTGACTAACGATATAATCACTTGTTTCGTGGTAGTGTACCTTGTCTCAGGGTCAGTGAGTGTTTTGCTAGTGTAGAAGACTGGAATCTGGCAAGTTTTTTATTCTTTGACCAGTGTTGCGCTTGTTGAGGAAGCTGAAACTGCCAAGTATAAGTATAGCTTTTTCCCCGGCTTTGGAGAAATAAGCACTCGAGGACTCACGAGGTACTCTTTTAATTTATTTAGAGCACTGGTTTGTTCTGGTCCCCATTTGTTGTCTTTTCCTGTTTTTAAGGCCTGAAAGAATGGTCTGCATTTATCTGTAAGTCTGGAAATAAACCTGTTTAGCGTAACCACCTTTCCAGCGAGGGTCTGGATTTCTTTCTGGGTCTGTGACTCTTCTGTGTGCATTAAGGCCTTAACCTGAGCAGGGCTTGCTTCATCCATGTTCTATTCACGATATGGCCTAAGAACTTGCCAGATGAAACTCTGAATGAACACTTTGATGCATTGAAGCGCATTCCGTAAAGTCTGACTGCTTGGAACACATTTCTCAGGTGCTGGAGGTGATCCTCTTTCTTTTTGCTTTTAACCACTGTGTTGTCAATGTACGCCTCCACAGTGTGACCTATCAGATGGCCAAAAAATTTCTTCAAAAGTCTCTGGTAAGTAACACCTACATTTTTTAGTCCAAAAGGCATTACTTTATAACAAAATGTACCTTCTTCTGTGATAAAAGACGTTTTCTCCTCATATGCTGAATTCATGGGTACTGGTTGTACCTGGAGTACGTATCCAGGAATGAGAGTCTTTTATATCCTGCTATAGCGTCCACCATCTGGTCAATTTTTGGTATAGGGAAACAATATTTCGGGCATGCCTTGTTTAAATTGGTGAAGTCGATGCAGAACCTCCATTTCTCGTTCTTTTTCTTGACAACGACCACATTGGAGAGCCAGGTGGGATACTTGACTTCCCTGATGAATCCGGTTTCTAACAACTTTCTGACCTCGTCAGCTATGATCTGGTTCCTTTCCACCCCAAAGCGCCTCTGCCTCTGCTTGACAGGTCTAACCTTAGGGTCAACATTTAGGTTGTGTTGTACGACTGATGGATCTATGCCTGGCATATCCAGGTGTGACCAGGCAAATATGTTTATGTTGTCCTGCAGTAAGTTTATCAGGTTTACCTTTTCAGAAGTTGTTAGGGTAGACCTAATGAATGTGGTTAGTCCGTCTCCAGTGGGGCTGATATCCACTTCTTGGAGCGGCTCTTTCGTATTCTGACTTCACGACCCTCCTCGAAAGGATCAATCTGTAATTGTTATTTTTCCCTCTGCTTCGAGCTCTCCTGAATCTCCTCGTTGGACTTGGTCCAAGTGTTGGGATTCTTTATTTATACTGCATAACACTCATTTGCTGCTACCTGATCCCTTGGGATATCGATCATGTCCACCCCGTTGGGATCCATACACCTCATCACTTGATGGAGGGTAGATGGTACGTCTTGCATCCTGTGAATCCAGCCTCTGCCCATAAGGATGTTGTATGATGGTTTTACGTCTACCACGACAAAATTTTCCCTGAGTGTCCTTCTGGAAGCTGACATAAGAAGCTGGATGACTCCAATTGGCTCCACCCTCCGCCCATCAAACCCGGCAAGGGGGACTCTAGCTGCCGCATGTGGTTGATGTCCACCCCAAGTTTGTCGAAGGCCCATTTGGTCATGATATTTGTGCTACTTCCAAGGTCCACCATAACCCTTTTAACCAAACAGTTGGAGACCAGGAGTGATATGATCAGAGGATCTTCGTGTGGCATCTGCACATTCCTGAGGTCGTTTTCAAAGAAGCTGATTTGTGGTTCCTCCTTTCTATTGGAGGTCTGACAAATCTCATCAATCCTCCTAAGTTTATGGGTCTGACGCATCTGGGATCTCCTGACCCCCTCAAATTCCTCGGGTGTTTCACCTCCATGGACCATATGGATCACTCGTACCGGTTGTCTTGTGGGTATATTGTTCTGAGGGGCTTTCTGCTGATGTTCGGCCCGTGTTTAGTCTTTTGCCATATACTCGGATAATTCTCCTTTCACAGTCATAGCTTATACTTGTTTGCGTAGATTACTGTAATCATTAGTGTGATGGTCATACTCACTATGGAAGACACAATGCTTTGTTATCTCTCTTTAGTCCATGGGTTGTCTCATGGGCAAAGGGGGTCTAAAAATCCCCTTATTCTTCTTTTCTAGGAAAAGTTTTCCCAGGCTTACTTTAAAAGGAGTCCCCCTGTCCTCCACTTTCTGTTTCTTGTTAGTGGGCTTACTTGATAAAGGGCTTGGAGCCTAACGGGTTAGCTTTTGTTCCTTGATACGATCCTTGGTTCTAGACTCAACATCAACCATGACGGCTCTTTTGCGTCTGACAGTCTCTTCTTCTTTAATCTGAAAGTAACCCTGGGCTCTGGAATTTAACTCCCCTATATTATTCAAGGGCCTTCTCACCAGAGAGGCGTGGAACTTAGTACCTAGGATCAGGGCCATCCTGCATGCTTCTATTGCCGAAAGTTGGTCGCACTGGTCTATGGAGGACATCTCTCTAGTGAATCTGGATAAAAAAACTCTGGAGACTCTCATCCTTCTCCTGGGTCATAGTGAATAGGCTGGAGATGGTCTTCTTCTGCCTATGATTGCCATAGTATTACGCTATAAAGAGTTCATACAACTTGTTCCAACTGTTAATGGAACCAGGGGGTTGCTTCCTGAACCATAAAAGAGGCGCCTCCGTCAGGCTAGTGGGGAATACATTACACATCATGGCCTCATCCTTCTTCCATACAGTCATCTAGGTTTGGTATTGATAGATGTGATTCGTTGGGTCTTTGGTCCCATCATAAAGAGTGAAGGTTGCCAACCTAAACATTTTGGGGGTACTCAGTCTGATCTATGTCATCTGTGAATGACGATCTGATCATGTCTATGGCTGCATGGGCCACCAAATCTTTCATTGTAGGTGATTGGGCTTTCATGCTCTCCATCAGTTGCCTCTGGATTTTGGCGACCATGTCCTCCAGATCCTTTATTGTGGGTTGAGTCTGGACTGGGGGATCCTTATGCCTCTGGTCGGTGACCTCTTCTTGTTCATCAGCTATTCTGTTCCCCGTGCCTTCTCTCCCGGTATTATGGTTCCCATCATTCCGGGGTGGATCTCGGAGGACGCCTTTGTTGTTGGTGGCGTTGGCTTGGTTTTCTGGGTCGTCAGGGTTTGGAGCTTGACCTTGCCTCTGGCGGAGTTCTGCGTTTTGAAGTTCCAGCTCTTTGTTCCTTCTTTCTATCGTGGCCAATCTTTCCATAATTTCTTGAATCTAGGCGGCATGAGCATTTCTTGCCTTGGCTAACACCGCTAAGGACCTTGTGTCCACCATAACTACCTTAAAAGGTGTTAGAAAGAGAAGTTTGAAAGAGGAACGGAAAGAAAAAAGAACCGAATTTGGGTGAGAAAAGATTGATAATAACTTTCGTTCCCACAGACAGCGCCAAAGTGTAGATGTGTATTTTTACACACACTCAAGAATATCTTTATTGAGGCTCTAAGACCATATTTATACAAAATGAATGGGTCTCCAGCCCATCATGATTAGGTTAAAATTCATTTATTCTTGGGATTTTATTTCCTTCTACAAAATGCATTCCTTATCAAACCAATTTCTTGACTTTAGCCCCAAGTTATGATAACTTATGGGCTTGATCGCTTTTGGGCTTAGATTCGGACCACTTACGGGCCCTCCTTGTTGGGCTTGCTTTCTCTTCAACGGGTCTAGGCCTGCTTATCTTTTGAGTAATTTGCTTTTGAACCTTCTCTTTGATGGGCCGAGAATTTTGGCCCTTACAGTATCTCAAAACTAATTGTACTTATCTAGGAGAGTTTTAGTTTTTATTAAATAATTATAATTATATTATTATTTAACTCTTCTCTAAACTGGTTTTATATGGGATTTTTTTATTATTATTTATGGATAAAAATATATTTAGAAAAAGAGAAGATAGAGTTGTGGATATATCTCAAGCATGATATCCTTTGACAATTTGACGGACTCTTTGACATGAGAGATTTGTATTACTCAAACAATAATTACAAGGAATAACAAATTTATTTTTAAATTTAAATGAGAGGTTTCTAAAGTTACCAATAAATATTGAAGAGATCTATGTAATTAATTCTTCTTTTTTCTTCGTGCCAAAACTATATATTTCCATTTGCCATTTTCCAATATAAAGATACATAAATTTGGATATATATCAAGTCCAAATTACTAATGAATATACAATCAATTATTGTCAATAAGGAGTTTTAAAGATAAATATACTTGAATTTGGAGTTAGGATAATCATTAAATTAAATTCACATATACCACTGAAATATTAGAATTTGGAGTTAGGTCCAAATTTCTATCCCTATAATATTAGAATTCTATTTTGTTATAAATACTTGTTTTAGGATTCTAATTGGCCCAAATTTTCAACTTTAATTAAAATTATTTTGAATTCTATTTTGTTATAAATACTTGTTTTAGGATTCTAATTGGCCCAAATTTCCAACTTTAATTAAAATTATTTGAAATACTGAAATACTGAAACCCTTCACACTTTTAATAGCAGTATAGATTGTAGCTACCATATATATTCTATATTTTTAATACTTAAAATTTTATAGATTTTTCTTAATAATAATAATTTTTTGTTTTTTGGAAAATTTTAAAATTTAATCAATTTTGACTTTTCCGTCTCATTTTTTTTAAAAGTAAGCAATTGTATATCACAATAGAAGGGGAAAAGCCTTACAAATGAGATGGAGAGGGGTTACAATGTAAAGCATAATTTATTTATTTTATTTTTTTAATTGACGTTTTTTGTGTGTCTGTAAATGTAACTTGATAGGGTTTTTTGTTCGATGAAGTTTAGTTTCTTTATTTTTAGATGTCAAAATTTATATGGATTATTAAAGTATTTTTTAATATAAAACTTTGTATATTTATCTTTCTTTTTTTTTCTCACTTTTTATTTTGAATTTTTTTTTTTTAAATTGACTTGATTTAAAAATTAATAATAAACTAATGGTTATTTACTTGCAATCTAAAATTATAAAAAAAAAATTATACTATTATTGAAAGTGTTTTAGTGTTTCAGTATTTATATTTAAAGTCTAAGAAATGTAAATTATTATCCTAACTCCTAATTGAAGTAGGATTCTATTTGGTCAATTAAAGTAGAATTCTATTTGACTTATTAAACTTAAATCTATGAGTATATATCCTATTAGGTAGTTCTATATCCTAAAAAAATACAAATGATTACAATTTAATAATTATGTATCTCTTATTAATTTAACTCTTTATTTAGCATTAAAAAAATAAAATATTTAAATTGTTTTATAAAGATATAGATTATAAAATTAATTTTACTTAAGAATTTTAATAAAATTTATATTTTAAATTTTATAACGTGCATCGCACGTACACTTTATTAGTATATATATATATATATATATATAATAAATGCATACGTGTTATATGACAAGATCACACATGTGAACCCGAACCGAACGGATTGACCTAATTGAAAAAGATTTGGTGTCTCAAAAAGTATGAGGTCTCAATTTTGATTGTTTTTATATACGTGTTATATGACAAGATCACACATGTGATTGTTTTTAAATATATATATATATATATATATATTCAAGAATTGATTTTTTATGTAAAGAATAAAATAGAATGCATGTTAGTATGTTACCAATTTGAGTGCAATTTTCCAAACTAAAATATTTTAGTATTATATTATATATTATTTGTTGTGTGTGATTTTTGAATTTTTCCAATACTGAGTAAAATGGTCGAAATAAGTTCCTATGTTGTATGGGGGGTTGTACTTGTATGGTGTGTTATTGCTTATAACTTAATAGTATTCCCTTTTTTCCAAGTTAGTTGTTCAAGTTTTATTTTTTAATATTTTTTATTATTATTTTGTATTATTTTCTTCTTTAATAATATAGGATAGTTGTAATTTTTGGTGGAACTCACAATTTTTTGAAGTTAGTGAAAATGGATAGTTTGAGAAAGTATAATATTATATTATATTGAAATTTGAAGCTGAATAAGTATTTTAGGACAAGTTGAAATTACCTAGGCGACTAAGCAAAAATAGCTTAGAAGGGGAGTGAATAGGCTATTTATGGATTTATTGACAAATTAACAATTAATTGCGGAATAGTCAATTTAAATCTAATTCTCTAACAAGTTAAATCATGCAAAGATCAATATAAGTGCAGAATATAAAGCGATAGAGACACACAATATTTTTACGTGGAAAACCTTGGAAAGACTCCAAGTAAAAATCACGGATACGCTCGGGTATTAATGCACTATGAATCAAGAGACATACAAACTCTATGAAGTTTTAGACTTACAAATCCCTCTAGATTTGTCTTCCTCCACTCAACATCTGACAACCTTAAATCACTCACGCTTCACGAAACTCTCGCTCCGCTCCATACTCTGACGGCTCTATTTCTCAACAGATTAATGAATCACGAAGCCTCCTGCTCCGATCTTCGCACTCAGACGGCTCCGTTTCTCAAACGGATCTAAGCAACCACGTTACACAAGGTGGTGTGTAGATTTTTCAGAATCTAGGTCAGTCAATTGTGCATAAGATTATCGATGTAGAAGCACAATTGAACAAACCCTAAACAAGAAAGAATTAGAAGATATATGATCACTCAATATTTTTATCTGTATATCTCTCTTTGTAGAAGAATATGAACTGTAGAAGAATTGTAGAGATCTCACCAAAAGCTCTTTTCAAATCTGTAGAGACTCTTCCTAATTATAGAGAGAGCTGAGGGAAATTCTAAGTTTACCATTTTTCGTAATTTCACATCGAACTGAGCAAAACCCTTTGATTTGGACTCTAATATGTATATATCACGTGTATCAAGGTGTTTGAGTCGCAGCTGCATCAAAAGAGATTAACTCAGGGTCAAAATCAAAATTTCACAACATAACTTTGTAGCCCTACCTACGCGTGGCGCGTAGGGAAGCTACACGCGTCGCGTAGGCTATATTTCACCGAGCGTAGAAACAACACTTTCTAGCCACTTCTAGCTACTAGGCTGAGCGTAGCAAAATTCATGGAAATCACTTTTTTTGAGAATAATGTCGTTTGAACTCCTTCAACTCCATTAGAATGATTCTTGAATTTTCGGCTCCGAAAAATATCCTTTATGCCATCCAGAATGTATTTTTCGCTTAAACTTGCTCCTTCTTCATTTCTCTTGTATTTTTCACTTTATTTAAGCTTGATTTAAATTTGACGAAGTTTGTTGATGCCTTTGCAAGACCACTTCAATTTTCCTAAACCTACCTGACTTCACAATTCACTCAACATGATTATTATCTAGAACATGTCAATAATAAA
Organism: Cornus suecica; assembly: GCA_963922005.1. NCBI lineage: Eukaryota > Viridiplantae > Streptophyta > Magnoliopsida > Cornales > Cornaceae > Cornus > Cornus suecica. The sequence continues at coordinate 12,130,823 of OY998244.1, read as the reverse complement.
CAATACTAACAAATGTTCTTACACAAGTAAAGTTAAAAAAATGAACAATTAATATGAAACGGAGGAAGTATTAAAATATATTAGGATATTATTCTTCTATATATGTTACAGGTTTACACAAGTCAGATCATATAGTCATTTTAAATAATTGCAAATATAGTTAATTTCAGTAAATCCGCATATGGTTTAAAAAAGGGTAATTTGCAGCCACACTCCCTGAACTTTGGGTTTATTGCAGCCAGATGCAAGGTTTTGCTTTTTCGATCCCATAGCCCTCTGAACTTTCAATTTCGTTGCAATGACACCCCATGGGCTGGTAAAATGACTATAATGTCCCTTTAATTGTTTAACTTATTACATTAGGATAATATATAAAGTGTGAAATTACCCATATGCCCAAACACTTTACCCCTCTGAAATTACTAATTACACTTCCACCCCTTATTACAAAATATATATATTACGAAAATTACAATTTAATTTTTTTTATTTATAATATAATTTGTATATATAATTATGAAAATATATATATAATTTGTAAAAAATATATAAAATTTGAAAAAACATATAAAATTCAAAAAAAAATATAAAATTTGAAACAATATGTAAAATTAAAAAAAAAACATATAAAATTCGAAACAAATATATAAAATTCGAAAACAATATATAAAATTCGAAAAACATATTAAATTCTAAAAAATATATAAAATTTGAAACAAATATATAAAATTTGTAAACAATATATAAAATTCGAAAAACATATAAAATTCTAAAAAATATATAAAATTCAAATATATATATATATATATATATATATATATATATATATATATATAAAGTGTGACTGAAGTTTAAGTGGACAAGCCTAAGAGTCATTAGCCAAGGTAACGGATCCTCTCCAGCTCTTTGCAAAGCTATTTCAATGGCCACGATGGCGACACATACCCCACGATGGTGACCGAAATCGGAATCGAATCGATATTTTATTAAAATATTTTAATCAAAATTAAATATATTAATATTTGGATCAAAATTAACGGTTCGGTTTCGATACTTTCGGTTCTTTAAAAATGAGAACCGGAACCGAATCGTTAATTTTGATTTAAATATTAATATATTCATGATGCGGTTCGCTTTTGATTCCGACCGAAACCGGAATCGAACCGATACTTTCGGTTCTTTAAAAATGAGAATTGGAACCGAACCGTTAATTTTGATCCAAATATTAATATATTTAATTTTGATTAAAATATTTTAATAAAGTATCGGTTCGATTCCGATTTCGGTCACTATCGTGGGGCATGTGTCGCCATCGTGGCCATTAAAATAGCTCTACAGAGAGCTGGAGAGGATCCGTTATCTTGGCTAATGACTCCGAGGCTTGACTACTTAAACTTCAGTCACACTTTATATATATATATTTGAATTTTATATATATTTTAGAATTTTATATGTTTTTCGAATTTTATATATTGTTTTCGAATTTTATATATTTGTTTCGAATTTTATATATATTTTTAAATTTTACATATTGTTTCAAATTTTATATATATTTTTTAATTTTATATGTTTTTTCAAATTTTATATATATTTTACAAATTATATATATATTTTCGTAATTATATATACAAATTATATTATAAAGAAAAAAATTAAATTGTAATTTTCGTAATATATATATATATATATATATTGTAATAAGGGGTGGAAGTGTAATTAGTAATTTTAGAGGGGTGAAGTGTTTGGGCATATGGGTAATTTCACACTTTATATATTACCCTAATGTAATAAGTGAAACAATTAAAGGGGCATTATAGTCATTTCACCAGCCCAGGGGTGTCATTGTAACGAAATTGAAAATTCAGGGGGCTATGGGACCGAAAAAATAAAACCTTGCATCTGACTGCAATAAACCCAAAGTTCAGGGGGTGTGGCTGCAAATTACCCTTTAAAAAAATATTACTTTACCCCCTTCTATACAGAAAACCCCCATGCATTTATTAAATTGTATTAGTTTGCCACATTTCCTATAATTTTGGACTAAAACACCCCTGAAATTTAATAAAAAAATTATTAAAATTCAAAAAAACATATAAAATTCGAAATATATATATAAATTCGTAAACAATATTAAAAATTGGAAAAAATATAAAATTTGATAAAAACATATAAAATTCGAAATATATATATAAAATTCGAAAAAATATAAAATTCGATAAAAACATATAAAATTCAAAAAAATATATAAAATTCGAAGAAAACATATAAAATTTGAAAAAAAAACATATAAAATTAGAAACAAATATATAAAATTCATAAAAATTTCTATATATAATTCGTAAAAATATATAAAATTCATAAAACAATATATAAAATTCGAAAAAACATATAAAATTCAAAAAACACATATAAAATTCAAAAACAAAACATATAAAATTCGAAACAATATATATAAAATTTGTAAAAATGATTTAAAAATCAAAAAATGATTTAATCATTTAAAATACCCTGGGATTTAATGAAAAATGATTTAAAATTCAAAACAATATATAAAATTCAAAATATATATATATTTCTTAAAAAACATATAAAATTCGAAAAAAATATATAAAATTCGAAACAAATATATAAAATTCATAAAAATATATATATAATTAGTAAAAAAATATATAAAATTCGAAATTTATGGCCCCGTTTGGATACGGAAAAACAGTTTTTGTTTTTTTACTATTCACCAAGTTAAAAAAAAAACACGTTTGGCAAACGCGTTTACTGTTCACTTTTTTTTTCCCAAGAAAACTGTTTTCTGTGAATAGTGTGTAAAAGTGGTAAAAACACCAAATACAACTTTTAATTGTTTTTTGAGTTTTTTCACTGTTTAAGTGTAAAAAACAGTAAAAACACCAAATTCATAAAATACAATTTTCACCAAATAAAAGTGGTGAAAACACCTTCATCCAAACGTTTTTTTGTTTTTAGTTTTTCGCTGAAAAAAACAAAGACAAATACAAAAACAGTTTTTATATTTAAAGATAGAAAACAAATACAAAAAACAGGCTTTCCAAACGCACCCTATATGTTTTTTATATGTTTTTTAAAAAATTTATATGTGTGTTTTCGAATTTTATATATTTTTTCGAATTTTATATATATATTTTGAATTTTTTATATTTGTTTCAAATTTTATATATTTTTTTTTCGAATTTTTTATTTTTTCCTCGAATTTTATATATATTTTTGAATTTTATATATGTTTTTCGAATTATATATATATTTTTTTAATTTTATATGTTTTTATCGAATTTTATATGTTTTTTCGAATTTTAATCATTTTTCATTAAATCGTAAGGGTATTTTGGTCCAAAATTATAAGGAATGGGGCAAGTTGATACAATTTGATAAATACATGTGAATTTTCTGTATAGAAGGAAAGCAAATTGATCTTTTTTGAAATTATTGGGGGTTTACTGAAATTAACTCTTGCAAAAATATATTGAAAGTCTGAAACATGGGTTGACTAAATTTGGTCCTAAAATAGTCCAATTAAAGTTCAACAGTTCGTCAAACATGATTGCTGAGTTGAATTTAAATGTAACCAATGTTTTAGGCGCATTTCAATTTTGTGAGCTTTGCCTTGAGAAAATCTATTTTGTATTATTATTATTATTATTATTATTATTTTACTTTGCAGGGTGTTTGTTGAGTGGCAAAAATTAATTTGAGCACTAATGTCCTTCCTCTTCTCATTTTTCAAACTTTAAAGTTCATCGATCACATATGTGTGCATTTTAAGGCGTCTGATGCTGTAAATTACCACGAAATATTCGAGCTCATTATAAAAAAAATTAATGTATTTTACTATGTTTAGTGAGGAACTTATTTTTGTTCATTCTTTTTCCTACATATTTTGGGTAAAGTAGGTAATTACACACCAAATTCACAAATCGTTTAGACTCAAACCTTTCACCACTTTTTCATTTGATAAGATAATAGAGTTGCAAATGAACCAAGTCAAAGTTCGAATCTGTTTGAGCTTTACTAGTTTGTTTTGTGGCTAATTTAGTGTTCCGCTCGGACTCATGACAACATCAAAACACATCATATACCAATCACTACAAACTGCATTTTAATACATCCAATGCAAAACATTTTCCACATACAAGAATAACTATTCAGTTCAACATACAAAAATTGCACTGTATGAAGATTGATACAAATACTGACCGATCACTTGATCCAACGATATAACCTCTCATTCCAATAGGGAAGGTGAGGGGTTCGATTCTATCGAAGACAATGTGTGTGTGGAAAAAAAAAAAAAAACAAAGATTGATACAAATGGTAGGCAAGTTAATGAATAAAACAACTATTCATGCTTCTTACGGTTACGGTTGACGTTTCCCTTGGGGATTTTGCTGAGGAAACCAACATCCAACTCCCTGTACTTGTGCTGAAGCTCATCGAGAATTTTGTATACGAAGCTGTCAACTTCGTCTTCATACTTCTCGTACAGAACAGGCAGAGTGTGCGCAGCGACAAAAACTTAACACCACAAAATAAAAGGAGTTCAAAATTCATGGCATGGTAAGTAATACCCTGTTTGGTATACAGAAAACTAGAACGGCATGTTGTCTCTTACGTCTTGTTAATAATGATTTAATTAAAATGATAAACTTAAGAAAATTAGGCATCTTTTAATAATATTGAGAATCCATGCACTTCCAAGTCAATTGATGAATATATGTCAACTTTCTTCTCAATTTATGCTAATGCTGTGACATCAAGAAAAACCTCTAGTGACATGGTAAGCAGCATTACATGACAAATCACTACACCCAATGTTGTTAAAGGCACGTCTAGGCTCCAGGCTCCTTGAGGCCTCGAGTGTGGGCAAGAGCGCCATTGACAATATTTGCGCCTTAATTATGAGGTATGAATGTTTTAGTAATAATTTTATATCCATTGTATGTCTCATTTCATTCAGGCATGCACCCCGCCTAGCGCCTTACGCCTAGACTCCAGAGGACCTCTAGCACCTTAGTGCGCCTTGAGCCTTTAATAACTATGATTACACCCAAGTTTCTCCAAGTTCAACTCAAAAGGGAGTCTCTGGCAAAAACTTGATACAATAATGATTTGTTTAGCGACTCATGAATCTGATAGAACGAACTACTTTTGCAGTAATAGCGAGACATTCCGTGCATTGCCAGAAGCAAGACGACTACATATAGATGAATCTTTCCAATCCTTCATTTTTTAACAATGTGAGATCAAGGTTTGACATAATGTTCATCCATGACAGTGCAAATAATCCCAATTTTTATACTTGAAAAGGCTTGCCTCATCCAAATACCGAAAATCTAGAATGAACTTTGACAACCAACAAATTCCAGATTTCATTCTTACGTGCAAGCCTTTTCAATAATTACCAACACTTATACAGATGGTACATATTCGTCAAGTCAGCCAAATTATTAAAGTTGAGTAGTCCCCATTTTAATTTAACCCCTGCAACATATCTAGATTTTATACGTGTCCAGCAATTGGTTACAAGCATATTAAAAATAAAAAAATAAAAATAACCAACTCAGAACGTTCTATCACGAGTATAAACGCTGCAGTTAATAAAAGTAAGATAGCTCACCGACATACAGAACAGTCAAAAAGTTTAACCAGCTTCCGATCTTCGCAGCAGACCACAAGCTTCCTACAGCCTGAAAAAAATGATTCCTCAAGGGTCAACTTAATATCTCTATGAACATTAGAATCAAATAAACAAGTATACGCTTTGTGTTCGCGTATATTCATTTAGCACTACTATCATGCAAAATATTCGCAATTTCGGGAATTTTGTAGTCAACGGAAGTTATAAATCGAGACAATGACAGAGACTGTTGCAAAGGAAAAAGGGGTTGTAGGATGCTGTAAAAAAAGACAAAAATAATAATTCTGTATTTAACCATATAATTAAGTTGTAAAAATATTGACGAGTAAAATGTACCACTAGAAACTCCTTCAAATTTCCCCCAATGGCAATGTTCTGAAGAGCAGCCAAATCTCGGTTAACCTCAGCTCCAACAGCTTTGGCAATGTTTACAAATAGCTCCTCGGGCAAAACAAGACGGGGAACTTTAGACGAAGGCCTGATTCCGTGGAGACATCATGTCACAATTTATTGCAGAGAACCGAAAATTTTAAGAGCATAAGATTTTATATTGTTAAATCACCTTTTCAACAAGCTAGAAGCATTTGACAACACAAACTGAGCAACCATACCGATACCAAGAGCAAAGCACGCTAGAGGTAATAAATTGTAATCGAGCCATTCAAAGAGCGCCCAAATTGCACTAGCAGCACTTAAAATACTTGCAGAAATCTTCTTGTCCCTCCATAGCAGCACATCAGCAGCTGAAGGTTGAAAGGGACAACTAATTTATATATATATATATATATATCTAAAGCGAAAAAGTGAGCGAGTTGAGAAAAGAGATGTACTAGAGAATAATCCTACCTTTCCCGCCCCCGAAAACATTGTGGACTGGCTTCTTACGTCCAAACAGCCGATTTAACCGAGAAGTGCCTCGGTTTGACTTCTCTTCCTCAAAAACTGACACAGATTTCTTGTTTGAAGCACTATCGGATATTGATTCCATGAAATTGTTCAAAATTCTCTCAGCTTTTTCTCTTTCAGGCATTGTCCCTATGCTTCATAAAGACAGTAAAACTCTTGTGAGAGAATGAACCTCAAAGCTTTCCGAACTCATCTTGATACAATAGGACTTTTTGGAAGTACTGAAGCTCATGAAATAAAGGTGAAATTTGGTAGGAAGTAGTACTTTTAGTGCACAAAACAGGATACAGTATCGTAAATTAATAAGCTAAAAAGGGAAAAAAAATCTTTCAGGTAACTTTTCACTCTTAGATACCCGATGAGGTCAGACCCGTAATTCGGAAACTCAGCTTAAACGCCAAACCAACTATCCGTTAAAATTATAAATAAATGACCATGCAATTAGCAACAATCAACTGGCTATCAGACTGTCTGTGGGAGAATAATAGCAGCCAAAATGTTCGTTATATCACTATATCAGTTCCATAGTATATAATGAATAATTCGAATGCGAAGGATGGAAAGAAAACCTAGTAAGATGGCAGAAGAAACGCAGAAAATCAGGTCACATCCAGCATAGAAGTGAGAAGCATCAAATTATTGTAGTAAAGGGCAGGAGATCAAATATATATATATATATAATCAAACAAGGCACTTATCTCCAATAAAATTATTGTAATGTGTTGGTTGATAAAACTGAGAAGTAAGTGGAGAAAATTTTAAAGACTGAATTTTAAGCTCCGAAGTTGTTAAGTGGTAATTAAAAAGTAATTCTTTCTTATATCTTCCAAATTTCTTGTCACAATTCATCTCCTTTTTAGAGCCACTTACCATTTTCAGTATACTCAAACTGCGTTTTTAAAAGCATTTCACTTGATAAGTGCTAAATCCGTTCAGATTAATCAAGTACCGAACTGAGTTATCAAATAACACCCAAGTGTCCTCAATTGCAGGATTTTGTAAGGGGGAAATCATTTTGTGGCAAATTTCGCTTCAAACGGGGAGAACAGCTCATGCGACAAAAGAAAGACCAAACGAGGCCTTAAGATCCCAAGGATTCCAAAAAGTAAACTTTCTCATCTAAGTACAAAATTTAATCATATGCCAATAATAAAAAATAAAAAAACATTCTCCAAAAAATAAATGCAGACAAAATCGAGATTTGAAGATGGATGATTAGTGACATAATGGAATAAGTATTTCTCAGAAATGAATGTGATCAGGAGAGACAAGAGTGGTATTAAAAATGACAATATATATATATATATATATATATATATATATCTAATCAAGACCGATTAATAAGCAGCAGAGAAAGACAAATAAGAAACTGAGGTTATTCGAAGGATGCAATTTCCTTAAAACTCAACCAACCAAGAAAATAACATCAACTGAAGAAAAAGGATTCACCAACTCATCCACTAGAAACAGTGACCAAGCCTTTATGACATATTTATCCTTGAATTTCATTACACACACTAAGGGCATGTTTGATTCACGTTTTTGTTTTTTGTTTTTTTTTTATTTTTTTCTATTTTTCACAACAAAAACATCTTTGACACCAATGTTTTATTTTCTACAGTAAAAAAACAAAAAGCAAATAATGTCATTTTTAGAAAGTACCAAAATGATATTTTTCTTGTGTTTTTTGCATTGTTCACAAAATAACAAAAACATCTTCACCGGTGAAACACACATGCTTCCAGTTTTGACTCACAGCAATCCACAACAAAAACATATAGTTCTGCTTTGTAAATTCTACCGCATGAAAGCAAAAGATCGAACCAAACAAGCCCTAAGGATTAAAGTCAATGACCAGATATCAACACAGTATAAAGCATATAAGTTAAAGCCACAAGAGGTCAACTATGATTCAACCATTAACAGCGATCCCTCTAAGAAATACATATCAGATTCTATATCAAATCAAACATAAGAAAACACATTAAGCAATTGCACAAATCAAAAACTGTAAAAACCCAAATCTAACCATATTATTCAACTCCGGACACCAAATCAAAAATTTAAGAACAACCCATAAACCAAAATTCCTCCAACAAACTAAAAAAAAATCACTAGGAGTCACAAAATCACAATATGAAATTCAACCCATGATGAATCTGAATAAATTTTGTAGCGATAGTAGTAATTTACCTGAAAAGCCCCAAGATTTGAACTCCAAATGTAGGGGTCAAAGCAGAAATCAAAGGCAGAGAAATGGGTTTGTAAAGAAATTTGAGAGCGAAGACCAGAGATTTAAAAAATGAATTAGCTGTGGTTGGTTAAACGGTTTGTTTTTTTGGTGCCAATTTTGTATTGTTGAGTATGGAACTAACGATGCAAACAACGAAGAAGAGTATGAGAGTGGACCGATGACGTGGACCAATCAGAATGGTTGCTTATACTGCACTTTACTTAAGCTATATTTATAACTTTATAAAGGGGTAAAGTGCGTACCTCCCCAAACTATGTTAAAAATTACAAATAATCTCCATGAACTATTTGCGTGCAATAAACCCTCTAAACTATTACAAGAGTGAAAAAAAAATCCCATTATTTTCAAATTATTTGTTAAATGACTATAATGCCTTTTTTACTAAATTAACTTAATACACTTTGTAATTAACAAAGATTATGATATAATTGATATAAATTTGATGGCATAATCTCTATTCAAAATTGATAAATTAATACATAATTTTTATAATTAATCATAAAAATAATTATTTTAGCTTGTTATAAAAAAAATTGAGTATATATTATAAAATAATTAATTCATTATTCAACATTATTTATATACATAACATCAGAAAAAATATATTTTTATAATTGAAGTAATTTGTAAATTTATTATGAATATATATTGTATGAAAAGAAAAATATATCATTTCTCCTAGTTATATTAGAGAAATTATGTCTTCTACAATATATATAAAAAAAGTTATATGTTGTAATTACTTTATTTTTAAGATTAATAAATTTATTACTAAAAATTAATTGATTTAATTTATAAAATTTATTATCCTAAATTTAAATTTTTTTACCCTAAATAAAGCTTCTTTGGATACGATATATATTCATAATGGATTTACAAATTACTTTAATAACAAAAATTATTTTTCTCATGTTATGTATATAAAAGTCTTGAATAATTACTTAATCTTTCTAAAATTTATACACAACTTTTTTAATAAAAATTTAAAAGCATTATTTTTGTAATTAATTATAAAAATCATGTGTTAATTTACCAAATTTGAATATAAATTATGCCATCAAATTTGCAACAATTATTTCATAATATTTACTAATAAAAGTGTATTAAGTTAATTCAATAAGAAAGGGCATTATAGTCATTTATAAAATAATTTGAAGATAATGGAGCTTTTTTTATTTTTGTGATAGTTTAGGAGGGTTTATTGCACAAGAATAGTTCAGAGGGGTTATTTGCAATGTTTAACATAGTTTGGGGGATTTTTTGATATTTTCAAAGTTTAGGGGTATCTTGAGATTGGGATGACAATTTAATTCGACCGGCGGGTTCCGACCCGCTCCGACTTGAATGGGGCAAGTTTGGTAAATTGTTAAATGGGTTCGGGGCGGATTTGGGTTTTGTGTAAAACCCGTCCCGACCCTTTTATGTTCAAATTTAATATATATATTTTTGTTTGTTTGTTGTTTAAACAAAAAAAAAAAAAAATCTTATAATTTTAAGTTAGAGTAGCAAAAAACAACCGATTAAAAAATATATATATGGCTAAATAAGACACAAAAATAGTTAATCATACTTTTTATAAAAAAAAAAATCAAAGTGCGAGAATTGAGATAATATCAAAGTGTCTATTTATATCCCTATGTACAAGAACTTGATATTAGAATGTTTTTTTGAGAATTATGTTGTTTGGAACAATTTTTTATGGTACTAATATGGTCTCTATTTCATTATTTAGTGAAAAAAATGGATTAATGCTTTAGTGGGTGATTGTTTCTTTGTTATGTAGTTTCATTAAAAAAAATTGAAGTTCAAAATTTAGTAAAATCGATGATAACCCGTTTAATCCGACAGGGTGATAATGGTATTGCCGATTAAAATCCATCGAGGGTTTGGGGTGGATTTAATATTAGTAATTTTTAAATGGGATGGTAATGAATTTAGCCAAACTCATCCCAAACCCGATCCGTTGCCATCCCTACTTGAGAGAGAGGTATAGTTCAGGAGTTTAATGCACTTTACCCCTATATAAATGTGTGTTCGTGTGTCGAGTTTTCAAACATTTTTAATGTATTATTTTATTATGTGTTTATTCCAATAAATTTATAAAATGAGTCAGCACACAAATATATAATATTTCAGCACACATTAGAATTAAAAGGGTAAAGTGCAAAAAGAATAAAAAAAAACTAACTAGTATTACACTTTTGCAGTTAATTTTTCTAAAATATCAATAATGTTGTGAATTATTAATTTGTTGTAATCTACTTTCAAATTCATTACATGGATCATTCTACTGTTCTTATTAAATATATTTATTTTTCACGTTATATAATTAATTACATAAATAATTTTTCCACTTAATTAAAATAATTATCAAATAAAAGAACTAAATTTATAATTTATAAATACTTTATATTTTGATATAATTATAAATTTATTAAAATTTTGATTTAATTAATAAAATTATTATCTTAAATTTAACCACTCCAAAAAAAAGAATCTTTTCATAAGTTATAATCACGAAGACCTTATAAATTACTTAAACAATAAACATATTTTTTATCATGTTAATAATTTCTTAAGACATTTTAAATTTTTTTCTAAACAACTTAAAATCATTAGTTAATCCATTAATATTTTTTTAAATGTGTAAATTTATAAAAATTTGAATAAAAGTATGTAATCAAATTAGTGTTATTTTTTTCAAGTTGATAAGTGTATAATTTAATAAAAATAGATTTTTAGTCATCTTTGAAAATAATTACAAAAACTATAGCATTTTGCAATAAAATGTGACAGTTTAGGGGGTTTTATTGCACATATTATGGTTCATGAGGGTATGCTGTGTGTTATTACTTATATTTTGATAGTATTAGAATATATTAGTAGTATATTTTTGTTTAATATATGTAATATTAGTTTGCATAAGTCAGATCATATGGCCATTATAGAATATTGCATATATATGAATAAAAACAATTAGAGTTGGGTTTGACCAAATTTGGTCCATAAATATTTCAATTAAAGCTCAATAGTAGGTCTGAGTTGAATTTAAATTTCTAGAATGTTGTAGAGGCACATTTCAATTTTGTATTCGCACTTGTATTCAATCGTACTTTTCAAAAATTCTCTATTTTGTAATTATATCCTTTTTCTATATTTTGACCATTCTTTTTCTCTTACATGTTTGACTTTTTAATTTTCATTTTTTGGTTAGGTAGGTGACACTAATTGCACGCCAAATTCATAAAATAGAAAAATTACGTGCTTGTTTGGCAACCGGTGTGGTATTGGTTTTTGGTTTTAGTTTGGTTGGAGTTGGAGTTGGAGTTGGGTTGGGTTGGGTTGGGTTTAGTGCAGATGATTTTTGTGTGAGAAAAAATGAAACTGAAAAACCAAATCATGTTTGGTAGGATTGATATGAGCTGAAATTCTAAAACCAATCATATTTGGTAACTTGAAATAGTTTGACATTTTATTTATTTAAAATAACATTTTGTAAATATATATGTTTTAAAAAATAAAATATATAAATATTTAATTTTTTCGAAATATTTAATTTTTCATAAATATTTTATTTTTTCGAAATATTTATAGATAAAATATTTTATATAAGATATTTCAAAAAAATAAAATATTTTGAAAAAATAAAAGATTTCAGTAAAAATACATATAATTTGTATATTTTTTAAAAAATAATAAATATATTTTTATTATATTTTATTTTTTCTAGAATATTTGTTTTCCCGAAATATTTTATTTTTTATGAAATATATTTTTTCGTTTGATTTTTTTGAAATATTTTATTTTTCGAATTTATATATATATATAATATTATAAATGAATTGATTTGAGTTAAACAATGGTACACCAAAAATTGAATTGATTTGGGTTAAAAAATAGTTTTAGTGTGAGAAAACCAAACCAAACTATCAAAACCATTTATTGAGATGGTGTGAAAAATGATGAATTTGGTATCAATGGTGCAACACTATTGCACCAACACCATGATTGCCAAATATGGATTGAGCCACAAATTTCATCCTAAAACCATATATTTCACTACAACTCCTTCTACCAAACACCACCTACGTATAGATATTACAAATTAGTAAACATTAAAATTTCATATTTTATTTTGATAAATTTAAATAAATTAATTATATATAAGTAAATAATTATTATTAAGATCTAAATTACCCTCCAGACACGTATATAAAAATACCAAAATATCCACCTCCTCTTCCTTGTCACTGTTGATACTCGTTTTTATGAGGGAGATTAGGGAAATTACTTAGCTTAATTTCACTTGGGAACTTGCTGATATAATTCACCTTGAGTGAATAGTCTTGTGGCAAAGTTTCCACTTATGAAGAAATTCAATTTAGATGGTCTTTTTTGTATTTTTTTGTTTCTCAGTTTTCTCTTGAGTGTAATTATGGCTTGTTGTTGAGCTCTTTCTTTCTGTTCTTTCCCGGTATTACAATTTTTGTGTGCAACCTGAATGTTGATCTCATTTTCCTTCAATCATTTTGTTTCAATGATTTGGATTTTCATAATTTTGTTTCCGAAAATTGGACGGCTCACCTAGTTTGGACTGCCTTTTGATGTGCTTGGGTGTAAATTTTTAATATATTGTTATTAGACTCGGAAAATTGACTTTTGAACTGATACTTTGGTATTGCATTATCCTATTTTGGTGGTGGAGCGGCCGTGGCGAGGTTGAGGAGGACGGTGGAGTGCTGGATGGTGGTGGAGGAGGACGGTGGAAGGGCGCAGTACCGTTCTGAGATTGTTAAAAAAAATTGAGACCCTAGGCGAGAGAATAAATATGAGGCCCCATAAGAAAAAATTATATAACAAAAATTTTCATTTAAAAACATAAAATATTTTAATATGAAAAACAAATAAAATAAATAAAGTCTCGATGCTTTATAAAAAAGTACGATCTCATTTACATCAAAAGAAAATATAATGAGTTTTGGTCCAAAGTAAATGTGTTTTTTTCCGTTTGTTTTTCTCTTTCTCCCAAGAATCTAAGTTTTTGAAATATGGGGCGGCCTTTGATAGATGTGTTTTGTTTTAGTTTTTTTTTTTCTTTTTTTTTGAAGCTTTAAACCCTAAAACTAAATTAGTTTTGGGCTTGATTTTATTAAGTTTGTGTTATTGAATTGAGTTCTGAATTTAAAATTGTATTTGTGGATTAGGTATTTATTTTTTGCTGGGCCATAACTGGTTATTTAATTTTGGTCCTATTACTACAAAGAAAAATAAATAAATTTGAGGTCCATTCCCAACCTGATGCCCAAGGCGCCCGCCTTAGGTCAGGGTCGGCCCTAGAAGGGCGGAAGGTGGTGGAGGAGGGTGAGTATTTTGGTATTTTTAAGTAATGTTTTTAGGGTATTTTAAATTTCAATAATGATTGTTTACCTATATGTAATTAGTTTTGTTAAGTTTATCAAAATGAAATATAAAACTTTAATGTTTACTAATTTGTAACTTAGATCCCCTAACGTTACCTATATGTAGTTTTCCCTTCATAAATTATTTAGACTTGAACCCGTATAGGGATGATAATTTGTACCGCCCAGCCAGAGCTCCGTCCCGTTTTGCCCTTTTATTTAAGGGTTTGAGAACGCCTTTTGTTTCGTAGGGGCGAGTTTGATAAAATAAATTGGATCCGGCATGGATTATAGGGCATGTACGAGTTTTATTAAATACCCGCCATGAACCACCCCACCCCGTTTACATTAATTTTATCTTATTTTTTTATTAATTATGTATAAGATTTTTATGAATTCTAAATACTTTATTAATTATTACTTATTCTTTTTTCATGGGGGTTGACATCTAAAACCAATAAGAAACAAGTTGCCTAGTATATACAAATAAAAGAGATATAAAAAGAGAGTTTGATTGTTTGATGATTTGAAAGAAAATTATATAAATTAATAGTGTTATTTTGTATTTTTCTGGTTGCAAAACTCTTTTGTCGATGATGAATAATACTGAGAATTAAGTGTTAATGGGGTGGGGCGGAGCGGCTATAGGTATAATAAATTGTTAATGAGACGGGTATAGTTTATGAAAATACAACCCGCGACAAATCCATAAAAAATATGGTATTTTTAAAAATTAAACAAGACAAAAAAATGGATATAAGCAAACCGTTTCATACCCGCCCCATTGTCATCCCTAATCCCGTAACCACGTTTTTATTAAATGAAACTCCGATTGCAAATTAACTAAGGCTAAGCTCATGTTGGCCACACACTCATTGCAATCTCAAAATGCTAAGTTTGGGCTCGATATATCATTATTTTGAAATATTTGAGCTCGACCCAATTAATAAAATTTGCATTTTGACCCGACTTGAACTCGTTTACGAATAAGATACAAAAAATTATGTTTATGAAGCCTATTTATTATTAATCGAACTTCCCATTACAAACACATGGAAGCCCATTAGATCACTATTCATAATGTGGGCTCAATATGGTTGGAGGCCCAAGGATAAAATTAATGAGGCCTCAGGCCTCCAATGCTACAACCTACATTTACCACCATGTCATTGTAACTCCTCCCTTGCGAAAAAAAAAAAAAAAATTGTAAAATATATAGCAAAAATAATCAAGAATTTTCCAATTTATTCTCTTATTTTAATTGGAGGAGGATTCTCAGATATTTTAAATATTTTTCATGCTTATATACCATAATACAGTTCCATGTGACCCACCATCAAAATATGTATTCTATTCCTCCTATATATATATATATATTTATTTATTTATAACCGTAATATCCTGATCAACTTACACACACCTTAATTAATTCGCAGAATCCATGTAAGGTGACCATCCACACAAATCAAGTAAGACTTGGACTATATCCGTGATCGTGACCCTAACAAATTATTTGCATCTAATAAGAATCGACCATCAAACTTTATCTTTTTGAAGCACCAAATTATTCCTAGTATATTTTTTTTATTCCAAATCCACAAAAATGGAAGATATAAGTGCTGATTTCATTTTATTTTTAATTTTTAAGATAAGATTATTTAGAAAGGATTTAAGAATAAAGAAGCGTTTAAGGTAAAAATATATGATTTGACTGTTTTATAAGTGCATCACAAAATGTCACACACACACACACAAAAGCGTACTTAAACCCTTCTTCGATACTTTATAAGTCCTCAGTTGCCACACCCTCCACTTCTCACTCCCTCTCCCCTTAAACCCTAATCCATCATTAGGGTTTTTCAACTCTCCCCATTTCTAGGGTTTTCCTCCTCTTTCTCTCTCTAGGGTTTTAGACCAAGAAGAAGAAGAAGAAGAAGATGAATAGTCTTGTGCACTTAAAGAAGTCGGCTTTATCATCGTCGGCGAAGCGAGCCACACTCGCCGCCTTCACTACCTCCATCGATTCTCTCCTCAATCTCAAAAACCCTAGAACAATCTCCACAACCGCCATCGACCCACCAAGAGATGCTCACCATTTCTGCAAAAATGGCGCTAAAACTGCTTCTTGGGGGTCATTTACATCTGGGTCGTTCTCTGATTTAGGGTTTGGTTTCGGGAGGAGGAGTTTTCATGTGGGTGGATCTGGGCAGCCCTTGAATTTCAGGTCCTCTGCTGAGTCCGTCGCTGATTTCCCCGACGAGGTGTCGGCTTCGGCATCGAAAGGCTCGGCCGATGGTGGGCTTGAGATCGCCAAGCTTGGTATTTCCGAGTCGATCGTTTCGGCTTTGGCTGGCAAGGGTATCACTAAGCTCTTCCCTATTCAGGTATTGATTTCATTTCTTATATTTATATATAAGCATGTATATTATGTAGATAGATTTATATGAACATATATGTACATATTTGATATCATGTGTGTATAATTGTATACATGTACATATTTGTGGATGGAAATTTTTGGACATGATCGTTTATGTGTCAAACGATATGTAAACTTTTATAGTCGCATACTTGTATTGATATCTATTTACATATTGATTTAAACATCAATTATTTTTCAAAAGTATTCGTCTCATATTTTCAAGACTTGTGTTTTTATCTTCTATGTCAAACATTTTAAATGAAAAAGTCATTTACAGTGTAAATTTTTGTATATCCAAGGAAATGGAGTCTTAATTGGATTCAAAATCTTCAGTTTTATACTAATCAGTTGGACAAGTTAAAAATTGAACAATTTGAATTGGCGTTGTACTTGAATGATTGAACTACATGAAATTGATATCCATTGCTATTAAACAAAGTAAACCAGGAAATGAAAATAAACTTCTTTTGTTGAGGGTCTTGAGCCAAATTAGTACAACCTGCATGATGTTGGGAGAATGTTGTGTGTGTATTTAACAAGCTAAGTGTTTTTTTTGGTGTCTTGAAAACCTTTTTGTTGTTGTTGGCATCAGATTTGAGAATTAAGATCTTATTATATATACTACTTGTTGTTTTTCTCCCTCGAATGTTCATGTCTCTTTGTACTTTGTAGTTCAAATAACCATCTGATCGACTTCAGCTTTATGGTTTGTATCCTTTACCTTCTACTAAGTATCAATATTCGTCATTCTGTACTTGCCTTTGTACAGAAAGCTGTGCTTGAACCAGCAATGCAGGGGCGTGACATGATAGGACGTGCAAGAACAGGAACAGGGAAGACGCTTGCTTTTGGGATCCCCATCATGGATAAAATTATTAAGTTCAATGATAAGCATGGGTTTGTGTGCACTTTTTAACTGACGTTATATATTTACATTTTGCTGCTTTAAGATATGTTGAAGTTTGTATTAGGGGGGTGTGGGTTACGGGTTGTAGATGGTACTTTCTTTGTTCATTTTTCTAATCCAACTTTATAGAAGTATAATACATGTGCAAACATGCAGACGTGGAAGGGCACCTTTAGCCTTGGTATTGGCTCCAACTAGAGAACTTGCTCGCCAAGTTGAGAAGGAATTCTACGAGTCTAGCCCTGTCTTGGAAACACTCTGTGTTTATGGAGGTTCGCCCCTTCAGCGTCAGATGTCTCTTCTTCAGCGTGGTGTTGATATCGTTGTTGGCACACCTGGACGGGTTATCGATCTGATTAAGAGAGGTTCTTTGGACTTATCTCAAGTTCAGTTCATTGTTCTGGATGAAGCGGATCAGATGCTTAATGTGGGCTTTGCGGACGATGTTGAGACGATATTACAGAATTTGCCACAAAATCGTCAAAGCATGATGTTCTCAGCAACAATGCCAAGTTGGATAGTGCAACTTACCAGGAAATACCTGAAGAATCCATTAACTATTGATCTTGTGAGTGTGCTTATCTGCTTTGTTAATTTCTTATTTATTTAATTACTAGCCTATTCTCTTTATACAATGCCTTCATTCAATATTGCCACAATTTATTTCTTGAAAGTATTATGTGACACCATCACATTAAAAGATTCTCACCAAGGTGTTGAATGTTGGTATATCAGTGTTCATTCTTGTACCATTACACTACTTGCAACTCCGATTTGAGAAAGTAGGCTCTGAAAGGAAAAACTTTTTGAAGACAGTTTTTAATACTTCCAGCAGTAGGCTATTTAGTTATTAAAAGTGTTACATATGATTTTTATTGTTTGGCAGAGATAACTTTTTTTTGGTTCAACTTTTACTTTATCTTGTTACTGCCTTGACTATATGAATCATATTTTTCATTCTGCTCTATCCAAGTCATAGCCAACTCAAACTACACATTATCCTACTCTTCCTCGCTAACTCTAACCACATTGATTTTGGTTTTTTTCCTTTTTCGTCATCACCCTGAATGTGGATCATGTCACTCTTCTTAATGTATGCACTTTAATTATCTTGTTTGCGCATGATTTCTTTTGTTACTCAGAGGTATTAATGTTCTACGTCTCTTGACTGTTGACTGAAGGGACATAAAATATATGTCTGGAAACGCTTGATGATTACCTGTCAAGCTTATTAATGTTATAAATGCTTACTGCAGGTGGGAGATTCTGATAGGAAGTTGGCAGATGGAATTTCACTCTATGCAATTGCATCGGAGAGGAATGAGAAACCAAAAATCATTCAACCTCTAATAGATGTATGAATGCTGATCTCTTTCTTCAGTGCTATTTCTGGCTTGATGTTTATGGTTACCTTTTGAGTTCTTTGATCCTTCAATCATTATTTTTTTTGTCATTAAAAAAATGTAATAATTTATGAACTCAGAGTTGTTTGCCTTTGTTAAGGTCCTTTCACCTCACAGTGCTGTGTATGTGTCTCTGCTATTTAGGAACATGCAAATGGAGGAAAATGTATTGTTTTTACTCAAACAAAAAGGGATGCTGATTCATTAGCACATTATATAAATAAAACAATGCAATGTGAAGCATTGCATGGGGACATTTCACAAAATCAGAGGGAAAGAACTCTTTCTGGTTTCCGAAGTGGTTCCTTCAATGTTTTAGTGGCCACTGATGTTGCTGCTCGTGGCCTCGACGTACCTAATGTTGATCTGGTGAGTTTTTTGACATCTTTTTTGATATAATGTAGTGTATTATATCATGAACGGATGAGGTATTAAATCTTGCCCTTAATTTCCTATTCCTATTAGATTTCTCTTTGCCTTTTCTCAGCTACAAAAGAAAAAAAAAAGTATAATCTTATACATCTTTGTGTCTACATTTCTGGTAGAGTGACATGCATGATGGGCTTCATCTACCTTGCAACCCCTACTACATCTGCCTTTACGATATTTACTATATTTCATACGTTTCAGATATAGCACGTCCTCTTTTTTTTAACTATATGAAATCCACACTTTGACACCTGAGATTCCGTAACGAGTAGATACTTCCGCAGGAGCATAATCTATTTTCTGGTTAAATACATTACGAGATGTTTTTCCATCGCATTCAGTTGTAGGCAGCGTCTTAAACTCCAGGACCACGCTCTGAATGTCGGCCTCCGGTTCCTCGGCTAGGCAACAACTAATCCCCCCCCCCCCCCGAAAAAAAGAAAAACCTAATTATGGTAGGTTTTCCCCCAAAACTATTTGTATAGTAATCTGCACCTATCCAATGATGATTTGCCCACTGATTCCTTCTGCAAGTGTGTGGGTATCCTTTTTTCTCCCCTCACTTAGGTTGTGTATATTTAAAGTATTACATGGTAACAGCCTATAGAAATTAGCTAACATGGTTTGAATGGCTATCTCTTCTATTAAAATGTCATTTAGTTATTTAATTGGTGGATTGAACTATAACGGGTTCAATGGAAACATTTCTCTCCACAGAGGGGGTTAGGCCACATACATCTGACCATCCTTAGACTCCGCAATGTTGGGAACTTCGTGCGCTAGGCTAGCCGTTATAGTAGATTAAAATATATTTTCTTGTATTTTTTTATTATGTAATTTTATATTTCTATGGAACTTATTTGTGGTTTACTGGTCCCATTAGAACCTTATTTTCTTGCCCAGGTGATACATTATGAACTTCCAAACACTTCAGAGACTTTTGTTCATCGTTCTGGCCGAACAGGGCGTGCTGGGAAGAAAGGAACTGCGATTCTCATATATTCATCTCAGCAAATGAGAGATGTCAGGGGTATCGAACGGGATGTAGGATCAAAATTTGCTGAGGTAAAATGCTAATTTTTATTCGGTTTATTTACTTGAATGTTACCTTGAATCCTTTAAGTTAAGTAGGTTTTAACATGTTTTAATACTGTATGAAGCAGAACGTGGTTTTCAGTGTGTATTTTTTGCTTTGCTAATGTTTGGACGTCATGAGTGATACTTTGTTTGAAAAGCTTAACAAATTTACAAACTACTGTTCACCGAATAGCACAACCAGTGATTTTACAGGGGTTAGGTGCTTTTAACTAATATTAGCAGTGAAATAGCATTAAAATGTTTGATAATCCCATCATGGGTAGGAATTTATTGATGTGAATTAATTTGTTATCAGACAACTAGATGTGTGTTTGTATATCGTATTGAATTCATGATAAGCATGCCTTTTATGTGTACAAATTCACATCTCCCACCAATTTTTGCCTGTTACAATTGGAGCATCTCTCTCTCACACCCACAGAAACACCGAAACACATTAATTTGCCATACTACTCCGATAAGCTTAATATTTGAGCTAATTTACTCATGATATGATTTACTCTATATCAGCTCCCTAGGATTGCTGTTGAGAGTGGACCTATTGACTTTGGGGGTGGTGGTGGCCGCTCTTATGGAAGTATGGGAGGGGGTGGATACGGTGGTTCAGGATATGGGCGTTCTGGTGGTTCCGGTGGTTCCGGATATGGGCGTTCTGGTGGATACGGTGGTTCATCATCTGGTCGTAGTGGTGGTTTCGGTGAATCTAACTCTGGCCGATTTGGGTCCTCCTATGGTGGATCTAGTTCTGGTCGGTCAGGTGGTGGATTTGGTGGACCAAGTCGCCCAAGCAACTCTGGTAGTTATATGTCTGACCGTCAAAGTGGTTATGGAAACAGTGGTGCTCCAAGTCGTTCAAGCAGTTTTGGGGACTTTGGCTCAAGCCGAACAAGTGGAGACTTCAGTGATAGTCGAAAAAGTCTTTTTGGTGATCTGACCACTGGCAGGAAAGCTTTCTGATGACTTCATTACGTGGTAAGATTATTCTGTCTTACAAGGGGTTGGTCAACTTATTTTGCTTGTTGGTAATGACGTAATATACTTATTTTTAAATGGTTATTTATTTGGCATTATTAATTGCTGTTTACACTTCCGCCTGGGTATAATTGGGTTGGATTTGGATTGTCTCTCCACCTTTTTATGTTAAACCTTGGCTTGGACATGTTTGTTTCAGTGGGCTTTGGGTTAATTGTCAGTAATCTGAGAAGAGTTAACTCGAGCAAAGTGGTGGGCTCTTCCCTAAAGTTCTGTTTCCCTCTTAGAATTACTCATTTATTGCTTTATTAAAACCACTGGGAAGGTTGTTTTGTCTGAGCTACCAACTAAAATTTGTTCAACACCAGCAATAGATTTTTCGACTCATCTTGCCGGCTACTGGAGTTGGGCAGAATCTAATCCTAATGTAAAAAATATTAATCTTAACTCCAGTGGCTAATTATCAATTTTTAGTGATTCTTCAAAACAAAAGTTGAAGTGGTAGACTTTTTTTAGTTCGAGTCTGCACCTTTTATACATGACTGCATAGTTTTCCTCTCTTTCTGATGTTTTCCTGACATATATTTTGCAGTAGCAGCTGTTGAGGAGAGTAAGAGAAAAATATTAGGAGTTGAATGAATCTGAAGAAACAATGAGCTACTGGAATTACTTCTAAGGTTGTGGAAGGCTATGCAGTGTTTTTCTGATATGTTGCAAGTGATAATATAGTTAATACTATTTATTGTGGTTCTTGGAATGAGATCATAAGAATAAGCTCTTGCTTATTTAGATACCCGAGTACAAGGGCTCCTCTGTGTAATTTATTCCGGGCCATTGGAGATCTTTTCTATATTCACATTTCTGTGTCGTGTTATGTTCATAATTTGTTAAACTCCTAGTTTTGAAATTAGTTCGTGTAGATACTGAATGCTTTGCTAATATAATTTCCTAACTATATCTCTGCGGAACTGGTCATTTCGGATGGTTTCAGTTTGCGTCTGAAATATTTTTTGCTACTTGGGTTCCGGGAGGCAGTTCTTTTTTGTCCGAAAGGAAAAAATGTCTTTTGGTTACTGCACTTCTATCACCATCCAACCGAGTTGTTCGTGTTTTGAAGGATGTTCAATTGTATCTATGGAATATAATTGTTTCCTTCTAAATCTACCAGATAACTTATGTTTTGAAGGATGTTCTATTGTATGTGGGATAAAAATGCAAACTTGCAATCTCAACTCAGTCTAATCAGGTTGATTTTTCACTGGTTTGTGCAACAGGTAGCAAATTATGGTCTAATCTTGGTTGGTAGTTTTTGAATCAGAATTAATATGGCGTTGGGCCTTGAATTCATATTTTGCAGGGAGCTTTAGATTTGGTATGAAATTATTGTCTGTGAACTTGTTGAGTTGAAATGATGGTAGTTTTGGTTTAAGAGAGCTGATAGGTTTGCAAATTCTGGTACTGGGTTCTGAAATAAACCAATTTGCAAGTGTATATATATACATATAGATCTATAAATTGTGGCTTTAGAAGATGGAAGGATAAAGCTACACAATGCTTTATAACTAGGGATAATATCACTAACCTTCCATGTGCTCAAGTCTAATTACACGATATATTATCCTAGTTATAAATCATAAAGTGGAGAATGCCTACCTTTAAAGTAGGCAATTTTTATAAAAGAAAAGTCACTTTTCTTCTTGGAATCTGATTAAGCCACTACCTTTAGCAGCAGAGAGAAGCAGAAGCTTCCCACATACGCGGGCGCACAAACATATTACACACACATATATATATATATATATAATCAAGTAAAATAGGTTTGGAGAAGCCATTTCAGACTTAAAACCACCATTTTTTGCTGAGGTTAAATTAACCTCTCATGCTCAAGCATTCCAGCATCGCGATATGCGATTCTCGCAGAGATGCATGCTCTTGAAAGGAAATACTATTTGGATGGTCACACAAAAGCAAGGTGCTAATAGATATTAAGTGGGCGGACAAAAATCAAACATCATTCAAATGGCTCATTTGAGCGCTATAAAAGCTCGGGCTATACTCGCGTAGACAGACTTGACTATCATGAGACATTTGCACCCATTGCCAAGTCAGTAACTGTTCTTCCCTCTGTATCCTTTCCCATATCCTTCTATTCCGAATCTTTTTTTCCCCTACATTCAGGTTATAAATTTAAGTGTAGAACAATATATCAGTAGGAAAGTTGAAGTCGAGTCTATATTGCTCTTCCTTCGGTGCACTAGGGACTCTGTCGAAGCACGTTTTAAGAACCCCATTATTAAAACTGGCATGCTTCATTTCCATCTTTTGTCTAATTGGTTGTTGAACTTCAAGGAAGTTTCTGACATGCAAAACCCATCCCTTCAGAGCAGCCACGTTTTAATCTGCATGAAAAGAAATGAGAATGTTGTCAAGTCTGACGAGGAAGATATCATATTTCCCGGGAAAAAAGAATGATAATGTTGTTCTAATCGTATACATGACTATCAAAATATAATGCGCCAGGTGATGTTTTTGGCCACCCACCATTCCTTTTCAAGAACCATCATGCAAAATCCATAAAGCATATTTGATAATTTGATCCAACATAAAAATTAAAGCAATTATAGCTCAAGTTTTTCATTGAGTTGAAGCTTACCCTCTTTCTTCCCATGAAACATAATTAAAGCAACGAAAGAGCGTAAACAAAACTCAGAAGGTGCCAAAAGTACTCATCCTGCTTGATCAACATTGCCACCAGTTTCTTCCTTACCATGCATAAGTGAACTTTAGTACTGGAAATGTTCGCTTTTTGGAACCTCTTGACCTTCCCTCTCTTTACATTTCTTATTTCTATTTTGGCGGCTAGAACTATTTCTTTCTCATACACGCAGTCACACAAACCACGGGTATCAGGTGAGCCCAGGGTTGAGGCTTGCTGAACTTAGGAGTTGAACACAGACCTCTGCCTCCCAACTCAGATACTTTGTAACCTCGTTCTCACTAAAGTTATATTCCACATATTGAGTTTCAGCTGTACTAAGCTCAAAGCCTTTTCCTTCTGTATTCTCCTTCTAATACTTCAAAATATTAAAATATGCAACAGCAAGCAGATGATCCAAAATATATGGTCCGGTCCTGACTTTTGGATAATAAGAATTGCGGATTCCTAAAATTTTCTTCTATGAAAATTTTTTCACGCACAATAATTCGCACTATTAAAATAAGATGCGATAAGAGACCTTTTTTTTGTCGGTAGCGGTAGCTCAGGGCTTCCCTTTAAAGAAAAGAAGCTTGGTTTGTTTTCAACACTTAACTATTTTATATCAGAAGAACTTCAGCCAATATCAGTATATTACTAGAATTCCCTACAACATAATGAGCTGTGAACTTTTAAAGGACATCATCTCTGATATGCAAAATCCTTGAAAAGTGGTAATTAAACAGGTTAAAGCCTAGTATACCCTGCAACCAGTAGAGAAACTGCACCAGATTACAGAATTTATTTTGACCCAACTTCATAGAAATCCAGAAATTACACATGATTGAGATCGTTATGGACTAGAAATTTGTTAGTCACCGCTTATGCACTGATTGGAAAACTAGAATTACCTGTAAGTAAGAGCAAAATTTGTCTCATCTTCCTGGACTATGTATTCCGGGTCCTGCTTTCTTGCAGTTCAGTACCATCTGTTGGTCCCACCGTTGAACTTCCAGTTGACTGTTGTTGTTGTTGTCGATGCTGCTGCTGAAACTGGTTAGGGTGCTGGTAGTGGTCTCGCTGCTGTTGTTGCTGCACTCCACCGTTAACTTGTGGAGGCGGTGACTGTAGATGTCGACTTCCTCTCCATCTCAAGTACTCAATAAGAAGTGAATTTGTGCTGATGGCAATCCCAAAACCAGTGAATGAGGAAAGTAGCACTGAGAGAATTGAGTTTACATTGAGCTGGAAAGTTCAGCAAGTGCATGAGAAGTCACCCATCTTCGATGGTAAAGAAAAAATTAAATAAAGTAACATAGTAAAAGAAGGAAGTAACCCTGCTTACTACAGTATAAAATATGTGAGCGAACAGGATCACAATCGCAAACTGGAATGAAGCATAAGCCCATATGTAACTCTTGCTCACTGCCATGATCAAATCTTGTAAGGTCTCTACGTTCATGATAATCAGTGGATTGAAGAATGTTCCACCAGGTGACAAAAAAAGGAGTACGAAATACACTAAAAAAAAACACAAAGTTCCGCATAAAATAAGATAACAATGTCTTCTGGAGATTCCGCAATAATTGCAAACTGCCAAAGCTTCCTTTTATTTATTTATTTTATTCTAGGTATTTCTAGAACAATTATAATATTCATTACAGATCCACCTAAATACCAACTTGTTGCAGTATTACTCCAGAGCATAGACAAAAATCCCACAACTGAGAATGAACAAAGCCAACCCAATAGGTAAGAGAGTAGAAATAGATGTAACTAAATATGCTCAACTAGAAGGCCTTTCTTTACCACATCTATAAAATAAAATAAAATTTTGTTCTGGGGGGTGGGGGATGAGGAATCAAATAGCATTACCAGATAACAAATTCGTTGCAGCTTTAATTGTTTTTAATTATGGCTCGCGCTATTTTAGTGCCTTTTTCCCCTCAAACATATACAATTTATTTCCTGTGAGTCAAAGGCTGTGTTACATGTACTCAGGTACGTGTGTTAATGTGTGTGGATTGTGGATATCTATCTACATGCCAACTGGTCAAATACAAAACAGGACATATTAGCACTGCTATATATTCACTTTACTGTTTTTATTTCTAACCTATTTCCTGATCTTTGGTGCATCATCTCAGTTTTTTTTTTCTCACTAATAGGCATCATCCAAGTTTATTGTCAATACATATAAGCCTAGTACTGACCTTTGGTGTAATCATATTTTATGAGAAACGCATTAGTCTCCACACAAATGGAACGAACTTGTGATTTTGTGTTTATACAGTATCCTGTATAATCTTTATTAATTGTGTAAGGATTTATTTTCTTTGTAAGGTCCACCAAGTAATATCTCTTAGTACTCTATAATAAGTATATTTTTTCTAAGCCTATGAAAAACATAAGTGAATCTTTCCTTTACCCCTACAACCTTCAAATACATTTGTATCAAGTAAAATGGTCCCTATTGGATATCTTCCTCGCATAAATCTACAGCAACTATTACGAAATGTGAATTAGTTCCTTAACCTTTATTCTATTATCCTTCCCCACAGCTTCATTAGTTTTACTAACTTGATGGTTATTGAAATTTGGTAAATTCACTTCATTTCTGTAGTTTGACGTTGTTGAAAGATATAAATATTTAAGTTACACCCTCTCTAACAACTTAAGTTTTTAGAGTAGTTGGGTAGTTAACATGGTATCAGAGTCAAATGTCTCGTGTTCAAACCTCACCGTCACCCATATTAAAAATTGTTGTTTCACTTGTTGGACCAAAAGAAGGCCACACGTGAGGGGACGTGTTGAAGGATATAAATATTTAAGTTACACCCTCTCTAACAGCTCATAGAGTAGTTGGATAGTTAATAGACACTATGACATATTCCTCGAGTTACTCGGGCATTCTTTGGGACGTAAAACTGTTAACTATTCGATTCCTACCTATTTAAAAGTTCTCTGTGCCTTTATGGGTGTGTTAGCAAGTACAACTGAACTCAACTCATTGAGTCTAGATCCTAGTTCAAAAGTGGTCCAGACTATCTATTCATCCCCAACCTAAGTTCTAGATCTTCACGGGTCTCTCTCTTTACTTTAAGGGAAGTGTCAATGGATTCCCTTAAGCAAACTCATGAAATTTCTAGTACAGGTCAGCTTTTATCCAATCTTCACTTGACATTCGCAATTGACCACCAAAGTACATTGTCTGTTTATTAAACTCTTCGGTGCAGAAAATGCCTACACTTGATCGTCTCCTAACAACAACGCCTGCTAGCTCACGAGGAGGAAGTGTAATACTGATAGTTCTTAGATGTGATGTCCGACAAAAGTATCTGAATGATGCTTGAATTGGCACTCAACACGGTCCCCTAGTCTTTTGGCGCAGATTACTATACTGCAAAATGGTTTCATTGAAATGCTTAGATACTCATTTTTGCAGGAAATACGTTTTTAAGATTATGAGATGACTTTTAACATATCTCAGTATAAAAGGCAATTTACAATATAATAGAAACATACTAAAAAATTCATTAGCTATGTTTGATTCATGCAGACAAATATACGTAATTTAGAAGGACAGAAAGAATTTGGTAAATTTTACCCATGGTAGAAGCTATCATGGAAGAAAGGAGGCCTAGAACACAAGAGAAAGGTAAAGAGATGGCAAGAGCACGAGATCCCAGATCAGTCACCTGCTCATATTAAACTCGTTAATGCGATATTATATATCAAAATTACATGATGAGAGATAATGGATATACATATTGTTTATTAAGGAAAAGGAAAAAAGACAACATGATGCACAAATATAAATGCAATAAAAAGACAACATGAAGCACAAAAATAGTAATCCAATCAATTAATGTATTACATAAGCATTTCTAGTCATTTTATCAATATTGTTATGAACGATCAGTTTAGAGTTAGATGTTAGTTTGTTCTTTTGCTGTTTTTTTAAGAAGAGAAATTTATTTTATTTGTCTAATTAACACATAATATAATTTAAGTTGCACTTGAATCTCATTCTTCTAAAAGAAAATTGCAAAACGTCCGAAATGTGTCCATGCCATATCCACGAGTCTGACACATGTCCGAGTTTCCGATGCCACCACAACACCACATGAACAGTTCTCGTGCGTCCGATGTTCTCAGGATTTGGGACATGACCATCAAACTAATGAACAGCCTAATGACCAGAAATGACTTAATCAAATAGAATATATGCCAATTGGTCTTTACGCTAAACGTCAACAGGTTTGAACAAGCACAACAAATAAACCCCGCAATTGGTAGAAACTTGGGTACATAGTGACAAGCAACATGATCATAATGTTTGACATAAAAAAATGAAAGACAATACCAGAAGTTGCTCCAAAAAGCAGAAGTATGCAAGCATGCTGACCATGACAAGAACAGGTACATCCTGCCACACCCTGTCAAGCATGAAACAAGAAAAACATCTGACTTAACACTCCAACTCAATTCATAAAAGGCCCTGATAAATCTGTAAAATAAGAAGTATGGGAAATCAGAAATGCCGCTTAATGGAGCAGAAGATATCAAATTTTCAGTTTCTATAGGGGAACTGGAAACAGTATCATTAACCCCATATCCTATATGTTACTCTCATGTTTTCTATTATAGGTCAATAATAATTTGTTACACAAATAACCTCTCGATATAAAACCGTTGTAATATAAATGTTTAGATGATTAGTCAGTCCAAAGGTAATATACATCTGTAAACACTCCCAAAACTCTTAGTATTAATCATGAATAAAAACCCAACGACTCAAAAACTCTCTGTTGTGCCTTCTGTGGTTACATAGTCCAAATGGTATATATCTGTCAGGTAAGTTCATCGGAAAACATCACACTCGATAATTTCTAACTAGTAATCATATGAATAAAACACAAACAAATAATCTAGCTATTTGACTAAAATCTAGACTATCAATCAACACATAGATGGATAGAAGAGTATATATATTGTTTACCAATTTTATATAAGTACTTCATTAGATTGGAATTTTCTTCTTTTGCATTGATAATGTACATCTGTTTGGTCCGTCGGACTAAGGTTGACAAATTTTGTACAATAGAACATGTACAATGTAAATCATATCCAAAAATATGTTTAAATTATGGTTTAGGAGTATTATCTCACGTGTTAGAAACTTCAGTATAGGGCAGACAATAGAGTGTCCACAGTCAATCGAGACCCGTAGGAATCAATCAAGGTATACTGGAGTTCAAATCTAAGGATCCTGGACTGCTGGCAATCTATAGAGTTCATAATAACAATAGTGAGGACTCCAGTAAGATTTAAATTGCTTAGTATCTGATGGTGATCGATCAAGGCAATTGGCGATTGACCTTGGTGGCTCATGAACTTGGTGTTTTAACAAAACTTAATACTTGAGTCCTGAGTTGATCTAACTACTTCTTAGGGTCATTTATAGTTACATTTGATCTTTGAACCTGTAGTATAAATTCATTGAGTTTTTAACATGCATTCATATTTTTCATAAGCTCAAACATTTTTGTTTGTTTTTCCAAAACATCAAAACTCCGCATTCATGATATATACTTTATAGCCTGAATGTTTCTTGTGACAACAAGAGTACACCCTAATGTGTTCTTCCTATATCGAGTATTGGTGATCAGATGTGTTATTGGTGTTAAAACAACTGTTGTTGAGCAATAAATAGAGGTTTAACGCAGTTTAGAACAATCTACCAGATTCTTGTACGGACAGAGTAGTGGCAGAAATTAATTACTGAAGAAGCAGGTTTGAGTGTATCAAATATTGTAGATAAATCAGTTGATAATCTGGATTTGAGGGTGTTGATGGTTTGGTATTAGATATGTTCAGAGATCATTTAGGAGTTCAAGGGTACTGAGCTATGAGCCTATTACTTATTGTACATCTCTCTCTTCATAGTCGATTACAATTTCAAACTAGATCTTGTGGTCTCTTAACTCTTGGTCAAGGGTTTTTCACCGTACAATCTAGTGTGAATTTTCATTGCTTTACCACTGCTTTATTATTGCAGCTGTTGCTTTACTTATGGAATATGCTTGATTTAATCTATGTCGAATATATCATAAAATCCTGTAAGAAAATAAATGGTAAATTGCTAATTGAATTTTCAACTGGTAAATATTACTACAAGACCTATTCAACCCTCCTCCTCTTGCTCCTCTCAGTCTAGCTGGTGTATCTAGGTTTTAATTGTCACTTAGTCCAATCGAATCCCATCTAAATATTGGGAAGCTCTTGTTTTGGGTATTCTCTAGCATTTACTCATAACTGTAATGTGCATCACCTCATTCCAAGCCTGAGAGTAAGGATCCCTTTCAGGGAAGGCGATATGCAGTTAAATTAGGCTGTATACGGAATACATAGCTTCTAACCTTTCCCTCTACACTATTAAATTCAAAGAAAATATTTTTCCCCTCATGAATTAATTGCATGTTTGTACAGAATAATTCTCTGTCATTAAAACAATGACAAAGAAAGAGGTTATCATGTATAAGTTAATATACTCCAAGTTTAATGAACTTGCCTGTACCGATTGACTTCCCTCTGCTGTAGTACAGCTGCTGGCCGTCTTATACGAGGCTGAGGATTTTGAATTTTCAATAACGTTACTGGAAGATTCTGAACATCTTGCTTGCAAACATCGCAGGTTTTGTTTCCTTTAATGCTAAACCACTTTACAGCACATTCTTGGTGAGCAAGGGCAAGATCTCCTTTGCAGCTGCACTCCATCTTGAGAGTTTCACCTCCTTCTGCAAGTTCAACCAAACAAATTCTGCAAACTGCTTCTTCCTCAGGAATATCTTCAGCATTATCTTCACTAGCTGTAAAGAGCACAAGATACAACAAGTAGGTAACAAGAGGTTCCACCAATAAAATAAGCAAGCAATTGTATGTTCTATGAGTTGAGTGAAAAATAAGCAATTGACATTTGCAGAGATGTATCAGAAAAATATCTAAATCTTGCAATGCAAAGGTCATGTTGATGGGGTCTTTAGAACCATAGTCAGTGAGACACTCTCCGGCATATCAAACTCGCCCATAACTGGAGCTCAAATGATCGAGTGCAGTAACTTTAAATTTGGCGTATCTATCAGATCAGGGAAACACGTCACATGGCCAAGATTTTTCAGCTCCAAGTTATTTTGACCAAAATATAAACATAATAGTGTAATGCTGCAGGTTTCACCCACTATGGAGAACACAACGTACAGTATACTTCTATTGACTTAAATACAGCAATAGACAGGATTTATTACAAGGGAGTTCTCAGTTCTTTGTTCAGTCATTTTTATGAAAAATACAATATATGCAGAAAAGAAATACAGGTGTTGTTCCAGTATGCTATAATTGCATGTTGAATGCTGATTCAAGAGAGCATCTATTTTTCAGTTGTAGCTTTACTTATCTTATATGGAAGTGGTTGGTGGAGCTTTTTAATTGGGTTTGGAGCATGATGAATAATTTTGATCAGTTGGTGGAATGGTTCGTTTCTCAGTCCAAGACTAGAACTAACTGCAGCAAGCTTCTGAAGCTAAATTTCACTTATACAATCTGAAATATATGGTGGCAAAGAAACTGGAAACTTCGTGACAATGATTTTGTCAATCCTCAGCAAACTGCTCGTCAAATTATCTGGAATGTGGCTGACACTGATATTAAGCTACCAGATTTGGTGGGAATTTCAGTTTTTATATAAACGTAGTACTGTGATTGAATCTCTTGATGTAAAGTGGTTAAGGAAGGAGCTTTCCCTGCTGTCCAATTTCTGAAGATGTGTGTTCTTTAGTGTTTCTGTAATGGGGAGATCTTACTCTCCTCTGTTGGCATTTGTGGCTTAATAAATACTGATTTAGGAAAAAAGAAGAAGTTCTGTTCCTAAATGTTCTCAACTGCCCTTCCAGTATTTGTTTCATGGCTTGTGGTTTGTTTCTGGGCTGCTCAGTTGCAACGTGCATCTACTTATCCAGTAGCAAACTTAAAGAGTTTATTTTGCAGATATAGTCTGTCTGCCTTTATCACCACCAGACAATGGTGGTTTAGGTGCTCAACAGGCTGAATTGGGTCCAATATCTATAGATTTAGCCGAGATAAAACAGTTCCGTAACAAGTTGCAAGAAAATGAAAGTCACTCATGATGAGATGATAAAGTACGGTGTTTTATGTGGAGCAGTTTTGGAAAACATCCAAAATGAGACTGTAATTAGTGAAGGAACAAATAAAAAAAATGGGAAAATTCCTCATAAGTCCTACTTTTTATACCAAAAGACAAATAAGTCCTAAAATATTTCTCTTTGGACCGATAAGTCCTACTTTTGAGATTCCTTTCCAATGAAGTCCTAAATTTTTTGTCTTTGGACTAATAAGTCCTACTTTTGATACTTCTTTCCACTTAAGTCCTAAATTCCTAAAAACATTTATCTATACCTTTAGTAAATTAGTTTTGATGATAAATTTATTCAATAATTAATACATATTTTATTTTGTTATAAGTTTTAGTTACGAATAATATTATACTATGAATTTAAATAATAATTTATCTAATTTAAATTTAATTTAGAAAACTTGAATGCATATATATAATAATAAAAAATAAAATTTATATATATAAAATTTAATAAAAAATAATAAATTCCTATATATAAAGTTGAATAACAAATTTATATTTAGTCTAATATCTTCTATACAATTTGATAAGAGTTGGATTATTTAGAAATTCTTACTTTTGGTGTTCTTGTTCCATATAAATTCTAAATTACTAAATAATCCATTTACACCATTATTAAATTATATGGAAGATATTAAATTAAATATAATTTTTTAATTCAATTTTGGCATGAACACTTACATTAAACTATAAAAATCGAATGAAATTTTATTTTATTATTTTTCTGTATAGTAATTTATTATATTTTTAGTAAAGTTATTATATATGCATTCAAGTTTTTTAAATTAAATTTAAATTAGATCAATTATTATTTAAATTCGTAATATACTATTTTTCGTAACTAAAACTTATAAAAAAAATAAACTATGTATGAATTAATGAATAAAGTTATCATCAAAACTAATTTACTAAGGATGGATAAAAATAAAAATAAAAATAAAAATAAATTAGGACTTAAATGGAAAGGAATCTCAAAAAGTAGGACTTATTGGTTCAAAGAGAAATATTTTAAGACTTCATTGGAAAGGAATCTCAAAAAGTAGAACTTATTGGTCTAAAGAGAAATATTTTAGGACTTCATTGGAAATGTATCTCAAAAGTAGGACTTATTGGTCTACAAAGAAATATTTTAGGACTTATTTGTCTTTTGGTATATAAAGTAGGACTTATGAGAAATTTTCCCAAAAAAATTTGAGTTCAACTGCTTTTATAAACAAGGGAAGGAACACGTACTATTTTCTGTCTCCTGAGATTTATTTGGTGAGGCGCCTTCAGCCATTGCAGGACGAGGGGTCGCCGATATCACACGAATCACACTTCCTGTAGAATCCATCCGCCTTAAGCTTTTGGTTTTCACATTTACAGGAACCGAAAGTGAACGCATCATGTGCAGCTGACCTGCTGGTTTCTGTAGGAATACAAATTTAACTTGGAAGAGTACAAAGAAATGTATTAAAGACATCTGTAATCATCTTATGCAAGAAAAGAGATTCTCCACACAAGAAGCTGTTGATGATTTTGAAATTATTAAGCATTTAAATAGAGAAAGAATGAATGAACATATGAAACCTACGGGAGATTCAGAAAGGCCATCCAAATCCCTCTCCTGTACAGACTGAGGACCTGAATTAGCAATCGGTGTCACCGGTAGCGAATGCGCTGATTTTGTTGATGTAGAGAAAAGAACCTTGTTGAGAGAAAACGACCTTGAAGTTGAGGGCTTATCTGATGGCGCTTGCATTTCCGGGAAAATGAGAACTGTCTTCTCACCATCCTGGCATAAATTTCTTCCCCTGAAGCTCTTTTGAGGAAGCAGATATCTTATTGACGATCTGAAAGTCTTGGCTGAACTTGGTCTGGGGGGCAGTCCTGCTCGGTTAGAACTGGGACTTGGCACTGATTCCACTGAAGGAATATCTATGCTTGTAAAATTGGACAGTGTGTTTTCCAGGGACCTTGTGGGTATTTGCAGAGAGGAGAGATTCGGCCGTCTTGATTGTTGCTGCACTAAAGAGGATTCTTCTCTTTCTTCTCCCTGATTCAGGGGAGAAGAAAGACAAAAGTAAGCACCCACTTCACTTGGGTACTGGGGGTAGGGGGTGATCGCTGTTCCATATACTTAGGAATTTCACATATGAGATATTTGACACCACAGTCATCAACAATATTGCAAAACTAATTCATCAGCATCAGTTTCTTTGCTCAAATTTCATGTCTCCCTTAACACCTTATTTTTTAAAAGCATTTAAAATTCTAAATCCCATGTAACTTTTGGTCACTATTGTTTACCGTCTAGGAGAAGAAAATTTTGACTTCTAAGCAGTTCTAAATAACTACTTCTATTGAGTCCAATTATCCGTTCTTGGAGCCTCATTTCCTATACGGGAATGCGCTGTTCTTGTTTCTTTGTGAATACCTACCACTATGTCCCCCACAATATAATTGGCTAATAAACGTCCTATAGAATATCCTTCCATTTATTTGATATCCGTCATAAGATACAATACTAGCTTGCTGGAGAGAGAACCATGAATAGGTCTTTGCATTGCAATTAATCATGTTATCAAATACTTATCTTGAGAAAGCGCTTTTACACAGGCCAAATCTATCCTACCAAATGCCTAGTGTTTTGTTAGAAAAATAACACTAACTCCATTGAATTTTGAAACATCCCACCATATAGAATTGGTTCCACTGATTTTTTTGGGTCCATATGACGGATATGTGACGACCTTGTGGGTGGGTGCATATGGTACTGGCAGGTTACCTCACTGGACAAGCTTATAGGTGCACAATCCCATATCGTTTGGGTAGGTGAAGTGTTATATGTGGGTTTCATACCGTTCTATGACACAACGAGTTTTAAATCCGTATTGGCCGTGACCCTACCTTAACTCCGTAGTTAAGCGTACTTAACTTGGAGTAGTACCAGAATGAGTGACCCCCAGAAAAACTTTGATTCAGGTAAGCCAAAAGCGGACAATATTGTATCTGGATAGGGAGGGGGTTGTTACAGGTTACCTCTTTTTGTTTTTGAATTCCAAATAAGGGCTTTCCTCCGCCACCTTATATACATATCTATGCATTTGTTCACGCGCCTTTTCTCCCTTTTTTAAAATATCTGCTCTAGGTTAGTAAATGCATGAGTTTGACTTCATCGACCCTCTCCAAAAGCTAGCCTTCCTACATATTCTCTTCCATTCTTTCCCATTCCATTCTCGGTTTTTTCCCTTCACTAATTATCATGAACTACGAATTTTCTATCATGAGGTTAATAAAAAACATATTAATCCTTATCAAAAAAAAAAAAAAACATTTTACTCTAGGATCATATATACATAAACATATCATTAATAGGTCACGTTCCCATGTCTTATCGTATTCGTGTCCCATATCCATTGTTCCTAGATGTAATCAACTCTCTCTCTCTCTCTAATATATTTCTCCATCTATCCCCTATCACAAATTTTTTTATAAAAAATAAAATAAAAATAATTACAAATCAATATATCATTAATCAAAATTAAGTTGTAAATTTTGACACTTTATTTTAAATAAATTAACGGTTAATTTCACAAATCCCCCCTATATTATTCAATTTAATCAACTAACTCCTACTGTGTCCACTTTACCCCCTATATTATTCAATTTCATCATTATGCCCCTTCCCATCACATTTTGATTCAAAATACCTAAACTACTCTCAATAGTATAGGGGGTTTAGTGATTAATTTTCGAAAATCAATTATATTTTCGTAAAAACTATAAATTTCAAATATATATATATATATTTCGAAAAAAAATATTTTTCGAAAATAATATATATTTCGGAATATATATATTGGAAAATGATATATATTTCGGAATATATATATAATTCGTCAAAAATATATATTTTCCGAATTGTTTTCAAAAAATATGATTTTTTTTCGAAAAATATTTTTTTTGCGAAAAATATATATTATGTTCCAAAATATGAATTTTTTGTGAAAAATATATATTATTTTCCAAAATATAAAAAATATATATTTCGGGAAATATATATATATATATATTGAAAAATGATATATATTTCAGAATATATATAATTAATCAATTATATATATTTTCCGAAAAATATTTTTGGAACATAATATATATTTTCAGAAAAATATTTTTTCATATTTTGGAACATAATATATATTTTTCGCAAAAAACAAAATTCGGAAAAAATTCATATTATTTGAAAACAATTCGGAAAGTATATATTTTTGACGAATTATATATATATTCTGAAATATATATCACTTTCCAATATATATATATATTTCCTGAAATATATATATTTTTTCCAATTTTTTTTTTTTTTAAATTTATAATTTTTACGAAAAATATAATTGATTTTCGAAAAAATAATTTTTTTAAATGGTTGATTTCATTAAACCTCCCTATACTATTGAGCCCTATATTATTGAGGTAGTTTAGGTATTTTGACTCAAAATGTGAAGGGATGGGGCATAGTGATGAAATTGAATAGTATAGGGGGCAAAGTAAACACAATAGGGGGTTAGTTGATTAAATTGGATAGTAAATGGGGTTTTGTGAAATTAACTTCAAAATTAATTGATGCTTCAATTACGCCCCCCTCTCAAAACAATCCCCTAGGTCCTATATCTTACTATATACACATATAAATATATATACATGAGATTATGTCAAAAAAATGTAAATTATTTTCAGTGGGCTATGCCTGACAACTTTTGGTGGTCACCATAGTCAAGTCAATCTCCAGCTAAAAGTCCTAAATAGTCCCAACTCTTAATAGAACTGAAAAAAAACTATATATACAATTTCATTTATAATTTCATCTTGATACTAGAAAGAGGGAAAATAGCTAACATATACATATACATATAATTATACATATATAAATAAGAGAGAGAAGATCACCTGAGGATGGCAGTGGTCAGGAAAATCTTGGTCAGCTTGTTGACTGGTTCGTTCAAAAGCCCCAGAATTCTCCTCCATGTTCACAAAAGCAAACGACACTCAACCTCAAACCCAATCCAACAAATTGAAACCCTAATTTCAATCTGTGTGAAAACGCAAACTCTCCGGTCTCGAAGCTCAATTTGGGTTGAATTCCAAAACGAAGAAATCAGGAAAAGCTTTTCAAAAAAGTGATCATTTTTTCCCCTCTTTTATTATATATGTGTGTGTATATACTAGTGTCTGTATCTATATGAATGTGTATATATTCTTTTATTCTATCCCCCGCCAGCTGATTTTCTTTTTGTTTATTTGATTTTTCTCTAGTGACCCGCCCGCCAACTTGTTTGGCAACTGTACTGCACTTTTTATTCTCGGCAACCTTTATCCCAACAAACTAGGTTTTTCTGGGGCCCACCTCTTGTCATCTCCCAAGTGTGAGAAGAATTTTAATTTTAGTTCATACAAAAATATGAATTATATCGTGGAAATTATTGCATAATTTTAGATTAAAAAGTTAAGATCAATAACATTCTAGCACATGAATAGTATGGGTTTATGAAGTTTTATATGCGGAATTGTGGAACATCCGTTATAGTTATAGTTATAGTTAATTGGATAAAGAGTTGAATGTTATTATCATCTTATAATTTAAACTTTTAGATTGAACTACGGAATTATAAATAGAAAGTTGTTGCCTTTATATATATCTTCCTATGTGAAATAAAAGTCTAATCACATGATAACCCTAAATATAAACATGATCACTTAATTTCTTGAGGCTACAATATGGCCTTCATTAATTTTCAATTGTTTACTAAAAACAATCTTTCCATGGAAAAAAAAAATTAAGGAAAAGAAAGAAAAAACAAAAATAATAAAGATATAAATCAACTGTCATGCAACAAAACAGAGGTGTCAAAAATGTTGACCTTAGGGCTTAGTTTGGTCTCTGGGAGAGTGACCCCTTGGATAATTGGGATTGGGATTGACTTTGTTCTCAAGCCTAATCAATTAAGCAATAAAAAAACTGTCCAAAATACCTTTTCATATATGGTTATGGACCCATATCCATGGACCTTAGACTCGCCCAAAACGAACCAAAGCCCAATAAATTGTAAAGAGACAGATATGTTTTTCGAAGATTTTTGTTTGTTCAATATCTCACTATGGTTACTGTTAGAGGTTTTTGTCCTATATCGGATCCGGATTCGAATGGATTAGTATAAATTGATGCACGTTCGCTTCATCTATGTGCTTAAACTTTTGAAT
This sequence comes from Cornus suecica, assembly GCA_963922005.1. NCBI lineage: Eukaryota > Viridiplantae > Streptophyta > Magnoliopsida > Cornales > Cornaceae > Cornus > Cornus suecica. The sequence goes on along the minus strand of OY998244.1, from coordinate 12,092,218 downwards.
CTATTCGCAAAATATTTTGATATGTTACAGTCACGTAAGGAGTCTGATTGTCTTCTTAAGTTTTTACCTGTATAATATACGGAGTATTATTTTTTTTAAATCCTTTAAAGTACTCCCTCCATCCCAAAATAAGTGTCCATTTTTTCTCTTTTCCTTGTCCCAAAATAAATATTCATTTTTGAAAAGTCAAAGCACTTTATTTGGTTAATTTATCAATTTAACCTTCAACCATTAAAAAGTTATAAAAACATATCCACTATAAACCATCATTATGGTGGGACCATGAGTAAAGTTGGTATTTCATTCACTAAGAGCATCTGCAATGCATGGCCAAGTGGCGTCTGGCCATGCTCTGTGGCGAAACTGAGAGGCTGGAGTGGGCTTGAGCGGGGCTCGCCATTTTGTGAGTCCCATGCCAAACCTTGCACTTGACTCTCCACATATAGAGAGTCAAGTAGCCAATGGTGATTCCAAATGTGGGTCCCAAAAATTTATTTGTATTATTTTTATATGTTTAATATTTACCTTATATGTGAAAATTTATTAATGTATATTTTTTTATTTGTAGAAAGTAATATCTTATTTGTAGAAAATTTGATAATATTTTTTTATTTATAATATTTAATGTACAATGCAATCTTTTTATTGTAACATTTAATTAATTAATTAATTAAATTTATTTTATTTTATTAATATTTTAATAAATAAATTTAACCTTAATTGATTAATTTATTAAAATTTTAATTAAAATTTTATTAATATTTTAATTAATTTATTTTAATTAATTAATTAAATAAATTTATTGTAACATTCAATTAATATTTTATTTTTTAAAAAAAAAAAACTCTTGCCTTTTAACTTAAATATTAAAATATTTAATTATTCAATTGATAAAAATAATAATTATATTTATTGTATCTAATCTAACTTTATTATTGTGATATTAATGTATTTTTTTATTTCTACAAAGTAATATCTTACTTATAAAAACAAAATTGATTCCATAAAATTGTGACATAATAAAATAGCATAATAATATTAAAAATACATTTTCTGCGATTACACCAATTTAAAGATTTTCATCACCAAATTAATTCCACAAATTTTCCATCAAATCTCTTCTAAGATCAGCATTACTTGCCTTATTGCGAATTGACGGGTTGAAATTTGATGATATTGTGTCGTTGTTTCACCTCACCCCGATCAACAAGAATTTATACCTACTAATACTTTACTTAAAATAGTATAGCAATAAATAGGGTCGAACCACTCTCAATTTGAAACTCGTTTTGAGACAAGGATCCAAAACTTTACTTTTCGAGATAAAAAGAAATCACTTAAAACAACTCTTGAATTTTTTTTAATAGTAAACTAAAATAACTAGATAAAATTATCAAATGGTGGAAAAAATCTCAAGGGAAAAGAATCCACCACCCGGGTCTATATAAATAATATTATATATTTCTATTGCAAATTCTCCTCTAACCTATTAAACATAAACATAGATATTGGTAGGTATTCCCCGTATTTCCATTAATTGGTAATCATGAAGAATTATCCCTCTAATGTTTTGGTTTAAATAAAATGTAAATAGTAGTAGGCATTCCCCGTATTTCCATTAATTGGTAATCACGGAAAATCATCCTTCTATTTTTTAGTGTCCAACCTCTATTGTAAGGTTTTTGTTCATTGAGATTCATAAAATGAATACTCTCGGGACGAGAATTAAACAATACGAAATAAAATAAAAATTATTTATATCTTACCCATGGTGGCTTCATCACCCCCTTGAGAAGAGTTTTAAGCTAGCATGTTGATAGAAAAATTAAACAAGGTAATAGAATAAAATTCCATTGATAGAACAAAAATTACACAAAATATGAAAATGGTACAAAAGTATTCTAAGCTCTCATTCATCAACTCCCCACTCTCCTTCTACATGGCCTCTATATATAGGCATAATGCAACTGATGCATTTAATTCTACATTAAATGTTACCTACTCTCTCAACCACTTCTCTCACCTAACATGTCATTTTCTCTCTTCTTTTTTTTTCTTTAACTCATCATACACTTTCACACGTACACACACACACACACACACACATATATATATATATATATGCATTTATTACATTCTCCTCCCACCAAATTTTCTTTTTCTTCATTTTCATCCTTCTTGCTTTCTTTTTCTTTTCTTTTGTAAATCAACCCCTGCATGAGATAAAAATATATACATATTAGGACATTATGCTAGGTAAATTACTCTATTTTGTGCACTTATCAAATTACCCCCAAACAAGCTTTTGCTAGTCCTCTAGCAAATAAGGAAAAAAATAGATAAGTTCACAAAAATGATACATTATTGAAGTTTAACTAATGATGTGCCACTTTCGCAAGTTGCATTCGATTGCATTTACCATATGCAATAAGGCCTTAAACCCCTAGGTTACCCTAGTGGACGAGCAATAGCCTCGTGAGGGTTTACAGTGAAGATACCCACAAACTTCTTTATTCTTCATTTTCACGCATACATGCGTTCACACACTCATTAATTAAGCCATGATACAATATATAAGATAATATAAATGCAAATACTCCCACTCACTACCGAACAATAATTATTTCAAGTTAATGATACGAACGGTCCCCACTAAAGTAAATAACTTTGTTACTCTCTACTCCCAATCTAGACAACCTTCCGTGTTTTTGTGAACATTCTACTATGGTATGTCAATCTCTCTTTTTCTACTTCATTGATCAAACTTTGCCATTTTTCGTAAAAATTCATTCTTTCCATCATTCCACGTCTATCCATTTTTTATTTTTCTAAGCTCCGGACTTTCCAGCGAGGATTTTTAGTCCCGACCAACTGGGCCCGAGATTCTTCCATAGGATTTATGCTCATTAGTTTTCTCCCCTTTTTCCGCGAGCAGTGATATTGGTGATACCAAGGCCCGGTTACTCAGATCGAATAACTACTTTTTGCATTTCTTTCAAAATAAATTTTTAAATTTTCTCCATTCTATCTCCCTTTTTTATAGCGGCAAAGCTATTTTTTCAACTTCATAGTCAAAGATCAACTGTTTTTCCCATAGTGAATGTGTGCATGTGCTTATAAGTTAAAGTTGTCCTTTTCGGTTTCAATTTCACTAATTCATTTACCTATGTAAAACCACATCACTTCACTAACTCAATCTAATCATTACTCTCATGAGCGGGAATATCGCATTACATACTACTGATACATCATAAACACAAACTTAATCAACTTATAATGCAAAACACTTATGCATAAAAACAAAGAATTTTTTTCAAAAAATTTCAATTTTTCAAATTTTTTTTTTTTTTTTTTTTTGAAACTATATTTGATTAAATAGATATCCACCCCCAAACAAAAATAACACCTAAATGTGGAGGTGGCCTATTGGATTTACCTTGAAAACCGGATGGACCACCTAAGTTTTGTGGAGGTAAATTTTGCCTCCATGAAAAATTAGGGTGGTTTCTAGTATTAGGATGGTAACTTTGGCTAAATGTGTTAAGCAATAGTCTCCTAAAGGTATTGAAAGCACAAACTTGCGCATCCGAAGGTTCAGATGTACAATAGACCGGACATTCCTCTGTGGGATGAGATAAACCAGAACAAACATTGCATTGTGCAGGGGTAGAGATTAGGGCAAATGCATCAAACTTTTTGCTTAAGTCTTTCACTCCATCAGCAAGATTTTTCATCACAAACTTTAACTCATTTTCAGGTTTGATCTCATAAAAACCAGGTTTTCTATTCATTTGATCATTCCTAGAAAAATCATTATCACTTTGGTTCCAATTCCAATTTTGGGCATTTTCAGCTAGTTCCTCCAAAAATATATAGGCTTGGTCAGGGGTTTGGGCATTGAACTTTCCTTGGTGCATTGACTCAATCATGGTTCGGTTCATATGTGAAAGTCCCTTATAAAAGAAATGGACTAACTGTGCTTTATCAAAGCCATGATGTGGGCATTTGAGGAACAAGTCATGAAATCGGTCCCAAGTTTGGTGGAATTGTTCTTCAATTTTCCCTCTAAAAGTACTAATGGCATCTCTCATTGATTCGGTCTTTTGCATGGGATAAAATTTACTCATGAATTTCCTTGCAAGTTCATCCCATGATCGAATGGAGTTGGGTGGAATGGAGTTTAGCCATGAAGCAGCTTTATTTTCTAAGGATAGGGGAAAAAGACGCAGTTTGACACCCTCTTCATTCAAATTTTGATTTTTGAATGTGTTGCATATTGTCAAGAACTTCCCTAAATGGATATAGGGTTGTTCATTTTCGAGTCCATGGAATTTTGGCAACATATTGATTGTGGCGGGTCTAATCTCAAACTGGGGTGCATCATTCTCAAGTAGAACTATGCAATTGGGTGGGTTGGCTGTGATTGGAGCAAAATAGTCATTAAGAGTTCTTGGCGCAGCCATTGATGAAGTATTGGTGGTTGACAGATTTAACAAGGGAATTGATTTTTCTTCTAAATCAATGAGTGACAAATCACTAGGAAACCTAACTAGACGCTTGTTAACTCGCAACCACTGGGGCATAAACAAAAAGAAACCTAAAAGGGCTAGATGAGGGACAAATCACACAAAAATTTTGGCTTTTTTATCTTGAGCTTAAATTCAAATGTGGTGAATTTTTAAATCTAATATTGTAGAGAATTAATAGGATGATGTCCAAATTAATTCTCTCATAATTAGATAGCTCCTACTCTATTCCAGATTAAGTCGATAGATTACCAGTTAAGGATCATCAAACTAACAACGAAGTAGTTCCAAGGAAAGTGTGGCGAGGCACGTGACCTGCTTAATGCCGAGTCAACCTCACTTTCCTAGACAGAACTGTCCTACCGTTTATCAATTTGATAATGACTCACTGGAGTGACTACCAACCGCTTCCTTCCTAGAGGGTCTATGAGCTCGTAACCCTAAAGTGATTGATTACTAATGAATTTTAATCAAATCCGGCTCATGGTTTAACAGATGCAAGGATTTTTTGTGATTTGTGGGCCACGGAGACGGGTGATGAAATCCCGACCGTTTCTTGTGGGAATTTTTGCCCTTAAGTATCTTATACAAAATGCTAATTTAAAATATGCACAAGCAAGACAAGAATAAAATAAAATAAGAAAGAAATATACAATTTTTTTTTAATATATATATTTATATGAAAATAAGCTAAATACAAATAACGGGAACCTAGGGTAATGTCTAATGTTATTCTACCCTAGAGGTCGCATGCAAAATTTTTACCTATTCTAGGGGAAAATAATAATAATAATAACAAGGGTTTAGAAATATGGAACCTGGATGACGACCCGGTACGGTATCTCCTGCAAAAGATATGAAATATATATAAAGAGGGATATATGTCAAAAGTAACCTGCTACTTTGACTTGTTTGATTTTTTATTTTTTATTTTTTAAGAAAGGGGCCCACGAAATGGAAAGTTGAAGAAAATTGTGCAAGTATGCTACGGCTGTTTTTTTTTTTTTTTTGGGATTATTTATATGGTTGTTAAAGTTGGACTACTACAAAACAAAGTTGTTCCACTACTTGCACAAACACACCTTAGTGCTCCGGTTTGACTTATGTGTCACTTTTTTTTTTTTTTTAAACTAACAGAATGTCACAAAATAGAGAAGAAAAAAATAATAATAATAAAGAAAGGGAGGGATAGAAAGGTCGGGTGGGTTCTCGAAGAATTAGAGTGGAGGATCTTTGATTTCGAATTCTTAGTGTTGAAGCGGCAACGACGCCATTTGACGGGTTGAAATTTGATGATATTATGTCGTTGTTTCACCTCATCCCGATCAACAAGAATTTATACCTACAAATATTTTACTTAAAATAGTATAGCAATAAGTAGGGTCGAACCACTCTCAACTTGGAACTCGTTTTGAGACAAGGATCCAAAACTTTACTTTTCGAGATAAAAAGAAATCACTTAAAACAACTCTTGAATTTTTTTAATAGTAAACTAAAATAACTAGATAAAATTATCAAATGGTGAAAAAAATCTCAAGGGAAAAGAATCCACCACCCGGGTCTATATAAATAATATTATATATTTCTATTGCAAATTTTCCTCCAACCTATTAAAAATAAACATAGATATTGGTAGGTATTCCCCGTATTTCCATTAATTGGTAATCACGAAGAATTCTCCCTCTAATGTTTTGGTTTAAATAAAATGTAAATAGTAGTAGGCATTCCCCGTATTTTCATTAATTGGTAATCACGGAAAATCCTCCTTCTATTTTTTAGTGTCCAACCTCTATTGTATGGTTTTTGTTCATTGAGATTCATAAAAGGAATACTCTCGGGACGAGAATTAAACAATATGAAATAAAATAAAAATTATTTATATCTTACCCATGGTGGCTTCATCACCCCCTTGAGAAGAGTTTTAAGCTAGCATGTTGATAAAAAAATGAAACAAGGTAATAGAATAAAATTCCATTGATAGAACAAAAATTACACAAAATATGAAAATGGTACAAAAGTATTCTAAGCTCTCATTCATCAACTCCCCACTCTCCTTCTACATGGCCTCTATATATAGGCATAATGCAACTGATGCATTTAATTCTACATTAAATGTTACCTACTCTCTCAACCACTTCTCTCACCTAACATGTCATTTTCTCTCTCTCTTTTTTTTCCTTTAATTCATCATACACTTTCACACGTACACACACACACATATATATATATATATATGCATTTATTACAATCTCCTCCCACCAAATTTTCTTTTTCTTCATTTTCATCATTCTTGCTTTCTTTTTCTTTTCTTTTGTAAATCAACCCCTGCATGAGATAAAAATATATACATATTAGGACATTATGCTAGATAAATTACTCTATTTTGTGCACTTATCACGAATCTTTTTAAGCCGACCTGAAATGTGTGCCGCCAACACTATTGGATCTCGAATATATTGCGAAAGGGCTATTGGCTCATCATTTGGAGGTGTCCATTGCAAAATGTCTTCGCGCTCATCCTCAATGATCATATTGTGCAATATAATGCATGTTCTCATTATCTTATTCAGGTCTTCTTTATCCCAATAGCGCACTGACCCTTGCGTTATAGCCCACCTGATCTGCAACACGCCAAACGCTCGTTCGACATCCTTCCTAACATCTTCTTGTTTTTGAGCAAATAACTTTTCTTTACCAGTTGTTGGGTGCGGTATTGTCTGCAATAAAGTTACCCATTTAGGATATATACCATCAGATAGGTAATACCCCATTGTACGTTGATGACCATTTATCACGTAATTGACAGGTGGAAAAAATAAAAAGAATGGAGCTTGAGAAGGAGCAAAGTCTTTGGGAAAGACAAATGATGGAAAAAGATCCAAACGATGCTCCAACACCGATAATCAAAGCATGGATCGAGGCTCAACGTAAGATAATTATAGCTCGTTTAAGTCAAGGGAATGTTTAATTTTATCATTATAAGTGATAAAATGTTAATGTATTTTTTTTAATGTGTATTAAATTATGTAATGTATTTTTGTTTTTGCATGTTTATTATTTTTCTTGTGTGTTAAATTATTTTAATGTTAAATTATATAATTAAATTTATTTTATAATAAAATAATATAAAGTGGAGTGAATCATACAATCTCATACCATACAATACCAACACTCCAAATAAAACAATGGGCCCCACACTCTAAAAGTGTGACGTGGCACTCCACTTTGTGAAAGTGGAGTGTTTAAAAGCTCAAATGCATTACAGATGCTCTAACACTACAACAAAAATGATCCTCTTAAAAAATTGAATTCCCTAAAATGGACCTATAATTTGGGACGGAGAGAGTATTTTTTTCTACATATAGTAGATAGAAAATCCCCCTCCTAAGATCTATCCTTCCCAAAATCTTTCTAATTCTTTTTTGTTTCCTTATATGCTATTATTCTCCCTTCAATTTATTTTATTCTAAAATTATATATGATTAAATCTCTCTCCTAAAAGTATTTTATTCTTATTTTATTTTGGGTTTTTTTCTTCTTTAATTTTTTTTTTAATTATCATATGTCTCTCCCTAGGAAAAATTATGGCTCCTACAAGGTTATTAGGATTGGGAGTTTAGATAAGATCGTTGGAGAGTCCATATGATCGGAATCGTATAATCGTACGATTCTACCATATTATTATAAAAATAGTTTAATTTAACTCACTAACCAATAATATCTCTATAATACAACAAAAATATACTCAAAAAATCAAATATAAACAAAAACAACACCCTAAAGTCAAATCAAGGTACGAATCATTGAATTCTTTCACATTACTGCTTATTTAAATTTTTTAAAATTAATTAAAAAATTAAAACATAACTTTCAAAAAATCTAAACAAATATCATTTAACAAAACTTAATATCAAGTTCCATCAATGTATCATACTAACCCAAAATAATAAACAAACACCAACTTGAAAACTAAAAGTTACTTGTAACAACATTATTTCATAACTTAAAATTTTTAACATCTCTATTTCTAGAAATAATATTTGAATTTCGAAGGTTAATGATAAAGTTTCAATAATAAAGTTTTACATTCATTTTGGCCACTAAATAGCAATTGAACATTTTGTTATAAACATATATAGTGTGTAAAATAAAGTAATAATACACGTCTTGAAAATTATTCAAAATTAGATCATGGTAAAATAAATAATGAGATGATGATATTATTAAGTTTTCATTTTGACCTTTGTTAATTCATGGAATTTTAATATTAGGGTAAATACCACTGACACCCCCTCAAAGATACCCTAATTTCACACAGACTCCCTCGATATTCACTATTCTCACTCGAACCCCCTCAAAATTGAATTTTGTCCCACAAAGACCCCCTCCGTCTCCACGCCGTTAACCACCCTGTGAATTGTCTATTTTGCCCTCAAAATGATATAAAATGACCTGCATATCCTTCTTCTTCTTCAATTTGGGCATCTCAAAACCCCAACCCTAATTTATATATATAGAGAGATTGGAAGTGGAAAATTGGAAGAGAGATTGAAGATGAAGATTGTATATTTTGCATACCCATATATACATATATATATATATATATAACTGCTATATATATACCCGTATATACATATATATACCCATATATATGTGTGTATATATATATGTATAGATCTATATATATCTATGTGTGTGTATATATATATGTATGTGCGTCAGTGTGCAGGGAGGTGGGTGTGTGTGTGTGTGTGTGAGAGAGAGAGAGAGAAATTTAAATGTTTTTTTAATTTTATATTTATTTTCAAATTTAGTATTTTTTTTGAAATTTAATATATATATATTTTTTCAATTTCATATTTATTTTCAAATTTTATAAATTTTTATGTTTTTTTCGAATTTTATAATTATTTTCGAAATTTAATATATATTTATAAATTTTTATGTTTTTTGCGATTTTTATATTTATTTTCGAAATTTAATATGTTTTTTTGAAATTTTTTTTTCTCGAAATATATATATATTTAATATTATATTTATTTTCGAATTTATAATATTTTTCAAATTTTAAAATATATTTTTTCGAATTTTATATATATTTTGAAAATTTAATACAATTTTTTTTGAATTTTAAATATTTCTTTCGAATTTTATATATTATTTTTGAACTTTATAATTTAGGTATGTTTATTGAAATTCAAATAATTTTTTGAATCTATATATTTTTCCCCTTTTTATATATTTTTTTCTAAATTTTTATATATTTTCAGATTTTAATATAATTTTTCAAAATTTTATATTTTTTTTGCATTTTCAGATTTTATATAATTTTTTTGAATTTTATATATTATTTTTGAAATTTATAATTTATATATATTTTCATAATATATATTTATATATTTTCGTAATATATATATATAGTTTGGCCATATGGGTAATTTCATACTTTATATATTACCCTAATGTAATAAGTGAAACCTTAGGAGGTGCTACTGCAATTTACCCTTTTTTTAAATATATATCGAAGGGTAAATTAGTAATTTCATAATAAAAACGTCAATAAATCTAACTGCCGTCTGTCAGAGGAGTATGTATGAGAATACTCAATATCGAGGGGGTCCGTGTGGAATTATGATCTCTTTGAAGGAGTGTCGGTGGGAATAACCCTTAATATTATCATATAATTTTCGCTTATCAATTTCATGATCATCTTATGAAAGTAGTTTCATAATAATTATAGCATTTTCTTACAAAATCAATGTTGAAGTGCCTTCTTATTTGTTATAATAGGCTTGTCACAAAATCCAATGTATAGACATATGGGCTTTACCATCTCTAATTCTCTATGACCTTACAAAAAAAATTTGGCCCCTTTTATATATGAGCCCAACTCAAAACTGATTATTTCACCTAAAAAGTCCAAAAATGCATACGACAATAGAATTGTTATAGTATGATTCTAAGATTCTACAACGATCCTACTGATTCTATGGTAATTCAATCCCCATGAGCAATTTTATTGTAATCCGGATCACTAGGGGTCATAGGATCGTAGCATCGTACGATCCTACGACTTAAGATCGCGATCCTAATAATCATATTTTGTTACAGTTAGTATATAGTCATATTCAATCATTGATCCGGTGACAAACCAAGTGCTCGTTTGAGTGTGCCCCACTTGAGAGGATTCTGAATTCAAAATCGGGTAGGCTAAGTGGTCCGATCTCAACGAGAGAGTTGTGCGAGTTTGGATAAGGAAGAATGTTAAAAGTCTTGTTGAGTGTATAAATGAGTATATATTAATTTCACATATCAACTTAAATTTTAGGTCAAACCGCGAAGTATCGAAAAAATTACATTTATTCTTATAAATTTTGAAAGGTGCGAATAAAATCTTATAACACCGACACTTATAAAACTGATATCATGTGGTCCATTGCACATTTATTGGGAGCACAACTTATACCCTTACTGCAAACCATTTCCGGTAAGCATCACACTCTCATAAGTCATAAGTATCTCTTTTAGTTGATATAATTATTTAGCATGACTTGTGTGAGTGATTGTATGATTTGTGTTAATTTAATTAATTGTAGATAAATTATTGTTGTTATCTTTCAATCTTGTTGATTGATGCTATGGTGAATACACTAACATTTAAATTGTTGTCACAAAATTCAGAGTTGACTTATATTTATATACACTAAATTAATCTTGTTAATGTTGTAATAAGTTTAGTCACTTCTTTATTCAAACTTTTAAAAAGTGGTGAAAATTGAGTAATTTGTGATAGAAGTGTTTGCAATGATTTTTAGCACAAAAAGAGCTAGTAATTTGAGTATCAACTCTTTATACTTAAAAACAGAAGTATTCAGAGAAAAACGAGAAAAAAAGAAAATAATAGCAAAGGGGTAAAAAAAAATATGAGAGTTAAATAAATCTAAAAAATTGTATTTAATGTTCTGTTTGTTTGGGAATTTTATTATTTTCTATATTTGGTTGTTGCAAACTATTTTACAGCAAAAAATAAAAAAAATAAAATTTAAGCTTATATATAAATAAAATTGCTCGAATATATGTGGGATGTTTGTCAAACATTAAATGAAAAAATAGTGTATATGTATGTTATATTTAAGCTACATGACTACGCCACCTCATCAACCATTGCCCACACAACCAGGGACGAACCTAGTGTAGGCCGAGTGAGAGCCAATTCCCCCCACTAGATGTTTTTTCTTTCTTTTTTTAACCTATAAAAGTTTGTATTTATGAAAATTGCACACTAATATTACACGAGACCCCCACTGAAATTACAGAAAAATATCATTATACCCCTCAGATTAATTTCTGAACCGTTACTGCACACAACTTGGTCACATCATTAAATACAAGAATGAAGATGGTGTTGGGAGTATAATTCATCATTATTGGGATATGAGGAAGTACTTGGTTTCCTGATTGAAATTTATACATTGTGAATTTAACTTGACCTGACTTGTTGAAAGATATCACTATTTTGACTCTTGTACAACTTAATCCTGATTTTAATTAGGATGATTTCCTAATTATTTGAGATAATGATATCTTTTAATTAGTCTTGTGCTACATGTGATGTCACAATGACGTGGGGTGGTGCTTTTTTTTTTTAATACTTTTTATAGCTTAAATTTTATTTTATTTATGTGTATGTCCTTACTTAAATTCTTTTTTGCGCATACATGCCCTCACTAAAAATTAATAATATCTCTTATTTATCCACTGTAAATATTTTTTTTATACTCCCCCACTTTTGTAGAATCCTAGATCACCAACCTCTTGTTTGGCCTATAAAAGGGGACACTCTAACATTTGTTCAGATTCCCATCTTTAATCTCTGTCTGCCTAAAATTTAATATTACATCAAAAAAAATGTAATAAATGAATATTTTGACATCTTTGTTTGTAATTTGTATATCTCTATATAAATGTACGAACCACTCTGATTATTTCAAAATATTTTTGAATAAAAAAAATTTATTATTAATTATTTCAAGACGCGTGCCTCTTGGTTAATTGATTGTGATTATTGGTTGATTATGGATAGACATATTACTTAGAATTAAATCAAAAGACACATTTGTTTGAAATAGGATGGAACGCATAGACTATTGAACCTGCCATTTATATATATGTAATGAATACATATGTTGCATAAATATACAACTCAAGTGTGTAAAACATATATATAAACAATAGTAACTAAATATACACACAATAGTAAACAGAGGACACCATTTTCGCTGCCCGACTGTTAGGATGGCAAAAAATTCCGCCCTTTTTTGAACCCGTTCCGTTTATTCCGTCCCGTCCCGTTTAACTAACCGGGGCGGATATGGGGTAAAAAAATTCCCCGATTATAATTGGGGCGGGTATGGGGTATCCCGTCCCGTCCCGAACCCGCTCCGATTAGCTATATATTTATCTATATATATATGAATAAACATGTATTGACAGGTTGTTCATTATACTTTTGAAATATTTGATTTTGATTTCATATAGATTTATTATTTGATTTTGATTTCATATAGATTTATTCTATAAAAAAATTCTAGAATAATAATATTAATTAGAAATAAAATAATATTATTTTTTATTATTAAAAAATATATTTTTAATAAAAATAATACGTAATCGGAGCGGAGAGTTGTCGGGTACGGAACAAGACGGGTCAGGAAAATAAAAAATTATTCAAAAACAAAGCGGGTACTGGACGGAAAAAATAATCAGGGCATTAGAGTGTCACCATTGGAAGCCGGTCCTCTATATTGGACGCCTGCGTGAGCAGCAAAAAATTCGTGGCTATAAGAGGCATCAGATTTCAAAAAGATGATTCACGTTTCTTTCATAAAATTGGACCACTGTACCCTTTATGTCTTAAAGCTTCAATCCAAACATATTAATTCAAAAATATCCTTGTTATCGATTTAATGACTAAAGTGTATTATTATAATTTATTTTATAGATGTATTTATTATGAATTCTTTGGCTTTTAAACTATCTCTATCACTATTTGTTAATTTAAACAATAATCAAGGCAATTATATTAATTTTGTTCATTTATATATTTCTCAAAATTTGAAACATACCAGAAAATTACTATTACCACTGTCCCATATTAGTTGTCCACTATTACAATTTTATTTGTCCCAAAATACTTGTTCAGTTCGAATTTCAATGCAATTTAACTTCTCATTTTCCCCAACTACCATTCTTCCACTAACTTTAAATAAATACCGGACATCACCATAATATTATATCATTAAGGGTAAAATTATAAATTATACACTAGTCAACCCAAATTAATAAAATATTAAAAAGTACAAATTTGACAATTATTGTGAGACGGAGAGAATATTACTATCCAAATTCAGCAAAAAAATCCTCAAAATTTAAACTATCAAGAAACAGTCTATAAACATGAAACATGAGGAGTTAAAAAAACACATGGAACGTAAACAACACTATATCAATCAATGTCTCAATTTCTATTTTTACCTTTTATTTTTTAAAAACAAAATTGGGATGGAGGGGCCTAGTATATATATATATATATATATATATATATATATATATATATAATTAGACGAATTGGAATTTAATCATTTGACTATTTTTCACAAACAATTTTTTCCACGAGCACGTGGATCACCTTCAGGAATAATGAAGAATATAATGCTTGTATATTACCTTCAACTTTAAGAAAAGTTATCCGTGACAATAATTAAAGTAAATATTTTCATAACGATTAATTTACTAAATTCTTAGGAATAGGACACTACTTTTCTTTCATTGTATTAAATTATTAATGACTTGATAAAACTATAACAATCAATAATTTCTCCAAAAAAAAGACAGAAATGGTTTTTCCCAAATATGTATATACGCATGATTTTCCAATTGCACTTTTCCAAACAAGTAAGGACAAATATCAATCCGAATCGCAATTATATCTGCTGGTTATCACCACAAGTTTCAAAAGCAAATGTCATATATATATACATATATATGTCAATTGTCAAGTGGGACATCCTTGTATCAAAATCATGTTGGTGAAAGAAACTTGACATTACTATAACGATGCGAGATGCACCTCAAAACAAATTGTAACATTTTTCCAACTTTATCTTTATAAATGGATTGTTCAACCTAGTTGAAAAGATTTGAGATTTGTTTAGGAAATATCATGTGTTATGTTCAAAATTTTTTTTTTGTGAATTATCATAAGTTTATTATTATTAAAAGGCCGTAATCAATTAAGACAAAAGACAACTCCCATGGATGAATCCCCTGAGATTTAGTGATATTATACGCGGTATTTTTACTGTTTTCAAAATATCAGTTACCTTTCTTGGATGAATCCAAGCTCAGCTAAGATGTAAAATTATGAAATGACCATCAATAAATTCTCCTAAATTATTGAATTTTCACATTGCCCCCACCCTAATGGGTAAATTACACTTTCACCCCCTAAAATTCTTAAAAACATTTAAAATTTTAAAATATATATAAATTTTGAAATATATATATAATTCAAAAATATATATAAAATTAGAAAAAATATATAAATTTCGAAAAATATATATAAACTTTGAAATATATATCTAATTCGAAATAAATATATAAAATTCAAAAATATATATATAATTTTGAAATATATATAATTAAGAACATATATGTAATTAGAAAAAATATATAAAATTTGAAATATATATATAAAATTCCAAAAAAATGTATAAATTTCAAAAAAATATATAAATTTTGAAATATATATCTAATTCAAAATAAATATATAAAATTCAAAAATATATATATAAAATTTTGAAATATATATAATTCGGAAAAAATATATAAATTTGAAATGAGTTTCTTCTTTTTTTCATAATCTCAATTTGGAAATGTACTTATTCACTTTGAAGATAAAAAATAATATTGATTTTACAAGTTCAAACATGCCTATATTTGTAGAGGCTACATTACAGGAATGTGTTAATTCATACTTTATTCAAATTTCAATGTTTGTTGTGCAGAGGGTGATAATTCTATCAAATCTTGAGCACTTCTTTTTCTAATCTATTTTTTCTAATTTATATATTTATTTCAAATTATATATATATTTTTAGAAATTTATACATGTTTTTTGAAATTTATATGTTTTTTTTCAATTTTTATATTTTTTTCAAAATTTCTATATATTTTCAAAATTTTATATATTTTTTCGAATTATATATATATTTCAAATTTTATATATTTTTTTAAATTTTAAATATTTTTTCTAATTTTAAGGGGTGAAACTATAATTTACCCATTAGGGTGGGGCAATATGAAATTCAATAGTTTAGGGGGGTTTATTAAAATTAATCATAAAATTATAATATAATACGAAGGGCAATTAGGTAAAATCACATATGAAATCAGAGTTAACCGGCTTGACTTTGGACGGAGGGGGTGAAAGTGATAGCCTGAGCTAACCTGGAGGGAGGTATTCTGCTCGATTTAAAAATAGTAAAGATACTTTGTGTAATATCACTAAACCTCATAGAAGGTTAATGATATTTCCCTTTATATATGTCAATTGTCAAGTGGACATCCTTGTATCAAAATCATGTTGGTGAAAGAAACTTGACATTTAGTATAACGATGCGAGAAGCACCTCAAAACAAATGAACATTTTTCCAAACTTTATCTTTATAAATGGATTGTTCAACCCAGTTGAAAAGATTTGAGAATTGTTTAGGAAATATCATGCGTTAGGTTCAAAATATTTTTTTTGTGAATTATCATAAGTTTATTATAATTATTATTATTAAAAGGCCGTAATCAATTAACACAAAAGACAACTTTATTTATATAGGGGTAATTAATTACAATTTTATCCCTTCAAGAGTTATAGAATTATAAAATTATACTCGCACACTTTCTTATTCCGAATCTATAGTTAGTAAGTTATACTCCCTATGTCCCGTAATAGTTGTCTAATTTGGATTTTTTAATATTTTATTGATGTAGGTTGATCAGTGATGATGCATAGAATGATCGGGTAGAAAACGATGTCGTTCCTGTCAAAAAGAACAAACAGTGACCGGAAGAGGTACCAATGAGGTACCGGCCAAATAGGCTCCGACGGTCAAGTTAGAACTTGGATCGTTCAGATAAATATAGCATGAGTAATGATAGGTGATTATTGCGTACCTCTTTAGGTTGACCCCAACCCTATATTTATAAGGTCTTTAATGTGGTGGTCCTAATAGAGTTGTAGCATGTCGTATATATCTTGACAGCTACCCATATGTATCCTGATATGATTATGATAA
Source organism: Cornus suecica (assembly GCA_963922005.1). Taxonomy (NCBI): domain Eukaryota; kingdom Viridiplantae; phylum Streptophyta; class Magnoliopsida; order Cornales; family Cornaceae; genus Cornus; species Cornus suecica. The sequence continues at coordinate 12,075,342 of OY998244.1, read as the reverse complement.
CTATCCGTAGGTATTCTGTTGAGATGTGTAAAGTCCTGGTAGTAGGTAGCCGGTTGACAAATCCTTATCTACACGTGTCGTACAAGTTATACCTATCAGTTGCCCCTTTCCGAATTCGCTTGCCGAGTTTAGGGAACGAAATATTTTTCTGTCGTGATTTATTTATATATATTTTAAAGTAAAATGTAATCTCATAAAAATATTTAAAAAAAAAAACTTAAGTGGTCATTTTACTAATTACAGAAATTTTTACAAAAGGGTCACTAAATAATTATATAAAACTTTATGGGTTGGAAAACTGATTACCTTTTCTTTATGAGATTCTCCAGATTTGTCTTTCATATATATATATATATGATAAAGAAAAGTCAAAGACAAGTTGGCAAGTTTTCCTTCCTCCCAGCATACTATCATTATTTACGCTTTCACACGTGTCATCTTGTGTGCAAGAGAGTGATCAAGTGGGTTGGTATATAAAGAGCGTGGTATACACGCCCTCCACTGGCCCCATCATGTATCCACTCAATAAAAAGAAGTCGAGCGTGACATACACGCCTTCCACTAGTCCATCATATATCCATTCAATACAAATAAGTCGAGCGTGACATACACGCCTTCCAATTGTCTATCATGCATCCATCCTATTGTCTTTTGTCAGGCCTGACCTTCCACTTGTCCAGCTCATTTTCAATTTTCAAATAAGTTGCAACGGCTATTATCAATTTCAAAGCTTCAACCGCAACGACTATATATATATATATATATATATATTCTCTATATATTCCATACCTCCATTCCCAACATTTCATATTCCACCAATTACTTTATATTTTTCATTAGCTTGAATCTTCCCCTTTCTTGGTCTACATTTTTCTTTTATTTGCCAGAATATTTCTACAAAAATATTATATGACACAAAAAAATGTAAGGGACGTAATTTCCACTGTCCATCCAACTATGCTTGATAAGTTGAAGAAGGATTTTGTAATTCCGCATGAGGTTGAGCTAAATTATCCGGGTCTAAATCAAGGGGCGCACGACTCCCTTCTACATGGGATGTTTCTCTACACCTCATATTTTGATGTTGAGCAGCGCCTCCCGCTTCCCCGACTGTCAAGAGAGATCTTGGACCATTTTGGTCTCATCCCTTCCCAGCTCTATCCGAATGCCTGGAAGGCTATACTAGGGGCTCCCCTTCTATGGTGTCTGTGCAGAAATGGATCTATGTCTCTTCAAGATTATCTCTCTTGCTATTACATCAAGCACAATGGTGTCTGGGCCAATTTTTAAACTGCAACAAAGGGCTTCCCACAGGAGACTAATGACAATCGAAAGCTTTGGTGGAGCCGTTTCTTCCACACTAAAGGCAACGGATTGGAGTTTCTGGATGCGATCGAAAGCGAGGACAATGGTCTGTCTGTTCCAAAGAAAACGGGTGATCTTAGTGAAGCGGATAAGATCCTTTTTTTTTTTAACAAATTTTCTTTTTTCTGTAGTGAAAAAAAAGCTATCCATTTCTCTTTCATCGGAAGAGAAAAAAAATACGAAGGAGAGACTGAAGATGGCAAAAGTTTTCGTGGCCCAGCATAAGGAAGAGTCTTTTTTTGTTCAAGCGCTCTGTCGGGATATTGTCTTGGCCTTTGTGGAAGCCCTAATCTCCCACCCGTATCTCATTTCCCTGATTCTCCGAGTGGGAGTTCATCAGCTTCGCCATCACATCCGGAGCTCCATTCTCCGGCATCTGGAGGACGTCAGGTAACTGTTGACTCTAGTCAGACCTTCCCAGCTCCTCCGACGACCGACAGTCGGGCATTCCCCAGTCCTCCCCCAATTTCTGGCGGGAGTCAGGCACTTTCTACTCCTAGAGATCTTGATTCATCCCTGATAGTTGGCGGGAGTCGAGCGTCTTCCACGCCTGGAGATCTTGGTGTACCCCCGACAGTTGGCGAGAGTCGAGCATCTTCCACCAGTTCCAGTGCAGGTATACTCATTTTTTTATTTTTTATTTTAGTGTTGCTTATTTTCTTTATCTCAAATACTAATATTTTCTTGTGTAAACAAGGGAATCTCAGTGGTTTCCCGAGGATGTGTTTGATAATTTTTTAAACAAAAAGCGCAAGATAGGTTTGTCGCCACCGATTTCCCGCTTATCCTCCTCCCTGCCTGGCCAAGGTTCTTCTCCCTCTCACCAGATGATGGCTATAGCATCTTCTGGTCCCATTAGGACCTTGGATCTTGATTCAAATACTAGGACCAGGGGGCTTGTCGTTCAGACTGGGTTCAGCCAGTTCTCTAGATCGCCTATTTTCGGCCAGTCTCCTTGGCTTGGGCCCATTTTTGGGATGTTTGCCCCTTCCTTTGTTCTTGAGTCTGAGTCTTCATTGGGTGATACTGTAATGTCAAGCGTGCAGGTAGCGACTGAAAATCTCATGGGCGCTTTGATGGATAAGGATCTTCGGTCATTGGAGAATGAGAATGACTTTGTTATAGAGGCTTATCGGAAATCTTTCCTTGATGCAGGACGAGTTAGTATATCTGCATTATTCATGGTCCACTTTTTATATTTTATATGTTGACCCATTTTTCTTTTTGTAGAATTTGACCCAAGGCAGATACATAGCCCATAGATGCATGCGAGCTAAGTCTGAGAGAGATCAGATGGCTGTCAATCATCAGGCGGAGATCAACGAGTTTCGGGGCCACTATGAGCATCAGCACCAACAACTTGAGACTGCCCGACTGGAGGAGATCAACAAGCTAAAGGGGACTTATGAGTCTGACCTCAAGAGGGTAGAAGAGGAACATGCCTATCTTTTGGCCCAATAGTTGGGCAAAGCAAGGATTGTTGTAGTTGAGGAATTCAGACACTCTCCTGGGATCCAGTAGTAGCAACTGATATATTACTTTGGTGGTTTTGAGGATCTCCGTGAGTAGGCAACTGCTTTTTATCCAGCACGGGATTTCACAGGATTCAATCCTAGTGGATGTCGTAGGCAGTAGTTGTTTATTTTTCTTTTTCTATATTGAATCCTTGTAGTGTCGCTGTGATGTTTCATTTTATTTCATTTTCATTTGATGTACTTTGAAAGTTTATGAATGAAATGATGTTTATGGACCTTGATCCTTGATTTATGTAGGAAAAACTTGACCTTTCATATTAAGGCAGTTTTTGTGAGAAGATGAGTAGTAATTTTATTCTCTTTTATTTATAGGATTTGGGTTTACTCAGCCATTTCCTTTCAAAAATAAGATTATAACCCCGAGCTTCACTCAGCCCCCCTTTCTGTTAGGGGACCCATTTTTTGGGTGGAAGAATATGTTTATGATAACACAGTAGCTGCTCAAGAATTGTAAAAAAATAATTCTCTTTATTGATAATTGGCGGGATAACCGCTCTAACAATTAATGTAAATTAAATAAATTCTACTGTAGAATGTTTAATGGCTTATTGCAAACTAAATCTAAGTAAACAAAACTACTCAAAATGATGCTAAAGAAAAGAAAATAGAGGGTAGCCTAAACTGACCCTTATGCTACCTTTCCACTTTTACTGGTGATACTTCCTCAAGTGTTGCGCATTCCAAGGACAGGGTAGCTTCTTTCCCTGGAGGGTCTCTAGCCAGTATGCTCCCTGTCGGTATGTGCGGGTTACCCTGTAGAGGCCTTCCCAGTTGGGAGCCAGTTTTCCCATTTTCACAATTTCACGGTTGTTGGTGAGTGGGGTGACTTCCCGTAGGACAAGGTCTCCTGGCTGAAATCTTCTCTGTTTTACCCGTGCATTGTAATATCGTGACATTTCCTGTTGGTAGACATAAACTCTCATCTGGGCTTGCTCCCTCTTTTCCTCAATTAGATCTAAGTTGATTGTCAATTCCTTTTCATTATGTTCTGGATCATAGTGACTTGTCCTGTAACTTTCCAACCCGATTTCAACCAGGGTCACTGCCTCACTACCAAAAACAAGGAGAAAAGGGGTCTCACCCGTGGATGTTTTGGCCGTAGTCTGTAAGCCCATAGTATAGTGGGCAGCTATTCAAGCCATAACCCCTTGGCCTTCTCCAGACATTTTTTGATCATCCCAAGAATTGTTCTGTTGGCAACCTCTGCCTGCCCGTTAGCCTGCGGGTGTCTAGGAGAAGAGTAGTGATTTTTTATTCCCAGACCCGAACAAAACTCTCGGAATACACTTCTTTCAAATTGTTTTCCATTATCAGACACTATGACCCGGGGAACGCCGAATCTGCAAATGATTGACTTCCAGGTGAAGTCTTTGACATTCTTGGCAGTGATTCGGGCTAGTGGTTGTGCTTCCACCCATTTAGTGAAGTAGTCAATCGCTACTATTGCAAATTTGGTTTGACCCTTATCCCAAAGCAATGGGCCAACCAAGTTGATTCCCCACTGAGCAAAAGGCCATGGCCCAGTCATGGGTGTTAATTCCTCTGTTGGAAGTCTGGGGACATTAACAAATCACTGGCACATTTTTTCACGTACTGTAATGCGTCATTTTGTATTGTCGGCCAGTAGTACCCTTGTCTTATAGCCTTATGGGCCAAAGATCAACCCCCTGCATGGTTTCCACATAAGCCCTCATGAATCTCTTTGAGGATGTAGTTTGCCTCTGTAGTAAAGACACAACACAAGTATGGAAGAGAAAGACTCCTCTTATAAAGAACTCCGTTGATGAGAGCATATTTGGTGGCACAAAGCCTTATCTTTCGGGCTTCCATTTGGTCTTCTGGTAATTCCCCATCGTAGATATACTTGATGATATGTTGTGCCCATTCCATACCTTGTTCCACTTGCATGATCATTGTAGTCTCCTCCTGGTGAATACTGGGTTGATGTAAATGTTCCAAGGGAAATATATCATCCTCTGGCTCAATAGATGTAGCTAAACGGGCAAGGGCATTTGCATGACCATTCTCTTCTCTTGGTATTGGGCAAATTACACATTTTCTGAATTGACCGATCAATTCCTTTACCTTCAGTAGGTAAGCCTTTATTTTTTTTTCCTTTTGCCTCATACTCCCCATTGACCTGGCCTGTAACTAGTCGGGAATCGGTGTTGACCTTCAGGTAGGGCGCCTGCAAGGTTTGCGCTATTCGGAGTCCTGCTATCAAAGCTTCATACTCTGCTTCATTATTGGTAGCTTTAAACTTGAACCAGAGGGCGTAAGGGAATCTTTCTCCCTCAGGAGTGATTAAGAGCAAACCCGCCTCGCTCGCCTACGAGTTGGATGAACCATCCACATATAATGTCCAGAGCACTTCTGGGTCTATTGGTCCTTCTGCCTCAGGGATGAGTATTTCTTCAGCAACTTCAGGGGCTTTTTTTAGAGGATATGTGAACTCCGCCACGAAATCTGTAAGTGTATGTCCCTTAATCGCTGCTCTGGGCTTGTAGTGGATGTCAAACTCTCCCAACTCAATCGACCATTTCACTAGGCGACCGGATGTTTCCGGCTTGTGGAGCACCTGCCTGAGTGGTTGATTAGTAAGGATTGTTATCGTATGAGCCTGAAAGAATGACCTTAATCTCCTAGCATAAATAACCAGGGCGAATGCAAACTTCTCCATTACTGGGTACCTTTCTTCTGCTCCCCGTAGGGCTCGACTTGTGTAGTAAATTGGTCTCTAAATAGACCCATCATCTCTCATCAGGGCAGAACTCACTGTCGTTAGGGAGACAGCTAAGTAAAGTAGAAGTTGTTCCCCTGGTACTAGTCGGGCCAATAGGGGTGGAGAGGCGAGATAATTCTTCAAATCCACAGATGCTTGTTCGCACTCAGGGGTCCACTCAAATGCCTTTTTAAGAACCTTGAAGAAGGGAAGACATTTGTCAGTAGCTCGAGAAATTAGCCTGTTGAGGGCAGCCGCATTTCCCGTCAACCGCTGCACATATTTGGTTGACTGGGGAGACTTCATGTCCAAGATGGCCTAAATCTTTTCCGGATTGGCCTCAATGCCTCTTCTACTGACCATAAACCCCAAGAACTTTCCTGATGATACACCGAAAACGCATTTGGTTGGGTTAAGGCGCATTTGGTGTTTTCGAAGCACATCAAAAACTTCTTCGAGGTCCGTCAGATGATTCTCCTTCTTGACACTCTTAACTAACATGTCATCTACGTAGACCTCCATGTTCCTTCCAATGATCGTTGAACATGTTGTTGACCAATCTCCGGTAGGTAGCTCTCGCGTTTTTTAACCCGAAGTGTAATACCCCGTATTTAAATAATTTTGTTATTTCTTTATTTATTTTGGATGGCATGGTGGGTATTTTAAATTATTGAGTAAGGGTACTCTAGTCATTTTATAATTATTAGGTAAGTTGGTAATTATGGGATCTGATAAGGGCATATTAGTCATTAAGACGAGTGGCAGGATGGTTATTGTGGCAAATCTAGGGGCATTATGGTCATTCGCCATAACCTAGCTCCCCTTATATAAGCATAAGGATATTCAGCCTATTATCTCAAGACTATGAAGAACTCAGACTTCTCTCTTCTTAGTCACTCACCTATATACGTATACACATATATATATATAGATAGAGAGAGATCTAGAGAGAGAGAAAGTATTTGGTTAAGATCTGGATTCGGGGTGTAGTAACCTCTCCAAATCAGGCAAGACATATGTTATACTCTTCCTCTTTGTACTAGAATTCGTAACCTTTGTTTGGTACTCCTATAAACTGTTATACATTAATTTCGTATATGTATGCTTATGAGTATTAACATGTTCAATTATGTATTGATATATAGTTATATGAACATGTATGTGTAGATCCGTAACTATATATGTATATATGTAGTTATATGAACATATATGTATAGATCCGTAGCTATATGTATGGATATGTAGTTATATGAACATGTATGCGTAGATCCGTAACTATATATGTAGTTATACGAACATGTATGTGTAGATCCGTAACGATATATGTATATATGTAGTTATATGCACATATATGTATAGATCCGTAGCTATATGTATGGATATGTAGTTATATGAACATGTATGCGTAGATCCGTAACTATATATGTAGTTATACGAACATGTATGCGTAGATCCGTAACTATATATGTAGTTATACGAACATGTATGTATAGATCCGTAGCTATATGGTTATATGTATAGATCAGTAGCCATATGAGCATATATGTATAGATTCGTAATTATGTTAAAAACATATGTATAGATCTGTTATAATATGTTGGTATTTACGTATATATATGATGATATATATTTTGTTATACATATATGTATAGATCCGAAAGTATATGTATAAATCATGTGTATATGGATAGAATTGTGATATTTATAACCACTCATGTATAGATCGGTTATAGTAGGTTTTGATTCATGATTACATATGGTAGTATATATTCTGTTTATACGTATATACATTTACTTGTAGTCATATGTACAGATCTGTTTTACCATGTTCATGTCCATAAATATATACGCAATTTATTATATTCTGTGTAGACTTGTATGAATTTATATGTTATTATAAGTCACCACGAATTATACTAAAATATGTATATTCGAATGTATAAATGAATAGTTTTGACCGTATAAATATACCGTATTTCCTGGCGCTGGGGCGCTGCCCCAGACCCCGCCAGGGGGGCGCTCAGGAAAGGTCGCGCCGCCCCCCCTGGACCCCCCAGGCTCGACTTTTCCAATAGTTATACATCCCCGAATAAAGAATACAAGTGAATTAATAAATTCGTAAAATCATAAGATTTAATTAAAAGGAATATGGTCGGGAGATTTAAAAAGGAACCACAAGTAGGCTGACTAATAAACGCAGTCTCACTAGTACCGCGGGACTTGGATGAGTTGTCACGGCATGGCTGAGTTGCCGGGTACGTGGTTATGGTTGGAAATGGATATGATGGAAATTTGACTTATTGAAGGAATTTATGGTATTTGTTTTATATCTTCACGGTGGTATTCTAGTAAAATAAATAAATAAATAGAAGTAATGAATTTAATTATATTTTCATGGTGGTATTCTAGGGAATATAAAGTATAGTAAGGTATATTAATATTTATTAATATTTTTGGGATAGGTGTCACTGGGAAAGGGGGTGGTTTTTAGTACTCTGTTTGGGATCATGTAGAGATGTACTTGATCGTGGGTTTGACCCACCTTTGTTAATATTTCAGGTCCTCGGCAATTGCATCCGCAGGGTTGAGGATTTGTCTCTCCTGTATTCTCGGTCCAGCAGTTTCCTTCCACTACAGGGTAGGAATTCAGTCTTGTTGTGGTTAAAATAAGTTTGTGTGGTCTAGGGGTCCATGTTATGGGATTCCCAAGTTGTATAAATTTGAACTTAAGTTATTTCAAAGATGTATTGGGTGTGGGATCTTTCCTGTATAAGTGGTATCATCAACTCTTATTATCTTATCTTTATTTTATGTCTTATCATCTGTGCTTATTTTTGTCAATTGAAGATACTCATAGTTTTTGTGTATGGGCCTGGCCAACCTATGCATGGAAATTGTGGGTGTTACACGAAGGGCATGACTTTATAGCAGTAAATGCCTCGGTCGGTGATGAAATATGTTTTCTCACAGTCAAGAGGGTGCATTGGGATCTGATTGTAACCCGAATATGCATCCATAAAGCTAAGTAGTTCATTCCCTGAAGTAAATTCTACTAGCATGTCAATTCTTGGTAACGGAAAACTGTCTTTTGGACAGGCTTTGTTCAAATCTGTAAAGTCGACACAGAGCCTCCATTTTCCATTTGCCTTCTTTACTAGGACCACATTCGATAACCTGTCGGGGTAGTGGACCTCTCGAATGAAGTCCATCTTTAGAATCTTGTCAACCTCCAACATTATAGCTGCATTCCTCTCTGGGGCAAATGTTCTTTTCTTCTACTTTACAGGCTTGGCAGTATAATCCACATTTAGGTGGTGTTGCATAACTTGAGGATCAATGCCCGACATATCTTCATTTGTCCAGGCAAACATGTCTTAATTATGTCTTAAGAATCGAATAAGTTGATCCTTAACATCATCGGGGAGCAGAGACCCGATGTTTACTGTTTTTCGATTCCCGCCCTCTTCCAGGCTTACCTCTATAAGGTCCTCTACTGGCTCTGGTCGAGGAGTAATTTCACTTGAGATTGATTCGAGACCTTCGATAGTAAGTGTTTCCTGTGACCTTCTATCTTTTAGAGCAACTGCATAGCATTCTCGTGCCATAGCTTGGTCTTCTCTTATCTCTCCTAGACCATGATCAGTTGGAAACTTCATTAGCAGGTGGTAAGTTGAAGTTACTGCTTTCAATGCATTGAAAGTTGCTCTTCCGAGGATGATATTGTAGGTGGAAGGGAAATCCACTACAAAAAAATCTACTATGATGGTAAGTTGTCTTGGAACCACCCCTACAGTGAGAGGAATGGTCACTATCCCCAATGGAGAAACCTTCTCTCCAGAGAAACCGACTAGAGGCGATTTGGATGTCTTTAACTGGTCTCTTCCTATACCCATCTTCTCGAAAGCTTCAGAGAATAGCAAATTCGCAGAACTTCTATTGTCAATCAGCACCCGTCGGATAGTAAAATTGGCCACTACCACGGTAATCACCATTGGGTTATCATGGGGATGTTGTACTCCTCGTGCATCATCGTCGGTGAAGGTAATGACCTGCCCTTCTAGTCGTGGTGATTTGGAAGGTGGAACAGAGGTATCCACCCCTTGAACCTTCATCATATTTCTAGCCCTTCTCGCATGAGCTTTTCGAGATGAGCTTGTTTTCCCACCTTCAGCAAACCTTCCAGAAATCACATTGATCTCCCGAACCGGCTATTTATCTGGTGTGCGACTTCTTCGGGAAGCATCCTGTCGGCCTTTTCCTTTTTCGCCATTGGTCATGAACCGACTCAAACGCCCTCTCTGGATCAGGCTCTCAATCTGATTTTTGAGGTCGATGCACTCATTTGTCGTATGGACATGGTCGCGATGAAAGCGACAAAATCTATTGCGTGCCCTTTTTGATGAATCCGACTTCAGCCTGGGTGGCCAGGATAATGAATGATCGTCTTGTATCTAAAGAAGGATCTCGCCTATCGGCTTGTTCAAATGAGTGAAACTAGTGAATTTATCCTGATTCTTTGCAAGTCAAGATGACCTGTCAACAATCAGTTGGGTTCTCTGGCCTTTAGCTTCTCTCTCATCCCTGGTAGTTATTGGTTGTCTCTTTTTCTCCACCTCATTTTCTTCAGTCCCTTTTCCTTTTTGGGCATTCATGACATCCTCCGCATTGATATGCTTCTGGGCTTTAACAAGTAGTTCTGTCATTGTCTTGAGCGGTTCTTTTGATAAGGAAAAAAGAAACCTATAATACTGTAGTCCTCCCATGAAGGTTGTCACTACCACGTTATCATTAACCTCATCAACCTCCTGTTTGACGTTTAGCAGGTAGGTGGCGGGCTTCCTGTGTCTCCGCCCGGCAATAAAGTGCTTGATAAATTTCCTACTTAACTCGTCGAAGTTACGAATAGAACTAGGCCTCAGCTAGTTGAACCAAACCCGGGCTGACCCCTTTAGGGTGATGGGAAAAGCCCAACACATGATAGCATATGGGACAACCTGTAGATGCATGAGTGCCTTAAAAGTCTCCAGGTGGTCAAGAGGGTCCTTGGACCCATCAAAGTTCTCCAAATGTGGCATCTTGAACTTGTTAGTTAGGGGAACACTCATCACCAAAGCATCAAAGGGGGAATTAGTCTTCTATAGGAGTTCATCCATAATAGCGGGGCTTTTGCCCTTCATTGTCTGTGCCATATCTTCCATTTGTGCTTTCAGATCTTGGATCTCTTGATCCACACCCACGGCTTCTATAAGATCATCGGGAGTCTTGCCTCGTCGGGTGCTCTGGATCACTGTCCTCCGATGATCCTGGTTGTGGCTATGCTCCGCCCTCTCTTCCAAATTATTATGTCTTGTCGCATCTGGGGCGAGAAGAATGGGACCAGCCAATCGTTGAAGAAGCAAAGCATTCTGCCGGGTCTGCTGGATCACTTGGTTCATCCTTTGGGCCAGAGTTTGAACCTGTTGTTCTAATACCGCCACACATTCTGTAGGATCGCCTTGTCTGACTGGGTCTGGATTTTGGGGATTTCCAGAGTTGTGTGATGACTTGTCATCACTAACTTCTTGCTCTCCCAGAGAAACACGTGTCTGATCTTGCCCATCAGATCATGGAGGATGCACTGAGGTAGACCGGTATGGGTCGGTGGTACTCCTTGGTTGGTTGGGAGCAAGGGATCATTGGGTTGAAGGAGATGATCTCTGGGTTGTCCAAAGGCATCACCCACCTTACTTTTGCTTCGTAGTTGGACAACTCTAACGCTTTCTGGAAGTAAGAAGCTGTCGCTTCTCACAGACGGCGCCAACTAATGATGCGTAGAATGGTCGGGTAGAAAATGATGTCGTTCCTGTAAAAAAGAACAAATAGTGACCGGAAGAGGTACCAGTGGGGTACCGGCCAAATAGGCTCCGACGGTCAAGTTAGAACTTGGATTGTTCAGAGAAATATAGCAGGAGTAATGGTAGGTGATTATTGCGTACCTCTTTAGGTTGACCCCAACCCTATATTTATAGGGTCTTTAATGCGGTGGTCCTAATAGAGTTGTAGCATGTCGTATATATCTTCACAGCTATCCATATGTATCCTAATAGGATTCTTATAACCATCCGTAGGTATTCTGTTAAGATGTGTAGAGTCCTGGAAGTAGGTAGTCGGTTGACAAATCCTTATATGCACGTGTCGTACAAGTTATACCTATCAACTAGTGTGCAATTTTCAATTTTGCCCTTAATGATATAGTATTATGGTGGAGTCCGGTATTTGTTTAAAGTTAGTAGAAGAAGGATAGTTAGGGAAAGTGAGATGTTAAATTGCATTGAAATTCGAACTAGACACGTATTTTGAGACAAGTAAAATTGCAATAGTGGACAACTAATATGGGACATAGGTAGTAATAAATATCTCATTAGAATAAACATTAAATACTTACTTCCTTTTTTTTTTCTTTGATAATATATTTATAATATTCTTGTATGAGCAATACAAAAAATAGAATAAGGATAATGATAACTAACATATTTTGAGCCTTATTCGAATTATATGGGGTTACTTTGCACAAATTTTTTGAATTAGTCGAGGTGCGCGTAAGTTGACTTAATTGCACCTTTTTTTCATATTTGCATGTGTAACAGTTTGAAAATGACAAGGCGACTGCCACATTTTAATGGAGGAAAAAGAGACCTTATCATGTTGTTAGTTGTTGACGTGTCAGACCTTTTTGGTTCAGACACGTGGTTGGCTCTCCTCACTTAGTGCAGATTTTTTCACCTGTACAAGTCAATGTCTTGCTCTTTTAGCTTAAATTACTAAACAAGCATGAAACATACTCTCGCATGGACTTTTATCATGTTATTTGCTCTTTCACTAGATTTTTTTTGGGTAATTTGCAATGACACCCCTGAGGTTTAGATTAATTCAGTCAAAAGATGGTCAATGCACAAGTTTGCATAGACATCTCTTAGCTTTCAAAAATCTTGCAATAACACCTCCTTTAGGCCATGAAAAGTCAGATTCGCACTTATTTAATTTCAATAAACTTCATTATACTATTAAATTTAATCAACTAATTCCTCTTATATCCAGATTGCCCTCTATGTTTTTCAATTTAATCAACTAACCCCTCCTATATCCGAATTATCTCCTATACTTTTCAATTTCAATCATATTACCCCACACCCTCAAACAATATATATATAAAATTCAAAATATATATATATAATTTGAAATATATATATCAAATTTCAAAAAAAAAAATATAAAATTCAAAAATATATATATAATTTAAAATAATTATATAAAATTATATATATATATATATATATATATATGTGAAGGTCAAATGTATTGCAACTGGTTCTCGCAGTTAATATATATATATATATATATATATATATATATATATATATATATATATATATATATATATATATATATATATATGTGTGTGAAGGTCAAATGTATTGCAACTGGTTCTCGCAGTTAAAGGTGATGCCACTAGGACTACGATTTCTTTTCTTTCAATTTATTTTTATAAGTAATTATTTTATTTTCTTTTCCTTTTCCTTTTCTGTTTATTTTTATTGAATGTTGCCTGGATAAACACGTACTGGTTGATATATGAAAGATGAGAAAAATCTTCTACATCTGTTGGGTTTTTAATCATTTGGTTTCAGTTCTGTGCTTTTCTATAGCCAACACATCATCTAATTTAATTTCTTTCTTCTGGATGTTGGAAAAAATACATGCAGTTTATTAACACATGAAACACACTGATAGCGAAAATTCAGAACCTAACCTACACAAAATTCAAAAAATATAAATAATTCGAAAAATATATATCAAATTTCAAAAAAAATATATAAAATTCAAAAAAATATATATAATTTAAAACAATTATATAAAATTATAAATATATTTATATTTCGAAAATAATATATAAAATTCAAAAAAGGTATATAAAATTCGAAAAAAATATAAATGTTGAATATATATAAAATTCAAAAAATATATATATATACATATATAATTCGAAATAAATATATAAATTCAAAAACATATAAATTTAGAAATAATATATGAAATTGAAAAATATATATATTTCGAAAAACAAAATTAGAATAAATAAATAAATTTAGAAGAAAAAAATATATATTGGTAAAATATCATATATTTTCTAATGAAGTGAATCAAACTACTTACACCAACAACAATTAGTGGTCTTTTTATATATATTTTTGAATTATATATATATATTTCGAAATTTATATGATGTTTTTGAAATTTATATGATGTTTTCGAACGTTATATGATAATTTCAAATTTTATAAAAAAAATCAAAATTTATATATTACTTTCAAAATATATATATTTATAATTTTTTTGAATTATATATATATTTAAATTTTATATATATTTTTTGAAATTTTATATATATATTTTTGAATTTTATATATATTGTTTGAGGGTGGGGGGTAATGTGATTGAAATTGAAAATTATAGGGGGCAATCTGGATAAATAGTTTGATTCACTTCATTAGAAAATATATGATATTTTACCAATATATATTTTTTTCTTCTAAATTTATTTATTTATTCTAATTTTGTTTTTCAAAATATATATTTTTTGAAATTTATATATATTTTTTCGGATTTTATATATTATTTCTAAATTTATATGTTTTTGAATTTATATATTTCTTCCGAATTATATATGTATATATATATATATTTATTTTTGAATTTTATATATATTTGAAATTTATATTTTTTCTAATTTTATATATATTTTTCGAAATTTATATTCTTTTTCAAAATTTATATATTATTTTCGGATTTTATATATTATTTTTGAAATATATATATATATATATATATATATATATATATATATTATAATTTTATATAATTGTTTTAAATTATATATACATTTTTTCGAATTTTATAATTTTTTTTTGAAATTTGATATATATGTTTCGAATTTTATGTACATATTGTTTGAGGGTGTGGGGTAATGTGATTGAAAGTGAAAAGTATATGGGGCAATCCGGATATAAGAGATGTTAGTTGATTAAATTCAATAGTAGATGGGAGTTTATTGAAATTAAATAAGGGCAAATCTGACTTTTCATGGCCTAAAGGGGTGTCATTGCAAGACTTTTGAAAATTCAGGGGTGTCTCTGCAAACTTGTACTTGAAAGCCATCTGACTGCAATTAACTCAAACCTTAGGGGTGTCAATGCAAATTATCCTCTTTTTTTTTTGAGGTTTAACGGATATGATTAAATTTGGTTAAAAATTAATAAAATTTAATTAAATTAAATATATCACAATCATTATCAGATCAAATCGTATTCGTTGAATTTCGACTGAAACAAAATTTAGTAAAAAAGCAAATAGACATAATTAAATTTGGTTCAAAATTAATAGAATTTAATTAAATTAAATACCATCACAATCATCATCATATCTAATTATATTCGTTGAATTTCGACTGAAACAAAGTTTAGCTAAAAAGCAAATAGACATGATCTTTTCCCCTCGTCTCACCTAATAGCTGCCAAAATCTCAATATATTATGTGTTTACTTCATCTTTTTTTTTTGAAAATTATTCTTGAAAATTTAAAATGTATATATATATATATATATATATATATATTTGTTACAGATAATAAAAAAGATTTTTTTTTTTGAAAATTATACTTGAAAATTTAAAATGTATATATATATATATATTTGTTACAGATAATAAAAAAAAAAAAAATTTTGAAAAAAAAATTCTAATGAATTTTCTAAGAACAGTTTTTTGAAATTTTAATCAATCAGATTTTTTTTATAATTTTTTGATTTTCAGTTATAAAAAATGATAAATTGTAGTAGCACCCCTTAAGGTTTAGGTCAATGTCACTAATATGCTGGTCAATACTTTTTCGGTCCCATAGCCCTCTGAGGTTTCAATTTCGTTGTAATGACACCCCTGGGCAGGTGAAATGACTAGAATGCCCCTTTAATTGTTTCACTTATTACCTTAAGTTAATATATAAAGTGTGAAATTACCCATATGCCCAAGCACTTCACCCCTCTGAAATTACTAATTACACTTCCACCCCTTATTACAAAATATATATATTACAAAAATTACAATTTGATTTTTTTGTCTTTATAAAATTCTAAATAAACACAAAAAATTCGAAACAAACATATAAAATTCAAAAAAATATATATAATTTGTAAAAAATATATAAAATTTGAAAAAACATATAAAATTCGAAACAATATATAAAATTCAAAACAAAATATATTTTTTAGAATTTTATATGTTTTTTTTTAATTTTATATATATTTTTGAATTTTATATGTTTTTTCAAATTATATATATATATTTCAAATTATATATATTTTTTCGAATTTTATATGTTTGTTTCGAATTTTTTGTGTTTATTTAGAATTTTATAAAGAAAAAAATCAAATTGTAATTTTGGTAATATATATATTTTTTAATAAGGGGTGGAAGTGTAATTAGTAATTTTAGAGGGGTGAAGTGTTTAATTAATGTATTCTTATATAGTTGTCTAGCTTATGTTCATGTTCGAATTTATATATATATATATTTTGAATTTTATAAATGTTTTTTGAAATTTAATATATATTTTTTGAAATATATATTTTTCTCCAAATTTTATATATATGTTTATAAATTTATTTATGTTTTCAAATTTTGTATTTTTTTTCGAAATTAAATATATTTTTCTTCGAATTTTATATTTTTTCCTGAATTTTATATATTTTTTCCAAAATTTATATATGTTTTTGAAATTTATATATATATTTTGAATTTATATATGTTTTTTCGAATTTTATATATTTTTTGAATTTATAATTTTTTCAAATTTTTGTCATCATCA
The DNA here is from genome assembly GCA_963922005.1 of Cornus suecica. Taxonomy (NCBI): domain Eukaryota; kingdom Viridiplantae; phylum Streptophyta; class Magnoliopsida; order Cornales; family Cornaceae; genus Cornus; species Cornus suecica. Next base: position 12,058,824 of record OY998244.1, on the reverse strand, counting down.
AGGAGGAGATTGTTGGCTTTGAAATTTACTCTCGGCAAACAATTCCAAAATTGATGATAACAAACCATTGAAGAGTGTTTGATACTAATGAATTATCGAGTTTATATTTTCAGCAAAAGACAGGTGAACGACTCAGAAATTAAACTCGGAAAGGAAATGACTCGAAAAGCAAGCTCGGAAAGAAAGCTTGATTTAAAGCGAAAAGCTGTGAAAGAAATTGAAACGCAAAATGGAAAATCATTTAATTCAACGGCAAAGGTGAAAGTCGAAGACTCAAGACTTTGGGTAGATAGGTCGGGGAGCGATCATTGTAACAAGGTAATTTTATGCGTCGATATTATCGTATAAGCTCAAGTATAAAATGAACCGAACTTAAATGGAATGAAAAATGCTTTACCGAACTTAAACGGAAAGAAAAATATTTTTATTAAGTTGTAGTCGACTAGAATCACCATGTGTATTTCAATATAGTCGACTAAAACAATCAGTAGCTTCAGGCTTTTCATCCACATCAAAGTAGTCGACTGAAATAGGCTTAAGTCGACTAGACTACATTTTGTAGTCGACTAGAACTTAATCTAGTCGACTAGATGGTCCAATGTAGTCGACTAGAACTCAATCTAGTCGACTAGATGGTCCAATGTAGTCGACTACAACTTCAATGAAGTCGACTAGTTTGTTCCTTAAAATCTGCAGATTCGGCACAAACATTTTCCATGTTTTGAGCAGATGTTTATGGACTTCAAACGGCTGTGTTTTCTCAAATACAATAATCATTCTTCAAAACCCTAATGCAATGCTATATATAGAATGAGATGTGTATATTGAAGAGGTAGAGATTGAAACACAAAGAGAAAGAAAGCTATCCAAAATTCTGCAGAAATTTCCTCTACAAAAACCATTGAAACCAAGCTTTGAAAATCTGATTTTCTCCAAGTTTCTTTGAAAATCAAAACCTCTAGTATCTCTTCTTATTCTCCAAATATCATTCATTGATCATATCCTTTGAGAATACATTTCTAGAGCTATTGTAAAATCACCAAAAACACTTGAGCTTATATTGATTTATCTTCCATAAAAACTTTTGGGTTTTGAGTGTTTTTGTTCTTGAGTGATTTTATTGATTACATACGAATTTGTAATCTCGGACAAGTGAAGTCCACCGATTGTTCAAGAGAGGGTTGTTCTCTTAATTGAGAGACAAGCTAGAGAGGCTTGTGTTGTAAAGGTTTGCCATTCCACCTGTGAAGGAAGGGTCATAGTGAAAGGATCGGGAAAAGTCTCAAGAAGGGGTTCTTGAGCCGAGGAGTAGGAGTTACCGAACCTCGAAAAAATCACGGTGTCAATCTCTCTATCTCTTTCTCTTTACTTGATTAACTTGCATGCTATAATCACTTGAATATCTTGTATGCTACAATTTGTCTTGAGATTAATTGTTATAGAATTGAAATTGAATCATTCACTTGTTTATTGAAAAATTGTTTTTTGGTTATAGCGTGTTCCAATTTTGAAAAGAATTAGAATTATTTTTAACCACCCTATTCACCCCCCCTCTAGGGTTAATTAGTGACTAACATTTTGGAATTTTTTTATTTCCCCAAATTTTAAATATATTTTTTGCATTTTATATATTAATTTTGAATTTTATATATATATTTCAAATTTTATACATTATTTCAAAAAATATATATTATTTTTTAATTTTATATATTATTTTCAAATTATATATATTTTTTAATTTTATATATATATTTCAAATTTTATGGTCTCTTGTGTTAAGACAATTGTATATAAGATCACTTGAGACCATCATTTTTGGTTGTCTCAAATTACCCATTTTGGTCCCAAGTGGTCCTCGTTTTTTTGGAATCGTGTTGCCAAACAGTGTCCGGTCCCAAAAAACCCATTATGAGACTGGATCACATAGGACAAGACCGCGAACCAAACAGGGCCTTAGTAATGTTCTATTCAAATTGGGCATTATTTTAGAATTTCTTCACTTGAAAAGTGGGATGTTACATTTACTTGGGGATGGCAAACCGGCGGGTTTGAGTCGGGTAAAATACGGGCGGGGTCGATAACGAGTATTTGATCCATTTTCAATTTGCTATTGAGAGTCATAACCGGATTGAGTCATAAATGGGTCGGGTCAACCCGCGAGTTTACTCTACCCGTATTATACTTAAATGAATGTATATGGATACGGATCCTCTCATGAGGAAATCGTCTACAGCTCTCTCCAGCCCTATTTCAAGGGCCAATATGATGACACGTGCCCCACTATTACACACATCAATTTCTTATTAAAAAATTGTTTATTTCTCTCTCTACCACATTCCTCTCTTCAAGTATATATATACATTACAAAAATTATTTTCTCTCTCCATCACTGTTACTTTTCCTCTCTACAAATAAATATAAAATAAAAATAAAAATTATATAAATAATATTTTAATCAAAATTATATAAAATAAAAATCACGTGCCCTACTATTACACACATCAATTTCTTATTAAAAAAAATGTTTCTTTCTCTCTCTACCACATTCCTCTCTTCAAGTATATATATACATTACAAAAATTATTTTCTCTCTCCATCACTGTCACTTTTCCTCTCTACAAATAAATATAAAATAAAAAAAAAATTATATAAATAATATTTTAATCAAAATTATATAAAATGAAAATAAAATTTTAATATATTAATATTTTAATCAAATTATATAAAATAAAATTAAAAATTAAAAAAATTAATCGATTAACTATACCGATTAAAGGGTCACTTCCCAAATCTAGGGGTGCACACAGTTCGGTTCAGTTCCGGTTCCGACCAAAATCGGAATCGAACCCGATACTTTCGATTCCTTAAAAATGAGAACCGGAATCGAACCAGACATGCAAGGAACTGAACCGAACCAAACCGTTTTTTTTTATTCGGTTCCGGTTCTTACTATTGGTTTTTAAAAAAATAAAAATACCGGAACCATTAATGCAAGGAAATTGAACTATATGTTTTTATTTTTATTTTATATAATTTTTCGATTTCGTTACCGAACCGAATCGGAACCGAACCGTGTGCACCCTTAGATTTGGGTACCAAGCGACCCTTTAATCGGTATAGTTAATCGATTTTTTTAAATTTTAAATTTTATTTTATATAATTTCATTAAAATATTAATATATTTAATTTTGATTTTGATTTTATATAATTTCAATTAAAATATTATTTATATAATTTTTATTTTTATTTTATATTTATTTGTAGGGAGGAAAAGTGATACTGATGGAAAGAAAAAAATATTTTTTGTAATGTATATATATACTTGAAGAGAGGAATGTGGATACGGATCCTCTCCAGAGGAAATCGTCTCCTTATAAATGTCATTTATATTTTATATAGGGTAAATATTACTCACATCCCCTCAAAGATATCCTAATTCCATAAAGACTCCCTCGATATTCACTATTTTCATTCGGACCCCCTCAAAATTGAATTTTTTCCCACAAAGACCCCCTCCGTCTTCACGCCGTTAAACTGTGCCGTTAACCACCATGTGAATTGTCTATTTTGCCCTCAAAATGATATAAAATGACCTTCATATCCTTTTTCTTCTTCAATTTGGGCATCTCAAAACCCTAACCCTAATTTATATACATAGAGAGTTTAGAAGTGGGAAATTGGGAGAGAGATTAAAGATGGGGATTGTATATATTGCATACCCATATATACATATATATATATATATATATATGCTGTTATATATACCCGTGTATATATATATATATAGCTGATATATATATAGTTATATACCCGTACATATATATATATATATACCCGTATATATGTGTGTGTGTATATATATATGTATAGATCTATATATATATGTGTGTGCATATATGTATATATATGTGTGCGTCTGGTGTGTGTGTGTGTGTGTGTGTGTGTGTGTGTGTGTGTGTGTGTGAGAGAGAGAGAGAGAGAGAGAGAGAGAGAGAGAAATTAAAAAAAAATTAAATGTTTATTTTATTTTATATTTATTTTCGAATTTAGTATTTTTTTTTGAAATTTAATATATATATTTTGAATTTTATATTTATTTTCAAATTTTCAAATTTTTATGTTTTTTTTGAATTTTATAATTATTTTCGAAATTTAATATATATATTTGAATTTTTATGTTTTTTGCAATTTTTATATTTATTTTCGAAATTTAATATGTTTTTTTGAAAAAAAAATAATTTCGAAATTTATATATATTTTAATATTATATTTATTTTCGAATTTATAATATTTTTCAAATTTTAAAATATATTTTTTCGAATTTTATATACATTTTGAAAATTTAATACAATTATTTTTGAATTTTAAATATTTCTTTCAAATTTTATATATTATTTTTGAACTTTATAATTTAGGTATGTTTATTGAAATTTAAATATTTTTTTGAATCTATATATTTTTCCCCTTTTTATATATTTTTTTCTAAATTTTTATATATTTTCAGATTTTAATATAATTTTTCAAAATTTTATATTTTTTTTGCATTTTCAGATTTTATATAATTTTTTTGAATTTTAAATATTTCTTTCAAATTTTATATATTATTTTTGAATTTTATAATTTATATATTTTTTCAAATTTTATATATATTTTTTCTAATATATATATATATATATATATTTTCGTAAAATATATATATATATATTTTCGTAATATATATATATATATATATATATATATTTTGGGCATATGGGTAATTTCATACTTTATATATTACCCTAATGTAATAAGTGAAACCTTAGGAGGTGCTACTGCAATTTACCTTTTTAAAAATATATATCGAAGGGCAAATTAGTAATTTCACAATAAAACGTCAATAAAACTAACGGCCGTCTGTCAGAAGGGGTCCGTGTGAAAATACTCAATATCGAGGGGGTCCGTGTGAGATTATGGTATCTTTGAGGGGTATCGGTGGGAATAACCCTTTTATATATATAAATGACATTTACTTATAAATGTTGACGAAAATTTACCACTATGTACTATATGAAGATGGGTGACTCACTTCAGTTCAGATGATGTTATATATAATTTTTTTACGTTCTCTTAAAATTTGTTCAATTAATTACAATATTTTCAATTACAGTATTGCTAATCCCATGGATTCAGACTTTTTTAAGTGATTATTTTGCTTTACATCCGTTAACGCATTCAATTGAAGTGGGGACAAATAATACTTCAAAAAAAGTGAATACAAACCTCAAAATCTGTAATTTTATTTTATCTCATATTTTTCCGATCAATCTTCCATAAAATTGCCATTTTATTTGAGTTAATAGAGTTTGTAAGCCGGTTAGATATTGCACTAGTCTCACCTTGTTGCACACTAGTCATTTCTATACAACTGGTTGTGTTACTGTTTAAATAATAGATCGTGTTTGTGTTTAATATTTTTTACACGTATATTAATCGTATTGTATTCGGGTTGAGGTATTTTGTATTCAAGTCGTTTTCGAATCGACACAAACACAACTAGGGATGGAAATGGGGCGGGTATCACCCGCCTCGTCCCCGTACCCGATTATTTTTCCCCGCCCCGCCCCGATTACTTCTTCTTTTTTTTTAAAAAATAAAATAAATTTGAATGGTAAGAAATTCACACACCACATCTACAATGCCTCCTAAGAGGCTCGAACTCCTCACCTTCCCAATTTGGGAGTGAGATTATACCATTGCAACACATGTGTGCTGGTTTACGTATTATTTTCCCCCCAAATAACAATAAAATCCCAAAATCAAACCTAACTATAGGAGATCAAAATCAAAAATTTCAAAAGCATAATAAACAACTCGTCAATACATGTTTATTCATATGTATATATAAATATATATACAACTAATCGGGGCGGGGCGGGGGTGCCCCATACCCGCCCCGATTATAATTAGGGAATTTTTTTTCGCCTCATACCCACCCCCGTTAGCTAAACGGGACGGGGCGGAATGGATAAACGGGACGGATTCGGGACGGGTTTTTTTGCCACTCCTAAACACAACCCGATAACAATAATTGCGAGCGGTATCAGTCACACCAATCTCGAAATAAGCTTTGGCCACAACAAATGTATTATCAATTAAACACTAATTTAGCTCAAAACAAGTCATATTTGCACAAGACAACTTAATATCCCCTCCTTCCCAAAATCTCGAAAATATGTAGAAGCCCTATGCGAGATTAAATGTGAGGCTCCTTGTTGTAAGGTCTCACACGCTTAAAAATTATAAATGTAATTTTTTTATTAAATATATATTAAAAAAATTAAAACACAACCTTCATCTTGGTATTGTCATGAAAAATTATTATAGTATGAGTGTGGAAGTGATGAGACCCCTAAGTGTAGTCGCGTAAAAAAATATTATTATCGTTGTGCGAGTGCGGTAGGCACGAAAGCCCTAATTGTAGTCTCTAAAAATTGTACAAATGCGGCAAGAATATTCAAGTCCTAATGAGAATAATGTTTTGATTTAGATTAGATTTTAGTTTCATTGAATTGAAAATTAATTTTTTTTTTAAGTATAGAGTAATAGTAAGTAAAATATAAAATTTTGGGGCCCTAAATTGTGAAATGAAATTTAGATTAGAATTTAGCATGAATATGGTTTATAAACAAATTAGTTTTCTTGGACCTATAGTAAAATAATTTTTTTGTATATAAAAAAATTTGAGGTCCCAAATTGTGTAATTACATTAGGCATTATTTTGAATTTAATTGAAAATTAATTATTTTTTTAGGGCCTATAAAATTACAATTTTTTTCCAAAAAAAAATATAGAATAAAAATAAAATAAATAAAATTTGGGGCCCTTCCTAGGACGAGGCCCTAGACATCTGTCTAGATCGCCTTGCCTTAGGGTCGGGCGTGCTCCTTCCCTTTCCATTCCATAAGTTTTTCATTTTCATGGTAGATAAAAGGGCCCACCCTAGCTTCGCCAATCATAACTCCACGGCCTATTGAAGTTGGTTGGAAAGACGAATCTTCAGTTATTGGATGAATCGTATCGAGATACTTGTATTCAAATATCAAGTGTGGGTTCGAATACCCACCACTTTGCAAGTTCGTAACTTAATGTTATACGAGTTGTGAGTCCGGTTGGTTTAACACCCTCAAATATTGATCTATTTTGTATCCTCCCCTGCCTATGTGAATTGCTTAAATCACTTTTTTTTAGGGATATTAATAAACAATCCCCTATGATTGCAAATTCTTGACAAACACCGCATGAGGTGACAAATAACCCCCTGCACTTTTCTCACCTTACACACAGGCTCCATTCCGTTAGTATTTCATTAACAAACACTCTCTGCCGTTAGAAATTGATATTTTATGCCAAAAATATCCCTAAATTGATATTTTATGCCCAAAATACTCCTAAAATAAATTGGTAACTAAATTAATATTTTTTAGTAAATTACAAACTATTATTTTTTAACTAAATTAAGATTTTTGAGTAAATTACAAATTATTTTTTTTGTTTTTTTTAAGTTTACTTATTTATTTAAATTCAAATTTGAAAAATATATATTACTCCCTCCGTCTTAAATTATAAGTCCCTTTTGGGAAATTCAACTTTTAAGATGGTGACTTTTATTGTAGTGTTAGTGAATAAAATACCAACTTTACTTGTGTTACCACTATAATGATGTGATCGTTTATAAAATATATATTTTATAACTTTAATGCTTGAAGGTTAAACTGGTAAATTGACCAAATTAAATGATTTGATTTTTCAAAGTGGACACTTATTATGGGACGGAGAAAGTACAAATTATAAGGGCAAATCCCTTTTAAAATTTCTATGCATCTATTCTCTTAAGAAAAAATAAAAAAAACATTATTTAAAGTATATTATTATCAATAATTTTTTTTTTATAATTTGTACTCCTTCCATCCCAAAATAAGTGTCAACTTTTAGGAGTCAATCCATTTTGTTTGATCAATTTACCAGTTTAACTTTCAAGCATTAAAGTTATAAAACATATACTTTATAAATGATCACATCACTATAGTGGACCACGGATAAAGTTGATATTTTATTCACTAACACTACAATAAAAGGTCATCCTTTTAGAAAATTGAATTCCCTAAAAGGGACTTATAATTTGAGACCGGGGGGGGGGGGGTAATATATTTTTTCAGATTTGAATTTAAATAAATAAGTAAACTTAAACAAAAAAACAAAAAAATAATTTATAATTTACTCAAAAATCTTAATTTAGTTAAAAAAATAATAATTTGTTATTTACTATTTTTTTTTTAATTTAGTTACCAATTTATTTTAGGGATATTTTGGGCATAAAATATCAATTTAGGGGTATTTTGGGCATAAAATATTTATTTTTAATGGCAGAAGGGTATTTATTAACAGAATACTAACGGAGTGGGAGCTATGTGTATGGTAGGAAAAATGCAGAGAATTATTTAACACCTTAGAGGGTGTTTATCAAGAATTTGAAACCATAGAAATTGTTTGTTAATAACCATTTTTTTAATCGAATTTTTTGGGATCTATGTATCAGAACATGCATGAACCCACTTGGGAGCAGGGCGGTGTCTCCCATTGAATTTTATTTTTATTTTTATTATATATCCTTAAATATATAATAATAACATTTTGCTCCCACTAATTTTTTTAATTTTTTTTTAATTTAAAATAATATAATTTTGCATTCACTCACCAAAATTTTTAGGTCCGTGCCTATATGAGAGATCATTTTTGAGGATTAGACATGTAAGGACAAACCTATAATATTATATTTTTATTTTTATTGATTTTTTTGATATATATGTATTTAAAAAAACACATTTTTAGCCAGGCGTTACATGAGAAGGACCCAAATTCCGGTAAAACATGCAATTAATATAGTTTTCATTAGAACATTATCAACCTGTGCTTTCACATTTTAAAATACACATCACCAATTTGAAGAATTTTTAAAAACAAAAGAACAATGGTGGAAAGATAATAAAATATTTGCTCTGAGTTGGTAATTGAAACCTAATTTGGAAGATCAACAATACGTTGGAGTACTAATTTGGGTAGGGTTAGTATTAGTAAATTATCCTAAATAACACAATTGTTTAAACATGACAATTAACACGTGTCACAATCACATGGGGGGATTAATTTAATTCCTTAATACGAATTAACAGAGCAGTGTTGGAAAAAAAATCTATAAAGGCTGCCAAAACCCCCCAAAACGTCGGAAGCCAATTGTCATCGTTCTCTTTCTCCTCGCCCCAATTTTACTTTCTCTCTCTAACGTTTGGGTTCGTCTCATTTTTCCTCCTCTTCAATTCGATCCCAATACCATAAGATCCCATTAATTACACACCACATATATACACACACATATATATATATATCTGTATATCTGTTGAAGTAGAGCTAGGTAGAGGGAGAGAGAAATTGAGGGTTCGATCGATTTTGTTGGTGTTATTGTTAGAGGGTAGGTTTTGAAGACGTATGAGCTGGTCGGTCAAACTGGGTTTCTCTTCGAATTCGAACCACTTCATCACTTGTCTTCTGGTTTTCATTCTTCATTACTCGCCCCAATTACCACCGGCCTTGTTCAAATTCAACACACCCTTGAAACCCAGAACCCAATTGATCTTTTTGTTGCTGAATAATATCAATCACGATCGTAGTTGTTTAAGTAGTGCCGATTATGGAGTCACGAGAACAGAGTAATCGCCAAGTGGGAAAAGGTTTGTTTCAATTCTACCTTACCTACTGTTAGTTAGATCACACACACACATATATATATATATATACCCTTATATATTTATATATTTGTATGTATATGTTTGTGTATAGACTATAGAGTAGTGGGTAATTGGGGAAAAGTTTGTCTCAAATTGGGTTATTTGTGTTTTTACACTGTTCATTGAATTTTGGTCTATGTAAATGTCGGTGGCACTTTATTTCTCTCTCCAGCACTTCTGTATATATATATATATATATAATATCATATATATAATGGGTGTGCGTTTTTTTTTAATTATGCAGTAGGTAGAGCTATACGTCAGTAATCATGTTGGATGTTGGCCACGTTGATGTAATCTTGTTAAAAAGTATACATAGAAATGTTTGAGCACTGATCTGTATAAGACCAAGCACTTTAGTTTTTATTCTGAACTAGAATATATAATACAAGTATACAACTAAATAACATCCCTTTTCTTTTGATGTTCCGTACAACGTGATTATGTTACTTCTGTATTATTCCTTCTCCAAGACTTGCTTCTGTCTGATTGCACCTGATTGTGTTGCTATATGTATTTGTTATAATAGCTAGCAATCTTATTTATTTACTCCTTCCGTCCAATATTAATAGTCCACCCTCCCAACTTTAGTTGTCCCAAAGTACTTGTCCATTCGAATCCCAATACATTATAACTTTTCACTTTCCTTAACTACCTTTCTTCCACTAATTTCAAACAAGCACCGGACCCACTAACTTTTGTCTTTTATTCATTTTACAAGGGTAAAGATGGAAATTTTGTTAATATAACTACAATAAAATATACTCCTTAAAAAATCAAAAAGTCCAACTTGGACAATTAATTTGTGACAGTGAGAATATTTAACTAGTTTGATAATATAGTACTCTCTCGGTCCCAAAATAAGTGTCCACTTTTAAAAGGTCAATCCACTTTATTTGTTCAATTTACCAATTTAATCTTCAACCATTAAAGTTATAAAACTTATACACTATAAACCATCACATCACTATGGTGGGACCATGACTAAAATTGGTATTTCATTCACTAACACTACAACAAAAATCATCCTCTTAAAAAGTTGGATTCCCCAAAATGGACCTATAATGGGACGGAGGGAGTATTATCAATGCTCAAAAGTGGAGCACAGGATATTCCAAGACTCCAAGAGTTTGATTGTTAAGTATGATGTGGAGGAATGATTAATCTAATCTTGAAACGAGAGCAGATGAAACCATTATTTACTTATTCATTTTAATGAGATTCTGAGTACATCTTTGTTGAAGAGTATATCCACTATTGACCTATTTATGAGTTTGTAGAGTTTTAATCTAAGCCCCTGACTCAGGAATCTCAGTTGATTCATATATATATATATATTTTTTGTAGCTCTTAGCTATTCAAATGCGGAAAGGAGGCATGCGGCCACACCATCTGTTATTGTCATTGGTGGTGGTGTTGCTGGCATTTCTGCTGCTCGAGCTCTTCATGATGCTTCTTTTCAGGTACTTCGAAGAAATATTTATCTTTTGATGGACAATATATATTACTGTTGGCAAAGAATCTTGGACACTTGTCAGCATTTATGGAATATTGTATTACTGTTGACGATAAAATCTTGGACACTTTCCAGCATTGCCAATGTTTTGCACCTTAAAAATGCATATAACTCTGTTCGCTTATGAAATTTGTGAAATCAAGATATGTGAAAGGTGGGAGTTTCATTTTTATAATGTGACAGTTAAATTATATGTTTCTTTTCATTTTAGCGTAATATATGAGGTACCGATTGCAATGACGGGTGTTGTTTTGTTAATTTTACAGCTACATCTTATTTTAATCCTACATATTATGGTAAAAGTTGGCATATATGATGCAGTATTGCCTATACTGTGGGTGGAAGGTGGTGTTTTGAGACCCATATATTTGTAATTTGTGGGTGCTTTATTAGTTTTTACAGTGCATTTAAGTCTACATGAGACAACCTAGTTGTCAGGCATGGAGAAACGTTTGCCTGTATCATGCCTCAGTGCCCATGCCAAAACTAATGCCATATTTCACTAAACAGCATGAGAGGAAAATTCCTCCTTTTATTAAATGCAGAGAAGCATTCCTTTTTTGCCTTTTAATCTTTATCAGTTTATTCGACTTGAATCAAAAGTTTACAATTTGAGAACATATCGGGATATTTCTGTTCCATCTGCAGGTTGTCCTATTGGAATCACGCGAAAGGATTGGTGGTCGAGTTCACACTGATTACTCATTTGGTTTTCCAGTTGATCTGGGGGCCTCATGGTAACTCAAAATCTTCAAACATCTCTCTTTTTTGGAAAATTTGGTAATTTTGGTCTCACACTTTCTGAAGTGTTCTTCTGAATGATATATCAGGTTGCACGGAGTATGCCCAGAAAATCCTTTGGCACCTTTGATTGGAAGACTAGGACTACCCCTCTATCGTACTAGTGGTGACAACTCTGTGTTATATGACCATGATTTGGAGAGGTAATTACATGTTATATTTCTTTGTTTTTATTTTCCTAATTTCTGAGCAGTAGCTAAACTTGAGGTAAAAATTTGTTGGAGAATGAGCTTGTCACTATTTTTCGTTTATACAATAAAGTTTCCCTTCACTTATTTGCACCATGATTAGAATTAATTTATGTTTTTAGCACATCACCATAGTAGGGGGAATCGCCAATAACTTGGATTCTGTCGATTTTTGTGATATATGAAAGAGATGGGAGTCCAGATTTAATTTGGAAAGATGGTCAGTTTTTTTTGAGCTGGTTAATAATCTGAAGGTTCATCGGAGAGTCTGTTCTGTTGTCTGTTGTCTTGCGCGTGTTACTTTCATCCGAATCTATCTGCTTGAGGCAAGACATGCTTGAACAAGTTCTCGTTTGTCATTAAAATTTCTTACTTTCTTGAAATGGAATAAATACGGAAGTAAATTTATGTTATATTTTGTGTTAGAAAAGTTATTGTGTAATATTTATTGTAAAATCGGAAGTGCATTAAGTGCTTTTTTTCTCAGCTTCCCAGTTTCTACTGTTGAAAATAATTTTCTAGGTTCTGTTTTATTAAGCGTGAAGCCTATCAATATTACATATGAATTATTTTTTCTGCGCATCATTGTTAGATAGTAAATTATATATGTATCCCCGTTTTGACATTAATTAGCTCTTTCTGAACTTTCATTAAGTCCTCACATTACATGACTTCGAAATTTTGTACTTTGGAAGAGCTAAAGCCATGTATGGGTTAAAGAGCTTTCTACTTCTCTTCTTTCAGCTATGCACTATTTGATATGGATGGGAATCAAGTTCCTCAGGAATTAGTTAAAAAGGTTGGAGAAGCTTTTCAAAGCATTTTGGACGAGGCAAGTTCCCCCTTCCTTTTGTTCTGAAGTTTTTGTCTTTACAATTAAAGTTGAAGCATTCTGAGATCTCTCTTCCTCCTCCCGCCCTCCTTTTATACTTAAGCTTTTCTCTTTACTTTTATAATCGAATTTGAAGCCTTGTATATACACCACGCGTTGTTTGCTCTTCTGTACTTTCTGTAATGAAAAGGGTGTTCTCCACATCTTTTTTTTTCAAACATTTGCTGGTGTATCTGTGTTGATGACTTGTTCGTTTCCTTGTCGAATACAGACTGATAAAGTAAGACAAGAACACAGTGAAGACATGTCCATACTCCATGCTATATCAAGCGTATTTGAAAGGAGGCCAGATTTGAGGTTTTATAATTATTGCACAATAATTGCATAGCCAGCTTATAATTTGCCTCTCTTCAATCGAGGTTATACTTAAAGAGATCCTTGTTATATAGGTTGGAAGGACTTGAACATAAGGTGTTGCAGTGGTACTTGTGCAGAATGGAAGGCTGGTTTGCTGCAGATGCTGATACCATCTCACTGAAGGGTTGGGATCAGGCAAGAATTTGTTCTCCCTAAATTCTATACATTATTGGAAAATTTTGTTTCAAGCTTACAAGATTTATGAAGGTGTAATGAATTTTTTTCTTCAGCAAACTGCTTTAGTTGTGAGATTCTTGTTTTCTGCTTTCAACTCTAATCACCATCATTCTTTCCTATCTGCTTTTCTATCACGAGCCAGGTTTCCTAGTATGCTTATCATCATTAACGAGTCATGTTCCTCTCACATGATGTTTATCAATCCTCCTCCTCCTGGTCAATCCTATCATCCATCTGTGCACGTCTTATTTAAGCTTTTATATATATATATATATATATATCTGTGTGTGTATGTGTGTATTGTAACACCCAACATTCTGGCAAATAACCTTTATATAGAATATTAATTCTAAATGATTTGATATTAGTTTGTCATATACGGTACAACTAGGGTGTATTCATGTTGTCTAACATGCTCCAATCCTACATATTACATTTCTCTCTCTCTCTCTCTCTCTTTTCGTTTATTGATTCGCAACACTGGGAGCAGTTATTGCAAGTAATGCTTTTATCTTACATTGTAGTTTCTCCGGTACTACGTTACATTTACATTCCTTCTTGTGTTCGCTCCGCTCTTTCTTCTTGGGTTCGCTCCGCTCGTTGGGCAGCCCTTTTTGTTCTTTGGGTTGCACTCCCCTTTTGAGTGCTTTCTATACAATTCTTACATATCAAAAAAAAAATTATTTCCATTCCATATATGTTCTTTTGTTCTTATACTTTGGGCTGCTTCTTCTAGAGTACTTCTCCATGTTCCTAATTTTATTGTTAAGGTTTCTTTAGTATCCAAAATAGGATTATGTCCTCAACAAACATCATGAACTATGAGATGACTCGAATATTATTCGTTATTTTCTTTAAAACTGGTGTGATACTAATTCTACAGAGAAACCACTAGTCTCTACAAATATAGTTGAATTCTAGTCCTTGTCTAACTATATAAGTTGGCTAAAATACACTGACCTCCCCTTAGGTTCGGTGCAATGAAAAACAGCGGCTATAATCGGTGTTTATTACGAGTACCCCTATTACTTCCCGGCAACATCAAATCCGCTTCAAGTACCTTGACAAAAAGCCTTTTTGTCAATACATTATGTTATTTTTGTCATGTAATTGAAGAATATTTGAGTTTTTACACAAAAATTCAATAACGGGTCCAACTCTAAGATAATGGGAGGGGGTCGTTGAGATCATGAGTCAAACCTCAATGGGTATACAGTGTAATAAATGACAAACATAGCCACCATGAGTAATTGAACAAACCCCTCAGCGGAGGTCAATGTATTTTATCTTTGTAAGATTTATAAGTTTAATAGGGAATTATGTTCTCCGTGAAGTCCACCAAATTATGTTCTTGGCCCTTTGTCATAAAATATCTACACCTGTGACTTTGTAGTTCTTTATCTAATAGTTTTTATTGTCTTGTATTAATGTGTAGTTTTTTTAAGCTTAATTTATCCCTTATTCTTGAAGAGTATTTGGGAAATTGCTAACACCTACGAAATTAAAATACTTCACTTTTGAGAATTCCTAGAAGCGATTTCTAAACAATAATCAGATTGAATTGTCTTCTACTAATTCCTCTCTACCTCCAGGTACCTTCACACCCCTCCCCAACCAATATATAAAAAACAAAAAAAAAAACAAAATGAATTAACATATTAATCTTAAAATATATTTATTTTGGATAAGTACAGCCTCTTCAAAAAGCTTCTTGAAGAATATAGGATATGAAAATAAAATTTTAAGAAATTGCAATAGACCGCATGGATTTGATTGGCACCTTGTTGCAAGATCATTGGGCTGCAGACTTCCGTGATTGACTTCACAGTGCAACTCCTGAAACTGTAATCAGATCAACAGTAGTACTTGTTTTTTGGATAAGGTAATAGTAAGATTAATACTTGTAGAATTGTTACACAATTCTCTTTATGTGTTTCAACTCACATTATTGGGAAAACGGAGTCTATTTACATAGCACGCAGAGTGTACTAACCATAGGAAATGCAGTGAATGAAGTCAGGGAGAGAGGAAATGGAAGAGAGAGAACATTTCTTAAGGCGTCTTAGGTACAGTTTTGCTTCTAGTGCTTCTGAGTCAAAAGTGAGTCTCGATTTTTCATATTCTTTTGGATGAAATAAAATTGCGTCTGATCTATCTTATTGTATTCTCACCTATAGTTATCAGCTAGCCCTGCATAATGCAGTCCAGAGTATGAGTGTAATGGTGATTGATTCTGTTGTTAAGTCAAATGGGGCATTTTCAGTACCAAACCTGTAAATAAACCCACTTGGTCTCGTTTGGACTTGTTTCAATTGTATTTCCATGAATGCTTTCGATTGTTTGATTAGATATATAACCAATTGGTGCTGTGTCTTTGTTGGGTTCTTGATTCCTTTTTTAATCCTCCCGACTGAGTGTTCCTCTCAAATGAACTGATATGGGTTATATATTTTGATTTCACAACGATTCAGGCACATTGAATGTCCTAGACTTGTATTACAAAACAATTATTTTCTGGGCAAGAAGTTAGTTTTGGTTGACTTGTCAAAAGTTTCTGCTGTTACAATTAAAACAGCTTCTAGAAAATGTTTCAGTACACTAAATAGTATTAGTCGGATCCATTTCACCTCAGTGGTTATATTGTTAAGTCTTATAAATTTGTTAGATCAAACATAGTTGTTCACATCTGCCATTGTTTGTTTTCTTGATTGTCAGTATTTTTTTTCCTTCTTTTTTCTTTTAGTTATTGGTTTTCTCACATTTAGTACGTCACAATTTTAATTGGATACAAGTATTATTACCTTCCTGCTAAAAACATTTCTCCGTTCTCTTACCTTACATTGTTTATTTTGATTTACAGGAAGAACTCCTTCCTGGTGGACATGGGCTTATGGTTCGGGGTTATCTCCCGGTTGTAAACACACTAGCCAAAGGTCTTGACATCCGCTTGGGTCACAGGTAATCTCAATTACCAATTCGATCATTATTTCGTCCTTATCTTGTGCTCTGCTGTGACTGAATTAGGTTCGCGTTGCTTATCCTTGCCTCTATGTTTCTAAGGGTTACGAAAGTAGTAAGACGTTATAATGGAGTGAAGGTAACAGTCGAAGATGGGAGGACATTCATAGCAGATGCTGCTATTGTTGCTGTTCCTCTTGGTGTTCTGAAATCCAATCGCATCACCTTTGAACCAAGATTACCTGAATGGAAGGAAGTGGCCATAGCTGATCTTGGTGTTGGGATTGAGAACAAGATACTCCTGCACTTCAAGAAGGTGTTTTGGCCAAATGTAGAGTTTCTGGGAGTGGTTGCAGAGACTTCTTATGGGTGCAGCTACTTTCTCAATCTTCACAAGGCTACTGGTCATCCTGTCCTAGTTTATATGCCTGCAGGACAGCTGGCCCGTGATATTGAGAAAATGTCGGATGAAACTGCAGCTAATTTTGCTTTTATGCAACTCAAAAAAATTCTTCCTGATGCCTTCACTCCGGTAAATGTCCTGTCTTTATTTCCAGTTCTTTGCATATCCTGGTTTCTTTTATTTTTATTTTTCCTTGAATGTTTTTGTTCAGTGTTGTTAAAGGCAGGACTAGGCTCCAGGCTCATACAGGCGCAACATCTTGTGCCTGTTGTGTGCCCAGGTGCGGTTTTGATAATACTTGTGCCTTTAATATGGAATATGAATGCTTTATAATAATATTAAATTTCAATCGTGAATCTCGCTTCACTTGCGTGTCCTTTACATTACGTCCAAGCTCCAAAGGCGCCTTGGGCCTCTGATAACGATGTTTCTGCTTCCTCGCCAATTGTGGTGCTTGTGCTCATATCAGTGTATATTACCATTATTATTCCTTTTACCATCAAAACTGGAACAGGATTGTGGGTAATTAATAATAATTTGTGCCGAAAGAAATATACAATTAATTAGGAACTTGTGGCAAACCAACTGTCATGTATGGTGAAACTCTTTTGGATGCTGACCTCTTCCTTTGTGGGTTCATGTTCTGGATTTTATGCAGATTCAATATCTTGTCTCTCGGTGGGGCACAGATGAGAATTCTCTTGGATCCTATAGCTACGATACAGTAGGAAAATCCCATGATCTGTACGAAAGGCTAAGGATCCCTGTTGACAACTTATTTTTTGCGGGGGAGGCAACGAGCATGGACTACCCAGGGTCCGTACATGGCGCATACTCAACTGGATTAATGGCTGCCGAGGGCTGCAGGATGCGTGTCCTGGAGCGCTATGGGGAGTTGGACCTGTTCCAGCCAGTCATGGGCGAAGACACCCCTATGTCGATTCCGCTATTAATCTCCCGTATGTAAAAATTTACTGCTCCTCCGGTCAATGTATGTGTATTGGTTTAGATGGTCAATCTGGTTGACACATTATTGATAATTGTGTTCAGAAATAATGGGGAGCATTGTTTTCCCAATGGAACTGTTGCTTTAGATATTCAGAGTCATGTATTATGTGAGGTGTAGTGTTTGTGGATTACCCAGAAAACAGTAGAACTTGGTTTATCATAGTCTCAGCTATGTAATAAAATAAGTTGAGAAGACTTGTTTCATCACAGGTATGTTATTCAGTTGCATTGATTGGTTGTCACTTGGTTTTGGCACAAGTATATAACTACTACTTTATTTTGGTCTTTTTATATTTTATGTAAAATTTAAAGTCTTCATAAAAGTAGTTTAATGTTTTTTAAGAAAAATTATGGCCCTGTTTGGTATAGTTTTTGCTTTTGCAGAAAAGAGAGAAGCATAAGCTGTTTTAAGAACCTGGTACCTCTAGCTTTTTTAAAACGCCCGTCCAAGCCCAAAGGTTTTTTTTAAAATTTTGCCAAACAGCTTTTCCCTCCAGGAAGTTAAAAACAATGTTTAAAAAGTCAATCCAAACAGGGCCTATGTTGTATTATTGTTGTAAATGTTATAGATAGGTTAAAGTGTTGTTAGAAACGCGTTTTGAACCATATATGATTAACAATTAAAAACTGGTTTTGAAATGAGAGGGAAGTGACGGAATGAGTTATAAACCCCCTTTCTCTACAATTACATTTAAAATGAATATAAAGTTAATATTTTCTTCATCAACAGAAAAAGAAAAATGCTTAAGAGAGAAAAAGGAAAAAAAAAAAAAGAGAAAAGAAAAAGAAAAACCACCCCCATCTGTCATAATTTCATATAATGTTCCCTTCCTCTTAATTGTAATGTGAATTACTAAAGTGTCCCTGGTGATAAACTTCAAAAGGTTACTGTATTATTGTATTTATTGTTTTACACAATTTTGAAAGATAAGGAAAGGTTTCTTTGGGTGAAAATTAGGCAAGGGTGGTTCTTTGACTACCCTTTCACTGATAATAGATGGCTAAATATGGAAGTGGATAATAATAGAAATTCATTGCAACAAATTAAATTCAACATACATCTTCAGCTTTATATTACCCCCTTTTCTTAGAAAAAAAATCAATAAAACACATATCTGATAATTGCATCAAATATTACCCCCTTTTCTTAGACAAATAAATGATAGAAAGATAAATAGTTAAAATTAACAAGAACAACAACAATAATGATGATGATAATAATAGTTACAAGCAATGATGGTATTAATTAATCTTGAAATGGTGCATATAAACTGTGTTTTTTATGGGAGGGTGTATACATTACATGTTCACTTTCAAAATCATACAATCTCAGTACAATAAATACACATATATATACAGACTCAGAAAGCAAGAGAAAAAAATACATTTTCAGAAAAATAAAACTACTATACATCCATCATACAATCAAATTTATAATTCACAGACTTCCTAATCCTACAATCAAATTGACAGCTTAAATTTTCATGTCTGTCCTCTCTATTCTATGTTCTTAAAGCATGTTCAATAGTCATTTTCTCTTTATTCATAGGGATGAACACGGCAAAACTACCAAAAAAATCAAAAATTAAAATTACCCAAATTAGCACATGCAGCATACCCCCTAGAGTTTCGATAATTGTAAGCGTTGGTCTGCAATGATGCCCGCTATTTCAAATGTGTACACTAAGCTGGAGGAAAGAACAAAGACTTGAACCTTTGATATGCGCCGATCAAAGAATTGAGCTGAAGCTTTCAATGGGATCGGATTCTTCCAGCATAGAGGCAGCCTGGAAGCAGTCGGCAGCATCAGCAATCCGTCCATCATCCTTGTGAACCAATCCTAAGTAATACCAAGCCATACGATTTGTAGGTTCCAGCCTCAGTGCATCCGAGAGTAAGCTTCTGGCCACTGGCAATGCTTTGGGGACCCTCTTCGACAAAACAGCTCCGACCAAGATCTTGCAAGGCACGTAATCTGGTTCCAATAAAACAGCATTGATATATGCTGTTAAAGCCTCCTGCATATGTCCCTGTTGTTCCCGAATAACACCTATTGGCATTGCAAATTTTTATCAGATGTTGGATTTTTTTTTGAGGCACAAACATTGTTTATTGCTAAAATGTAGGGAAGACAAAATTGTAAGATGAGATTTCCTACATTAAATGTTCAGATATATGTATACAAACAACTAACCATATTAAATCACCAAGGGCCCGTTTGGCTTGTGCTTTTGCTTTCGTGCTTTGGATTTTATAAAGCAGAAGTATATAATTTTGCTGTGGAGTGCTGTGAGTCTGAACTGGAAGCACGTTTGGTATTGATGTATTGGTTTTTTGTTTTGATCACTTATTTCCTCCGCTACAGTGTTATTTTTGTGAACAGTGCAAAAAACACAAAAAAAACATCATTTTGGTACTTCCAAAAATTGACACTATTTGTTTTATGTTTTTCTACTATAAAAAACAAAACATTGGTGCCAAACATGTTTTTGTTGTGAAAAATGGGGAAAAAACACAAAACACGACAAAAACGTGAACCAAACTGGCCATAAAATTAGAAAAATGACCCCCCATGAAAAAACGCCGTCATACCATCTCCTTTGTCGTAAATGTCTACCTCACAATTACCTGATAAACAGATCTATAAAAGTAGCAAGGTTGGTCTTGGGCCTGCAAAAAGGACCAGTCTAAAGGTTTCTTCTCTACCTGGTAAAGAGAAGCGAAAGAGATTTTAAAGGTTGGTCTTGAGCCTGCAAAAAAGACCAGTGTAAAGGTTTCTTTGCTACGAGGTAAAGAGATGTAAGATAATGAGATTTGGGAATATCCTCGGGAGGCTCTCCCGAAGGCAAGGACATAGGCAGGTGTGAACCTTGTAAATCATTGCGTCTTATCTTTTGCAATTTCTATCTCACTTGAACTACTTCTTGTGTTTTCCTAACTTTGTTCTATGATGTTGTCTCATTCTCAATCTTTTTGCACAGTGCAGAACATTTTGCCTATCTCAATAGCACAATTACATTTTCATTTCTCGGTCATGTCCTAGAAAACAGAACACTCAAATTCACTCTTAGCATCCACACAAACAACTCCGAGAAAGATCTGTTCTTGTGTTGTTAGCCTTAGCTCCTCAGTCTCAAAATGTTTCTAAGCTTGCTAAAAGACTCGATTCAATCCCTACCACTCTTCAAGAGTCATTGTCCAGGCAACAATTAAGCTCTAAAGCAAGGAGTTTCAACTACTAATAGGCTTCTGTTTCCCAGAACATATACAGACATTTTGGTTCGCTTGGTCTAAAGAGTAGAGAGTTCCTAAAAAGAAACAACCAATACCATGCAGACAAAACCTTCAAATTTATCAATTTATTTTATTTTTTCCTAAGCAAACTCTATCTATTTACTTATAAAAGGCAATAGTATAACAAAAAATAAACATACAAAGACTTGTGTCTGTAGAAGATAAATTTAGGGTCTTGCCTTCTGTATGCAGTGTTTCTGCTGAGTATTCGACGAGAGCTCTAGCTTTTTCCAAGCATATCTCTGCATCTTTCCAGTGTGAGAGGCTGGAGTACAGATTTGCAAGACCATGCCAAACTTCAAATTCATTTACTTTATCATCATCGACCTATCACAGAAAGAAGGCTAAAAATGATCAGAAATAAACCGATCAATCTCGAAACCAAAATTGATGATTTTCTTGCTACATAATGATAAATCGAGGTAGACGAATACCAAGAAGGATAGGATTTATTATAAAAAAATGTGGGAATTAAATGCTATTTGAAAGCAAGTTGCTTCTCGCGGAATAACCCATCATTTGCCTTTTTCTTCTGCAAAGACGGCCTCCGAAATCACTTAAAAACTTCAAATACAATTGTTATTCTAAATCCCACATACATTGGGATAATCAAAAGTAAATTTATTAATCATGGTAAATTTATTAGTTGCTAAGTAGTGATTTACCAAGAGGTAATATAAACAGTTTTAACCAACATAAGAAATTTCAGAGCTAATAATAATCCAATGACAAGTAAACATAACTTTTAGAACGCAACAAGTATCAACACAAAATTGCTATGAAAAAGACCCAGACAAAGCAAAGTCACCTTCCTACTTCTAGAAAGTAACAGAGAAACATTAGCCAATTCCCTTCCAAAAGACGGCCTAAAAAAATATACCAGGGGCAAAATTGCACAATCAGAGTAATTTCTTCAAGGATAAAATGTTAAGAGGTTAGAACCATAAATTAATTCTAACTATATATATACCTAAAAAGAACTATTCATTTCCAATTAGGATTCAATTAACATTTATAAAAACAATTTAGTTGGCTAATTTCCTCCAATAACGTCGAAGATCATGATGTGAGGCGATTCACAATCAGTTTCAAACAAATAGATGGACGGGGCTGCATCCAGGTGAAATTTAGAACTTCATTAGTCCTCGAAAGTATGGCGCAGCAGTGTAAACTCGTTATGAGCAACAGAATCTAACCTGAGGTGGAATCTTTACAGGGCCAAAAGAATTTTTTTGGGCTTGAACCAAGGCAAGGAGGTAACGGTAAGTTTCAATGGCATCCATGTGTAATGACTGGGAAATTTTCAGCTTTGCTTTCATCCTAAGCAGTGGTCCTTGCTCCCATTTTGCAGTCTCATCTAGAGCAGCATCTGTGACCACTTGAGCCTCTGAAAAGCGCCGTTGAGCAGATAATACCAAAGCAAGCAATCTCCAACCTTTAAGTACTGATCCACCCGTTGCGTCAATAAACTGCTTGGAATACTGCAAAGCTGCAT
Source organism: Cornus suecica (assembly GCA_963922005.1). Taxonomy (NCBI): domain Eukaryota; kingdom Viridiplantae; phylum Streptophyta; class Magnoliopsida; order Cornales; family Cornaceae; genus Cornus; species Cornus suecica. Next base: position 12,035,914 of record OY998244.1, on the reverse strand, counting down.
TTAGATTTCTATGCTCAGCATATTGAATTCCCAACTCGCAAATCAAATCAGAGTTGTGTCGCTCAAGAGAAATCGCCTCATCTAATGATTTCAACGAATTAGATTGAAGACGAGACCTCTCAAAGTCTGAAGAAGAAACTTTGGCTTGCTTTCCCAGACAACGACCTAACATGCGAAGTCCGATACCCTTCAAGTGTTCATTTACCCCCTGAGCATTTGTGATTGCCCGCTGAGCATATCCCACTCCTTCAGCAGCAAGATGGGCATCCTCACTGCAGATTCTGGAAGCCAACAACAATGAGATAAGATCATCTGGTTTTTCATGTCTGTGAAGAGACTTCCTCAATATGTTCAAGGCAGCTTTGTTTTGTCCTGCTCCACTATAGCAGAGTGCCAATGCTTTCCAACGGTCAACACGAAGGAATATTCCAGGCATGACCTCTTCAAGTTGTCTTGCTAAAACAGAAGTCTGGCGGCACAGAGATAGAGCAAATGTAAGGTGCTCCACGACTGATGGATCCCATTTGACATTACCAAGGTAAAATTTTCTCATGAGAATCATCAAAAGTAGTATTGCCTCTTCCAAATTGTTTCTAGGTACATATGAGCCATCAATTTGAACAGCTAAACTGGGTGGGCTAGCTTCCACTCCGCTGTATAGCAATAACACTGCAAATCCTTTCTGAATCCTTGCACAACAGTCGTTTTCAAGGTTCCATTGACTAAGGAGTGCACGTCGATAAGCAGACATTGCTTCATTATAGTGACCAGCCTGCTTCCAGAGCTCTGGTAGGAGCTCTACAGCATGGCTAACAGTCTCTTGCAACTTATTGTCTACTAGCATATCAGGTATGCCATTAAAGAATATCTTCTCCACCGCGTCAAGCACATTTCTACACTCATGGGCAGCCTCTGAAGAATATAGCAAGATAGAGTTTTGTAAGAATGATGGAAAAAAGACCAAAAGGATAAAATAAGGCCTACCAGGAATTAAATAATATTTTATTGGAATAGATCATACCAGTGAATCTGCCGAGCTTTTGAAGAGACTTAGATTTCAAATATATGGCCTCAAGCACAAGGCTAGCAGTGCGTTGTGAGACCCCCTGCATTGATTCAGTTCGAGAGCGACCCTTCTTAGAAGGCTGCTTTTCCCCCAGAGGTTGTAATCTCTGAATAGCAGCTTGGAGATCAATACCGTCAAACACGCGAAGAGCACCTTCAACATTACCTCTTTGGTATTCCAACCTTCCGAGAAGTGCCCGTGCTTCCTGTATTTTTTTCAAAAAAGAAAAAACAAGGAGTGTCATACCTGATTCATGCATTCATATAGTGAAAAAAGTATTTTATTCAAATCTAATGTCAATAAGGATGGTACATGAACATTAACTCTCAAAAGAGACCATGAGGTATAAGCCTCTAAAATAATTTTAAGCCACAAGTCCGATCTACAATAAGCACAGAAGCAAGATATGCACATGTGGGTCAACATTTACAAGGTGAAATGCCAAAATTTCGTGATGTCAAAATCTCAGCTTGAAAGAAATCATTAACAAAAAAAAGAAAAGTAGGCACATTTGGAATCAGACTTGAATTATGGTCGTTCTAGAATATTCATGATTACAATATAAGTTGATAGTCCTCCATACTCTGACATAACTTGGTCATAGAGGTGGCTTTGGTTGAGACTTGAGCAATAAGTTGCTTGATCAACAAAATGAGAAGAAATGGGCAGGCAGCATTACAAGAGTTAAATTGAAATTGGAGAAACAGTTATTGGAAGGTACGAGACAGAAAAGAGATGGAGATTGTAACACCCCTGTAAATCAGCGGATGAAAAGGTGATTCGGGCATCTAACTTCTAACTTCGGATCTCACTTACTTCTCCAACCCTTCGGAGTTTCTGAGCCTGGCTGGCGCATCTGTGACCTGCGGACTTCTTCTGCCTCCAACCTGCTAGTTCCTCCGTGAACCATATGAATAACCTTAACAGGCTAACCAACAGCGGAGCTCTTGGCCAAAGTCAGGGAGGGTTGCTCCGATCGACCATTTTCTTTGGCCACATACTCGGACAACTCTCCTTTTGCTATCATCGCTTCTACCTGCCTTCTGAGGCTCCTGAACTCATTGGTCTAATGCCCGTACTCACTGTGGAAAGCGCAATGCCTTGTCATATCCCTTTGATCCATCGGCTGCCTGATGGGTGGGGGTGTCCGGAAGATCCCTTTGGTTTTGTTCTCCTGGTACATCTTGCCCAAACTTATCCTTAAGGGTGTGATCTTGTCATCGAACCTTTGGCGTTTTTCCGGGATCTGGGATGACACCATGGTTGTGCTCGGTCATTTTCGGTCAGATGCTCGATCCTTGGCCTTCGGTTTAGTTGCCTTTGACTCAATGCTTGCGAAGACAGCCCTCCTTTTCCGTATGGCCAACTCTTCTTCTATTCAAAGATGGCCTTGTGCTCGGGAGTTGAGCTCTCCGATGTCCGTTGGTGGCCTTTTGACTAAGGACTGATGGAATTTAGTTCCTGAAATGAGCGCCATCCAGAAAGCCTCCATTGCTGAGTGTTGATCGCAGTTATCAATTGAGGACATCTCTGCGTTGAACCGGGACACAAAACTTTTTAGCGATTCCCCTTTTTCCTGGATCATGGTGAACAAGATGGAGATAGTCTTCTTTTGGCTCTTGTTACCGAAGTACTGGGCGATGAAGAGTTCGCAAAGTTTGAGCCAACTTCTAATGAATCGGGCCGGCTGCTTTTGGAACCAGAGTAGGGTTGCGTCCGTCAGGCTAGTTAAGAAGACTTTGCAAAGCAGGGCTTCATTGTCGTTATAGATGTTCATCTTCTGTGGACTTGGTAGATGTGCTCCGTCGGATCTAGAGCTGACAATTTCTGACACGAATTAACCCGTTTGACACGATTATATTTATTGTTATATTTATTTGTTGATTTTTTCTATTCTCTAATTGGCCATGGATTAAAATACATTAATAAACTATTACTGAATTGTGTCAAATTCAAATTCAATTTCATTTTTATTTTTTATTTTTTATTTTTCATGTTGGATTGTATTATATTTAAAATGTTTGATTTTCGTGTAAACTAGTATCAGATTGCCCTGTTGACACGAATTGCCAGTCCTAGTCGGATCCTTCATGCCATCAAAGTGGATGAATTTGGGCAGTCTGAACCTCTCCAGATATGGCATGTTGGTTATCGCCAGGGTGAAGGGCGACTGTACTGAGTCTAAGGATGCCTCGGTAGCCAGATCGATGGGAGTCTGTGCCTTCAGATCCTTGAGCACCTCTCTTTGAAATCTGACCATCACCTCTTCCAGTCTTCTCATGGTCAGCATCTCGTCTGGGTCATTCGTCCCGATCACCTGGAGGAAAGATTCCGCCTGATCTTCTCGATCTTTGCTCACCTTCTGATGGCCAAACGATGGATCATGGCGAGTGACTTGAGGGGCCTGATGACCCGCTAGCGGGGTCGGCTGGCTTGTTGAAGGTAGTTGCTGGCCCGCCGGAGGGAGTGTCTGTCCTATTGGAGGAACCTGGGGTAGCGACGGAGGTGGCATCTGCGTCAGCTTTGCTGCTAACTCAGCATTCTATCTTTCCAAAAAGGTGTTTCTATCCTCCAGGGCTCCCAGGCGTTGTAGGATATGTTCATTGGTCTGGGAGGTTTCTCCTCCATTGGGGGGTAGGTCGGACTGGTGTGATTGGGTGATTGCCATGGTATATCGAGTTCTAACTCTGGTAGAGAGTGGGAAGCTTGAAGATCAAGTACTTCAAATTGAATTTCCCATAGACGGCGCCAATTGTATAAATGCATAAAAATACACAACACAATAATGGATTCTTATTGAGGCTTCCACATCTTATATATATACAAGAATTCTAATGGGCTTTTGGCCCATCTGAACCATAGCCCAATCCCTTAATTTTAGGGATTGACATTCCTTACCATCTTGATCAGAATCTTCCCTGACTTGTAGGAGCTCTTTGCTTGGGGGCTAAGTAATTCTAGAATCATCTACAAAGTGGGCCCGACCCATTACATACTTAAAGGAGTAACCGGATAAGTTTTAGGAATTAGGGTCTATAGTCGTGGGCTTTAAACTCGCGGGCCCTCGTCACTAGGCCCAGATTTTATGTGTGTACAACCTCGCTTCAACACTTAGCACGATATTGTCCGCTTTAGGCCCAACCTGCACGGTTTTGCTCTTGGGCTCCTCCCCAAAAGGCCTTATACTAATTGGAGACACACATGCACATATAAACATATCACCATACCTATACCTGGACGATGTGGGACGTCACAATCACCCCATTTTGGGACCCAACGTCCTCTCTGGCGTAACCCACGGGCTTGTGCACGCTCCCACACTTAATTCCTGCTGGGCTCTGGCTCTAATACCAATTGTAATCCCCCCGCTCCAACACTTGGCATGATATTATTCGCTTTGGGCCTAACCCGCACGGTTTTGTTTTTGGGCTCCTCCCCAAAATGGTTCATACCAATTGGAGACACACGTGCACATCACCAGACCTATACCCGGGCGATGTGGGACGTCATAGAGATAGACTCATGGAAACATAAATTGTAGGCAGTGGGTACAACAAGAGTGGATCTACAGAGGTTGATCTTTCAGGAAAGAAGATACAAATAGAATGACAAAAGAAGAATGTCTTGATGAAGGGATTACTAGATTAAGTAATAGACTCAGAGGATGAAAGGGATTAAATCTGGCGAGGTATGAGAAGACCTAAGTGATGAACCTCAACGAGGAAGTATTCGTAGGATTTTGGCTATTAAATAATTCGTAACTCTTCTCTGATTATTTTTTAACTACCACAAAATCAATGTACGAGGACCATAATTATGTGCTTCATAGAGAATATTCATCTATAATTTGAATAGCACTATTTTTTAAAATACTAACACTCAGCAAGGCTTATCTTTGGTTCTAGAGTAATTTCCGTCTAAAAATGAGCTACTGATGGATGATTGTTTACTGAAAATCCATGCTTCAAAAAAAAAAAAAAAAACATTCCATGCTTCACCTATTTTTAATCACAGTTTGCCTCCACTCAGAAAAGTACTTCCTTTTCCCTTCAAGCAGATAAAACCAATCTTTTGCTTACGAAATCAAAGAACAATTAATAAAAGAGCAACTAAATGGTGCTGGAATTACTTTTAATAAGTTTTTGAACGTATTCAAGAACATATAAATAATACTGATAAAAACATTAGCACAAGACTCTCTAGTATTATTGCAGGGAGCTTTTAGAAATATGAAAATCGCAAAGCAGCAAGTCCTTAGTTTTTTTTTATTTGATAAAAAAGAGATTAATACAAAAAGTTCTCAAAAGGGGAGCGCGTCACAAATACAAAGAGGTCATAAAAAACCCTAGGAGGATAGAGAGCCCAAAAAGGCAATTTTTCCTGTGTGGATGTACAAGTCCTCAATTACTAGCAACCACTAGAGGAAATAGGTCCAGTGAGGGCAGTTGCACCGCATCACAGTTGACTTTTGATTTTAAGTTTGTGCCTATATTGTTTTTTTAAGATTGCAGATATGGACCCTCTCAAAATTTTCACCAAAACGAAAGAAGAAGGAAAAAACTCATCTTTTAAATCATTCCTATTCGCTTCTTTCCTCAGTTTGATTTATTTTCTGTCTCACAAAGTGTATAAGTTTCCCTCCACAATCCATAGCAAGTACAATTTCTACTCATTCCTCCTGGTTATGCAAAACTGAGAGTTCTATTGAAGAAATAGAGAAAAACAAGATGGAAAGTTTCTGTTAAAATATTGTCTACGGAATGACATTGATATTGAGGCACTCATGCAATGATTTCAATACATTTGGACTTGTTCTCTATAATGATGAATGAATTTCTAGAAATATTATCTATCAATGCATCGGTCATTTATCATCCATTTGGTTAAAATCTATTATTTTATCAACTTCCAGAGTCATCTACCACAAAGAAGAGAATTTCTGGCTCTGACACTGCCAGCAAACCCTAAAAGAACCAGGAAATCTAAGAATGAAGGACATTCTGGAGGGGAGGTTGAAGTTGCTAGATGTGGAAATCGCACATGCTCGATTTCCTGCAAGTACCCTTGAGGTTCTCCTACTTATTAAGAATGAAGTTGGAGAGGTATGAAGTACTCACACTTAATCAGAACCATTCCCATATCTAAGAGTGTCTCAGACATGACAATCCTTAGACTCTAACCATGTAGGAGATGGTCCAGATATGTAAGATTTTCTCTGCTAGTTTTCGTTAAAAGCAGAAAGCATCACTACCTTAAGCTCTGACCTGAGTAGCATGAGGCACGTGGAATCACAGGTGGCTCATGAACGACCACCTTGCAGGGCTAAATAATCCTAGGTGACCGATAGCGAAGCAGTACAATGAGGGGAAGGTGAAAAGAATCTCCACTGGGAGTTAAATAGAACACGGAACCGTAAGCTCCCAAGCAGTGGGAGGAGCTCGAAACTCTGATCGCGTGCCTGTTAAAGATTGAGCCGGTGACGTATATATCTATATATATCATAAGGAGTTATGTTACATGGATTCTTCAAAGTAGGCGAATTACCCATGTTGGCAACACAATACTAGGACCTAGGCATAATATTGTCTGATTCTTTTGGTTGGACATGCATGCTTAAGAACATATCCAATAGTTCAATTTAGTTATATATATCTTTAAATGACTGAAATGCCTATATTGATAAGTATATCTATAAGCGTATCAAATAGTTCAAAACAATTTTTATTATTGCTTCAAAATCGCTGAATTCTTCTATTTAAAAATATGTTATGTACAGGATTTATTTTTTGTTTGGAAAATAGATTAAGAATAACTTGCCTGCACCTGTTATAGAATTAGACACTGATCCTTGGACACATTGTTTCATACCAGCATGGACACAGTGTAACTCTACTATGAAGAATAGAAAATTACTAGTGGTAGTAGCTGTACACTTGTACATTTTAATATGCATAGTATATGCCTATATGGTTTCTATTCAATTTTATCTTCCAGGTATGCAGAGGGAACAAGTCAGTATAAGTTTGCATACTTAGTACATGATATACATATATATTTATATATATATATATACATATCAATATATTTATCGCACATACTATTATTTCCTTCGCTATGTTTTGCTCTAATTTCCAAAGAATTTTCTTCTCGGGGCTACACAGGTTGAGCATTACAATATCTGTAATATAACGTCATGTTTCCTCAAAAAATGATACAGCAAATTTAAAGGTTTCGACGAACTCAACCTCAAAATTGAGCGATAAGCCCTCACGTAACGTAGATTCAGCCTCATTAATGTTTCCATCATCAAGTTTTGCTTCAACATCGGCAGCTCTCATACAAAGCCCATTTGCACAGACTTCTCGAACTGCCACGGCATTCTCATGCTGGCTGCATTCCCCAGACCGGCTTCCCAGCATTTGTGCCGTCAACTTTCTCTATTAAAATTCAGTTGAAGAAAGTGAGATGGAAACACCCATCAACCTCTTTCCTGCAGTTGTAGTAACTCCATTAGTTCAAATTCAAAGAAATTGCAATTGACAAATTTACATACATTAACTTGGGGTTCCTTTGATCCTTTGTACTATGTCATTGCCAATGTGTGATTAAACATTAATCTTTACAATTTACCCTTTCCACATACACACAGACACACAAAAACCAACCATTATGAGCACCAGAATGGGGACAAAAATGGGAATCTGTACGAACATATATATACAAACACACATATAAAGATGTGATAAAATTGTATAATAATATATGACAATTGTAAATCTCCCATTTGGGTCCTAATAATTTACCAGAAGATTACAATATTGAAGAAGATCAATCTACAGAAGAAAAATAACCCAAATGGACAATGCAACCCAAATGCAAATCAAATAAAAAAAAATGGATTTTTTTTTTTATAAATTCCAATACGAAAAATTGAGAGTTCCATAAGGTTGTTGCTTTAGCTACGCAGTAAATACAGCATTCAAAGCAATGTGAATACGCAGATCTCATACCTCTACAATGCCAATGCCGTTGAAGTACTTGATTTGACTCTGGGGATCCAATCAAGGCCAATGTTCGTCAATATATATATATATATATATGTGTGTGTGTATTATATATATATATATATATATACAAGTATAATGCAAAATGGGGAAAACAAGAATACGAGGAAATGCACTTATTAGGGTTGCAGAGGTTCTGGATCAGAAGAATGTCAAATTAATTATTCTCAACTCTTATCTCTTCCAAAACTATTTTATATTTCATATATACGTATATATATATATATATATGTGTTTGTTTTTGTGTGTATGTGTGTGTGTTATTATTACGGATATATTGTATGATTCATTTATGATTATTTTATATGTGGTGTATGTATAGATCTGTGTGTTATTAGTGCATGATATGAATCTTGTGATATAATAAGCAAATAAAACGGTCAAATTTTAATTAATTTATACTATGTATTATGTAGTGCATGATATGATTAAGAAACCAAATAAAACGGTAAACTTTAGTAAAATGAGAACTTTAAAGTAGTGACACGTCAACTGCCTTACTGTTCCATTCAATTCCATGTTTACCTTAATTTAATTTTAATCCCAAGCCCACTGTTAGATAACATATTGAAGAATAATTTTGATTTTGAGTTGATTTGATGAGTAGAAGTATTTTACTAAATAAAAAGTAAATAATAAGTTTATTTATACTGATTTAATAATAATTAGATTATGTATCGAAATGGAAAATATATATCCAATTATAATGACAAACTATTTTTAGATTTAATATTATCGTTAGAAATAAAGTTAAAGATAAAAAAATTTCAAGTTAGTGCTACTTGATTTTTATTTTATCTTTACAAAGTGAAAAAAACATTATTATCCATCCAAAGCATATTCACACTACAATAATTCACTGAAGTTGTTTTTTATTTCTTCATCATGTTACGTGATGTCTCATTATAATCTTTACGAAATATAAAAGACAAGTTGTACTTTTATCTCACCGGTTATTTGGTGGTTTGATCCAAAAATTTAAATTAATAATTGAAAATAATATTTGATTTATTTATTACGAATTACTTTTCATTCGAATTTAATGTTGTTGAGCTTGTAACATTCTCATTGTGCCCGGACCACCAGACCACCCCTACCCACCCAACCTGAACTCGATTTATTTGGAATGAGAACATACCAATTAGCACTCGGTGTGATGCTGAATTAAAGGCCAAATTTGGTTTTGAACCAATTATAATAGTATTTTGATCCAAAAACTCCCAGTGCTTGAAGTAACACGAATCGAGGATTAAATTTGGTTATGAATTAAATAAAATTTGGGTTAATAGCAAAACACTCCCCTGAACTATACCCTCTCTCTTACTAAACCCTCCTGAACTATTTTTTGTGATGAAAACCCCCCGAAACTATAGTTTTTCACCGTTAAGTGAAATTGCACTGGGATCCCCTGAAATTTCTGTTAATTTTGCTTGCGCCCTGAAATTTTATTTTCCTTGCAATGACACCCCCCTTGAAGGGGTGAAATGACCGGAATGCCCTTGTTTTGTCTCCCCTATTTCATGAGATAAATATCTAGGTGGTGAAATTACCTCCATGCCCCAAGATTAGAACCCTATAATATTTGGGGATATTTCCAAATATTTTTTGCAAAATAAAAGTTAAAGAAAAGAGGTTGGAAATATTTCAAAACTTTTAAATAATAATAATAACTAATTAATATGCATTACTTGAAGTGTAACTCTAATGAATATTTCAAAAGATATAGAGTAAGGAGTTATAAATATTTTCATATTTTTAAAAAAATATTAATTAATTAATATACATTAATTAAAATGTAACTCTAATGGATATTTCATAAAATATGGAGTAAAGATATAAGACATATATATTTCAGCAAACAATCGTTAAGAACAAATTTTGACTTCCTATTCCAAATCTTCAACCTAATAATTACTCACTTTCTAAGAATTAATTTTTTACGACCGCATATATACATTAAAACTTTAAGGTAACAATTTTGCCACTCACTTGAATTTCTATGTCACACACTACTTCTAGTAAGGCTCCAACTTCATTTAAGAAAAATATTTTGAACAAAATTTGGCCATATGAGATTCTCTATGATGATTGTGGTTTGTTGCTTGATGAAAGACAACTATGTAACTAATAATAATAGTACTTACAAGAAAAAAACCCTTATAAAATAAAATTTTGAATGAAAACTAAGAAATAAATGATCAACCTGCAATTTTCATCTTGATAAATATTCGAAAAACTAGACCATTCAATTTTAAATGAATCCAGGGGTTACAAGTTCTTGACAATCTTATTTTAAAGGGTTAACACTTGTTGCTTGCCGAAATATATTTGTCTTATATCTTTACTCCATATTTTATGAAATATCCATTAGAGTTACATTTTAATTAATATATATTAATTAATTATTTTTTTTAAAAAAATATGAAAATATTTATAACTCCTTACTCTATATCTTTTGAAATATTCATTAGAGTTACACTTCAAGTAATGCATATTAATTAGATATTATTATTATCCATTAGAGTTACATTTTAATTAATATATATTAATTAATTATTTATTTTGAAAAAAATATTTGGAAATATCCCCAAATATTATAAAGTTCTAATCTTGGGGTATGGAGGTAATTTCACCACCTAGATATTTATTTCATGAAATAGGGGAGATAAAACAAGGGCATTCCGGTCATTTCACTCCTTCAAGGGGGGTGTCATTGCAAGGAAAATGAAATCTCAGGGGGCGAACGAAATTAACAAGAACTTTAGGGGATCCCAGTGCAATTTCACTTAACGGTGTTATAACTGTGCAGGAAAAACTATAGTTTGGGGGGGTTTTCAACACGAAAAGTATAGTTCAGGGGGCTTAGTGCACACCAAGGGGTTTAGTTAAAGAGAGGGTATAGTTGAGGGGGGTTTTTTGCTATTAACCCATAAAACTTTTACTCAACCCATTTATGTGCCTCAATTATACTACTGTATTTCAATTGTTCCAACCAAGCAGTTCGCACTTGAAACATCTGAGGATTTGCTTCAAACACACTCGTGAGTAATAAGGAACACATTTGTCTTCTAGTTGATGCAACAATTTTAATTTTGTCTCTTTTTTCTCACTCAAATTAGTCATTTCGCTGTCCTACAAATTATTTAAAATTTGTATAATTTCTTTTTCACGAACTAAAATGGATGAGTAAAAGTGTGAGTGTGTATGTATATTCAATTAAATTTAGCACCCACTCTTTGCAAGCCACCATGCACGATGTCATGGTATTTAAAAAGAATAAAATGGAGGAAAGAATAAAATGGAGGAGAGACATATCACGTCCACCAACCCTCACATAAACCGAATGACCTATCATAAATGACCGAAGCCCACCCATTAGCCAAAATGTTTTAGAATAAATTTGAAGAGCAAGCTAGTGACTTAACAAAATGACAAAATACTGATGTGTTAAAGAATGGTGTCTTAATGGGCTCAAGGCCCAAAAAAAAAATATTATAAGGAAAAAAAATTCTGAATAAAACATTATATTCTTGTGTTGTGCATTTTTCAACATCTACACTATTTGACACACCCATAAATCTAAATAAATTTGATATGTATATATATATATATATAGGGTAAAGTGCATTAAGCCCCCTGGACTATTTTCTCTCTCTCAACTAACCCCCTGAACTACATTTTTTTACACAAAACTCCCTAAACTATCCCAACTTTTACAATTCACTCCATTTCGTTATAACACCGTTAGTTAAATTAGGATAATTTGCACTCAGATTCTCTGAGGTTTCGGTTAATTGCACTTGCCACCTGAGATTTCATTTTCCTTACAATGACACCCCTTAAAGGGGAGAAATGACCGGAATACCCTTGTGTTGTCTCCCTTATTTCATGAGACAAATATCTAGATGGTGAAATTACCTCCATGCCCTAAGATGAAAACTCTATAATGTATATATATCTATAACAACTATTCTAAAATGTGAGGGGTTGAGAATATTTTCAAACATTTCCTTCAAAATAAAATTTAATGAATTAATATGTATTAGTTGAAATGCAACTCTAAGGAGTATGTCAAAACGATATAGAGTAAAAGAAAAGGGATTGAAAATATTTCAATACTTTTAAAAAATAATAATAATTAATTAATATGCATTACTTGAAGTGTAAGTCTAATGAATATTTCAAAAGATATAGAGTAAAGATATACAACAAGGGGATATAAATATTTAATTTTTTTTAAAAAAATCAATTAATTAATATACATTAACTGTAATGGATATTTCATAAGATATAGAGTAAATATATAAGACAAATATATTTCGGTAAGGAAAAATAATATAAATTAAAATACAAAAATTTGTATATTTATCTATCTATATACTACTAATAAAAACACAAGGACTGTCTAATATTTCGATTCATTATCACACTTTATAATATAAAAAATTATAATAAGTAAAGTTTGACATTATTTAAAGTGTAAGGGCTTAAATTAACTTTACAAAAAAATTAATAAATAATAAACCATTTGTCATATTTTTATAAAAATATAAAAAATTACAATAAGTAAAGTTTGTTATTATTTTATTGTGTAAGAGATTAAATTAATTTTACACAAAGAATAATAAATTATAAGTCATTTGTAACATTTTTATATATTTATCACCTTTTACAATACAACAAAAACTATAATTAAAATGTATTACTACTTGTTTAAATTGTAGGAGTTGTATATTATTTATTAACAAAATAAAATAAATTAAAATGAAAACTCGATATGTATATAACATTTTTTTATTTTGCACTATGTAGTGAATTTTCATGATCCACAAATATAGGAAAAAAGATACTCCAACAAACCCTTTTGGATCCTATTTGACTCTTAACTAACCCCCCATGTGGGTTGACCCGGTTTGGTAGCAAGTGGTAGATGATCATATTCATATAAAATATTAGGGTAGGTTTGAGTTAATTACCCTCGAATGAAAGTTCATAAAGAAAATAAGGTCAACCTCCTCCAAGTATGTTAAAATTGACAGTCAACCCCAATAAATTTCAAGATACCCTCTTCTTTTAAGAAAATACCAGAACTGCCCTTCAACTACTACAAGTCTACAACCATCATCTCAAAATAAATATTAATAATAATGAGGGTAGTAAGGTAAAATAACAAGAAGATAGTTTTTTAGTTTTACAAGCAAGGGGTGTGAATGATTTTAAAAAAACTTTCATCCAACAGTAATAAGGATAAACCTCAGGGGAGGTCAGAGTAAATTACCCAAAATATTAAAATCCCACTTGAAGTTATCAATGAGTTTAGACTAGAAAAATAAAATCAAATTAAAGCAATGAGTGCTTACTGCTTAGCTACTCTTCTCCCCCTAACACTCTCATAACATGCACTTAACAACTTAATTTTTGACCACAAGTTGAGACTGTTAGTTACAGCTCAAACCTTTTCAATTGCATACACAAACATGTCAACTATATGTTCCTAGTTTCAAATCAGATGACATATAACCCATCAATATATATATATATATACACACATAATACACACATATACATTTACATATACCTTAACTCATTAAGTGAAGTGGTACATGCAGAAGATGGGGTCAGTGGAAGAGGATGCAGAGGAGGGTCAAGTGTACCAGACTCTGCTGCTGGGGCTGGACTCTCATGCTCAGATACCGGATTTGTCGTCAGTGGCGGTGGAGGAGTTTCTGTCACATACGCCGGTGGCGCTGAGATGGTATCCGAGGCTGGTGGGGTGGGAGTCAAGGCTGCTCTGGCTCCTCTCGGGGGCTTCCATCATTGTCTCCGTTTTCAACTACATGCTCAGCTTTGTCACCCTCATGTTTACGGGCCATTTGGGTGCCTTGGAGCTTGCTGGGGCCTCCATTGCCAGTGTGGGGATTCAGGGCCTTGCTTATGGCATCATGGTACTATCTCCTATATATATATATATATATGTGTATATATTCTTCTGTGTTTGTACATGTCATCATATAGTACTGATCTCAATCCAAAATATGTGTCTAGGGACAAAATTGTGGTGGGCTAAAAATTGTCCGCTGCCACAGCACAAAATTTCATTTTTCAATTTGGAAAACTTAAAGGTATAACATCAAATTTTATTGTCACTATAGTTTTAAAAAAATTCCATATAGGTATTCTAGGTGACAATTTATTCTCAACCTCTAAGTTGTCACCGAAAGTTATAACTGCAGTTTTACCCTTTCTAATGGGGATTGTGGCGGCCAATAAAGCTCTTAGTACTTTATATTGATAACCGGATGTGATTAGCGTAAAACAAGTAATTATTATAGAAAATAAAATAAGTAAATAATCACAGTCAGTCATTGTGATCGGTGAGAATGAATTTTTTGGAAAATAAGGAAAATAGTGAAATTCCCTTATTTTCTCTCAATTTTTTAATTTATAATGATTCCCATATAGTACATTTTTTTCCACATTATTGTGTCTAATCATTTAGTTATATATATGTTCAACTCACAGTTAGGCATGGCCAGTGCTGTCCAAACAGTATGTGGGCAGTCATATGGAGCAAAGAGATATGCAGCAATGGGCATTATATGCCAAAGAGCAATAGTGCTGCACATTGGAGCAGCAATCCTCCTAACCTTCCTCTACTGGTACTCTGGGTCAGTCCTAGTAGCAATGGGGCAGTCAGAGAGCATAGCTGAACAAGGCCAAATCTTCGCGCGCGGTTTGATCCCGCAACTCTATGCATTCACTATAAGCTGCCCAATGCAGAGGTTCCTTCAGGCACAGAACATTGTGAACCCTTTGGCCTACATGGCTGTTGCGGTTTTTGTTTTGCACATTGTTCTGACATGGGTAGCTGTGTTTGTGTTGGACTATGGCCTCATCGGCGCCGCCCTCACTCTCAGCTTCTCTTGGTGGGTTCTAGCGGTTGTGCAAGGGATGTACATACTGTTGAGCCCTTCTTGCAAGCACACATGGACTGGTTTCTCTCTGAAGGCCTTTAGGGGGATTTGGCCTTATTTCAAGCTCACTGTTTCTTCTGCTGTTATGTTGTGGTACGTGTTTTGTTCGAAGAATATATATACTTGAGTTACACCCTTCTCTAAGAGCTTTAAGCGTTTTTGAGTAGATTGGTAATTTATATGTTATCAGAGTAGAAAGTCGTCTACTACTCATGTTGGACCAAAAAGAAGGTCATATGTGAGGGGACGGGGTGTGTTGAAGAATATAAGTACTTTAAGTTACACATTCTCTAAAAGCTTAGGGCCTGTTTGGTTTGTATTTCTGAGAGCAGTTTTCTGTTTTTTGAAAATTGAAATCAGAAAAATGTTAAAAAGTTTGCTTGGTTCGGTTTTCTGAAAATTCAGTTACAAAAATGGTTGTTTTCAGATAACTCATTTTTATTGTTCTCAGAAAATTGTTATTTGTTCTCAGAATTCTCGAGAACGGTTACAAACCAAGCAGACCCAAGCTTTTGAGTAGATGGGTAATTGGCATGGTATCAGAGCAAGAAGTTTGGTGTTCAAACCTCATGGAAGCACGTGTTGAACCAAAAAGAAGGCCACACGCGAGGGGGCGTGTTGACGAATATAAATACTTTTGTTACACACTATAAATATTTAAACTTTTAGAATAGACGGGTAGTTAACTTGTATTAACTGCATGTATATATGTAGATATACATATGTACTCCTAAAGAATATTTTGCTTGAATCCTGACCTTAATCTTTATTGATTTGTAGCTTGGAGATATGGTATAGTCAAGGACTGGTGCTTATATCAGGCCTGCTCTCCAACCCTACAATCGCACTTGACTCCATTTCCATTTGGTATGTAGAAAAAAATCTCCTTTCCTATATAGACAACATCTCTGTACTGATGACTTCCAATGTGATGAATATATCAGCATGAACTACTTGAACTGGGACATGCAGTTTATGTTGGGGCTTGCTGCAGCAACCAGGTAAGAAAACAGTCTTTAACTTGTCATCATTACGCGAAATGTGAAACCGGTTCATTATCTTGATTATGAGGATCTGAAATGGATTGTTTGGCCGGAAATGTTGCAGCGTTAGAGTCAGTAATGAGCTCGGGGCAGGTCATCCCTTGGTTGCCAAGTTCTCGGTGGTGGTAGTGACCACCACCAGTACCATCATCAGTATAATCTTCAGTGCAATTGTGCTGATATTCAAGGTTGGATTGAGCGAACTCTTTACAAGTGACACTGATGTTATCGAGGCTGTGTCCGATTTGACCCCTCTGCTTGCCTTCTCTGTCTTGTTGAATGGCATTCAACCCATACTTTCTGGTAAAATATTTGATTTTGATTTGCTCTTAGCAGTGGATTTTAGTGTACTAGAGACTCCTTTTATTTTCCTTATTTATTTATTTATTATTATTATTATTATTTTCAAGGTTCATCTTGAAAAGTATTATAAATTGTATTCTCTTCTCATTTTCAATTGTAGGTGTTGCCATTGGGAGTGGATGGCAAGGAGTAGTAGCATATGTTAACCTGGTCACTTACTATTGCATTGGTCTCCCTATAGGATGTGTTCTTGGCTTCAAAACTAGCTTAGGTGTTGCAGTAAGTACAATGAATGCTCTCTCTCTCTCTCTCTCTCTCTCTCTCTCTCTCCCTGTGTGCCTATATATATAGACACATACAAGTATACTGACATATAGACACATTCTTATGTTGGCTTTCTGTTCAGGGCATATGGTGGGGGATGATAGTTGGAGTTCTCTTGCAAACAGGAACACTAATGATTCTAACTGCAAGAACAAACTGGGATGCAGAGGTAAACATATATATATATATATATTCGATTCGATTGTCCAACAAGATAATCATGGATTGTGAAATCACCATTCATGATGCAATTGCAGGTCACAAAAGCCGCTGAACGCATGAAGCGATCTGCAAATGAAGAAACCGTAGACCTTGTGGACAGCATAGAAGGAAATTAAGGTGTTATAAAATATAACAAACTTGTGGTGTAGCATTTGCAACAACTTATAGCAACAGATAATTTACTCAAACTGGGACACCTTTCGAGTTTACTGCCCTGTATGTAGCACACTGCTGTCTCGAGGGATTTTTCGATATAGATGTTTCACTGTCTGGAGGGAAATCTATAATTTTTCCCATGATAATTTCAAATGAGGAAAACCATCAACCCAGAAGAAGTTGCTCATGCCAGATAGGACTGAAAATATGAGACGAGACGATGTACTGTGTCGAAGTAAAAAAATTTTCTTTATTTTTTAATACTCTTTTCATATACAATGAGAAGTACATTTGAGAGATTTTATTTTCACAAAACATCCCAACAAAATTCACTGGAACAATTACAACAACACAGAAAAATATAATAACAAAATAAAGAAGGAACTACCCGTATACTCCTAGATGCAAGATTCCAGATACAACATGAATCAAAATTTAGAGCATGTAGACACTAGGTTATGTTGATGCTAACCTCGAAAAGCTGTCTATTCATCTTTTTCTTCAAAAGAGACTATCTGTCCATCATCATCCTCTTGGTCGTCATCTTCATCACTGATACTTTCATCATCATCGACGTATTTATGCACCCCATCAGCCGTTTGCTCATTGGCATAATCAGTGCCATGTCCCACAAGCTGGTTAGCTTCCACTTGTTCTTCTACTGTTCGTGCCAAGCCCAAAAGGATATTCTTTGCTTTCTGATCAGGAGGAACCCCACAAGTTTCCATCTCTTTGAACCAAACTACAGCAGCGCCAAAATCTTTGTTCGTACCGTATGCGTCCATGATTGTAGTTAAGATGGTCTGATTAGCTTTGATACCACAAGCCCGCATTTCTTCATATTTCTCCATCATCTTCTCGAGATCGTTTCCCTTTGCATACCCTTTAATCAGTGTCCCGTAAGTGACAATATTTGGTTGTAAGCCATCTACTTTTATTCTTGTGAAGAACTTTTCAGCACCCTCCATGTCGGACGCATTCACATAAGCTGATAGCATAGTTGTATAAGAGCAGAGATCGGGAGTACATCTGCAAAAGGTGGACCACTGTATGGTCAATGATACTCTCAAGCTAGCGAAAAGAATCAGCTGCCAAAATAAATTCTTGTCTGAATGCTACGAATTGCAAAGTTTTATCATGCGAAAATGTCAACCACTGATATTAAAACTGTATCTCCACAAACATATATAACGATAAATTTGGCCATTGTTTGAAAATAAAGTTTTGTACTACAAACATATGGTGCAAACCTCTGTTGTTTTCTGAAAAATTACAACGAGGCCGCCCGTGAAGCAAACATAAGTGCTGATAAGAAACATGCAAAGCTCCTGAGCCACACAGGCTGCAGTTGGACAATTGGAAGGATCCTTTTTGTCAGAAAAGAGGCCAAGGGTGATTCAAGACTTCATTTTTATCGTTCAAGCTGATATGCAAGTGATAAAAGACTTTGGGCACACCTGATCACCCAACTCTTTTTGTGTCAGTTGTATCAAAACAAGGTGCTATTGTACATAATCAAGAGCTTATTGTCTTTCAAGGAAAAATGCCAAACAAGGTTTCAGCACCAAATACAGTCGGTTATCAAGAGGCCCATCAAACAGACATTTGAATTCCCCCATTCATAAAAAAAAAAATAACATTGTCTTATCACATATACCATCCGAATCATAAACCTTCTAAACTTTCCCCCATTTAAATTAGTAACTATAAAGAATGTAGTGGACCATATCTATGTATTATTTAAAACTTTCAGACCGGTCTAGTATTAGTGAAATGTTTAGGCAATAGCCAGCGAAGTTTTAAGGAAGAGATCAAACCTCAGAAGAATGATTGGTCTTTCAATATTCTTTCTTTAACCCTTACATATATATATATATATACATATACATATACATATACTCTTTGGGTAATGTATAGTTAGTCAATAAGGTTATAATGAATTAAACATAGAGAAACCTTTGTCACATGGACTTGGACTGGTATGTATCCATGCATCTGACGTGTCAAACCTCCAAAGAGAAGGATACAGACACTGGTAAATATTTATTTTGGATATATATTTTATTTTTTAAAGGAAAGTAATGTTTCTATATAGCCAGGGACGGATGCACAGTGGGACTAGTGGGGACGGATGCCCCCACTGAATATATTTTCTTTTTAGATTATATGTCTATAAAATTCTGAAAAGAGTCCCCACTGAAATTATTAAAACAAACAAAAACAAAACTATTATAAAATTTTGCACCCCCCTCCCCGCTTCCTCCCCTAATTTTCTGGATCCGTCATCGTATATAGCATAATGTTCAATATTGCCATTGCTATTTAACCCATTTTAAGGTAATAAGTGATATTGAATAATTGGATGTATTTTTTAGGTATGATTAGCCGAAAGTGTCAGACACCTATCCCATAGCCATGTCCAAGCAATAGGTGTCAGAGCACTTCACTGCTTTGAAAGAGTCCATGTAACAAAGAAAGAAGCCTTTGAGATGATTTCATCTAAGTAACAAATGAAAAAAACAACATTTCTATTAAAGCCTAGTTCACGGCCTGTGCTATTTTTTACGAATAAATAGTCTTCCTTTTTACTATTGACATAGTATTCTCAACTAATAGGCAAAATGGTAATGGTTACACCAATATCCCTACCATTTCGCACGCCCTCAATTTCCTTCCCCCAAACCCTTGTTCCTCTATTGCTCTCATATCTCATGCTCTTTTTCTGTATACATATACAACCATGCACATCATGCACACACCTTCTAGTTCTAATTCTGCAAAAGAAAGATGAAGCTTCTCCCATTAAACAACAAATGCTCCACCCAAATCATAAACCGCACATTCGAAGCGCTATGCAAAGCAATACAGAATATTAATACACCTTAGCCAAAGGATAGAAAGAGTAAATGAAGACTAAAAGGACTATTATGCTATCTAAAGGCATCTCTGACAACGTAAGGATATAAAGACTGGGACTTCAGAAGTAAGCTGAAACGTAGGTGACATTACAAAAGCAAGTACCAAATATCTATATCTAGACAAAAAGGCCGACAATGAATACAACAAAATGATTTGAGGCCATAAGTTGTTAATTAGCTCCATGGTAGACAAATCTCAAAGCACAAAAGAAAAAAGGAAGTGGAGTACAACATAAAAAATGAATAACGAAATATTATTAGTGAAAAATCATATCCATTATCAGCTTGAAACTAGTTCAAAGCAAAGTCCATGGAGGGTACTTGACCAAATAAGACAACGTTACCTGTCTCTTCGCATGCTTTTGAAGACAGTCCGAGCTTGTTCCACCATTCCCGAGATTGCAAATGCATCAAGCAAGATGTTATAAGCTTTTTGAGTTGGCCTGGAAAAGAAAGAGAAACAACAATAGGGTACATTAATTTTCTCAGTAATTATGAGAAATCAGGTTAAAGCCTTTCCCTTCAGTTCATAGTCCACCCACCAGATATTTTACAGCAACTACCAAAACATAATACATCTAGTAAGCGAATCAACAACTGTTTGTGTCTGTTAATAATTTAAAACAAAATTCTCAATTCAAAAACATGGTAAAAACTCATTTTCCTACATGGGCTAGAAACGAAAATTGTTAATTTCATTGGACCGCATTTTTTTTTTGATAAGTAAGTATGATTGGACAGCCTTTTTATACCATGGAAACAGAGCATAGCTATAAGAATTAATGGTCTATATAGAATATGGCAATTCTTAAAAAGAGTAAGTATGAAGGTTATTGAAGGAATGGACATGGGAGTTACCATCAACTTAAGTTTGTATATTAAAACTTCATATTTACACATGACATAGATATATTCATACAAAGGTATGCTGCATTTACGATATATGTTTAGAAAGCTACAAATTTCATTTTACTGGAGTAAACCTTATACCATATAACTTTCATACAAAAAAACATAACTTCTTTCCATGCTCTTAGCCAACATTGTCCTATTTTTTTTTGATAAGTAAGAATATTATAAAAAGCACTCAAAAGGGGAGTGCATCCCAAGATTACAAGACACCGCTCTATGAACTAAGCGAGCCCAAAAAAATAATCTTTTCTTCTATATATGAACAAAATCTACCCTCCACCCAATAAAACAAAAAAGAAATGAAAGAATCTTTAAAGAAACCAACCGGGGACTGCACCCCCTCGAAACACCTTTTGTTACGTTCGAGCCAAATTACCCACCAAAGACACAAAGGCACCACTTTCCAAAAATGACGGGCCCGCAACCCCATGAAACAATCCCACCAACCATCAATGAGCTAATGGACCGAGGCTATTTTTAAAAAATTCCCCTTAACAACTTGTGCAAGTTACGTCATATCATTATCATGAGTCTGTATCCATGCTTCTTAAGTTACCATTAATAAAGGTGAAACCACTCCCAAGGCAACAATTCTGCAAACATTAATTGAAGTGAACCCTAGCAATTTATCGGTGTTGAGACTGGGTAAATGAATATTTATTCAATATAAATAAGTTAATTTCAGACGTATAAAAGATTTAATCAAAAAACAGTTTTACGGGGCTAGCAAAGACATTCTAATTCTGTTTGAACACAAAGACTTCATATGGTTGATGAAGATAGGAGGGACAGAGAGAGTGATGAATTGTAGTTGACCTATAGTAGGCCAACACTCCTATTAACGAATGAGGTGCCTTTCCCTTGAGGGTAACAAAAACAAAATAAATTAGAAAAGAAAAGAACGATCACGCGGCGATTCTCGGGGGAAGAAACAAAATAGCTGACTTCTATTTTAATGTTTAGACACTAAAGAACAAGCAAAAAATGAAAAATAAAAAATAAAACAAGTTGTATTCATTCAATATAGAAAAGCAACTACAAGGAGTTTCACAAATCTTAAAGCAACCGAGTTTTCAAGGTCAGTGACTCAGTGGGCTTCCAATAACTTCAAAAAAATAGAATCAGGAAACAAGAGGAAGTTTTATTCTGTAAAAAGATTTAGAAAGTTGGACTTGCCATATCTCAACAAGAACTACACACCTGACTCCAGCATCAAGCATCTCCTCAAAAACAGCCAAGGCTTCTTCTTCTTTTCTAGCTTTTCCATAAGCATTAATAAGTAAGGCATAGCTCACAACATCAGGTCGAAGACTGGCTCTTTGCATCTAAAATATGGTATTTAACTAAAAGTCAGATGAAATAATCACTAATGTAAAATTAAAAGAAAAGGGAAAGGAAACAATTCTAAGAACAGAAAAAAGTGATTTCAGAATATAGAGAAATCAGAATTCTAGGACTATTCTTTCACTATGGAAGTGTATTGATATGTGCATGTTAGCCAAACTTGCTTAAGTTCAGGCATGAAAACGACTCATTTATGCATGCTACAAGAAAATCTTTGTAGATCTAAGATTATTCCAATGATGCCATGAACACAGTGATCAGTGAATGGATGATTGAAGCTCCGAACTACCACAAGAGACTCCTGAATGATCCGGGATGAGAGAGAGAAGGCAAAGCGCTACACAATAGGTTTTTTAGGTTGCGAGTAGGTGTGAGTAGGGTGCTAGTAAGGTGTGTTTGTTCTTCTGATTAAAGACCGAACCCTAGGACTATTTATAGTTGGATTTTCATGCGGATAATAACTGATGGACAATAGGTTGTACCGCCTTTTATCCAGCAGATAAAAGCTATTCATTGGTCGGTCCTTTTTATTGGGCTTGGTCAATAACCTATCAGGTTAGGGTTGGTGCGGGTCGAAGCCCGCGGGTATTACCATTTCGGCTTTTCTATATAGCTCCCCTCCCCCTTGTGGTAGACCTCTGTCACTAAGTGCGCGAGGTCCCTCGCCCTGGCGCTCAAGCTGCTATGAACCGAGTAGGTACCTCGGAACTCAGCCTCCATTCCGCTGGACTCTCAGGTTCCCGCGTGGGTCATCGAGAGGTGCTAGGGTCACGATTACAACCATGGTCTTGCCTTTCTTGACCATGGCGTTTTGTCCTCGCAACTGCTTGATCCCTCATCAGGTGGCGCTAGCGTTGGACTAGAGACGGGGAGCTTGAGCGCTTAGAGAAAAGTGGCACTAGAGAAGGGCAACGCTAATAGAGGGTGAGCGCTAGAGCAAAGTGGCGTTATCGAAGGGTGAGCGCTAGAACAGGGTGGCGCTAGAGAATGGTAGCGCTAGAGAAAAGTGGCACTAGCGGTGGTGACCCATTGTAT
The DNA here is from genome assembly GCA_963922005.1 of Cornus suecica. Classification (NCBI taxonomy): domain Eukaryota; kingdom Viridiplantae; phylum Streptophyta; class Magnoliopsida; order Cornales; family Cornaceae; genus Cornus; species Cornus suecica. The sequence continues at coordinate 12,012,553 of OY998244.1, read as the reverse complement.
ATGAGTAATTGCGCATATGTCACAAGGGTAAATGAGGTCTTGTTTCAGTGAGTACACCTCGGTGCCTTATAAGCGGACACGAAGGTAGCAATGAATACACCTCGGTGCCTTAGAAGCGGGCGCAAGGGACGCAAAGGAACCCATCCAACTGGAGCGGGGCTCATCGCGGGCGATCTCTCTAATTATCAGTTTTACGGGCGACGAGTGTCCACAAGTGACGTCATTAGTGCTTTCAACAGTGATTAAATATTTATGACACCTACAATCTTGAATGCCAGCATTGTTGGATTAGCAGTATTTATCAACATCAGCTCCAAGCAGAACTTCAGCAATACATGGAATTTGTTCTCTTCTTCGGCCGTTGTAAGCATCAAGGTCATAAGAGTTTAAATATCCACTTTTAAGTAATTGTTATGTGCAGTTGTGTATAGTAAGCACAACTATTATTGATTTACTGGTGAGGGAGGTGGATTGAGAAAATGGGTCGTGACATTTACCACAACCCAAATCCGCCCCCATCCCCATCCCTATTTAATGCCAGCGAGTGCATGGATTCAAGGTTATGGAGTGTAATTCCAGAGGTTCCTTATAGGCACAACATCGGGTATCATCATGTGAGCAACAGATTCTTGCTCTATATGAGGACCTGGATTGAGTTATACCTCTCCTCAATGAGATTTTTAATCCTTCTAAATCAATGTTAAACTAGAATTTCAGTAACGCCCATGCTTTGAGGCAAGGGGACAGGGGGACCCTCTCTGTTTTCTTACTCATCATTATGTTGGAGCCTCATAATAGGTTGATGAGGAGGGATTTGGAGATGAGGTTTATCAGACAGTTCAAGGTGGGCAGGGTACCATTTAATTCGTAGAAGAGTTTACACTTGTTTGTAAATGACACTATAGTACTATGTAATGCAAATAAGCCCCAATTGAGATATTTACTTGTGTCTTTATTTGCTTTTAACAATCACTAGTCTGAGCCAATGTTGAGGAAAAGTGTTTTGGTTTCAGTGGGAGTGTTGAAGAAATTTCTAACTTGGCTGACCATCCTTGGCGGTGGAGATGGATCTTTCCCTACTTCGTTGGGTTTGCCTTTTGCGTCACCCTCGAGGAGAGTGAGAAGTCAGGACGCGAGGTTCTACAAGAGGCTTGTGGGTGGGGGAAGAAGTATCTTTAGGAGGGTGGGGTTCACCGTAATGAAGAACACACTTTTGAGTCTTCTTATCCTATCTTTCCTTTCTTCGATGGTTAGGATGATATAATGGGTGCAACAACTTTCTATGATGAGGTATGGGGGAGACAACGTTATTGAAGGCTCAAGGTGCACTAAGACGCCAGAGATCCTCTAGAACCTAGGCGCAAGGCAAGGATGCGCCTGAGTGATGTCCTGAGTGAAGTGAGGCACATAAAAGAAAAGGCAATGAAAAATAAATTATTATTAGAACATTTGTATTCTATAATAAAGGCGCAAAGGTTATACATGACACTTGTGCAAACAACATGTGCAAGTCTTGCGCCTCTATAAGCCTGGAGTTAGGCGTGCCTGGAACAACATTGGCAGGGAGGGAGGAGTTCAGGTATCATTTTATTCACTGGGAATAGGTTTGCAGGCCAATTCCGCGGGTGGCCTGGAGACAAAGAGATTGAAGCCTCTAAATAAGGTTCTTTAAAGAAGTGGTTGTGGAGAGGTAAAGACACTTTAGAGGAGGGTTATCTCTTGTAGATTTGGGTTGGGGAGGAGAGAAGTGGTTAGTGTTGTCTCAAGGTGAGGTTTCCAATAAGGGTAGGTGTGAAGAAATTCATACGAAAGGTGGAATGAATTCCCAAACGCATTAGATTCAGGTTCAAGATGGTAATGATACTCGCTTTTGAGAAGACATTTGTTGTGAATGATCACTTTCCGGTATACTTTTTGGAATTTCTCTGGATAGACAATTGGTGGTGGCCGACTGTTATCGCCTTGATAGCGGGAGGACGACCTAGGATGTGCACTTTCTAAGGCATTTACATGACTGGGAGATGAACAATGCCATCGGGTTCTTGGAGCTGTTGTATCGCTAGGTGGATGGTTGAGGGCCTGATTCCTGGATTCGGGTGCCCTCACCTCGGGGCCTTTTGGATGCTCTGCGGCCTACTTACCCATAGAAGACCAGATAGTGCACAAAGGCCCCTCTTAAGGTGGGCCTATTTTTTTTTGGAATCTTTGACTTGTTTGGGGTCTAGTGGGTTACGCCTCAATTTTTGAGAGGAATCATAGATGCTTCGAGAGGATGTACAGTGTGTACCCAAGCCCGTGACTTTCTGAGGATGGTGTCTTTTGTGTGTTACTTGTTAAGAAAATGGAATAGAAGACCCATTGACGGTGAGGAGACTCCTATTGGGAGCTGAAATCTCTATTATCAACTCTCTCTTTTGTTGGGTTCTTGGGCAGAATTGTAGATCTTTGGGGGAGATGGTGAATTTTATTGGACTTATAAAAAAAAACAGTTGATTTTATTGAATATATTGAGAGGTCAGGGGCCCAAATTGGTCCTTGTGTAACTTTTGCGGGATACGGTCCCCATCTGATCATTTTCTAACAATATCTTACTTATCAAAACATATTAGAAAAAAATTATTAATTAAGGAATTTCGATCATACACCCACTACAATCCTAACAGTAAACCCCTCCAGCCACTTATGTCCCAACTCCCTAGCCATCAGCTGGAATGCTCTGATGTAGTAAATTTTAAGGTATATTTCCGCACCAATCTTGAGATTAAGGCTGGTAGAGAAGAAGTTAAAAATACAAATGTTGCTCAACTGGACATTTGGAAGTGGATTTGTTAGCAAAGTCATGCAAAATACACCGAACACCACAGGAAAACAACATCAGGATGTTGTGTGATGTATTCAAAGCTATCTAAAAAGAGCTCAAGGTAACAACATCAGTCATTTGTCTTCATGTAGAAGATTCTTTAGCTAAAGTGCAGTTTCATATACTATATCTACCTAATTACATGGAAAGGTGAGAAGCAGGATGTTGTGGCTAAGAAAAATATAATCCCAGTCCACATGCTAGATGTGAATTGAAGTGTACTAGGTTCTCTTTCACAAGATGGAATTACTACTGGCACTCCTCTGAGAATTTTTAGAATAATAAGGCTGCATTTATATTGCAAGCAAAGTCCCATGAGAGGTTGGAAACACTTTGAAGCAGCTTGTCGTTTTATAAAAGACATGGTGACAAGAAACGAAGTGTGATTTTATACATAAAAATATATATATTGTCAAGTTTAAGACTAGTTGAAAAGGTGCTTGTTAAGGCTTGGAAAAGGTTGATTTTCTAACTTGTGTAAAACGCTAGGCATAATAAATCTCTACACTCAGCCTGAGGGGAGTTGTCTGGGGACATTCCAGTCATTTCAGAAAATCTTTTTTTCTAAATATTTTCTTGTACTTAGTCTCTTACCCAAAAACTCATAGAAGATATCAGTTTTTTATACCCGTGATGTCCAAATATAGACCTATACAATTTTTCATGCTAGTGGATACTTGAAACCCATCAGATACTCAATCAAATGAGATGAGAAGTCTTTCCATCATATTCCAAAAAATTGCACAGAAATGGGTAAAACTAGATGTATTTTTAATCTCTCAAACTCAAAACAGTACAAGGGACTAACAAATATATGTGAAAAATTATTTAGTGGAATGGAACCATTTTTTTCCCCTTCATCTGAAATAATAGATTCGAGTTATTGATGCAGGCGCATATAGTATTATACAAAGTAGTTCCACTAAATTATATTCGATTTTATATTTGTTATTGAGGAATTATATGAATAAAAAACAGAGTATTCTACCAATTTACCTGGTCATAAATATTTGCCACCTCCTTGTAATTAGTTTCGAATGACATTAGACTATTATAAGTAACTGTAGACTGCTGAACACCACGCTCCGCCATCAATGAAAAAGTTTTACGAGCTTTCTCATAGCTCCCAGACTTCTTATACATGTATATCATCATGTGGAACATTTTCTGGTCTGGCTTTAAAGGTGAAATCTCCTCATTTAGAAGGGTTTCAAAAACCTCCTCTGCTTCTTTAAACTTGCATCCCTGTGTCCCAAGATAGACATAAGCATGAATTGAGAAAATGGTGTGACAATTACCTAAAATTTACATGCACGCAGAACCACATACGTATACCTAAAGAGTAAAGATTCACAAAAAATCCAATGTATAGCAAGAGGCAGTTAGTACAAGTTTTTTGTTATCCAAGATGAGAAGGAGGAGGAAAGAGACAGGGATGGGTGGCGGAAGCAAAATTATTCCTCTTGCGGTGTTTGCAAGTCCATTGTAAGTTTCAAGAATCATTACATAAGTACACAAATTTTTGCATGGTTAAAACTAATTAGATATCAATAAATAGCACTTTATTCTTCTCTTACATCTATTTTAGTATTACTTAGCTGCATCCTCTTAAAGTCTCCATTTATAATTTCTGAATACACCAAGTTATACCCCAACGACCTTCAATTTACTTGCAAGGTAGAAGAAAATAGTTAGTTTAACACATGCTGGGTAAGCTATTATCAAATATTCTACAAAAACTTTTCCTAAGAATAAAGAAACAGTAGCATTAGCACCTTAGGCAAGCATTCAACCAATTATTGTTTGCAAGGGAAAGAACGTGTGTAGCTTCTAAACTAGAGAAGAAGAAGATCCTAATCAAAGCAGTTGTGCTCTTCTAAATTATAAAAGACATTAACACCCCCGGTATACCTAATACATGCATAGGTCACCTAGTAAATGGCTTTGATATCTAAGAGACAAAGAATCCCTAAACGTCATTATACAGAAAAAGTATTTGATAAAGCAATGTAGTATGCTGGGAGGAGTGCTCTGCCTACAGATATATCTCTCAACGTTAGTCTTATGAATTAGCTGCCCTCATATTCAAAACATACATAATCTCTTGTGCATAATCTACAACCCTTATAATTGGTTCGCATGTGTTATCTTATAAGAGTTGCAGCTCTGAACTATCAACAACGAGTTGAATAATCATGCAAGATAAGTAGCCTGATGGAACTTGAAAACTCCAAACAAATGCTAACAAAGATGACATACCTCAACAAATATCTTAAGAATTATTTGATATGTTAAAGCAGAAGGTTCAGGACCTGAAGTTTGCATCCTTCGAAATATTGCCTCCGCTTTATTGTATTGACCTCCTCTTCCATATGCATCCATAAGAGCAGTGTGAGATATCACACTTGGGGTATAACCCCTTTTGTTCATGTAGCTTAAAACCTTTTCAGCCTTGTTAAAGTCTCCTTGCTTTCCATATGCCGTAATAAGCATCAGGAAATCCATTTCATTAAAATCCCACCAATGCTGGGTCCGAAGCCATTCAAGAATCTAGAAGCAACAAGAAAATATAATCAGAATGGTCGTAAGCTTATGAGCCCAGTGGAAAATTTCTTCCTCTCTATATATGGAAAGTAAAGTTTTTTTAACAAATAAATCCAAATAAATGGCCTCCTCGACCAGAGGTATACCTCTGATTGTATATAACCATTAACCCAAAAGTTTTGGAACAGTACATAATTAGATGATCCCAAGGTTATTATAAACAACCATCCATGTTTTAGCTCCTTATGCAGTTGTGCTTTCCATTACAAGTGATGGCCAAGATAATTATTTTTCAAACCATTTGAGCAAGCCCCTCACTCGAATCATCCAAGAGAATTTTGTGGTACACTTTATAGGGTTGTCAATTTGTGTAAATCTATACTCATTAAATCTCATTATTTTCAAGGTTTTGCCTATGATTCTCCTCGTCACTTGATGAAATGACATCAAAATTGATGAAATGACTTCGAAAATAATAAAGTGTATACCTCGCTAACAAGGTTCCACTTCTTTAGCTGCTTAAATCTAACCAAGGTGCCCAGAACCAGGCCTCTAGGAAGAGCCTGGTTCTTGCTCCTTTGGCTTCTGAGCACCTGAACAGCAGAACCTGCTTCATCAATTTCCATCATCAGTCTCCTCCAATTCTTCTGATCAGCTTCATCAGCTGCATCTTTGAAAACATCTACTTTCTTCCTCTTTAGCATGAATTTTCTTGGGGGCAACATGCCAAGACAAACTACCTTTGCTCTTCTATGGATTTTCATGTTGGCATCAATTGAATCTTCATAATTATTATGTTTACTGGAGTAAAAACAAGTAATGTTATCTTTCCACCCCAAAATCATGGAGACCCAAAGGAAGAAGTAACTAAATTATTCACAAAGTATCCAGGAAAATATCTTGACGAAACTTTTTTTGTGACCTTTTACATCATTGCCATGTCAAGCTAGAGAAATAAAGGCAAATAATGAACTGAAAACAAAATAAATACCACGGGCAAAAGAGCACCAAACAAATAGAAAAAGAAATGCAAGCGACAGTCCATATATAACAATTATCAGCCAATAGATACAAACCATACTAAGTAGAAGGGCATTCTTACTCCACTTATTTGCTTATGAAAACATGTTGTCATTGTCCCCATCCTCGCCTTATCCCGTATAAATTGGGTCAGCCACATGAATTGTCTTTTACATTGGTTTTTTTATCAGAAGTCATCTCTCCCGCATTAATTAAATTTGAACTTTATTTCTAATGATTTCATTCCATTTTAACAACAGTAGCCTCCTCCTACCTGCCAAGCGAATTACTCATCCTCTTCTTACGAAGCATCTATAGATCTTCTTTGCATACATATATAGAACTTGAGCCTATGTTTTCCGACCACTAAAAGGCACCACTCCTACTAGCAGTTCTGCTACCAAGATGAATTCTCTCGTTTGTGCCTCACAAAAAGATTTGCAGGTTGATGGTACTTGACGATCGGACATAGCAAAAGGTTCCCCTATCTCACAGAGAAAACAAAGACACAAACAGACTAACAAGAAAAATATTATACGATTGAACAACCGTATGAGCACCTTTTGTGCATTGCATACAACTTCACAATATAGAATTGACCCTTGACCCCCAATCAAAGAAAGAGAAAGAAATAAGAACTATCAGATCTACATCAGTAACTTATCAAATTACCATCCTCCTTTTTAGAGAGCATAAAAATACTATGACAGCTCTGTTGCTTTACACATAATATTTATTTTGCAGTTATTTGTGATTTAGCAATCCCCAAGTTTCTTATTTGATCTGATCAAAATAAAATACGGGGAAATTTCCTACTTCTTCTTGCTTTTCTTTAATGTGCAAGCATTCAAAACATAAATATTGTTGAAGGCCCTCCGGTGTGAGAACAAAAAATGTTTGGGACACTGAACTGAACAACAGAGAAGAAAAAATCAAAAACTCTCCTTATCTCATATTACTTTCCAATGAATAACCTGATGTTCTGAAGAAAAAGAGCAGAATTTTTTTCTCATATTGAGTTTGAAGTTAAATTCTCCTTCACTTATCGATTAGTACACCATTCTCTTCATGTCATCCCAATCATCCACACTAACATCCTCATTTTCGACACATAAACTTGTTGTTCATGTTTCTTTTTTAGTGTCCAACAGTCTGAACCAGATAAAATACACGGCTTAGTAGATGTTGGATAAAATTTTCATTTTACATATTTTGTTATTCTTTTATCCTATAAAATTTCACTAGAATGACTCCATTTTGTCCAACCAACTCCAAATCTACTGATTTTATCACCATCAATTCCACCATTTTTTTGTATTACTAATTTTAGATATCCAAAATTGGCAACTCTCAATACTATTTTGGTATTGAAGCATGAGCAGTATATTATCAATACCCAAACGCATCCCCGTTTGGGTGCTTCTTATATTATTCTTACTTATAAAAAAAAAAAAAACATTTACATTCTGGAGCTTGACGGGTTTTAAACTCCTTTCCCAAACCGCCGGTACCCAATTAGAACGATCCCAAACCCATGCCAATAGAACAAGCACAAGCTAAGTTGACATCCCTATTCGATATATAAATCACATTCATTCTCTGTCAATAAAGACCATAAGTAACTTCCCAAAAACGAAACCATATGTAAATTTTGGTTTACCCTATGCTCTTCAACTAACTGCATTGAACCTCCATTGTGAGTCTCCCTAACATACATGATACATCCAAATTGATCATCATTGTTTCACTTGTGAGAAATGTAAGAATACAGAAAACAAATTTCAAATCTCAATCCTACTTTGATTTATCATGAATTTGAACCTAAGTAAATACTCAAGAATTCTCCATAGAAGTACCCTTTATTTTATTTTTTTAAAAGGGATAGTACCCTTTTTTGTCCACTACAAAACATCAAATTCAAGATTTTCCCAACAACCAACCAGAAGGGATGGAGCTGAAATACAGGGTTTGAGCAAAGTACCCTTTTTCGTCCACTACATATACATATACATACATATATATATATATGAAATGAAAGTGCAAAGATAGAAGAAATTTAGAAGAAGACAAACCTCCAATTACTAGGGGATGGAGCTGAAATACAGGGTTTGAGGAACAACATTTGTGGCATTTTCTAAACCCACAAACCCTAGAGAGAGAAAGAGAGAGTCAGCAACACAGACTCCGGAACATGCTAGCTCTTCGTCTCACACAGTAGGGATGTTATCTTATGTGTATATTATAATCGGATAAATTGCAAGAAGTGCTCCTCTGATTTTTCAAAAATTATTAAGTGCCCCTATTTTATTTGGGAAACTCATTTTCTCCCCTTCTTTTTCAATTTTATTGATAAATAATCCTTAAAGGTGACAAAAAAAAGGGGTTTCTAATAAAGGCCATGACGTAAGCATTTCACCTTATTCTTTGACTTTAAATTATTTTATGATTTCAATTTTTTTAATACATGGTATCATGCACTCTTGTAAAAGTATTGTATAAATTGTATGAACAATTCAAGTCTTTTAGGCCCAGTTTGGTTCGCGGTTCAGTTCCATGTGGTCCGGTCTCATAATGATTTTTTTGGGACCGGACATTATTTGGCAACACGGTTCCAAAAAAACAAGGGTCACTTGGGACCAAAAGGGGTAATTTGAGATAACAAAAAATGATGGTCTCAAGTGGTCTTATATAATTGTCTTAACACATGAGACCATAAAATTTAAAAAATATATATAAAATTAAAAATTATATATAATTTGAAAATAATATATAAAATTAAAAAAATAATATAAAAAATTTGAAATAATGTATAAATTTTGAAATATATATATAATTCAAAATTAATATATAAAATGCAAAAAATATATTTAAAATAAAAAAATTCCAAAATAATAGAAAAAATAAAAAATAATGTATAAAATTAAAAAATAATATATATTTTTTAAAATAATGTATTAAATTTGAAAAATATATATATAAAAATCAAAATTAATATATAAAATTTTAAATAAATATATATATAATTTTAAAAATAATATATAAGTTTTGAAAAATAATATAAAAATTTTGAAATAATGTATAAAATTTGAAAAAAATATAAAATTCAAAAATAATATACAAAATTAGATATATATATATATATATATTTGAGAAAATATAAAAAAATTGAAAATAATATAAAAAATCAAAAAGAATATATAAAATTCAAAAAATAATATAAAATTCGAAATAATTTATAAAATTTGAAAAATATATTATTTTTGAATTTCTTATATTATTTTCAAATTTTATATATTTTTCATACTTAATATATTTTTTGAATTTTATATATTATTTTTTTATTTTTTGTATTATTTTCCAAACATCAGCTTGAATAAGGCCATAAGACCAGACAGCTTTACCAAACAGACTTTCAGAACACCACTCAGATAAGATCAGACCAGACCAGATAAGACTAGATCGGACCGCCTACCAAACGGCCCGTAAGATTTAACAAGATAGTCATAATCATTTTATATATATTACTTTATTTTTAGTCTTGTCATGCTCAGTAGAGGATATTTTTAGGTCAATAGGGGGTGACTTGACAGATTTTGTGAATTAAAATTTTCAAATATATTTTTATTTGAATTCTAGATTATAAAAAGTGAGTGGGAGGACGATTAAAGAGAAAAATTACTCTCACAATACAGGAATTAATAGTTATTTAGAGGAATAAAGAATCTAAATACTTTTGTATATCTTTTTAAATCGGTATAACTTTGGCGTTTACAATTTGAGACATGACATTCAATAATATTTATATAGCCTATTAGAAAGATGTTTTAAAATACTAACATAAATTACTTTAAAATTTAAATACCAACATAAATAAAACCTTTCATGGAATAATTTTAGGGTGAATGACGCAAAACACCTTTATGGTTTCAGAAATGTGCAAAACAAATTTCTTTAGTTCATTTTATGCAAATAAGCCCCACTACTATTCCAAAAGTGTGCACTTTGACCTCTTATAACACTGTTTCGTTCATTTATTTGACTGGAATTCAGTCACGCGACTAGCACAAAACACCCCTATGATTTTAGAAATATGCAGAAAATCTTTTTCACAGTCATCTAAAAAAGGGCTTAGAGGGAACTATTTACACTTTTTGCAAAGTATAGGGTGCTTAAAAACCAATAAATAAATTTTTTACACATTTGTGAAATCATAAGTTGTTTGCACCATTCACCCATATAGATATAGCACAGGTTTTCATATTTTACTAACAAAGGAGTGTCATGCATGTAGTTGTTAGAGCTACTTTGGATTTGGATGCTTCTATTACTTTGCATATAAGCTTGGATAATGTTTTGAGTACTTTAATTTAAGGGTAAATTATAATTACATTCTCTCAAGATGTGATATATCATACATGCAATAATTATAGTTTTACCCCTTTAGTTCATGGACGTTCAATTCAGGTGATCGGAATTGCGAAATAACTTATCTACCCATGATTATTTTTCATGAGTTGAGGGTATTGTAGACATTTCCTCTTTGAAAAAGTGATAACGTAAACGTTGACTAAGTTTGACTACACCGGAAGTTTAACTGAAGGGGTATTTGTTACAACTTATAAACTTGAGATAATCTAGCTGTAATTATCCAAACAATAGAAAGTGTGGGTGTAATATATCATATCTCAAGAGGGTATACCTGTAATGTACCCTTAATTCAATGATGTATTTAGTGACGGAGCCAGTTCAAGCGCTGCCTGGCCCCCACAGGAAAAAAAAATTAAATTTTTTTTACCCTAAAAATTTAGATATGTAACATTTAGCCCCACTGACATGAAAATCTAGATCCGTCCCTAGATATATTCACAATTTTTTTTACCCTAAAAATTTAGATATATAACATTTAGCCCCACTAACATGAAAATCTAGATCATGTTAACGCCTAAATTATGCCCAAGCCTTTAGGCCACATGATTATGATTTGAATGATTGTTTGTAAAATTAATCCATGATCTAATTTTCAAATCATGTCCATGAAGGTTCGAGTTAAGAAACCACTGAAAGAAAATATTTCGGGTCACAGCGATTGAAAACGAATCCATGACCGATATTACTCTAAAGGTCATGTTTGGCCTAACTATTTCCGGCCTTAGGTCAAGAAGTGATTTTCAGCCACCATTGGCTTTTAAAATGATTTTCAATCTCTCCCTTTGTCATTTTCAGCCTAAGGCTGAAAGTCTTTCAGTCACTTTTGGCTTGAAAGTCTTTCAGTCATTTCTCTCTCGACGAGTTATTTCTCTCTCGACGAGTTTTCTCTCTCGACGAGTTCCTTGTCGACGAATTTCTTTCTCGACGAGTTTTCTCTCTCGACGAAGACGAATTCTCTCTCGACGAGTTTTTCTCTCTCGACGAGTTCCTTGTCGACGAATTTCTTTCTCGATGAGTTTTCTCTCTCGACGAAGTCCTCTCTCGACGAATTCTCTCTCGACGAGTTTTCTCTCTCGACGAGTTCCTTGTCGACGAATTTCTTTCTCGACGAAGTCCTCTCTCGACGAGTTGTCCTTCTCGATGAATCTCTCTCGACGAGTTTTCTTTCTCGACGAATTCTCTCTCGACGAATTTCTTCTCGACGAATTTTCAGTATTTCACTTCATTATCATTCACAACCTAAGACCGAATCTCTCAGTCACTATGCCTAAAAGTGACTTTTGACCACTTTTCTTTTCACTTTAGGCTTAAAAGGACTCTCGACCAAGGAAATTAGCCTACAAGTAAGCTTCTTGATGAATTTAGTCCTGGAAATATTGCCATCAATGGTCAAGGTCACGAGAACCGCTTGTAGAGATCGAGACCAAAAAGCCCAACAAATCAGGTCTGGAAGATTGGAGAGAGCTTAGGTTGGAAACTACGACCTGATCGAGATGAAAGTTCAACGTTCCGAGACCACAAATGGAAGTTTTTCAACTACCCATCAGAGTGCGTCAGAGATCAGAAGATTCCTTGGTCAAAGTCAGGCAAAAGATAAAAGAGAGCTGAAAGTAGTAATTGTTAAAGTGGGCAAGTCTGAGAGGGCCATGGTCTCTAACTAGAATTGTCATGCCAGATATGATTCCATCACATGTGGTTGAGAGTAGATCCAACTAATTCAAGTAGCAGCTCAGCAAGTGGTTGAGAAGCTACTTTCAACCTGCAAGCAATTAATGTCTAGAAGGGCAAGTTGAAAGGGACATCATCAGATCAAGACCCTCTATAAATACTCTTTCAAGTCCCACGAGCAAGAGGTCCACGACCATTCAAAGCCTTACTCTTTATCATTCATAGCTTATCATTTAGCTTCTTTATCAGTCATAGCTTAAATTCCTTATCTTAATATTTATTTTATCCTCAGCACTTAGATCTTTAGTGTTTTCATTTTCAGTCAGAATTTGTGTTTGTACTTCCTTTGCCACTGTAATCAGTTTCTTGTTCAATGAAGAAGAGTTTTCAAGTTCAGGTATATTGATTATTCTCTCTTAACTTCTTTTCAATCACTACCTTTATATATTTGAAGTCCTAACTTAGGCAATACAGAACCTTAAGGAGAGGGTCATTCCTACTCTCCAACTTTCGCCTGAACCAATCTTGGTCGGTCACCCGACCCGATAGGAATAGTTTGGTAATAAATCTCTGAGTCCACATTAGGACTCTGGCACGCCCGCGTTTAAGGTCGACCAACCATTGGTTAACGACCTCGACCACTTTGTGAGCCGAACAATTTTGGCACGCCCAGTGGGACCAGTGTCATATTCGTGAATGGTCGTTGAGACTCGATCACAGTCTCAAAATTCGGCTGGACAAGCCGAGTTTCCAAGGGACGATCAAGAAGAAAACCAACCCGCTCCCGTCATGCAAGACTCCAGGTCTGAACCTGAAGAGGGGCATCAAGCAAGCCACCAAATGGTGGCTGAGAGTGTCAGCAACATGGTGTCACGTTTTGAAAGTAGAGTTGAATCTTACCAATGCCAAGTTGCTTGGGAGTTCAACAAAAGTATGGAGCCGCTAGTAGCTTCATCCCATACGACCAATAATCAACTTCAACAACTGAATGAGGCGATTAATGCTTTAGTAACTCGTATGGATAGGCAGGTTGTCGGTCAACCGCCTAGGGTCGAGAATCAAAACGATAGGTTAGGAGAACAACTTCCTCCTCAACAAGTCATCCAACCAGAAAGAGGTGTTCCACCACCTCCTATCCTCAATGGTCATCGACCAATAGCTCCCATTCAGCCTCCACCGGCTCACCATGTAGAACCGAGAATGGTAGGCCAGCAACAACCACGATGGAGGAATAATGAACCACCTAATGGTCGTCTTCCTAATCCTCAACCTCAAGTGGTGCCTCCTCAAGCTGTTAACCTCGGGGGCCAAGAGGGATACATCCCTTGGCCAAATGCACCCTTTCAGAACCAAGCCCCACCAATGGTTATGACTCGGGAGCAATTAGCTGAGGTTATACAAGAGCAATATGGACCAGCATTGAGAAGGGCAACTCGACCAACATTTAGGCACCCATTTCCTGATTGGATAGATCGAATGGATCTACCACAAAACTATCGAGTGCCAAATTTTGCAACATTTTCAGGGGAAGGCAATCAGTCTACCCTTGAACATGTTGGTCGATTCACCATGCAATGTGGGGCACTTAGTAATAATGAGATGTGTAAGATGAAATTATTTTTCAACACACTCACTGAGACTGCCTTCAAGTGGTATCTAAATCTACCACCAAATTCCATACATACTTGGCAACAAATGCAAGAAGTTTTCCATGACCAATTCTATAGAGCTGAGCCAGAAGTCACTATGGCTGATTTATCTAGGATTCACCAATTACCAGCTGAGGATGTTGAAACATTCTTGGCTAGGTTCAAGAAGGCACGAAACCGGTGCCGAATCAGTTTACCTGAGAAAGAATTTGTCAACTTAGCCCTTAGCGGTCTAGATTTCGAGCTACGAAAGAAATTCGAAGGGACCGAGTTTGGCGATTTATTCCAGTTGGCTGAGAGAGTCACAAAGTATGAAAAAATCTTGAGTGAGGAAAATGAGAGAAAAAATTCTTCTCGAGGAACCTTCTATAAGGATCCTAACTATGAAATCCATATGGTTGACACCGTATATGAAGACTTAGAGGTTGATGCTATAGAGATTATTTCAAAAAAGCCATATGTGTGTAAAGCGTTGGCTAAACCTGCTGAAACACTAAGTAGTGTTCAACCATCAACATCGTCTGCCAAAACAAATACCTTTGAGGCTGGCAAACAATACGCTTTCGATATAACTAAGGCTGAGCAAATTTTCGACCATCTTTTAACTGATAAAATTATCAAAGTCACCGGGGGGCAAAAAATTGCCTCGGTTGACGAAATCAAAGGTCGAGAATATTGCAAGTATCATAATTCCTGGAATCATGCAACTAATAATTGTGTTGTTTTTCGTAATCTGATTCAGGGACAGATCGAGAAAGGAGCGTGGAAATTCCCCGAGAAGAAGAAAGAAGTGATGGGAGTTGATAGTGATCATTTTCCAGCTTTGGTCAGTAGCAACATGGTTGAAGTCTCGATGGTCACTAGACCACAGAAGAAGATTGACTTGGAAGGTACCTCGGCTAGCAGAAAGAATAAGGCCGAGGGAAAGAAGCCAATGACCTTCGAAACTCCAGTGCCTAATGATGAGTTAGCAAGAGAGTTAAGAGAGGCCCAAATGGCGCTGATCAAGCAGGGGTTATGCCCGAAGTGCAAGGTGGAGGCGCGGAGAAGTCAAGAGATGCTTCGTGGAGACATTCGAAGCTATGGTCGGAGCTCCCATCATGGAAATAGGCCAAAGTCACCCTTTCCTAGAGTGCCTATAACCAATCGACTGACATGGCCTGACAAAAGGCCAAATGTAGATGAATATCCCAAGAGAAGACGGGAAATGAATTATAATCATGCAAGCAGCTCAACTCATACAACTTGGAGGCCTAAAGAGCCAAAGATATATGAGACTCGTCATGTCGAGACCTCGACCAAGCATCCACACTAGAGGCCAAGAATGGTCAGACCGCAGGTCACCGAGGAAGGTCGATGGTCGAGAGTGCGTCACCCTAAATTTCCTAGAGCTGAGAGTCCACCGCATTTCATGTCTCGTACGCAAAATGGAAGAAAGGTACTCGGTACCCCAGTCTGGAAAAGTGACTTTACTCAGAAGGGAATCAACCGATCGTGAACCAAAGAGCAACATGGAGAAAATATCAAAGGGAGGAAGTCCAGCTGAAAAAAGAGTCACTGAAGAAAAATGTGGATCTTCTTCTATGAAAGAAGTTGATGATGAAACAGAGTTTGGTGACGATGAGTTCGACATAGATAGGGAAGAACCTGGTTCGAAAGGAATCATATTTGGTTCTTTCGAAGAAAACGTGAATTGCAACATGGTTTTAACCTTGCCTATCATTTTTGAGGCTAAAGCAGACCAACCCTCAGTCATGGAAGGAGATGTCGAGATAATTGACAGTGAATGCCAAGAAGTTCCTGAAATCATAGAGAACCCATCAGAGTCAATCATTTCGAATCAGAGGCAGAAGGTTGTCGTGATAAGAGCAAGGCCAGATCTTGAAGATTTTGTGACAAGTAGGAATGTTCAAGCAGCTTAGGTGATCTTTGAGAAGCCTCCTGCAGGAATGTCACAACACTTGAAACCACTTTACATTAGGGTATTTTTGGAAGGAATGCCGATCTCTAGAACGTTGGTCGACAATGGCTCTGCAGTCAATATTCTTCTAATGAATACCATGAGACTCTTGCAGAAGACTGAAGATGACTTGATCCCTACTGATTTGACGGTTAGTAATTTTACTGGGGGCAAGGCAAGAAACAAAGGAGTGGTTACTTTAGAGATGACGGTGGGAAAACGAAAAAACCATGACAGCCTTTTTCGTAGTCGATACCGGGTCTGCGTACAATGCATTAATTGGGCGAGATTGGTTACACCCACACTTCTGTGTTCCTTCCACTCTCCATCAATTCATGATCTTTTGGGATGGAGATGAAATACAAGTTGTGTGGGGAGATAATAAACCGTTTGAAGCTCGGGTCCATATGGCTGATGCTATTTTATATGAGGAGGAAATGGGGCCAGTGAGACTCATTGGTTGTGACAAGTATGGTAAACTCAAGAAAGCAACCATGCGTAAGAACCTTACTGAAGGTGATATGTCTGAGTTGTTTAATGAACTATCAAGGCCAAGCGTTATTCATGAACCAAGGCCGATAGTAGAGATCGATAATCAAGAGGTTGTTAATGGATCAAACCCAATTGAACAAGGTGAAAATGTTAGCCTATAAGGCTAGCATAAAACGGCTGAGAGCATATCTTGCCGAAAAAAGAGCTATGATCTTTGGTGATGTTTCGGCCAACATGGCCGAAATTATAGAAGGAGATGAATATGTTGATGATGAGCAAGACATGATCAAGTTGGTAGAGTTGGATGCAGCCCCGGCTAAGTTAGAAGACCTAAAGGCTGATGTTCAAGATGCTTTACTAGAAATTAATTTGGGGTCAGAAGAAGATCCTCGGCCAACCTACATCAGTGAACTGTTAGAACCTGATTTTAAGGCCGAGTTGATCTCGATGCTTGAAGAGTATAAGGATTGCTTTGCATGGAATTACACCGAGATGCCAGGGTTATCAAGACAACTAGTCGAGCATCGACTGCCGAATAGGGAAGATTTCAAGCCTTTCAAGCAACCGCCTAGACGCATGTCAACTGAAGTAACTTTGAAGGTGAAAGAAGAAATTGAGAGGCTGCTCAAGGCGGGATTTATCCGAACTACAAGATATTGTGAATGGCTATCTAACATTGTTCCGGTAGTCAAGAAGAATGGAAAGATAAGGGTGTGCGTAGATTTTCGAAATCTCAATTTGGCTACCCCTAAGGATGAGTATCCGATGCCAATGGCCGATCAACTTATTGATGCGACTGCCAAGAATGAGATTCTATCATTCATGGACGGACACTCAGGTTATAATCAAATATTCATAGCTGAAGATGATGTTTCAAAGACGGCATTTAGGTGTCCAGGTGCTATAGGTACCTTCGAGTGGGTTGTGATGCATTTCCGACTGAAAAATGCCGGTGCCACTTATCAGCGAGCTATGAATGCAATTTTCCATGACATGATTGGAAAATTTATGGAAGTATACATTGATGATGTAGTAGTAAAATCGTCAACCAATGCTAAACATTTAGCTGATCTGAGGAAATCTTTCGAAAGGATGAAGTCACATGGCCTGAAAATGAATCCACATAAATGTGCCTTTGGAGTGACTGCTGGAAATTTTTTGGGGTTCTTGGTGCACCAAAGGGGGATAGAGATTGACAAGAATAAAGCTAAGGCAATTGTCGATGCTCAACCTCCGCGGAGTAAGAAGGAGCTACAGAGGCTGATAGGTCAGATTAATTTTTTGAGAAGATTCATCTCAAACTGTACCGGAAAGATTCACGCATTTTCTCCTCTATTGAAGCTCAAGTCAGAAGAGGTCTTCAGATGGGAAAATCATCACCAGCATGCTTTTGAAGCAATCAAGATGTATCTTTCTAAGCCTCCTGTTCTCATGCCACCAAGAAGGAAACGACCATTGAAGTTGTATATCTCAGCTGCCGATGAGTCGATCGGAAGTCTTTTAACCCAAGATAATGAAGTAGGAAAATAACAGGCAGTGTATTATCTTAGTCGTATCTTGACACCGGTTGAGCGTCGATATACGCCAATCGAAAAAATGTGTCTTGCTTTGTATTTTGCAGCTTTTAAGTTGAGAATATATATGCTCCCTGTTTTAGTTTACGTGATTTGTGCAACTGATCTGATTAAATACATGCTTTCTCGTCCAATAATCTCCGGACGAATTGGCAAGTGGTCACTGGCGCTCATGGAATTCAGTTTTAGGTACACACCCCAAAAGGCCGTGAAAAGCCAAGCACTTGCTGATTTCTTGGCCGACCATCCATGCCTGGACGTTGCTCCAGAAATCCATGATGCTGAAGAATTATGTGTTATTGAACTAACACCATGGACTTTAATTTTTGACGGTTCAAGCACAAGTGATGTGGGAGGGGCTGGAATTGTAATAATCTCACCAAGTGGAAGAAAAACTACATATTCCTTTTTCTTAGACTTTAAATGTTCAAACAACCAAGCAGAATATGAAGCATTGATTATCGGTCTTGAAATACTCCTTGAAATGGGGGCAACGACCGTCAAAATTATAGGCGACTCTAGTCTAGTAATTGGATAATTGTCTGCAAACTTTAGGTGCCAAAGTTGGAACCTCAAACCATTTTATTCCATAGCTATGCAATTATTACAAGACTTTGACGATGTAAGGGTGGAACATGTCTATAGGTCACATAATAAAGAAGCCAACGACTTGGCTCAAGTGGCATCAGGCGTTCGAGTACCAGAAGGAATAGCTGAAAACCTAATCAGTATAAAGAAAAGATCCCTACCATCAATCGAAATTAGGGAAGGTTTGTCGGCTGAAGTCTTCGTAACTGAAATAGAAGAAGAAATAGAAGAGGATGATTGGAGATCACCAATCATTCAGTACCTTCAAAATCCACACACAAAGACTGACAAGAAGTTGAGAATTCAGGCATTTAGGTTTATTTTGTTAGATAAAGAGCTTTTCAGAAAAAGTATTAAAGATGACCTACTCTTAAGGTGTATCAGTAGGAAAGAGGCCATGAAGGTAATGGCCGAAGTTCATGAAGGGATATGTGGTGCTCACCAGGCCGGGATTAAAATGAAGTGGTTGATCAGGCGATATGCCTACTATTGGCCTGGTATGCTCAAAGATTGCATCTCATACGCTAAAGGGTGTCAAGCCTGTCAAAAGCATGGACCAATCCATAGAGTCCCCGCAGTCGAAATGCACCCAATTATCAAAGCATGGCCATTTCGGGGATGGGCTATGGATTTGATCAGGAAGGTTTATCCACCTTCTTCTGAGCAACATTGTTTTATCATTGTTGCCACCGACTATTTTACTAAATGGGTCGAGGCAATGCCAATGAAAGTAGTACACCAAACAGACGTGATATGTTTCATCAAGCAACATATTATCCATAGATTTGGAATTCCGGAGTCAATCACGACAGATCGAGGCTCCGCGCTTGTGGGTAAAGAAGTTCAAGCATTCGCAGCTGAATATGGGATTAAACTGCTGAATTCAACTCCACACTATCCTCAGGGGAATGGGCAAGCTGAATCATCCAATAAGACTTTAAAAGGCATCATTGAAAAAATGGTCGAGGATAACCCAAGGGTATGGCATGAACTTCTTTCTGAAGCACTTTGGGCGTATAGAACCTCTCAACGGTCAAGTACGGGTGTAACCCCTTTCATGCTAACTTATGGCCACGATGCGGTTTTGCCTATGGAAGTCACTGTGCGGTCTATGAGATTTGTTTTGCAAAATAAATTGACCCCTAAAGAGTACAATGAATCAATGTTGATAGAGTTGGAGGAGCTCGATGAAGTGAGGTTAAGGGCTCTTGATCACATTCAAGTCCAAAAGAAACGAGTCACAAGAGCATACAATAAACGTGTCAGGGCCAAGGCATTTGGAGAAGGAGACTTGGTCTGGAAAACTATTCTCCCAATCGGTGTGAATGACCGAAAATATGGAAAATGGTCACCAAATTGGGAAGGTCCTTTCATGGTGCATAGAGTCTTGAAAGGGGGTGCCTACCACTTGAAATATTTGGATGGTGAAATTCATCCTCGACCAATTAATGGTCGATACTTGAAATTCTATTATCCTACAATGTGGGAAACAATAGAAACAAAGATCGAAAATAATTAAAACATAGTGCTGCAGAGGCATACATTCGATTCATAATGAGTCGGATACAACAAGAAAGGAAAGTGTCGCAGGGGGCATACATTTGATTCATCATCAAGTTCGGGTAAAAAAAAAAAAAAAAACACAATCATCCACATGATTGGCAACATGTCAATTCTACAGGTAACCAAAGTAGCCCTTGAGCTCATCCCACTCTTTCTGGCAATTGGCAACATGTTTGTCCTCTTTAGCCTTCTCAGCCTTCAACTGAGGAAGGTCTGCCAAGATGGAAGACTTCCTTTGATCGACCTTCTTGTTCTTCTGGACAATCTCTTTCATAGTGGCATTGAGTTGTTTTTCAAAGAGGGTGGTACTAGCTAGCTCTTCCTGAAGACGGAGTATTTCTTTCTCAATCTCAACTATTCTCTCACGCGTCTTGGTATGGGCCGATCGTGTAGAACAATATTGAGAAACATTGTCTTTTGCCCGAGTAACTAGCATTTGTTGCTCCTCCAATGTTTTAGTGATGCGGATCGAAAGATCTTGAGCTTTTTCCGCGGCCGTCTGAAACTTTGAAACGAGAGCTGAAAAACGAGCCTTAATCGACTGAAGTTGTTCAACCTGATCTTGAGTTAGATCATGATTCTCTACCAACACCGACAAGGCATTTGATATGTCGGTAGCTAAATTCGGTACTTCAGAAAAGTCCATGAATGCAACTGTAGCCAAAAGTTTCTTCGCTCCCTCGATGGCAGATGACATGGATGAGGCCCTTGGCTCCGAAAACGAATTTCCCATTGGGTAGTCGGAATACATCCCGGCTTCAACTTGGGCAAAATAGGCATCAAAATCGTCAACTGTGTCATAATATTGAGATGTCTCCTGCCTTGGAGCACTTGAGCCCTCCTGATATAAAAGATGAGTTAGTGAAGTCATTCAAGACTACATTGTGGAAATAAACTTTAGATAGTAAAATTTCTCACTCCGGCCAATGGGGGATAAATCAAGGTGCCGAAATTGTTGTCGGCAGTGGTTATATGCGTTGATTGGGTGCTAGGAGTTCTTGGATAATTAATTAAAGCTCCCTGCAAGAGATGGCAGTTTAGAATGTCCAATGAAATGGTAGTGCAATAAATATGAAGTTCAAAATCTCCCTGAGTTTACCATAGCTTCATTATGAGGGCTAGTGGCAAGCAAAGTGGGGTTAGGAGCCGACTCGAACGCCTGAATCATAATCGGCTGGGTCTTGTCAACACCTAGAGAATAATACTCAATAACCATGTTGTCTTCTTTGGTATGAATCTCACTTCTCCTCGATGACTTGTTGGAATAGGTAGACCCCTGCTCATAAGAATAGTTATAATCGGCCGACTATGATAATGTACGTTTACATGTTTATATCTTTACCTCACGGCTAGCAGAGCGCCTAGTATTAGCTGAATGGGCCAGAGATAATAACGGGTCAACCTCGTCTTCGTTTCCCTCATTTTCTTCGTCAACCAGTGACAAGGGACTAGAAATGTC
The DNA here is from genome assembly GCA_963922005.1 of Cornus suecica. Lineage (NCBI taxonomy): Eukaryota > Viridiplantae > Streptophyta > Magnoliopsida > Cornales > Cornaceae > Cornus > Cornus suecica. Next base: position 11,990,748 of record OY998244.1, on the reverse strand, counting down.
CCTAGGAGAGCAAATTGCTTTCTTTCCTTTCTTTGTTTTTGCCGCCTGGAATCGGATCACGAATTGACATAAGATAGCTAATTGGTATATTTAACAAAGAAAACGTGATTGATCAAGACCTTCAGTCTCTTGGTATGTTTCTCATCCTCCTCTGCCGATGCTCCAGTCTCATGGTCAGATATGCCTAAAGGATCGTGAGCAATAATAGCTACATGATGCAAAGTTTAAGCCACTGATAGTAAAAGCGAAATATAAGACCTGACAAAGAAATAATTCATAATATGAGGATTTTTACCTTCCTTTGATGTGTTTGTTTTTTTCTTCTTGGGGGGAGAATCTCGGTTGGTTGTGTTATCTTCCTTGGATGACTTATTTTTAGTCGGCGGATTTCGGAGCTTAGGAATGAAAGAGATAACTTTTTCAACCACTACTTTTACGTCCTCGGCCATAATTTTCTCAATATGGTTTCTCCACCACTGATCGAAGAAGGAAGAAGTGCCAGGATTTTCTGTAACTGCTTGAATGGAAAAGAGCTTGCAAAGACCATCATAGCGGCTAGCAACCTTTCGTACCATTTTGTCTGTAATAAATGTCTCCCGATCAAGAAATGAAGCGTTGAGGGATCGGAAAGGTGGGAGTGGAACAAGCTGAGTCATGCCAAATTGCCTAGCAAACTGTGGAGGGTTATAATACTCCACCCCACATTTACCATTGCCGATACTAGAACACCCGAAATGAAGATCTCTAGCAATCAAGTAGCTAGCCCACACCTTGTCATGAGTGTTTTGGAAATCCGGAGCAGAGCCGGGGGCATAGGCAAGCCAATAAGGTTCTCGCGGTCGAGGCGTGAATGGCAAGAAAAGATAGGGAGCTCGATCGGCAGGGAGATCATAGAAGAAGGAAAACATGAATTTGAAAGACCTTTTGTTTGGTATCATAGAAGCATACCGAAAACCCGGGACAGGGACATCAACTGAGTCATCGACATCATCTTGAAGTTCTGGGAAATAAGCATTTGTCCAAAGTTGCAGGAGCCAGAAAGGGCCTGAACAGGTTCTAAAGTTGGAATTTATATACTCGCCGATACCACGGTAAAGATAAGAAAGCACAAAAGGCGCAAGAGCGAGTTTGTCGCCGGCATGAAGGGCATATGCTATACGAGTGAATTCTTTGGTCACAGTGATTGACGAGACGCAGAACAAGAACCTGTTCAGCCAGTATATAAGAAAGGATATATGCTCTTCAGCGGAAACCACAACACCATTGCCTTTGTTGGCTTTGATGAAAAGCCCGTGAGCGGTAATACGCTCGGAAGAGCCAGGCTTGGTCGGGTAGTCATAAGTTGGTATTGAAACAACAAGACAAAAATTCACCTCTTCACCGTGGGGTCTTAGCCCTGTAAGGAAGCATACATCCTGCACGGTCGGGCTCATCATTCCGCACCGAAAATGAAATGAATTGGTGGAACTAGACCAAAAGAAAAGCAACGAGAGAAGGGCCTCTTTATCCATGTGGATTCGTTTTTTCGAAAAAAGGATAGCATTATGAATGCCCACTGATTTCCATAACTTTATATACTGAGGCTCGACACGGTTCACCCAATCAACCCAATCTTGTTGAGCAATGGGCCAATTCTTGAAAACTGAAGTAAAATCAATAGTGGGAAACTCCCGCTGGAATGGTAGACGTTCTTCGGCTAGAGGAGTGTAGTCGGAAAGTGAAACGGGCGGGACAGTTTTGAAGGCAGGGGCAAGACCGATTCTAGGCGTCAAGGAGTTAGAATCGGAAACACTGGTAAATACGTTATTGCTTGGGATAATTTTTGTATCTAGATGTTTTGATAAAAGATCCATAATAATTTTGGAATGATCGGCTGCTGGTGTATTTGTTTGGGTTGATGCACCGGCAACAGAAGAAAGATTATATTTCTTCATAATATGGGGTTTTAGAATAGAATAATGGTAACGGGTTGAATCGAAGCTGATAGAGTTTTTCTTTTAGTCTCATATATGTGTGATATTGCTAAATGCAAACTTAAGTCATATTTATAGCCAAAAACGGAGATGGCTTGTCAAGTCTACTCTGAAAAGGCTATGAGCCTATTATATCACAAGGACGAAAATGAAGAGATTCGTCTGACTTTTCCATGTGAGGCTCATCTGTTTCAAAATCTCTTTGCCTGATTCAAAATCTTTTTCCTATTCTATTTATTCTTCTCTCTCTACAGAAACTGGAACATCATGTGATAGCAATATCACTCTATGGATTTGTATATACCCATATGTATACAGAAACTCTGAAGCCAAGCAGAAAAACAAGGTCTGAGGGTGCCAAAATTCTCATTACACAGCCAATTGGGCTATTCAAGAGAAGAAGAACAAAATCAACATCATTAGAGATTCGCGATTCAAGCATTCCCGGAAGAGCGGAATTTTCAGCTCCAGATGGAGTAGCTTCTCCGTTCTTTAGCGCGGACTGTGAACCTCTTTTCTAGATTTGTAGCAGCATCACACACCACATTTCCGTTGGGAGAAGTTTCGTCCTTACTTAAAACCTCGGCTGCAAGGTCTGCCTGTATATTTTGCGGTGCGTCATTTTTTGGAGACTTAGGCTTTTCCATCAGAAAATCGATTGGTTCACTCAGCGGTTGAGAGGGCTCATCAGCTTGAGGTTTCGCAACTAGAGGAGTTTGCAACAATGCGCTTGGCGCAAATCCAGAGTCCGCAACCTGGAGTGGAACTTGAGGCACCTAATTCATGTTATCATTGCCTGACAAAAAATCGACAGTTGGTTCCGATATCACATCTTTAGTTGTTTCTATTTCGTTCTTAAGCCCAGACGGATCATAAGCTTCAATTTCCTGCATCAGCTGATCCTGTTTGACAGTACTATTGTGCTCTAACCGAGAGGCAAATTGGTTCTCAAGTCCAAACTCTGAATTCTGTTGAGCACTTGTGTTGTTCTTCGGCAAGTTCTCAGTCGGAGGTACCGCAAAAGATGGAGATTGGTTGAGCGCGAATGAGAAATTCCACCCACCTGCACAATAGCTGCTGAAATCATGTCTTTCACCGCCATTGATGTGAGGAAGAGCTCCACATTCCAGTCATTGCTTTTCGGACTTTCAACGCTTCTTGCACCTGGGTTTACTTCCATTTTGAGAAGCTCATTCAACAAGGAGATATTCCATTTCAAGAGGCATGCAATTGTCTTCTATTGATGAATTTGTCCAAAGTCTTCCACGTGTTCCAGCATTCTCTGAAGAAGATTGTTTTGCCGCTTGCATGAGGGGTGTTCGATGAAACGCCGGAATGAAGGAGTCGTCCACGATAAAGCAGCGGTAGCAGGGGCGGAGGCGTAACGTATCATAAGCCATTACGGCGCTGAAGAACGCAGTGAACCTGGACTCGGTCGGCGACTCGGCGATGCCAACCAGTTATTACGTTTCAAGAGATTGCTCAATGAAGAAAAAGTTTACATTGGGGATTGTTTTACTTTTGGTTCAATCTCAGCAAGAAAGATGGTTCGAAGCTCGTTTCGAAGGTGCTCTGGGATCGTCTTTGAAGAAGCCAAAAGCTACAGTTGTGCAACTCCCATTTGGGCTTTGTGGGTATAAGGGAAAAGAACTTGGAGATATTGAGAAGGGTTGTGCCCTTTTAACCTGCAAATACTCCCTCTCAAAAGAGACAAAGCAAACATAATAGAGCAATGTATTTTTCTATACAATCTGCATTAGAAGAGCATAAAGGAAAATGAGGTTTAATACACTCCTCGTAGTGTTCATATTTCATCAGCTGAACCAGTCACTTAGGTTGGATGCTAAATACAATAGCAACACATCAAGATTCACCTACTTGTACAACTTGGTACAAGCTGAAGTCAAAACAAAAACAGCAAAATCATCATCAAGTTGTACCAATGGTCTCCTTCGGTTGACAAGAGCGATGGATTTCTTAGTCGAGCCGTCTCGGAACGTACATGACCATGAAGATTGGTCCATGGAAAAAGCTTGCACAGATTCTTATGACAAGACTTTGAAGAAATGGAATGGCTGGCTTAGCTCAAGTTTTTCTGTTGCTAGCTCCAGATAGAAAGAAGTTCATGGAAGTGGTAGGAGGCGGTGGGGACGTCTCTGCGGATATGGAGAAGTTCTGCACAACGTTCACGCCATTTCTTGCAGAGATCCACACGTTTCTGGCTAGTGTTGGCTTGGATAGCATGAAAGCTTCATAATGGAGAAGGTCTCCTTGTCACAGACTCCATATTCATTTTCATAATGGAAGAGGCTATTGCAACTGATGACCATAGGGGGGCGAATGAGTTTGTTAAAAAGGTAAATTCGGCAAAATTCTCAGGGTGGAATTTGGAGATCGGCGAATGGCGGGCTTTTTGCATAGTATTGTTAATTCCAGGAGATGGATATAGAATTGACAAAATGGAAAGTATGTTCAGTAGAAGTGAGTTTTGTTCATACTCCGAAATTCTCGATGCCTTTGTTTGCCATTGCTGTAATGAGTGCCGAAATCATCATGGGTATTTCGGCGAATTGTCAAAATTCTAATAAGCCATTTTTTAGTGGCTTTTCTAGTCTCCTACACTTTACTTGTGGTATTATTCTGAAATTTTCATTTATGTTAACCATGACCACTGAATGCCGAAATTGTCATGAGTATGTCGTTGAATTGTCAAAATTTTGACAAGTCACCGAAATTTAATATTCGGTAGCTTATCAAACTCTGTCAAGAGTAATTTTCATTGAGAGATTCGAATGGATGGTTTTGGTGTTTGCGTTAATGGGATAAAAATTGCCGAATGAGGAGTTGATGAAAATGATACAACTCTACAAAAATTCGGCATGAGCCCATTTCCGTAGATTTGGGGGGCAGTTGTTAACGCCTAAATTATGCCCAAGCCTTTAGGCCACATGATTATGATTTGAATGATTGTTTGTAAAATTAATCCATGATCTAATTTTTAAATCATGTCCATGAAGGTTCGAGTTAAGAAACCACTGAAAGAAAATATTTCGGGTCACAGCGATTGAAAACGAATCCATGACCGATATTACTCTAAAGGTCATGTTTGGCCTAACTATTTCCGGCCTTAGGTCAAGAAGTGATTTTCAGCCACCATTGGCTTTTAAAATGATTTTCAATCTCTCCCTTTGTCATTTTCAGCCTAAGGCTGAAAGTCTTTCAGTCACTTTTGGCTCGAAAGTCTTTCAGTCATTTCTCTCTCGACGAGTTTTCTCTCTCGACGAGTTATTTCTCTCTCGACGAGTTCCTTGTCGACGAATTTCTTTCTCGACGAGTTTTCTCTCTCGACGAAGACGAATTCTCTCTCGACGAGTTTTTCTCTCTCGACGAGTTCCTTGTCGACGAATTTATTTCTCGACGAGTTTTCTCTCTCGACGAAGTCCTCTCTCGACGAATTCTCTCTCGACGAGTTCCTTGTCGACGAATTTCTTTCTCGACGAAGTCCTCTCTCGACGAGTTGTCCTTCTCGATGAATCTCTCTCGACGAATTCTCTCCCGACGAATTTTCAGTATTTCACTTCATTATCATTCACAACCTAAGACCGAATCTCTCAGTCACTATGCCTAAAAGTGACTTTTGACCACTTTTCTTTTCACTTTAGGCTTAAAAGGACTCTCGACCAAGGAAATTAGCCTACAAGTAAGCTTCTTGATGAATTTAGTCCTGGAAATATTGCCATCAATGGTCAAGGTCACGAGAACCGCTTGTAGAGATCGAGACCAAAAAGCCCAACAAATCAGGTCTGGAAGATTGGAGAGAGCTTAGGTTGGAAACTACGACCTGATCGAGATGAAAGTTCAACGTTCCGAGACCACAAATGGAAGTTTTTCAACTACCCATCAGAGTGCGTCAGAGATCAGAAGATTCCTTGGTCAAAGTCAGGCAAAAGATAAAAGAGAGCTGAAAGTAGTAATTGTCAAAGTGGGCAAGTCTGAGAGGGCCATGGTCTCTAACTAGAATTGTCATGCCAGATATGATTCCATCACATGTGGTTGAGAGTAGATCCAACTAATTCAAGTAGCAGCTCAGCAAGTGGTTGAGAAGCTACTTTCAACCTGCAAGCAATTAATGTCTAGAAGGGCGAGTTGAAAGGGACATCATCAGATCAAGACCCTCTATAAATACTCTTTCAAGTCCCACGAGCAAGAGGTCCACGACCATTCAAAGCCTTACTCTTTATCATTCATAGCTTATCATTTAGCTTCTTTATCAGTCATAGCTTAAATTCCTTAGCTTAATATTTATTTTATCCTCAGCACTTAGATCTTTAGTGTTTTCATTTTCAGTCAGAATTTGTGTTTGTACTTCCTTTGTCACTGTAATCAGTTTCTTGTTCAATGAAGAAGAGTTTTCAAGTTCAGGTATATTGATTATTCTCTCTTAACTTCTTTTCAATCACTACCTTTATATATTTGAAATCCTAACTTAGGCAATACAGAACCTTAAGGAGAGGGTCATTCCTATTCTCCAACTTTCGCCTGAACCAATCTTGGTCGGTCACCCGACCCGATAGGAATAGTTTGGTAATAAATCTCTGAGTCCACATTAGGACTCTGGCACGCCCGCGTTTAAGGTCGACCAACCATTGGTTAACGACCTCGACCACTTTGTGAGCCGAACAGATCCGTCCCTGGATATATTCACTCACTTTAATGTGTATTCACTGGATTGATTTGCTTTGTAGATAGCGAGTGAATGCCTGTGTTTTCTTCATTTACTTGGTAATTATGCATCCATAAAATACCAACCCCATTTAGGGAAAGAAAAAATTCTAATAATATGTATAGATTAAAATAGGGTAATTTGCACTGACACCCTCTAAATTTTAGGTCAATTGTAGGTAAAAAGTGGTCAACGCTTTTTTGGTCCATCAGTCTCTCTCAACTTTGACTTTCCTTGCAGTGACACTCCCTAAACTTTAGGTCAATTGCAGGTAGAAAAGTGGTCAATGCTTTTTGGGTCCATCAGCCCCCTCAACTTTCACTTTCCTTGCAATGACACCCCCTGAAGGCTTTTTGGTAGATAAAATTACTCTTGTACCCTTTCTTTATTGTTAAAGACACCCCTATAGTTTGACAAATGAGCATTAACCCCCCTACATGTTCAAATAGGTCCCTATAATTTCAATTGTGATAAAAAAATCCATATCATCATAACACCGTTAAAAAAGAGGTGAATGTACTTTGTTACCCCTCTATGTTTAACATTAAAATGAAATGATAAAAGGTTAATTTCAAATGTATATATATAATTCAAAAACAATATATAAAATTCGAAAAAAATATATATATGTCAATAAATATATATATATTTTAAAAAATATATAAATTTCAAAAAAACATATAAAATTCAAATATATTTATATTTCAATATATATATATTTCAATATATATATATTTCAATATATATATAAATTTTGAAAATAAAATATAAATTTTGAAAAAAATATAAATTTCAAAAACAATATATATGTTGTAAAAAATATATAAATTTCGAAAAATATGTACAAATTTTGAAAAAAATAAAAATTCAAAAACAGTATATAAATTTCGAAAACAATATATAAATTTTGAAAATAATAAATATTGAAAAAAAAAATTAAATATATAAAAATTTTGAAAATAAAATATAAATTTTGTAAACAATATATAAAATTCGAAAACAGTAAAATTTGAAAAAAATTATATAATTCAAAAAATATATATAAATTTCAAAAAACATATATAGGACTAGGTTGTTTTTCAAAATTTATATATATTTCAAAAAATATATTTTCTTCAAAATTTATATATTTATTAAAATTTATATATTTATTAAAATTTATATATTTTTTTCAAAATTTATATTGTTTTTTCAAAAATATATATTGTTTTCTAATTTTTTATATTGTTTTTGAAATTTATATATATTTTTTCGAAATTTATATATTTTTTCAATATTTGTTTTTTTTCAAAATATATTTATTTTTGAAATATATATAGTTTTTCGAATTTTATACATTTTTTTCGAAATTTATATATATTTTTTGAAAAATATATATATATTTTGAAATTTATTATTTTCAATATATATATATATATATATATTTGTGAAATTGATATATTGTTTTCAAATTTTACATATTTTTTTATTTTTTTCAAAATGTATATATTGTTTTCGAATTTTATATGTATATTTCAAAATTAATTTATTTTTTTGAAATATATATATTTTTTTCGAATTTTATATATTGTTTTTGAACTTTATATATATTTTTTAAATTAACATTTTATTATTTCATTTTAATGTTAAATATAAAGGGGTAATAATGTACATTCACCTCTTTTTTAACGGTATTATGATGGTATGGGGCTTTTTTATGACAATTGAAACTATAGAGACTTGTTTGGATATGTAGGGCGTTTAATGCACATTTGTCAAACTATAGGAGTGTCTTTTACAATAAAGAAAGGATACAAGAGTAATTTCATCTACCAAAAAGCCTTCAGGGGGTGTCAATGCAAGGAAAGTGAAAGTTGAGGGGGCTGATGGACCAAAAAAGCGTTGACCACTTTCTACCTGCAATTAACCTAAAATTCATGGGATGTCAGTGCAAATTACCCATTAAAATACATATTTGCATTTAAGGGAATGCATGTCTACCAAATTAACAATAAAATAAGTCCTGTTTGATGAATTGTATGTGTTTTTGGTAAATCTGTTTAACGAATATAACAGATGCAAATATTATTGAATCATGACAAAAACCGTCATTAATGAACCTTCCAAACAGTAGCAGACATAAATTTTAATTTGGAATTCAAAGTTGAAGCACCATCAACTAGGTCAAAAAATAATAATTTGATCATAACCTTTATGTGAACAAAAAATAAAAGATCAGAGAAATTCTACTTGGCATAAGATCATGATCACAAGTGTTCCATCCGAGTACGATAATGTGTCACATGCGTGCAATTAGAATTTAAAATAATGATCTATTAAATACTGAATTACTGTAATACATAATTTACTAGAAATAAAACTGAAAACATCTCATCTACTTCTTTGAGATTTTCCAGTAATCATGGTTACTGGCATCTTTTGTTGTTTACCCAAACCCAAGTAGGACAATAATAATAATAAATAAATAAAAACAATAATCGGATCTTGCCCTATAATGACGAAATTCGCTCTCATATGATGTGATTTAATATAATTTGAATACGTGAATAAAAAACATATATTTAAAAAAGAAAATGGACAAAAAATTCATAAAAACATGAATCAATGTCAATTCCTTTTCCTTTCTAAATTTTTTTTGACCACGTATCCAAATTATATTGGATTACATCAACGGAGAGAACGAACTCATGGGACATGACCCCAAGTATTATCCATAACAAAAATTAGAATAAAAAGGGCAAAATGAATAAAGTTTCATTCATCTATAATTCTTTGCATGGCTAGTCAGGGCACAGCACCAAGCACCCACACCCATATATGCAAATGTACACTGTATATGTGAAGGCATACACATTGTTTACTTACATACATGTTTATGGTGTATGTATATAACTCAGAACAACTCAAATTGTCTTCAAGTTATTCTAGATTCAAAAGCTATGTTAGGACTTTCTTCAGACAAACCTGAAAATGTTAGCATAAACCTCAAATTTTGACCATTTCATACAACTCTGATCAATGTCATATAAAAAATGTCCATCTATAGTTAATCACAATATGTCAAACCAACAGATTTGGCAGTTCTATTTATATCTGGAAGTAGACATATAATTTACAGTAACGATCTGACGTACAAGCTTCACGCAGGAGCAGGAGTTAACTAGACGTTACATCGCCTTGACCAAAATGAGGAATACTAATAACAAGGCCAATGGTTAGCTAATAAGGTACAACTCACCGTTCGATTTTCAAGGCCGTCATCAGTAGTAGACTGACCCGACAGGAGCTATACCATCTTTATTATTTCTGCACCCTGTTGGCTCACAGACGTTGTCATTACCGGAAAGCCCATTCATCGGGCATACATCAAGGCCTTTTCCCATCTGCTGCACTTCAAGTGGTGATAGTATCTTGATATACCACACATTGTTTACAAACTCCCTGAAGAAAAACGAAAGCAATTATAAGTCAAGATGCAACCCTGGACCAAAGTCATCAAACTACATAAACATTATGAATTAGAAGAAGATGATATTGCAATCAATAACATTAGGTAGGCATGCTGAGTGTAAGTTCGTCCAAGTGGATTATTTGTCTTTGATGATAATGAAGCCATCCTAGGACATATTCACTGTAATACCTATATATCTCTAAGCTCAAAAGTAAACAGAAAAATTCGAGTTCCCACATGCTAGTGCTACCATACTCCCTTTGTGGGCTTTCTATGTACAACTCAAATCAAAACTTGATGAAATTAAATGAACTGATATTTGCTCTAGCACCGAGCCACATAATATTTGGCTCTAAAGTGGAGCCAGATTCCAAACCATCAGCATCATGTGGAGATCCCGTCTTATAATAATCAGAATGACACGAGCCATTTTCAATCAGTAATATTACACAAAAGGGGCAGAACAGATACAAACACTAAGTAAAATTATGCATAAAGCAACAGGAAACAAAGCCAAGGTGTAACTTGAACAGATTGGCCCAATTGGAAAAGACTTGGGAGTAAGTGCCTCAAGAAGCATCAGGTCTCATGTTCGAATCCTACTAGGTGCAAATTCATTGGGGCCACGACTGCTGATATAATCCGAGCCTCTACCCTGTGTGGTGGGGTCGCTTTCCACATGTCCCGTGAATTAGTGGGGCAAAAGCCCAAGACACCTCTATAAAATACCAAGGTGTTTAAGCTTTGATTTGCAACACCACCCATTTAAAGTTGGTGGAACGCAAACCAGGCTTCCAGTTAGCAAATATCACCAACCAAGAAGCCTCTTAGACAATTGACATTTTGTTAGACCATGGGTAAAGCAGAATAATATTAGGCTGTGATCTGGGAGTAGACAAATAAGTTAGAAATAGGAGCACAAGAAACAGTTTCTAGACTTACTGCCAAGGGTCATCACCAAGGAGAAGGACATCATTCTCCCGGTCAACAAATGCAAGCTGCCAGCCTGATCTCCGAGGGTCCTCCAACTGGCCTTCAAGGCCAAACATCTGAGCAAGCACACTACGCAGCTCATGGTAGCTGCTGAATTTGGAGATATCCAGTGACCGTCCAAATGACCCCGTCTTGTAAACCTGTCAAAAATACACCATTTGAATCAACCATCACCAATGACTAGCTGTGAATTCTGCATTAGAGATCCGTACAGCCACATAAATAATGAATACATGTCAGAGGAAGAAGGGACAAGAATAAGCTGAACCAACAAAAATGACCACTTATTGTAAAACACTAAGATACGGCTAAAGTTAGCAATTCAGAACATAATTTATTAGAGAAAGAAAGGTGAATTACTGTAGGTTCAACCACCATCATCCTCCGACTAAAAGGCGCATCCACTAGGAAAATGAGGCTAACATACACTTATCTATAACATTTGTCTACTCTGAAGAACCTACCAAACTAGAACCTACTGTACCAAGCAAATTAAGTAGTCAGCCAATTCAATCAACTTCTAGAATTTCAGGGAACAATCCACAACGGAAGAACAGCGACAAAAATTGTTTCACATAGGGGGCATAGTAAGGTGCAGTTGCAGAAGTTCACTACCAAGCATGAGAATGCCGGTTCCAGTCTAACGGCAACAGGCAGCCATTATGTGAAATAACGCCAAAATTTAGATTTGTATCCATGACATCGCCTAGCCTTGCCAGAAACCTCCATAAATGGAGATTTACTGGGTTGTGCCCATATATATGACCCTATGAAACTGTTTCAGAAAATTCAACAATTTTTTGGCGCCTGTCATCACAAAAGAGGGCTGGAGAATTTGTTGCTGCAATTGTTTGGAGAATAAATTAAGCAAATAGTGCTTTGCAATAATTAATGATTATTATTCACCTTCACAAAGGTTTCAGTGAGTTCGTTCACTTGCTCCACATTCTCAGGGGACTGCAGGAAACATGATTCATCTATGCAACTTGAAGTTGACATGTCTGAATTAAATGGGAAAGTGGTTCCCATAGCACTTGAAAAACTAGACGTTGCAAACAGCAAAGATGGAGATCCATTCTCACCGCCATTATTTCTTAGATTTGGCATCCCATTCTGAAGAGATGAGTCCAAATTAGTTGCAGACGAGACATTGCTTTGGTGATTGGTTACACTTCGATAGTCAGGGAACTCTTTACCATTACATGTTAACAAAAAAGAAGAGAGCTCAGAGGTCTTTGAATGGGCGGTTACCGATTCTTCAGCCTGGGGTGGTACAAACTGATCAACAGCAGAAGGAGCCTGAGTTTCCACTGCAACTTGCTGGGATGATAAGGACGAAGAAGAGACTGGACAGTAGGATCCCTGCACATTAAGTAGGTGGGATAGGTCGGATGCTTCTTCTGGGGAGATCGAACATAAGAGACTCTGTGTAGGAAAAATATTAGATGTGGTTACAGTACTCCGAACGGCATCAGGAAAGGTTTGCTGCTGGCATATTGGAGAGACTATCTGGAGAGATGAAAACTGGGACTGAGTAGCTGACCCAATCTGAGACAAAGATATAGGTTTTGGATTCTGTTGATGATGAGTAAATTGTGGATGAAATTGGGGTTGCTGAGGTTGTTGATGCTGTTTTTGCTGCTCTTGGTCATTATATGGGTGGCGATCGTGCAACTGTTGCTGCAGAAACTGAGCCAGGCCTCCAGCCTGAACGGGGGAATGATTTTCCGGAACACTCTGGGGAAAGATATTTGGAAACTGTGACTGCTGAGACATCTGTCTCTTAATTACATATGGGGCCCCACAAAGAATATTTTGGGGTTGTTGAAAGTGCAGAAGGGATTGATTTCCATCTTTGGAAGGATCAACAATCTTGGTCTCCTGAAGCGCAGCAGCTGCCATTGCTTGGTACATATCAGGTTGTAGACCAAGCATGGAAGCATCAAGCCTTGGTGGCATCCAGTGTGTTACCCCAATTCCCTGGAAATTTAATGACTGTCTCATCTGATCTCCAACATCACCTTGGAGCCACATAAGTGGAGAATTAATGCTCACACCACCATTATTGAGACCTGAAAATTTGTAGTAATATACAAGGAAGGAACATATGAAACTTAAATTTGAGAGTACATCTAATATCTGGGCATCAAAAGTGTACAGAAGCATACCAGTGAAGGATGGTAATCCAGAAGGCCAGGGCCGCTTCAGTCCTCTGAGCGGAAACGGGGATGGGTACATCGGAAAAGTTGTCAAGGGCTCAATTTCCCACAAGGAAACTCTAGGCTGCCTCTCCCCTGCGGTGGATTCATCCCAGCCAACCTACGTCCATAGAGAGAAAACTCGTGATGACATGCTCATATTCATATATCAGAAATGGAAGAAATTTCAATTATCACCACAAATATGAGTGACTATGATTCCAAGCAGTTGAAACTTATTAGAACGCTCATTAATATATAAATCTCCAAATGCTAGGAACAAACCTTCACTGAGCGCCAATGTGAGCTCGGCCATCGAACCGGATCGAAATCACTAATGCCAGTTATAGTTCCCATGTACCTGCATGTTGCAGAAGTTAAAAATCATATTTGAGCTAATGGTGAGTCTGTCATTTGTTTGAGGATAGGTTAAGGGAAGGAAAATAAGGAAAAACGACATTAGAAACTAGATTAAAATATCAATGAATAGATTAATTAAAACGTGTAACAGTAGTTCACAATGGGACAAGCAAACGGGAATTTGATTATATCGGGAGAGAATGCCTACCAACAATTTGGAGCATGATGACCATCATTCTAACAATTGAACAATTTGCTAGGTTCAAGGTTTGGTTGGGTGACAAGGGTCGTACATTTCTGCAAGGTTTGGTTGGGTGACAAGGGTCGTACATTTCTGCAGGCTGACACGGCCATGGTTATCAGGACTCACAATAGATTGCCCACAACTACGGTATTGGTTGCAATGGCAATTGAGGTGTAATGGGTGCCTAATGGGAATCAGTTAGCCAAATGGTAAATTTTTATTCGTAGGCTCGTAGCTAGCATCCGTCCAGATATTAACGAATATGCATGTATCCAAATCTAATTATGGTTTTCTATTGAAATGAACAATCAAGTAAATACGCCACACAAAAAGAATACGACCATTTATGTGGTTCGACAAAGCCAACATCCATAGCGAAATAACAATATTAACTGCTGCCCTAGCTTCCATGAGCTTCCTATTTGTTTACTATGATTGCATTAATCACGAACTGTCTATTTGAACATCATTTTGAGTTCACATGTGGAAAAATATAAATAACATAATAAAGCTTACATAGAAAGCTGGGACCTACCGACGAACATTTGAGTCTTCTGTCTCAAACAACATCCGGAAGCGCATGCCCACAGAAACACGAGTATGATAAACCGCTTTTGCATACTTTGCAAGAGGTATGACAAATTCTGATGGACTCGCCCTGAATCATCAAGGTTGTAAATGAATAAGATGTTTACCGCTGCACTTGTTTATTGTAATTTTTAATATCTGTAGCACTTGAAGAAACTGCACCTTGGATTATAAAATATGGTGAAGCGGCTATTTGTGGCAGTTGCATGAGCCGCTGCAGCAAGAAGTCCTATGTGCATGCTATCGCTTGATAAAACTGATGAAGGCATGATAGTTTGCAGACGATTGGCACGTCGAATCCCCAGAAGCAACTGATTGTTTTCATTCCTGATGCAATAAAAATATAATTAATTAAGAATAATACTACTGTTCACAATAACACTTCTAGAATTGAAATCAATCACATGGAGAGTGGAAGGTGTGGCATTGCCTGTACTTGCCACCTCAAGAAAATCCCCAATCTTAAAAGAAGTATCATCAGATGCTGTTAACCATGTAAGAATACCAACCTCTTAGACATATCACTTTACTCATTATCATAAATATGGACAAAAAGGACCATTGTAAAAGCCATCATTGGATTTCAAGTATTCCTCAAGTGTGCAAAGAAAGGCAAAGGTAGTGTACTCCTTTGAATAAAAGTATGTACCAATTAACGAAACATCGGTGACAAACACATACATATATTACACTCACACTCATACGTAGAATTGGGGATGAAATTAAATGTGCCTACCAGATAAAAATGACAGAATCACCAGCAACAAGTCTTTTTGCACTGACAAACACACTCCATCCAGTAGTAAGCAGATGCCTCTTAGGCTGGCCTGCATATGAGAAAGTGCAATAGTCACTTCCTTAGTTCATTATACATATCAACAAATTGTCTTAAAACCACTAGTGAGTATCACCAAGCAATCAATAGATGTAATTGTCCCTAAAACACTTTGATGACACCAATACACTTTATTAATTGCCACACAGACCTGAATGGTCCTATCAATATTACAACCAAAATCACTAATGAAATAGTTTATCCTTCCTAATCCGATAATAGCAACCCTACGAATTCTTTTAAGAACAGATATAAAAAACTTCGACATGATTCATTTATGAAAGTGATTCTATTTAGTCACCTGGCCCAGTAACAATCTATTTTTTTTTTTCCTTTTACTTGCTCTGAATTTTTGTTTCTGAATTCTTAATTTTCATGATTACATTTCATGGCTTTTAAGTGAAAATCATAGACATTCACTTCTTTATAAATAACGAAGCCCGGACTCACCACGAAAAATGTGCCTGAATTTCCATTCATTGCCATGAAGATCCCTTCCTATCAATTCTTGAGCTGGAGGCTGCTGCGTGTAATCCTGAAGGAACAAAAGAAGGTCAAATGATAAATCAAGCCATAGATGTGTTCACACTCGAAAGCATTAAAAAATTGGAAAATAAAAGATAATCATAGTATAAGGTACCCTACAAGAGGAGGAAAGACTTTTTCAGCTGCTCGGCGAGGAACAGAAAACCCTCCATGAGTACTGGTGTCACTTGCAGTCAATGTTTTGCAAAAATAATTGGTTGGTTGTTTGCTCAGTGTACCAAGTTCTGATGGTAGTAGGAAGAAATCTTTTTGCTCTTGCTACACAGAAGTTTGGGTCATTTAACTAAGGAAATTACAAGTTAATCAAATTCGTAATCTTAAATTATATCTATACATATATATATATATAGCTAAGTACCAGACTCAGGGGTTGCAAGGTCATCTGAGCATACACTTCATCTGTCTCCACATCTGCCTGCACTTCACAAAATTAACTATTTAGTAGCGGACCTCAAAAACATCTAAAAGGAAAATAAAACACACATAAAAGGAACTTACATGCATGGCCGCATTGTGAAGCTGACAGATAAGTTGTGGTGGTAAGCTAGGGTAGTTAGGGCTATGGGCATCAATTTCCTTGTTCGTCGAGGCAGCAACCTGCATAAGAAGCATTGAGGATCCTCAATCAAAAGAGGGTATCCAGAAACTCCAAAAAATCTGAACAAAATAAATACCAAACAGAGTTTGTGTATAAATAACACTAAAATGACAATCTGCACGGAAGCGATGCATTCTTATAATGCTGTACACTATATAAATACATAAAAATCAAACAACCCATTTTTCAAAACAAGACTAGAGTGGGGCAGCCATATTCAACAGAGAAGATTCAACCACCAAAACAATGACAAAACTAATTCAGTGAAAACCATACTAAAAATTATAATAAAAAAAATCCTCAATTTAATCTACTGGACTGTCCTACTTTCTAATGCACATGACAAGAAGTGAGATAAATCAAATTTTCAACAAGTTCTGTTAGTAAAATAGCACTGACCTGCTCACTGTGACCCTGTGGAAAGTAGACTACGCGACTCCCGACTGCCGGAAGCGACACCAGAGGGCCGGCACACGCGTGCCACAACTCAGAATTCAAACATTTCTTCTCCCCTGCACCAAATTCATTCACTCCATCAAATTAAACCAAAACACTGAGACCCAAAATCAAAGAAATCAAAACTACCCAAATAATAGTTTCCAAAACAAATTCACAGAAGAAGGAAAAGGGTCAGGTTAGCTCACCTTCACCTTCCTCTGGCTGAGGACTGAACCCTGAACTTGAAGAAGAGAGTCTCATTCTGCAGAAACTAACTAACTAACAACAAGCCTGTTTTTCCACTGTGGTCACAATTATGCAAATACCCAGCAATATATATATATATAGATATATAGATATATAGATATATACATCAACTTCACTACTGCTACCACAATCCCAAACCCTAAACAAAGATTTGCAAAAACTAACAACAACAACAACAACAAGCCAGTCTTCTATACCCAGAACATCACTATCATTACTACAACTACAATGCCAACAAAACCCTAATTTGGAAAAACCCTAATTTAGAAATAAAGGGGATAAATATCTATATCCAACATTTGAGTTTGCAGCAACAAAAAGGAAGCTATAATGTGAATAATAGAGATCAATGTCACCTTAATTGAACTCAATAGCAAAAAGGAAAGGAAATTAAACTGTGGTCCAGATCTCTAGCTTTTGACATCGATAGAAAGAAGTGAAAGTGAAAGGGACATAGGAATTGAAGGAAGCTTGGGAGTTACGGAGTTGAAAATCAAATCGTCATTTATGAGTGGGTGAGTGAGTGTATCTATGTCTGTATTATATACATATATATATATATATATGTACATATGTAGTATGTATATGCGGTTAGTAGTACTGGTACTAGTAGACAGTAGCAGTCACAGAGGAACTGAAGTAGCTGTATTTTTGTAATGAAAGGGATGGTGAAACTGATTCCTCGGAAAATAAGGGTAAAAGGCTGCCTCGTGGTCCAACATCACTACATAAAAAACAAATATACATGTATATATATATATATAGATGTGTATGGTATATAAATTAGTAATCATGAGTGAAAGCAAAGCACTAATACAGTTACAGTTTATAGTTAATTTTTTTTGTTATATATTGGTATATTTAATATTATAATTTTCTAAAATAATCCAAAAATTATTTAAATTACAATAAATATCAGTTTTTGAATTGAAAAGATAATTTTTAGGGTTTAATTCATTTACACCCCTTGAGGTATATCAATATTTTAATCAGACTCCTTGTCAGTAATCGTCGACTGACTTTCTTCAAAAAATTTAACGGAATGTCTCAATTGCCCTTACTATTATTCATGAATGATGGATAAGGTTAAATAAGGATTGAGGGTAGTTTGGGTATTAAATAAAAAAATTAAAATCATGTCTTGTATGATTAAAAATGACGTGTGTCAGAAAAAATAAAGAGTCTACCGAAGATATGCAAAGCAGTGGAAGTTTGATTGAAATATTAACAAATTTCATAAGCGTAAATGAAATTAAGGGTTAATTTCAGTAAACCCCCTATACTATCCAGATTAATCAACTAATCCATTATCTGTCCACTTTGCCCCATATACTATTTAATTCCATCAAATTGCCCCCCTCAGCTCACATTTTGACTCAAAATGCCTAAACTACCCCCAATCAATAGTATAAGGGGGTTTGTTGATTCAACCATTTAAATTTTTTTTTTTTCAAAAATCAATTATATTTTTCACAAAAATTATAAATTCATAAATATATATATATATATATATATTTCTTTTGCAAAAAATCTGCAACAAATGAAAATTCAATTTTCACAAAAAATTCAAAATTTTTTTTCCGAAAATCTGCAACATATGAAAAAAAAAAAAAAAATCCGAAAATCTGCAACATATGAAAAAAAAAATTTCAAATATTTTTTTGCAAAAAATTATTTTTTTCCGAAAATCTGCAACATATGAAAAAACAAAATCCGAAAATTTGCAACATATGAAAAAAAAAAAAATTCAAAATTTTTTTTGCAAAAAATCATTTTTTTCCGAAAATCTGCAACATATGAAAAAAAAAATTCCAAAAATCTGCAACATATGAAAAAAAAAAATTCAAAATTTTTTTTGCAAAAAATCATTTTTTTCCGAAAACCTGCAGCATCTGAAAAAAATAAAATTTCAAAAGTTTTTTTGCAATAAATCATTTTTTTCTTAAAACCTGTAGCATATGAAAAACAAAAAAATTTCAAAAATTTTTTTTTTTGCGAAAAAGTATTTATTATGTTCCAAAATATGAATTTTTTCCGAAAAATATTTTTTTTGCCAAAAATATATATTATGTTCCAAAATATGATCTTTTCCAAGAATTTATAATTTTTGTGAAAAATATAATTGATTTTTGAAAAATAATTTTTTTAAATGGTTGAATCAACAAACCCCCTTATACTATTGATTGAGGGTAGTTTAGGCATTTTGAGTCAAAATGTGAGCTGAGGGGGGCAATTTGATGAAATTGAATAGTAAAAGGGGCAAAGTGGACAGAAAAAGGGTTAGTTGATTAATCTGGATAGTATAGGGGGATTTACTGAAATTAATCCTTATAAAATTTTACTATTGCGTCTTCAGTGGGGATGGCAATAGGATGGGGCGGGGTGAGAATCACATCCCCCATTCCCGTCCCCATTTAACTTTGTTAACCCCATACCAACCCCAAATCTGATTATTAAACGGGGTTAAGCGAGGTGGGGTGATTTTTCATCATAAAAAAAAAAATTCTTATACAAATGAAGGTAATGTGTAATTTCTTAATTGAAATTTTTAATTTACTATTATTATACGAGTAATAGGTGCTAAATGTTGTCCATTCTTGACACTTAACTCTGTATTGCTACGTCTTATCATTTCGTTACTTGGTGTTTTTATTCGGTTTGTATGTCTAAGCGTGTTTCAGAAGCTTAATGAAAAAAACAAGTTAACTTTGGTAAATTATCCAAAGATGTGCTTGTGTCTACCCGAAAAGAGAGAAAAATAAGAATGTTCAAGCAAAACGGTCATTTTTCGAAGCCGAAACTTCGTGAAACATGCTAATGAAGTGAAAGGCGGTTCAAATGAAAAAAAGTTTGAAAAAAATGGTTTTCATTATTTTTGTTACACCTACCTACGCACACAACAAGCAAAAGATGTCTAGAATCATAAAAAATACGTCTACCTACGCATATGGCTGGAGCTGCACATAGGCGTAAGGAACAACTGGGAATTTGTAGAATTCGAGTCCCGATCCAATTCAACTTCCTTTGACTTAACTTTGACTTCAACACCTCTAAGCACGTGTATAAAGTGTATTTACATTATATTAAAGGATTTTAGCTCAAAATTGAGGAGAAACACATTAAAGAATAATCTTACTCTAAATAGGACAAGTCTAATCCAAGTAGGACTCTTCTCAACTTCTTCTATAAATACTAAGGTCTGAATCAGATATAGGGAGCTTCTAAATACATAATTTTCAAAGCATTATCTCTAAAGATTTACATCTTTTGAAGAAGGGAATCATTCAAAACCTAGAGATCCAGAGCAGGTGACCATAGAGGGCGCTTCTACATCAACGATGCAGTCTCCCACCACTGTGAGCAACTAAACCGGTATCTAGGGTTTTCAAGCAAAAACCTAGCCAAAATAATGTAGTTTATTTATTTGTTTCAAATGTAACAAGCGGAAACTGAATACCACACATGTGATAATTGTGTAGATGAGTGACCATAGTTATTTAATATAAGAGATTTTATATTTATTATACTCTTGTCTTAGATTGAATGAATGAATTATCTCAATCAATCATGTTTATCTGATGTTCTCTAGCATATCATAATTTTCTACACAATGGTGCTTAACATCTGAAACCCTAGATTTACACAGGTCATGCCTCGGCGAGGTGATATAGACATACTTTAGTTTAATTTCATGTTGCATGAGTATATTAGAGTAAAGTATATGACATGCACTAATCACACTATGTTCGGAGATGAGTTGTAGCGAATTCGGTTGACGGTATCTTTTTGGGAAATATATTCGACTATTTGTGGTATAATCTGATTCACGGGTGATGGATCGCTCTCTTGCAATTGATCCAGTAGATAGCTACATTATACGGCTAGTGATGAAGTAAGAAAATCCTAGTTTTTATCTCCACTGTTATTGTCTTAATCTATCTTTACTTGTTTTATTAGTTAGTTAGTTAATAAATCACAAACAATAAACATACTTTTATAGTAATTCAAGAGTATTACTTTACGAGAGTTTAGAATACAACTTAGTCCATTGGGTTCGATAACCCTTCTCAAGCCGATCTATACTACAATACGATTTGTGCACTTACGATAAGTAAAACTAGGTCATTGTAATGGTCCATTTTTAAACACTATTTTTAACTCTGGTTTGCACGCATCAACGAGCATCAAAGTAAAACATGTAGGTTTTAACATAATTGATACGAAATTAAGGCGAGAAGAGTGAAATGATAAGGAGACTATAATTTGGGATGGAGTGGAATAGAAAAAATGAATGAATTATATTATTTAAAGAGTGTAAATCAATAATACATAATAAGATTGAATGGTTAGTATATGCGGGGTGGGGCGGGAGACCCCTTCCCATACCCACCCCAATAGCCAATCGGGAAATTTATCCCATTTTCATCCCTATTTATTTAATCAGGTCTCCAAATTCGCTTAAATCGGAGCGGGTATGTTCCTCGCTAGGGCAGGGTTTTTTGTCATCTCTTTTCGGAGTATTAGAAATTGACATTATAATTACAGTTTTCAAATTTCTCCAACCTGATAATTTTTTGTTCTATTCCGCGTCTAATAGGATGAATTTGTTGGTACTCTCAAATAAAATTAGGGTGGTTATATACGTAGAAATTTAGAATTAAAACCCAGTAAAAAGTTTAGAGCGAGGACGAATTTATTGTTGAACTTGCTTCCTTCTTAAGTTGATACATATATGTCATTTAAATTCAAGTATATCACTATACTACCACCCTCAAGGGCGGAGCCATGTATAGCACAGGGGGTCATGGCCCTCCCAAAAATTTTCATTTTTTTTAAAGTATCCCTAAGAAATTATATATTTATAAATAAGCTTATAAAAACTGCATATAACCACCCTAATTTTTTTTCCAAATGTTCTTTAATAACCCACAAAAATACATATAAAATTACATATGGCCCCCTAATTTTTTTTTAAAAAATCCTTAATAACTCACAAAAATACATATATACAAATAAATTCATAAAAAAAATGCATATGGCCCCCTAACTCATTTTTCTGACTTTCGCCCCTGACCACCCTCTCATATATTATCCCAATTTATAGTCCTCTTATATTTCATTCCAATTTGTATTTGAGGTATTTGTTATTCGCTATTAATTTTTATTTTTTTTGTTAATTCGGGTTTGTGAAACCTCTCTTCCTATATATATTTTTATTATTTCTTAGAACAAATGGTGTCATTAAATGGAAGAACAAATAGTGTCATATTACGATCGTGTTTGACTCATATTCAAATCGTGTTCCCGTATTTGACACCACCACAAAACTTCTAATGTTAAGTGTTTGTGCTTCTTAACTAGCAACACATAACAATGTACCTCTAAGGTTGCAAATGAATTAATCCGTTCGTGAGTAAGTTCGGGCTCGACTCGTTAAGAGATTGACTCGTGTTCGTTCGCCTAGTAAATGAACCGAGTTTGAACAAAAAATTTAGACTCATTTAATAAATGAGCCGAACTTAAACATTCCTGAGCTTGACTCGCGAAGTAACATAATCTCACAATCCCCAAGCAAATGTGTTATATTTGAAAAAAATGCAAAGAGAGTTGTTGAGAATTACATGATTTATGTAATCAGTTCATAAAAATTACCTCAAAATAAAATAATATCCAAAAAATATAATATTCGAAAAATAAAATATGTTAAAAATAAACATGAAACAACTTAATTTATATGACAATTAATAAGAGTATCATATGTTGCAACTTAACTGAATTGTTCGTGAGCAGGGTTGGGCTCGACTCTTTAAAATTAGCGCTTGACTCAGGCTCATTCATTTAATAAATGAACCAAACTTAAATATTTCAAAGTTCGGCTCGACTCGATTCATTTGCAGCCCTATGTAACTCCATCAAATTTGTAATTTACTCCATTGGATACATTTTTTTTGAACAAAACCGAGGAATTATTTTCCCATAAGATATTCTGGTTCCATAATTTCTGGTGGTTGTTTTTTTAGTTAAATGACTATAATCTCCTTCTTATTGAATTAACACTTATATATATATATATATATATATATATATATATATATATTAAAAAATTCTTACTATTTGAGGAAACATTATCTAAAAAATTCATATATTTACATATGATTTCAAATGAATTGTTTAAATAAAAAAGTTTAAACCAATTAGATAATTGAAAACTGGTGCTTTAAATTTAGCAATTTATTATATTTTCATGAATTCATTACAAGACAAAAGAAGGTACTTTACCTTATAATTTATTCTACATAATTTATATATTCTTTCTGTTGAGAATGTGGAGGGAGATAATTATTGTTTGGTAAACAAGGGAGGAGGTAAATATGTATATATTTATATATAAAGTTGTACACGATTCATTTTAATCAACTAATCCCTCCTATATTCAAATTTCCCCTGTATTTTTTAATTTAATCAACTAACAATTTCTATGTCCGGATTGTCCCTTATACTTACCAATTTCATCACATTGCCCCCTCACCCTCACATTTCAATATATATATATATATATATATATATATATATTTACGAACTATATATTTTTTCCAAAATATATATATGGGGGTAAGGTGATGAAATTGGAAATATATATATATATATTTCAAAATATATTTTTTCGAAATATATATATATATATATATATATATATATATATATATATATATTAAAATGTGAGGGTGATGGGGCAAGGTGATGAAATTAGAAAGTATAATGGGCAATCCGGACATAGGAGGGTTAGTTGATTAAATTGAAAAGTACATGGGGCAATTCAGACATATGAGATATTACTTGATTAAAGTGCTATTATCAGTAAACCCCCCAATGGTTTCAAAATAGATCAACTAACCTCCTCCATTTTAGAAAACCCCCATATCATTATTAAATTGTATTAACTTGTCCCTTTCCCTATAATTTCGGACAAAACTATCCTCGAAACTAGAGGGTGGTTTACTGATAAACGATTTTTTTTTATTTATGTAAAAAAAAAAAATTAGTCCCAAAATAATATTTTTTTGGAACTATCAATTATGGTAAAATATAAAAAAATTAAGTCCGAAATATAAAAAATATTTCGAACTACAAATGAGATTTTTCTTTTTGTTTTTAACTTTGTTTTTTTATATTTTACTATAAACGAAAAGAAATTTGATTTATGCCGAAATAAAAAATTAATTCATCAATTTTTTTTTGAACTACCAATTAAGATAAAATATAAAAATGATTTAAGTCTGAAATATAAAAAAAATATTTCATACTACCAATTAGAATTTTTTTTCATGTTTAATTGTTTTTAATATTTTACTATAAATGAATAAAATATTAATTTATGCCGAAATAAAAAATTAATGTCAAAATATTTTATTTTTGAACTATAAATTAGGGTAAAATATCAAACAATTTAAGTATGAAATATAAAAAAATATTTTTAACTTTCCAATTAAGTATTTTTTTGGTATAAATTATTATTATTTTTGTTTATAGCAAAATATATATATATATAAAATTAAAAAGGAAAACAAAATCTCATTTTGTAGTTCGAAATATTTTTTTATACTTCGAACCTAATTTTTTTTAGATTTTACCCTAATTGGTAGTTCAGTTAAAAATATTGATACATTAATTTTTTATTTCGGTTTAAATTATTATTTTTTCATTTATAGTAAAATATATAAAAAAAAAGTTAAAAACAAAAGAAAAAAAAATTTATTTCAAAATATTTTTTATATTTCGGACTTAATTTGTAGTTCTAAAGTTTTTTATATTTTACCCTAATTGCCTAAAAAATTAGATTTCAGCATAAATTAAAAAAAATAGTTTATGAGTAAATTCCCTTATAATTTCAGGGGTAATTTTGTCCGAAATTGTAGGGAAGATGGTAAGTTGAAATAATTTGATAACGAAAGGAGTTAGTTGATATTTTAAAATCATATAAGGATTTACTGATAATGGTCTTGATTAAATTCAATATTATAGGGTAATTATTGAAATTAACCCAATTTTTTATTAGGTAAAAGCTCACATAACACCGTTCAAGTTCAAAACATATAAATTCATGCCATTAGATGATGATACCAACAATTTAGAAATGTGAAAATTTTATATTAATCTTTAGATAATTTATAGATATCATCATACTTTGGTAGTCCTTGACATCAGTATGAAAACATCATCATCTTATAAATTTTACTGTCTTTTATCTCGGTCAAAAAATTATTTTTAAAAAAGTCTGAAAATTATTGTTACACTACTGGGATAACCATATAATTATATAATATGAATACCGATCTCTTAATCATAAACATATTAAGTGTGATTGATTAAAAATTTAAATAAAGTAACTAATATAATAAAATTAGGGTAAATTACTGATACACCCCCTCTTGTTTGGATTTATTACAGTTTGAGCCCCTCTAGTTTGGATAATTACACTTTTACCCCTTCTAGTTTGGGTTTTTGTATCACTTTGCCCCCTCTGACAATATTCCGGCAAAGTCAACGCCGTTGAAGGATGATGTCAACACTGTTTTGAATGGTAAATGACTATATTATCCTTGAAGCAATGATATTACTATTTTACCCTCATTTTTTGTTTCTTAGTTTCCCATAAATACCCTTACCTTCCCCCCCCCCCCCCCCCCCCTATATGTGTACTAGTGTATTGATATTTGCAGGGAAAGAAGGAGCAGCAGGGTGGTCTTCATCAGCTTCATTGTCGAAAAGTTGCAGGTGGAGCTTCATTTTCGAATCTAGCCAAGAATCATGTCTTCAAGATCAGTAAGCTTGTTATTTTTCAGAGATTTGAGCTATACCTTTCATGTTTTGAAGATTAAATTGATATAAATTGATATATAGTGATATATATGAAATGTTATGTAGCTTTGAGTTGTAGCTTGTTCTTAAATTGATATATACTGATATTTGTTATTTTTTATCAACACATTTTAGGGTTTTTAGCTAACTAACATTTCTTGAAGATTAAATTTGGGAATTTCATTGCACTTTGGTTTGGTGAAATTAAGGTTTTAAAATTGAAATTGATGTATAAAATTTTATGCTTTTTGAGTTCATTTTAGGGTTTTGAGCTATAATTGTATGGTTTAATTTAGGATTTTTGTTTCTTCAATTTTTACATTTGTAACCAATTTGTAGGAGAATTCTTCCATCGATGACACTCCGGATTGGAGGTACTATAGCAGGAATTGCCATTGTAAGGTTACGGCTGATATTAGAGTTACTGAAAATGAGAAAAATAAAGGAAAGTTATATTATGTGTGTCCAAAACAATATAATGTATGTGGATTTTGGGATTGGTGCAAGCCTAAAAGATCAACTGCAAGTGGTGATGGGGTAATGGAGAAAATAAGAAGATTGGAGCAAGAAGTTGAATCACTGAAATGTGAAGTTGCAGGGGTGAAATATGAACTTGCAAGGGGTCAAATGTGAACTTGCAGGGGTGGTTTCAAGTGTGAAAATACAGAATTCAAGTACTGAAGTAGTGAAGTTGTTGGCAATTGTGACTTCAGTATTAAGTGTGTCTTATTTTGTCATCTTGGTAGCTTGTTTAATGAAGTGAGTTTGTGAGTGATTTAGTGCATTTTGTACTACTCTTGTTGAGTAATGACATGTTAATGTTTGGTTTAGTAAGCTCGAAATTGTGACTTCAATTTATGTATTATGTGTAATGACTTCAATTTCTTGTTAATGCTAGTCCATGTTAATGAAGTGATGATTGTGTGGAAATTGGTTTTGTAGTAAGCGATTTATGGAATACTGAAGTCATGCTAGTTCAATTTCATGTTGATGCTAGTCCATGTTAATGCTAGCTTAGTCCATGTTAATGTTAGCTGATGTTAATTTCTGTACAGAGTGATGTAGTGGTTATACACACTTGTGGTAGAAGATGCAAATTCCAGAAATTTTCACATAATTGAACTACCATTCCATAAAACTCCCAGCTACTACAAAACCAAGTATGAACAACCACTGAATTGAACTAGCATTCCATAAAATATAATAATGTCATTACAACCTTCCATAGTACTGAATTGAACTCTGTTACTACAAAAACAAAGCATTACATGATTACAATGTCATTACAAGCATGAGGCAAATGTCATTACGGTTACACTTGAACAAAAAAATTGAATCCTCTTCACGTTATGCAATTGTTAGCTGTCCAAAAAATTGCACTTTCACTTGAACAAAACAATTCAGTTAGCATATACCCCATTGTTATACCCTTGTCATCTTCATATCATTCACAAAAACAAAAAATGATACCCTTATATACCCTTTACAAAAAGAATTGAAGCCCCTATTAACACATTTTGCCACCAGTTAGTAAGCTCTTCCCTTGCCTCTTGAAATTGGCAATTTGTTCACCTATTCCATAAATACAATGTAATTCTATTAGACAATTGAATTACCATTTGTTGTCACTAATAATTCCTTAATTCCTAAACTTACCCTAACATTCCTTCTAGCTTGATTTAATTCCCTTGTTCCAGTTGGCTGGCTAGACACTCTTCTTCCATGGATGGAGCTCCTATTTACCTTTAAATAAGAGCAAAACAATAACATTAAATTTAGATTACACTTGAAACTTTTTAAAATAATAAAACTACATTTGATATACTTGTTGCTGTGAATTTGCAGGCTGACTTCCATGGTTTGAGGTGTTTGCCTTTATAGTCATTACAAACATTTAATAAGGTAAGTGAGTCATTGAAAGAGAAATGAAATACAAAGGGAAATGAAATAAAATTATAAGGTAACTAGCATTAACCAATTGTTTATATACCTCATGTTGTGTACCCTGACCTTGGCTTCTATAACCAGTTGCAGTTCCATTTCCATTCTGTGGGTGAGTGTTTTTCTGCTAAACAAAAATCACAAGTGAAATGCATTAAGCAACTGTTTATGAAGTTTATTAAACAAAAATCATTAATAAAAGAAGTTTAATCACCTGTTTTTTACTTGTTGATGCTCCTTCCTTGCACCCTCTCTTATTGTGTCCAGGCATCCCACAATTTCTGCATTTGATTGACAATGACCTCCTAACTTGGCTTGTTCCAGCAACTGGCTCATTCTCCTCCCTTGCTCTATTCTTCTTTGGTCTACTAGGTAATCTTTTTTTATTGGGGCATGTATTATCTCAGAAACTGGCTCCCATAAAGTCTGGTATGGAATTGGATGTATCATCCCCTTATGTGACTGCATGTACATCTGATTAATGTAGAACTTATCACAAAATCTTTCCAGGTTTAATTTGTTGAAGCTTATGGCCACCACTGCATGCCTACATGGAATTCCAGAAATCTCCCAAGCCTTGCAAGCACATGTCATCCTCCCAAGGTGAACTGTATATCTAATTACATTGTTCTCAACAACCTCATACTCCTCCCCTCCAACAAATATGACATTACACCTTCTATTTTCTTCCATAGTTTCATTTAACTTCTTTTTGGTATTAGGAGTCACCATTCCACTCCATCCACTACCCTTTGAGTATCTAATTTGAATCCTTTCCATTATTTTCACTCTTATTCCCTCCAACAGTGTCAATATTGGCTTATCCCTAAACATTCCAATCCAATTATTAAAGCTCTCTGTTATGTTGTTTGTAACATGATCAGACTTCACTCTTGGGTTAAACCCATGCCTACTCCACTGGAAAGTTGGGGCATTGTTTATAATCCAAGTATGTGCTTGAAAGTCAATCTCCTTTATACCTTGCATGGCCACTGTGAATTCTTGTACTGTCCAAGCCCTTGCAGCTCTCCAAAATAATTTTTTCAACTGTATTCCAGGGTGTTTCTTCCTGAAGTTGCTGTAAATATGCCTACAGCATTTCCTGTGCATTGCTGCTGGAAATACATCTGTCATTGCCCTTTCCAGTCCCTTTTGCTTGTCTGACATAAAAGTCCAAGGCCTCTCAGCACACCCTCCACCTATGACAGTATGAAGATGTTGCAGAAAATATCCCTTCTTTCACCACATTCTATCTCCACCACCCCATATGCAATTGGGAACAACCCATTATTACCATCAAGCCCTATAACTGCCAATAAGATACCCCCATGATGCCCCTTCAAATGGCAACCATCTAATCCTATAAATGGCCTACAACCATCCCTAAAACCAGTCAGCATTGCCTCAAATGATATAAACATTCTATAGAAAGTTGGATTATGATCTGGTGGTGGAAATTCACACTTGTAATCCACTACACTGCCCATATTTGACTTCATAATTTCATTTTGATAAGCAGGTATATGCCTATAAGAATGTCCATGGTTGCCCTCAATATTCTCTAAAGCCTTTATCTTTGCTCTCCATAGCTGCATCCTTGAAGCTTCCACTCCATAATCCTCATGCACCATTGAATGCAAGCTTGTAATGCTAATATCTGGAGTCTGTTTCAGCCTTGTGTGGAATTTCTTTGAAATCCAAGTTGATGTTGCCTCTCTGTTGTGTTTGAGTCTTACACAAGAATGTGGTTTACCCATTATTTTAATTTGAAAAGTTATCTTATCTGACAATGGATAAGCATGAACCCACCACTCACATCCTTCAGCCTTGCATTTGACTCTGACCCTAGTTCTCTCATTTTTCTCTCTATATAGTCTAATCCCTGTTTAGACAACATAGTCTTTTAAAATCTCTCTGTAGTGATCAACATTTTGAAACAATTGGCCCACTTCTAGTTTTACCTTTCCCATAAGGTCTGGTTTGTACAAAAATCCAAATTTGCAGTGTTTGTGAATTTTTAGTTGGACCAACTTATCTTTTTGTTCATTAGACATATACTTTGGGTGTCCCTGAAACTCACTGTCATCAGTGCTAGATTCATCATTTGACTCATAATCACTAAACCCATCATTTTTGTCATATTCCCCTAACACTTCCTCCCTCATCAGATCACTAGAATATGAATCAGAATCTGATGACTCTTTGTCTCCTTCTTCAGCTTTCCAGTCCTTATCTTCTGACCTAAATCCATATATACCATCATCTTCTTCTGAATCCTCATTGTCCTCTGCCCTATAATCCTCACTCTCTTGTTATGAATCCACCTTATCTGCTGACTCATCCTCATTATTCTCCTCATTAAAATTTTCAGTCCCTTCTTGCCCCTAGACCCTACATTTTTAGACCTTACTTGTTCACCAAACCCCATGTTATTAGTTCTCACTTCTTCCAACATTTCTTCCATAACTTCCCTACTATATAAAATATCTTCCTGAAATATATTGGACTCACCTCCAATACTACATATAGGTCCATCTAGAAACTCAGTGTTCACATAAATGTGTATATCCTTACAACCCAGATTGAATTCAAACATATCTAACACATCTTTGTCATTTTTTACATCTATCTTTAAAGTGCTATCATGTATCCCATGAGAGATATGCAATGCTAGACCTACATTTGATGGTATGTGAGATAACACATGTTCATTCACATCCTGAGTCAGATCTATATATGAGTATCTATCTGGGTCAACTGATTTCAGTATACTCTGGACACTTCCATAATGAATTATAAAATCATGGTACATGTCCATATTGACTGTAAAAAATATATATAAACAAGTATAAGTAATTAAAACAACACTACTTTAAGAAAGACAATAAGTTAAACAATCCAGTAAACAACAACATTAAATTTGATTGCAATCCAGTAAATTAGCCTCATTTACAAAGCATGGTTGTAAAAATCACTCATTTCTCAACTGTTAAACAACAACTTTCCCCTAATTTAACATGCAATCAAGTGAAAATTGAAACCCCCAAATTAACAAGGAAACCAGTAAATATCACTCATTTATCAAGTTTTAAGCAATAATTTGACACTAATTTAACATGCAATCTACTGAAAATTAAAACCTCCAAATTAATTTCATACTACGATAAACCCTAAATGGTAATTTTGAAATTTAAATCTAACCAAGCATAATATAGTTAATGCAACTAAAACGTGTAAATTCATACTCAGACAAACAACAATTTCATGTCAGATCCTATAATTTCATGTCACACGTATAAACCCTAATCTATCTAACATGCATTTGAATAAGAAGAACCAAAAATGGTTGTATTCGAACCTGATTTGTACACCAAACGAAGAAGTGGAGAAGAAGAGGACTGAAGCAAACCGTCTTTGGAGAAGATGACCAAAGCAACTCGCCTAACTTTGATGACGAAACCCACCGACCCAAACACTTGTTTAATGTTGTTTCAGTTTGTAAGTTGATCGAAGTATTCAAGAGATAATGAATGAAAGAGAAGAAACAAAGAGAGAAGGTTGATGACCTCTCTCTCTGCGGCGCCTCTCTCCCTTCAAAAGTGGGTGTAAGGGTTGAGAATGAGCAAACTGATTCAATTTAGGGTTAGGTGTACAAGGGTATACTGGTCATTTCGTATTTCATGTTTTTAAGTTTAAAAATTAATTATTTTAATCCTAAAAATATAAATAAAAGGACATGGGTAGATATGTCATTTACTATACTCGGTGGCCGGAAATGACCTAGAGGGGGTGAAATTGTAATTATCCGAACTAGAGGGGCTCAAACTGTAATAAATCCAAACAAGAGGGGATGTATCTGTAATTTATCCAAAAAATTATTGTGATTGGTACGAATAAAATCTCTTATACTATATTTTATATATGTATATATATCATTTTGTATTATTGTTCAGTGAGTCCCCCATCAAACAGATTCGCAGTCTTCAATTCAAAAATTGCAAGCAACAAACCAGTAGCTCTTGTCCCTTGTTGCCGTCCGCACCTATTCCTCCTCTCTCCATATAATATATCATATATGCATTTATATATATGAGAGTTGAGATGTTAGTCAACTACAAATGATTACACAAATAATAAATCATCTCAAATGGGTTTCTCTGCTATGTGTTTTTGTCCTCTCTCTTCGTCTTCTTCCTCCTATTCCACCAAATATAAAACCACCACAACCCACCACAACCCATTAGACCCAGATGAAGAAACGATACAGAAACGGAGACGTTTGGGATTTCGAGCACGAAATGCCTGTGGCTTTGAGCCGTGAGGTCATTTTGGGGCTCGACGGTGGCACCACCTCCACCGTCTGCGTTTGCATCCCCTTTACTGACCCACTTCCGCATCCTCTTCCTGTTCTGGCTCGCGCCCAGGCCGGTTGCTCCAACCACAACAGCGTCGGCGGTAAGTGGGTTATTCTTCAATACATATCTATCTATATATATGTATATATTTGGTTGTGAACACGACTCGAACACAGCAGGAGTTAAACAGCGGATTTAGATTGACTTTGAGGTTGATGGGTTCAAAGGGCTCGGGGTCTTGGGGTTGAATTTTGAGATAATGGGTCGACATGATTTGAATACAACATGAGTTAGAGGTTAAGAGGAATTAAGTGGGTTTAATTTGAGTTCAATTTGGGGATGTAAAACTAGTCCACATGAATGAGAGGTTGGACTAGTTAAATGGGTTGAATTTTAATTCAATTTTGGATGTATAGTAGTTTGTATGAGAGGGTGTACAATGGAGGGTGCTGTCTTTGCTATATATATATATATATAGAGAGAGAGAGAGAGAGAGAGAGAGAGCATTTGATGGAGAGGAGACTCCTATTTGGTCTATTAAATCTCATGTGGAATTCCCTGCTCTTTTTGGGTATATGGGCAAAATTTTAAATTTGTGGGGGATTTTGTGGATAGATTGAGATTATGGTTGGTTGTTTTTTTCCAAATATATGCACAATTTTTCAATGTTATGTTTCAATTTATAACAGTATATGATACTTCTCAAAAATTTCAATCGCGTATCAGATGCTTCGTTAAAACATAACTATTCAACAATGTTATCATAGCACAATTGTTAAAAGAAATTATTTTCTATCAAGTAATAACTATTTATACTTGTTTAAAGTCCCACGGAAGGCATTCCTATGCTATATTTATGATTGCATTTAGAGTAATAATTTTCTAAACTATTGACCAAAATTTAGTTTTTTGTTCATAAAAGTATGTAGTTTTTTTTTGTGGTATCCTGCCCTACCCGTATTCTGTTCTTTTTTTTTTTAAAGATTCTTAGTATTCCTTTTTCATATCGTATTGTATCTGAATCAGTATCTACATCAGTGCTATATAGTTTCTACGTCTTTTCAATGTTATAAAATAACCTTAGTCCAATATTGAGAAATCATTGCAACCATATGATCCCACCAAGCCTTTTTTAAGTTGAACTGACACAGTTCTTTGTTCGTAAAGTTACATCTCGGTTCCATTCAAAAAAAAAAACACGTTACATCTCGGTTTAATTTTTTTGACTTGAATTTGTCAACTCAATGTCACCAATTCCTAAGCGACAGGTTCAGGTTAAGCTGCTGGTATTTTGATAAGTCAGTAAGTGCATTGTTTAAATGGTGAATTCCTTTGTTACCAACACGAAAAAATTCTGCACTAAATGTGCCAGAGATAGCGGATTTGCCTCCATTTATAGCTGTAATTTAGTTTAGATTTTACTCGTATATTCATAATTTTTGATGTGCTTTAGGATAAAGAAAGTGTTACATATTAGTTACTATGTTTTCAACCACGTGACATGAATTAATTAAAACTGCGTCTCTTTGATGTGCTTTGGGATGAAGAAAGTGTTACATATTAGTTACTATGTTTTCAACAACGTGACATGAATTAATTAAAACTGCGTCATTCTCCGATTAAAATTTTCAGTTTTTGTATTTTACAGAAACTGCTGCTAAGGAGACATTAGAGCAGGTTATGGCAGAGGTCCTTACAAAGTCTGATTCCAATCGATCTGCCGTTCGAGCTGTTTGTTTATCTGTATCTGGTGTCAACCATCCAGCAGATCAACAAAGAATATTAAATTGGCTTAGGTTTGCTCTCTTGGATTAAATTTCATTGCTTTCTTAATACTTCTAAAATACAGCAAACAATATTTTTCTCTTGTAAAAGAAGTAACCAAAATTCGCCATGACTCTTGAAAACAAAGAGATTTGTTGGTCAGGAAATACTGGCATGAGAGATAGCTCTGGGTGGTGTAACTTAATGCAGAAAAGTTGTGGGTTCTAGTACCTTGGCCTAGCCCGTTTAGTTTTTTATGGCAAATGCTCTTGATTTTTGGATTATTATCCAAAACAATAGTTTATTGTTCACCCCTGTTTTATTTATATTTTTAAACAGTATCAACAGAACTAGGACTTGTTTGGAGAATATATTCATATGGGACCTTTTCTGGGTACACCTGGGTGTCTATTTTTAATTTGTTTTTTTATTAATACACACCAGGGCGACTAATACCTTAAACACATGAAATGTGGTTACGTTTTGCCAAAACTGTCAACTCGTGGCTGGGGTGGTATGTTCTGTGAAGGTGGCATATATAACCTTCCCACCCTACACTTGTTTCTGAACCAGATTTTTTCTTTTAGAGAAAGTTGGAGCAGTTCAACCTCATTAGATCTCTGTCTCTCCATTCCCATGGCAGACCTGGGTAGCCTAATGTTCTGTCCATACATACCCTCCGTTCCTATGGCTTACTTTTCCTGTATACTGTTGCTACCCCCAGTTTATTAATAAATTGTTGCCATGAAAGCCAAAATCCTTTCCCCTTTCTATATGTGTAGTTCACATATTCTTATCTAATTAATGTTGTATTAGTCCAATACTGAACTTTGGCTTTATATACTCAGAGAGATATTCCCGAGCCACGTTAGGCTATTTGTTCATAATGATGCTGTGGCTGCTCTGGCAAGTGGAACAATGGGTATGCTTCACGGATGTGTCCTAATTGCTGGTACAGGAACCATTGCTTATGGATTTACAGAAGATGGCAGAGAAGCGAGGGCTGCTGGTGCAGGACCTGTCTTGGGTGACTGGGGAAGGTATATGGAATATAATAGTTTACGCTTTCTTTTCTCTACCGTGTGCATGAAGAAAAAGTGCACTCTCTCTCCTGATATACTGTTGCATAAATCAGGCAAGCCTTCAAAAAAGTCTGTGATAGCCATGTTGATCTATTTATGGTAAGCAGTAGGAAATAGGCTTATATTTGTTCAACTAAGAATCCATTTCCAACCATCATCTTCTAGCTATGGTGTTTATTTTGATTAAAGTCCATACTGTCGATGTTGCAGCACATATAAGCTTTAATATATCTAGAAGTATGAATAGTGTAGTTTTAATTTGATTTCTTCCCATTATTTTCAGTTCTTTTCTGGGGTGGGACCACCTTACATCCACACCCACTGGTTCCCCAATAGGGACTTGAACACTTGACCTCCTAGGTGGGAGCCTGGGAGGAGAAATCCCACTTGAAAGCTTGGCGGTATTGGTTCAACATTTATATATCTGCTGTAGTAGATCCATATTTTTTTTTTTTATTTGCTATGGCTTTGGTTGTAATTTTAACCAGCTGAGATAGAACCTAATTAGGAAGCCACACATTCGTCAGATATGATCATGAAATACTTTTTCAATATTATCAAATGAAAAGCAGTTAGTTAAATCACTTATCAAATTAAATAAAGTTGGATCAAGCATCTGCAAATGACTCTTTCATTACTATTACTCGACAGTGGTGATGTGGTTCAAAGGACTGATATAGTGAATGATACTCCTCCAACAGTGGGTCTTATTTTAATTTCTGACATGAACAGCATTGGACTTTTTGTTTAACACAGTAGGATTAGTGGGACTCTGATATATTAATTATAGTTTCAAGTTACTTTTAAAGCCATTACTGTAGATATCAATTCAACTTGTTATTGTAACCAAATTTTAACTATAAGCAGAATAATTATGCATTTAAGCAAGTACCATTTTGAGCTGACGTTCTATTTAAGTTTACTGTAAGCTAAATTCAATGAATTTATTTTGCATTATCCATATTCTAATCTCTCCATTTAGCTGAGATTTGACCCTCATGAGTTCTGTTGTTCAAACTAATTATTTTTTAATCTTTTTTTTTTTTTTGGCAACTTTAGATGAAATTAATCAATGTTTTTTTTTCCTTCTTCTTTTTTACTTTTTTTTTTTAAAATTTTTTTTTCATCTGTAGTGGGTATGGAATCGCTGCACAGGCATTGACTGCAGTAATAAGGGCTCATGACGGTCGAGGTGCGCACACGAGTCTTACGTGTAGAATTCTACAGAAGCTTGAACTTCCTTCTCCAGATGAACTCATTGGGTATTTTGTGAATTTCCTTTAACTATCATGGTCATATATAATCGAAAAGTTACTACTAGTTCTTTTGGAACTTATTTATTTCAGCCTCATATCAACAGACAATACATTTGTCAATATAGTTCTTCTCCTGTAGTCTCACCATTCTTGAAAGATGGTGTTATTGAGGATTCTTCTTCGATATAACACCCTGCTTCTCCGCTCTTAAGCCTGGATTTCTTCTAAGTCTACCACCTGAGTTATGAGAGCACTATCCTTTGAGTGTGTAATTTATTTGAGGACCATGTAGGCAATTCTCTATATGTAGAAACGAACAATTCCTCAGATTTTACAGATCAAGTTATGTCTGTTTGTGATGGAATTTTGTTCTTTAGTATGGTCAAAATTTGAACAAAAGTTAAATTTTACTTTTGATGCTGGATTTCTTTATGCTTTTGAATTAATTACAATTTTTTTTGCTGGAACTAGTTCTGGTGTAATATGTCTACTTCAGAGATATCATTAAAATATGTATGAATGTGGAAATTCCTTCATTCACAATTGGTGAACTAGATCTACTCATTCACTGTTTCAGTTTGTCACTCTCTATTTCACCTCTGAACACCCAATTTTTGTATTTGGAGCTGTGGTAGTGCTATTGTTTCCCAAAATATGATTTACCTTAAATAATTTTCTTTCCAGCTACAATTTTCAAAGTAACTGTTCCATTTTTTTTTTCTCATCTTCCTTCGTAATGACTATATGCAACATTATTCTTAAGATGATAGACTAATGAATTTACAGTACCTTTAAAATGATAGTTTCTAGTGAATTTAAAGGATCATGGA
This sequence comes from Cornus suecica, assembly GCA_963922005.1. Classification (NCBI taxonomy): domain Eukaryota; kingdom Viridiplantae; phylum Streptophyta; class Magnoliopsida; order Cornales; family Cornaceae; genus Cornus; species Cornus suecica. Next base: position 11,953,447 of record OY998244.1, on the reverse strand, counting down.
TTACAAATGTGCCTTATATTTGAATTCAGGTGGACGTATGCAGATCCATCCTGGGCTCGAATTGCAGCTCTTGTTCCAGATGTGGTTACTTGTGCAGAGGAAGGTGATCAAGTTGCAAATAAGATCTTGCTAGACGCAGTTCAAGAGTTGGCCTCAAGTGTGAAAGCTGTTGTTCAAAGATTGGGCTTGGCTGGTGAAGGTCTGTTACTGAACTAAAACAAAAGGAGTTTACCTTTTAAAGTATTTTCCGTCTACTTGCGTGGACAAGTTTAATAAAAGCTTAATACTCTTTGTGCCTTTGTGCCTTTGTGAAGACACGGACATGTTATTACTAGTTAAAGCATCAATATAAGTAAGGAGCTGTTGTCAGGTTTTGGAAGGCATTTTTGATGTCCCTCTGTGAAGACAAAGACATATTATTACTAGTTAAAGGATCGAAATTAATCTTAATCACCAGGATCAGTGCTCTTTAGGTGTCAAACTGGTAGTTAAATATGTTTCCAGGTGCATAGAATATGATTTAGCTCAGTGGGAAGCGAGAGTATTGTGTATCTTACATAAAGATACTTAAACAATGAAGTATATATCTTGTCCCTTGCTAATTGTGCCAACTTCCTTATACTACCGGCATGAATTTTCTGTACATATTTTGAATATTCCGTGCAGATGGAATGGATTCTTTTCCTCTCGTAATGGTTGGCGGTATTCTTGAAGCTAATAAGAAGTGGGATATAGGGAAAGAAGTCATAAATTGTATTTCCAAGGACTTCCCTGGAGCTCTGCCAATTCGGCCAAGGGTAATTATATTCTACCAAGTTTCCGTTGCAAGTTATTCTGTTCTGGCTATCTTTTCCTTATAATGACTCTTGCTTCTGTAGCACTTTGCTTGAATCTTGTTTCACATCTGGTTATGAACATTAAAATGTGGAACAGTAAAGTAATTGAAATTAGATTATGTGGATTTCCATTGCTTTAGCTGTAGTTATGGGTTGCTGCACTGGTGCGGATTCTTGATATGCATTTAAAGTTGCATTTATTCAACTCTTAGGACGTCAATTTTATTTAAAAAATTTGGGACTCTGCCTGACTTGTACGTACTTCATGTTCATGCCGACACAATCCATCAGACAATAGATTGAATTGTGCCAATCAAACTTCAAGGGAGGTTGACCATCCTATTTTAGAAACTTTAATCCGAGAATAATTAGGCCAAATCTTGGGGGGGATCAGAATGATTTAACCTAATATCTAACACTGCACCATAATTTTTTGGTAGTGGTGTTTCGTTTAATATTCTTTTGCTGTTTAACTCCCTTTTTGTTTTTGTTTTCATTTGTATTTCGTAGAACTTTCAACTGTTTTAAATGATTATTATCTAATACAAAGGACTAAATTCATTAGTGGCCGTATTTCATTTGTAGTTGAATGCAATTAGTAGCTGATAAATATGATAATTGTAAACCTGCTATAACTTTTAAAAATGAACTGGAGTATATAATATACAACAAAAGGGTCAGTACAATGAAATATATAACAGAAAGACAAAAATGTGAAACGGACAAAATACACGGAAAAACTTAGATAGGACATGATCTTTAAACTTTTCGTTGGTATGTTGGAAGGTTTACAATTTGCTATTCATCACCTTCCTTTTTACACAGATTGATGAAATTTTATCATCATTGCATCAATCACTACTGAAATTTGACTTGAATTTTGCTGTGTTCAAGGCTGTGATAGTCCATGAAATTTTTTGTACTCAGCCGCTAAAAGAAATATGCAAATTCTTTTCGTTGAAGTTGAAGAAGCTATAAATTTTGTGCTTATAGAAGAAATTGTTTTATCACTAATGTTTTTGCAATTTTATCTGCCAAGTTGAAATCTTTGTTTCTTAATTTACATATCCAGGTTGAGCCTGCAGTAGGAGCAGCATTGCTAGCATGGAATTATTTGATGCGAAAATCGTGAGCAGAGTATACTTCAGTACATATTATATCTATTGGTCGTTCTGATGGGTGTATCAACTGTACAGTAACAGGGGCCAAACGATAAAGATGAAGGAAACAGCTGTGTGATATTAGGAAGTGATTTTTGATTATTTTCATCTTTTTTGTTTTTGAGTGTTGTTCGTAGGATGATTATTTATTTCTTCTATATATATATATATATATATATATATATATATGTATACAGACATTATTTCCTCTTCCTTCTGTTTCTTGCCAATGTACTAAGAGATTTCATTAGCATCTAGGTCTTGAAAGCTGGAATTACATGTGTATGAATATATGATGAAAATCGTAAAAAGCACTACAATACAGGGAGAGAAAATATAGACTTTATAAATCTCAATAGCGAAACATATACATTCTATGCTATCAGCCTACCAGCAGTCATAATATCAATTAGCAATTTCTACTTTTCGATTTTACTTTACTATTAACAGGCACGGCCCAGGTTTACATTACTATATATATATATATTTCATTAAAATTTGAAATATTGTGAGGTCCCACATGTGCATGTGTCTCTAATTGGTATGAGATTTTTTGGAAGAAGTCCAAGATCTAAGAAAGCTACCCTACATGTGACCAAGTTGAACTGCAAATACCCATCAATGCAAACTCTAAGAAAAGCACAACTAAAAAAAGGAATGCAATAACTTCCTCCAAACAGGGCCTTACACTTCTCCTGCATCTGACAAAGTTGAACTGCAAATACACAAGAAAGCTTCCTCTTACGGTACTACTCACCATCTATCAATCTTGTATTTGGTTAGTCTTATGCACCCCAAAGAAAGTGTACATGGTACAATATTTACACTGGGAAATACACGAAGAAAACGAAATGTACATTGATACCAATTCAGCAAAAATGATGCTACACATAGGAAACAACCTCCCCTCAGTGTTGTATGTGACAATGTCCAAAACTGTCACCGATTGATCACTAACAAAGGCAACCTTGCCTCTCCTACCACTGTAAAACTTGATCAAGATGCCGATGAAGAAGATTACATCATCCACATGAGCATGATATTACACCCACCATGGATAGATACAAAATCAAAATGTTACACACAGTTCAACCTGCAACAATTATGCTATCTCCTTCCAAGGCATGGATATGTTGCAGAATGATGCAATGCCACAATCTCTGTACAAGCAAGGTCTACATTAACATCAAGCATCAGTGTCCTGAAGTCAGGTTATGCTCCTGAAAAATAAGAAGGAATGGAGAACCATCAAATAAATATACAAGGATATAACAGAGGAATGACATACAGAATTTATTTCTTTTGAGTTTTAAAAAGGAAAGAAATATATCTTAGTAAATTTTATTTGCAATGTGTAAGAAGCAAAGAAAGACATCAACATAAAAAGTCCAATATCTATAATAGAAGCAACCAACATCTATTCTAGAACATAAAATGTCTGGCAATACCTATTACTGAAATAAAGAGAAGTTGCTACCATACACTAAAATTTCGACAACAAAAAAAGATTTTATACCAAAATAACTAGAACACCTATTGGATGCATTAATTTCTTGCTTTAGATATTGATCAATGTGCATATATATATCTTTTCCTCCTCAATGTGCTTATTACGTAGAGTACATTACGCACACCCAGAGATTTTTCCTAATTACAAGGTGGTTAAAAATGGCCTTAAATACAATAATCCCCCTTGCTGACATGAGTCAGGACACGACTTTAAAATATACATACATATATATATAAAATAAAATAAGAGTAATGATCTTTTGCTTCGTGTGCAGGTAATTGATCTACACCAAGTGTATTGAACGTTGATGTGATTGGCGTAAGAAAAGTAATAACCCAAAAAAACAAAAAAACATAACATTCACTTTTAACGGTCATTGCGATGGGTGTGGATGAATTTTCTTGCTCACTGGTGAAAAAAAGATCATTACTCACTATATGTGCGCGCGCGCACACACACACACACACACACACACACGTATATATAAAAACATCTCACCTCCCATAAACAGGCTGCAGCTTCAGTTGATTCCTCACAATATATCAATCTCAAAAGAAGAGTTGAGCATTATAAGCAGACAAGTATTACTGAAAATATCAGTCAGAAACAGCGTGGGACGATATATTTGAAGTCAATAGTGTTCCACGAAACCCTTCCTCCGCCTGCTGCACGTCCATCTTCTGGTCAGAAAGCTCCTCTGTGGAATATGTACATAACGAAGCTTATCAAAACTATCACAAAACAAAATAGACAAAACTGTTGTCTCAAATGGAACAAACTTGAAAGTAGTGTCAATTATACAATGCTAAAGTAACATGTACACTTGAAATTTTCTAAAAAACTTCATGTTTCCCTTCACGATAATACTTGAAAATCAATCTGAAATATGACCGTTAAAGGATTAAATATTTAAATTACACCATCTCTAACAACTTAAGCTTTTAGAGTTATTGGTTGTTAACATGGTATCAGAGCAGGAAGTCCTGTGTTCGACCCTCACCGTCACCCATATTTGAAAAATTGTTGTTTCACATGTTGGACCAAAAGAAGGTCACACGTTAGGGGGCGTGTTGAAGGATTAAATATTTAAGTTACACCCTCTCTAATAGCTTAAGCTTTTAGAGTAGTTGGTTGTTAACAGTGACATTGAAAGAGGAATATAACTCGGTGCTCGTCCTTAATAAATGAGTGACTTAGTGTCATTTAGAATTCGAATCATAACAGGGATAGTTAGTAGGCACAAGTGAGAAGATAACTTAAATGAGCTCTTCTAACCAAAGTAAGTTCACAAAACTAGACATAAGTTCCAATGCATTATAAAGTGGTGAAATGGGTTAAATATCAGTGCGATCAGTTGCAGTCTTAAGAAAGGCTAGAAAACATCCTAGAAGCTCTAGGAATAGATCCTACAAACTTATAGGATTGATCCCAAGTCTTCTTTTTTCAATAAAATAAACCTTAATCCTAAACTCACATTATAAGGAATTCCACAAATAGGTTTCAAAGTGAGGTTTTTTAAATCAAACTTGTATGGTCCAACCACAACAATTTTACGTTTATCCATGTGTATATGTTTAATCACGATTTACACCAGTCAGAAGTTGATGATGCAAGCATCATGCTATTTCCTTGCAATATTTAGTAGATCTTCATCATATACGAGAATCATCAAGTAAATCAACACAACTAAGAGCATGTTTAGGGTTGCTGTTATAGAATAGTTATGTTAGATTTTGAAATTTCACTTTCAATTGCTATGGTGGCAAAATAGTACCTTCTAGTGGTAAAGACTTTGATTCAATAGACCTAATAGATACAGAAACTTAAAGCGCTTTTAATTTTGTTGGTAAGTAGATGAAAAACTTTGATAGAATCCATTACACAGTGTCGTCAAATACTTTAAGAACTTGTACTGGCAACATATTTTGACAGCTACAGATACAGAATTAACTAATACAAATAAAATCCTTGTTATGAGCTCCAACAATGCCAAACATGCAATACATTTTATTGATCCAACATTAAATGAATAGCTCACCAATTACAGTACACGTTTGGCATGAAAATTGATTGGAAAAAATTTCTAATACAAAATTGTCAAGTCCTAATGAAATGAAAGATGATTTACAATTTGATGTAATATCTATCAAGTCAACAAGGGGCCACAAGTTGGCTCAGGTTGTTGAGCAAAGAATGCATCATCAAGTTTTGGGGTAGCCACTTTGTTGAAATAACGTCAAAAGTTGGGTCTATCCCCACTCTACTCCTATTATTCTTGATTAACGAAGACCAACATTAAGTAACCGTCAACTAAGTGATTAAACAGATATGGAAGCTTGTAAGATGGGCTAGAAGCTCCAAAACTCAAGAAAGTTTTATTCCAAAGGAAAGTGTCTATGGGAGAGAGTGGAGCCCTGGTTTATGCCCAATTTATACCAGAGCATTTGCTAAGCATTTTTATTTATACTTTCTGATGTTACTGGTCAAGAATATTAGAATAAAAATTCTGTATGCGGTGGCCTCTAAAAGGTTTAAGAAAATATCACTACTTGGCATACATTACTTCAATATAGAATAAGAGATCAACAGACTATATACAGAGAGATCGATATGTAAATATATCCATGAACTATTTAATATGAGACGAATGAGAATCAAAATGGTACCCATGGTTTCAGTGTACGAAGGGCCGATCTAAACCTAGAGGGGTGAGTAGGTCTGATAAACTAATTAATTAACTTCAGCTAAAATTCAACATTTAACCTAGTGTTTACCAGATTTCAAGTTCACCCTAAGAATAAAGCAAGCAAATAGAGTTCAGGTTTCCACTTCTCCAAAGGAAACAAAACTAGTTCGTCATGTTATTAAGTATATAGTATAGTAATAACCAAATCATCTACACATGAGCACATGATTTTTACGTGAAAAAAAATATCCCTCTGGAAGAAACCATGAGACCTACTCCAGGCATATCAAATCCACCATGAGATATTGTTTACATCTAGCTTAAACAGATTCTAACCAAGAATTACCTAGTTACCTCTGATTCAGACATCAGTCATTCTCCTCAAGATCCACAATTGTCATTCAACAAACCCGCTCCTCACAGGATCCACGACTCATTTAAGTACATTTATCTCCATGACTAGTGACTTCTTTCCGTGTAACTTGTGTGGAAGAGGCTTACTGTGTTGGAATCCTTGAAACACTACTATGGTATACTGATCAACACTCAATCATGCACTCACCCTCTAGATGCATAATGATGAATAAGAAATGAAGTCAAGCAATCAAATAGTTACGCTGTACTTAATATGCTTGTAGTCATTAACTATTTGGTTTTTATATTTTCTGAGAAGATATAAATATATATAGCATCGAAGCATAAAAGGGAACATGGTTAAAAGAGTTTGAATCATATTTGAAAACTCCAAGTTTGCAGGTTTCACTCAATCAAACTCATTTTGGTCTTTTGAATGAAAATTCAGAGGGTGTAACTTGGAACACTAAGATATGAGGGGGTCTAGTCGTGATATTGCCTAAACTTAGAGGGTGTAACTGTCAAGGACTTAACGTGTCAATAAACATAATAAATAATATACAATATTGTTCTAGTAATGCACTAGTTACCAAGTTAAAATGTAATTTATACGTCATAAATTTAACTCATCAATTGTTTTCAACTCATAAACTTCCAAGTTAAATTACTTTTAACTATAGGCCGTGGTCAACGAGAACTTATAATCGGGGACCGACAAACTGGAAAAACAGCTATTGCTATCGATACCATATTAAACCAAAAGCAAATGAACTCAAGGGGCACCTCTAGGTGAGGTTATTCCCGTCCTTGCGACGTTAATACACGTATTATCAAGTTTCATAAATATTAATTAAATAATCAATCCCCTGCAGCCACTTTGGACTCTCAGATGGTTTCTAGATACCACGCAATCACCTGCAAACCACGTTCATCATTTACGTCCAAGCCTCACATTGGTGAGTGAGAAATCTGAGTCCTAAGAGGAGAACCCTAAAGACCTGAACAGTTTAAGTTAGCCCTGCGCAGTCACTAAATTGAAATTTTTTATAAATATAAAACTAAAATTTTACTGTTTTCAAAAGAGAGAGAACAATATGTATTTCTATGAAAGTAATTAAAAATAGTTTTTCAATGGCCCAAAACCCCCAACAAAATAGTTTTTACCAAATTGATTCTATACGCTAAAAAAAATAGTATAAGGAAAACCAAACAAATAAGCCACAAGCCTTGGTCAAACCTAGGTCTGATATTGTATCTCATCACGGCCTAGCCAACCTGTATATTTGACGGGAGATGTTTAAGTAATCCTGGCTGAAGGTGCCCCCTTTTACACCTTATCATACAGTATAAGATAAACATTAGGCTAACTCATAATTTCATTACAAACTACAAAACAATGAATCTGAATATCATGAAGAAGACACAAGTAAACAAGAATCATTGCCTAGTGCAGTGGTAAAAGCTCAGGTTGTCAACTGTGAATGCATCTTAAAGTTACACTTTTAACATGAATTATGAGATTAACTTTCTGCAATTGATACAAAAGATTACTTCTGAGGTCAGTCAAAAGACGATGCATATATATTACATATAAGGTATTACCGTATTAATTTAGGGAGTTGGTTTCAAGACTCATGAGGAATCACCTTCGACCATTCCTGGCCTAATATCTATCTATATATATATATTATATAACATATAAGGTATTATCATTTAGGGAGTTGGTTCAAGACTCATGAGGAATCACCTACGACCATTCCTGGCCTAAAGCTCTTTCCTGAACAACTTATCCACTTAGTTACTGAGCTTGAACGCTAAAACTGTAGTATGGGTCTTTCTTTCTATCTGTTTCAGTGGAATGACCTTTAATCTTGTCTCTCCAGCACCCTAGATTAATGGGGACCGCCATGTCAAAGAAGCCTTACTTGTCCTTACAAGGCATGGGAAACACAAACTGTTCAAGTTCTCATTTTATCTGAGTATTCCTAGTATTCCTATTTTTTCAGCAAATAACAAATCATGCAAATTAGTTTAGTTTGTCTTGTATGCTAATTACCTGCAATATCACGATTCTCATGGATCTCTGAATCAGTCACCCACAGAGTATCTCCAGGGAATATATTCAAGTCGGCAAGGGTAGCAGATTCCCCATCAATTACAGTGGAACCCTTGTGAAGTATCTGATTTTCTTTGACAACCTGCAGATATTCACTCAGTTAGGGGAAGGCTGCAGAAGCACCACCTATCAAAAATCAGAGAGAGAGAGAGAGAGAGGAGGGGAGGGGGGGATTGGACAGGGGGAGTTGGAGGATACATATTTATGTAACACATGTAAAGTTTCTGATGTTAGAATGAATGATGTAAGATATTGAAAACAATACAAGAGCCAACCTCTCAGAAAGGTTATCTTGCTATCCTCATCCCCAACCATGGAAAAAGCACAAATGCATGCCAGGTATACAAAACCATGAAAGCTTGGCTTGCTACCATTTCAAAAGTAACTTACTATCAATTTATTGTCATTCATCGCATGAATATATAAAATGCATGGTATATTACAGATATCATATATATTTTTCCACAACATTTGACATGACATTCACAAGTAAAGGACGGTCTGCAGTTTCATCCATATCCAGTAAATTTGATTTTAAAACCCTGTGTATTTTTCACTGCCTTACACTTCGCTAACCACAAGAAGAGGGAAAAAAAATTCCTGGATCAAACACTGCAGATTTCATGAGTTGTGAGGATATGGCCACTATATGAGCATGAATCATAAACTGTAAGATAGTTCAAAACCATGCCACTGGATAAACAAATTTCCACATAATTACAGTGCATCCGTATCTTACTTAATATATATTTCAAAAAATTATGAAAATCAATCAAAAGCAACCCATTTTCAAGTAAATTTGCAGGCCAACCAAACAGATGATAGATTCAGCCTGACCAAAGCTGCTCTTAGCACCTACCACCTATATTAAGACATTACGTTGTCTCTACCAAACTTCAGATCAGGTACATTATACCTCTGTTCAATTTCTAGTGTGTAAACATATGTTTACCACCACCTGAAAGTACCACAGAAATTTGTCATATATTCTTAATGGTTTCACATCATCATCTTCATGATCTGTGAGTGTAACTGTGAGAGAGAGATTTGCCCCTTTTGTAATCGAATTTCCACAACTGGTTCAAAAACATCTGCATTTTCGATATTTTTAACTACGCAACTCATATAATCTCCTGAAATTCACACAACATCTGGAAAAAGTATCTCTTCTGATTGTCAATATATGAAATCTTAAAACAACATAGATAAACTAACAGTGTTAAAGCTCCATATTAAGACTTCACAACATCTGGAAAAATTATCTCTTCTGATTGTCAATATATGAAATCCTAAAACAACATAGATAAACTAACACAAAACTGTAGACATAGGTAAATCCTTTTCTTTATCCGATATAAGAAATAATCAATCATTATCACCCAAAACTGTATAAACTCGTAAAGAAACAAAACAAAAATGAACATTAAAAATGAAAAAAATTGTGGAGAAATTTGTTCGATGAGAAATGTAGCATACCCCAAATGATTCCCATATCATCATCTTCAATTGGTAGACTGATGTCGACCCAGAAACATTCAAAGTTATTGAGTCACCAAAAGAAGTCTTCCGAGAACGCTTGGAGGTTCTGCATCCTTCTATAACTGATTTTGGAGGTTCCTTGCCACGGACAAAAAATATGGATATATCCTCATTGCAGTAGTTAAGTTTCCTCATCAATTCACAGCTCTCTTTTTCTCCAATGCAATCCTCACAAATCTAGCATAATCACAGTATATTAATGAGGCTTTACAAAAATTTCCTACTGATTTCGCTGTAGTGTTGGGGCTGGCAATCCAACAATTTCTAAAAACTAATCAGCAAAAGGGCCTTTTATTTGCATATATAAACCTCTACAAAAACACATGCCACCCCCAAACAGTATATGTATGAAAGTTCTCTTTTTGTTGCTAAAGTATAATAATAATTGATTAGTTTAATGTAAACATCATGAATTGGCATGCATATTTCTTACCATAGTAAAAGATTTAGAAAATAATCCACCAAATCAATTATAATACAGGAGTTTTCCATGCTGCTGCGTTATGTCAATACAATTGAAAATTCATTCAAATAAAAATATGAGGCACGGGTATGTCTATAAGGGAAACATACCTGTATCATTTTATGTGATCCAATAGTGAAACATCTCAAACACTCATAGATGTGTCCGATACTTCTTAAATGTATCAAAATTATGGAGGCGAAAAAAATTTCATTGAGTAGGATCACTTATCCATGCTTCATAATTTGAAAAACAAGCACTCGTGGAAATACATGCCACTCAGCAACTCAAAACGGGATCATGTTTTGGAAAATGATTTTCGAGTGTCTGCAGTTGGGCAAGGAGGGTCTCTTTCTCCACAGCAACTAGAAAGAGATTTTTTCTCCAGAAAGTATTCAGTTCAGAAATAGGATACCTATCCAGTTAATATTACATGATGGAACATTGATTTGACTCTTTCGAACTCTGTCAACGTAATTAAAATAGGATAAAAAAAACATGAAATCATGAGTGTTGACAATTATCGTAGGGAGACTTTGTAAGATTGGAAAAGAGGGTTCATTTAAAGAACAAAATAAAAGTTCTATCCCTTATTTTGCCAGAAGGGCCTTTCTTTCTGTAATTCTTTCATATATCGGGACACAAATTTAATAAGTCTTGAACATTAATGCACAAGTTTTCCAGTTGATTTTGTACATTTACTGGATAGTGCAGGGATGTGGTAATATTTTATTTTGTGCAGTTGTCATGTGGGTATGGTCCCCCCTCTGATCATCTTGTTACTTTCTTATGAAAAGAAGTGGTTGAGGGGTACAAGAAATGATCCCTACCAGGTTATTTGTACTCAATCCCTCCTTGCTTGACATTTTAACATATATAATTGGGGTGTGAAAGGAATATTATAGACACTTTGGAGTGTCCAGTATCAGTAGGAATCCTGCCGGAGGAAGAGGCTTGTGTCACATGTTAAAGAGATAATCATATTTGTCCTTTGTGAGATGACATATGATTGACTTGAAATTTTCATGTTGTACATTTTGTTGAAGATATAAATGAGCTGATTAAGATTAATACTCTACTACAGTCATAGTGTTCACAGTAAATTCCAGGAGTCTGTCACAAAAAAGTCTAGGACTTCAGATTTTGACCTCTGAGGGTCACACCTGGGGGGGGGGGGGGGGGGGGGGGGGGGGGGGGGGATATGATATCTCTTTGAGAGATAGTAGCAACAAAACTTGGGGTGAAAGAAGAGAGGGGAATGTTGAGCAAAATATTATTTATAAAATGAGCCGTTAGAACTTCTATTTCTGAATTTTTACTAGAAGGCATATTAATAACTTCATTGATTTGAAAAGGGGGAGCAGCTGCAAAACACCTCTTACCGCTTCTTTAATTTCTGGCCATACTTAATTAAACCCCATGAAACCTAGCAAGCACAAATATGCCTAAAAGGTCAAAGCATCTGTATTGTTCAGACCACAAGACATGTCTGGAGTTTTTTTTTTCTTTGTTCTTTTTCTTCACTTTCATTTTTGAAAAGGCACAGACAAGCCATAAACACACTTCAAGTTCCAACACGCGTGTCATATCATTTGGGAGTTTAAGTTCTAAAAAAGAAATATCTGTTGAAGTCTAATGTAATTTCTTTGAACAATTTTCAATAATACGACACTCATTACCTAGACATCGTCTAAATTTTGGCATACAAAACAACTATTATTGTTGCTATGGGCAGATGCAGTTGTGTAATTCCTTAAACTTTATATTATAGCTCATTAATTAGTATCTGTAAACTTTTTGTTGTTAGGTTGTTGAAAAAATATCACTCTTATAAAAATGGAAATACACTGTATATCTGTATCTTAATTTTCTATTATATATCAAGTCCTCATCTTCAAGTCATGTGTCTATCCCTGTCTCTGCTCATAAGATTGGCCATTGTTAACTACCAACTACTCTAAAAGCTTAAGCTGTTAGAGAGAGTGTAACTTCAATATTTTATATCCTTCAACACGCCCCCTCACATGTGGCCTTGAAGTCCAACACGTGGAACAACAATTTCAACCAAGGGTGGTGGTGAGGTTTGAACACGAGACTTTTGGCTCTGATACCATGTTAACTACCAACTACTCTAAAAGCTTAAGCTGTTAGAGATGGTGTAACTTAAATATTTTATATCCTTCAACAACCATTAATATAGAATTAGAGGCTTTGACTGGGAATTCGGTCTAATAGAGTAAGGTAACCAGATTTGCAATAAGACAGAGCCGGCATTGGACCCAGTTCGGCATAGCTGTGAGCTGAAATATTTTATGAATCCCGTGTCTTGATCTAATTTTTTATTTTTTTTGATAAGTATGCATATAAAAAAGCGCTCACACGGGGAGCACATCCCATAAACAACACCTTTAGTCAGTCCCCAACAAAAGCCTGACCACACCTTTGGAGGGGCTTTCTTAATTCCTTTAGTCAGTCGATTTAAATTCTAGGAAATTTTTTGAATCTGATCTCAAGTCCGAATGGACCTGGACAGAGGTGTCCAGCAACCTAAATTGACTAAACAAATAATATTAGTATTCGAATACCAGTAAACAGATCATTACCACCAAGTTATGGTCATGGGGTGACAAAAATAAACCTTAGATTCTTTATCATATAACAGCAACCTAATAAGCCGTGAAAGAGTAAAAACCTGCCCACATCATTTAATGGAGTCTCAACTCTTGCCATACATCACGGAATCTCACAGAGTACATCCAAGCCTTGTCGGCCCAGTTTATAAAGTGTTGAATCATGGCTGCCACTTTCAAACTGTTTTTCGTGGGAGAACAATTTCAACTATTATTATTTTACTCAAACTATATATGTATATGACACTAATTTTTGTGGGGTTGAGTGATTATATATTGTTTCCAACAATGTAACTTTATACATAATGAATCTTTTATATGTTTCTAACAGTCTATGAAGGTTTTTAACACTATCATTTGTCATTTCCCTAGGATTTCAGCTCAGGTTAGGCTCTTTGGTTGAAAGACAAGTTGGGACTAGGCTTATACTGTAAACCTTGGGTTTAGCTCGGATTATCCACCCTGCCCGCCTAGCAGACACCCTCAAATCAGGCATGCCACACACTTCCATAAATCAAATTATGCAGACAATAAATAACACATTTCAAGGGGTAAAAATCTAAATTAGAGATTCCACAAAAGAATCGATGTGATATTTTCACAGAAAAATTGAAACAGATCGATGCAAGTTAGAAAATTCCACAAAATACCTCTGGACAAGTCTTAAACAAGGGCCGTCTAGACTCCGCCTCACCATTCTCTTCATCATGAGAATCCAGATTCTCCACAGAAATTGCCTTTTCCCCACAAGACCCTGCTAAATTATCCGAAACACCAAGGTCAATTTCCGCGGCTATGCCTTTCTCCTCTGTACCATCCCAATCTTTACAGAATAACTCCCAGTCATTCTCAGTGATGATTGTCAATGCATCTACCTAAAATCCAAAGCCACAAACAATAAGAAAGATAAAATTAAAGATACAAAATTTCAGAGAGTTAGTACACACTTTGAGGTACTTGAAGCAGAAATCCTGTACATCTAATCATAGAGAAAGCTAAAAGGAACTTCTAGATATAAATTAAACTCTACGGTAGGGTTTTGCACTTCATTGTTAAGTAAAAAGGGAAAAGATACTTACAGTGGATGCTCTTTGAACAATCATATTACGTTTCCAGATCAGGTCAGGAGGCCTTTCAACAAGTTTGGAATGCTGATTCAGAGGGTGGAAAAAAAAATGAGTACATGTCATGATAGTAATCTAAAGGGAAGAAATCAGATAACACCAAAGCAGAGTGGGCATGTATAGGACCCACATGTGTTCATCATCTTTTAATTCTAATTCACATCCAAAATTTAAGGTCACTAGATCCTCAACCATGGTGAGTTGGAGTCACTAACAAGTTATCTGAAGTCTTTTGCAATAGCTTTTTTTCTCTTGATTGAAAATGATGAATTATTTAGACAAAGGGAGCACTAGTATTACCTACAATATATAAGAAATAAGGATAGTCACCAGGAAAATAAAAATTCTAATAGTACAGAGGAAGGCAGAGCACACCCTCAAAAATCTACACAACATTTAGCATGGGGAGTATTTTAGAAACCTTAGTCAAATGAAGAGAGACAAACAAATAGTAATAGTAAGTGGTCAACTGAAAAGAAAAAGAAAAAGACACACACAACAACAACAACAACAACAACAACATTCAATGCCCCCTATATGGAAGATATTTCAGAAAGGTCAAAGTTGCAACATACCTTTTCACATATCAGCAAATCAATGACACTATTCAATGATTCAGGTTCAACAGATGAAGAAGCATTCCTTCCACTTGCATTGATGTAGCTTCTCCACGTTGACAACCATGACGTGGGCAACAAGTAGTATCTGCAATGGGGAATAAGTCCAACACTTTTTCCAACGGCTAATTTTTCATGTTTCTCCCGTTGTTTTACTTTGAATTCCCTGAAGCATCAATAAGGAAGTCAAGCAACTTATGCCACCATATAGATACGAAACTCCTTAAAAAATGTGCACCACCTTAGATTATTGTCATTGCATGCAACTTCAGTGAGCTCCATGGAGCATTGAACGCATGGCTCAGAGTCTGAAGGGAAAGTTGAGTACCCCAAAAGATCATCAGGCTTTACTGCATTAGCAATTTCATAAAAAAAAAGCCACAGACTCTCCGGAACCAGCAAACGCTTAGCACCCATAGCTTCCTCGGGCATAAGTTCGCCATGGGGACACCTGATTGAAGCTGTTGGTACTGCATCAGCTTCGCATGGAGAGTCTGTGTTTTTTCTTCGTAGCCAGTGCTGCAACCTACAAATTCGAATTGACTAATTTCACCAGACACCCGCACATGGAACATAAAGTTCTAATAGAACAAGAGGAACAAAAATAGAATGGATCTGAAATGCCAGTGGAGAGAGAGGATATTGAGCTGAACATGACTAAGTTCTTAGCCTTTTCTTCATCAAAAGTGGAGTGCAATTTTACCCTTCACAAGTGCTTTCTAGTATTTAGTGAAATTCCAAGTCCAGAAAATCCTTTTGATAAAAAATTATGCTACAAGCAATGATATACACACCAGCAAATTAAACAGAAAACTTGTCAAAATATTCATAATATCATACCATGTCTTAGATACATAATACAACATTCCATCTAGACACTTCCCCGCAACTACAGCCTCAGCAAGTTCTCTCATCAATTTTCTTCGATCCTTATAGCTATCAGCAGACACCATTGTCTTTGCCCCTTCGAGAAGGCAATCAACGCAATAGTCATCCATGGTCAACATTGGCCCCCCATCATACTAGATTAACAACATTAGGTAAAACAGTCATCAACAACGTCACAGCAATAGAGTAGTAGAACAGAAGAATCAGGAAAAGATATTCATGGCATCTAAACTAAACAAAACAACACCCAAGACTTTTTCCCTCCTAACTTGGTTCAGCTACATGAATCCAATGTATCTACCCTACATAAAACATGCAGATGGAATTTTTATATAAACAGAAAAGCCTGAATTACTGAGCAAAAGAAGATATCTCCAACTTGCCCTAAGGACCATTGCTTGATACAAATGTAATAGATCGGCTGTCAAAAATGTGGGTCTAAGCTTAATGGCAACCACTACATGCGAATCCAATATATCTACCCTACATAAAACATGCAGATGAAATTTTTATATAAACAGAAAAGCCTGAATTACGGAGGAGGAGGTGCTGAGAGCATTGAAGCAATGTAATGGGGACGGAGCTCCGGGCCCTGATGGTTTCACTATGCGGTTTTTCTCTGAGTGTTGGCCTATTGTACGGGAGGATGTGATGGCTACATTTTGTGCTTTTTATGAGGAGGGGTGTTTTGTGAAGTCTCTTAATGCTACTTTTATCTCTCTGCACCCAAAGAAAGGAGAGGTAAAAGACATTAAGGATCTTAGACCGATTAGTCTGGTTGGTTCCGTGTACAAGTTGATTGCGAATGTCCTTGCTACCAGGATGCGCGGGGTTCTAGATGGGGTTATCTCGGACTCCCAAAATGCTTTTGTTGGGGGACGTCAGATTTTAGACTCTGCCATTGTTGCTAATGAGGTTGTGGATGCCAGGATTCAGAGTGGTTTACCAGGGGTATTGGTTAAACTGGATGTGGAGAAGGCATATGATCACGTGCATTGGGGATTCCTCATGTATATGTTACAGAGATTGGGTTTCGGGGAGAGGTGGCGTAGATGGATTCAGTTCTGTATATCTTCGGTCCGCTTTTCGGTGATGGTGAATGGAACTCCTTCAGGTTTCTTTGGCAGTTCTCGTGGGTTGAGACAAGGGGATCCCCTTTCTCCGCTTCTCTTCATTGTAGTGATGGAGGCTTTTAGTCGGATGATGACTAGAGCCACGGGATTGGGTCTCCTACGCGGCTTCAAAGTGGGGGATGTTGCTTCTCAGTCTGTGGAGGTATCGCACTTGTTATTTGCAGATGATACTCTTGTATTCTGTGATGCAGATGTGGCACAGTTGCGGCATCTTCGATGTATTCTGATATGTTTTCAGGCGGTCTCTGGGTTGAAGGTCAACACTAGTAAGAGTTCCTTGTTCTCAGTGGGGGAGGTGGGCAACATACGGGCCTTAGCCACTGCTCTTCGATGCAGGGCCGATCAACTCCCGTCAGTGTATTTGGGTTTACCTTTGGGATCGTCTGGACAGAGACATACTTGTTGGGATTCGGTGGTTGAGAGAGTGGAGAGGCGGTTGGCGGGTTGGAAACGACAATATCTTTCTAAGGGTGGGAGACTTACACTGGTAAAGAGCACGTTATCCAATCTTCCTACATATGTCTTATCACTTTTTCAGATTCCTCGCGGTGTGGCTCAGCGGATTGAGAGGATTCAGAGACAGTTTCTGTGGGGTAGTTCAAGGGAGAGGCATTCTATTCCTTTGGTGCGTTGGGAGATGGTATGTCGTCCCTTTCGGGAGGGTGGTTTGGGTATTCGTCGGTTGGTGCCTTTCAATAAGGCCCTCATGGGAAAGTGGTTGTGGCGTTTTGGGATTGAGAGGAATCGTTTGTGGAGGAGGGTGATCGCTTGCCGCTATGGGGAGGTGAGAGGCGGGTGGTGCTCTGAAGAGGTAAGGGGTCGTAGAGGCATGGGAGTGTGGAAGGATATTCGGCAGGGATGGGACTTCTTTGCACCTTTTGCCAGCTTCAGAGTTTGTGATGGATGTTGTGTGGGGTTCTGGTCGGATTGGTGGTGTGGGGAGGGACCCCTTGCCCATTTGTTCCCTCAGTTGTTCAAGATCGCCCAGGATCGTCGAGCCTCAGTAGCTGATTGTTATCATCTTGATACCGGGAAGCTAGTGTGGGATGTCAGGTTTACGCGTCCTTTTCAGGATTGGGAGCTCGAGGAGATATCCGATCTTCTGGAGTTATTATATTCACAGACTATTGGTGGTGGTCATGATTCTTTATGCTGGAGACCTTCGCCTTCCCAGAGATTTTCAGTCGCTTCCTTTTTTGGTTGCCTTTCGCCCGGGGAGGAAGCGTCTTTTCCGTGGAAGGCAGTATGGCGTACTAAAGCCCCTCTCAAGGTCGCTTTCTTCACATAGTCGGCGGCTTGGGGGCGCATCCTCACTTTGGACATTTTGGGTCGCCAGGATATGTTTTTGGTCAATCGGTGTTTTTTATGTAAAAAGGATGGGGATCTATTGATCACCTTCTTTTGCATTGCCCGATCGCCTACGACTGCTGGAGTCTCATTTTTTGTCTTTTTGGCATCCAGTGGGTGATGCCAGCCTCGGTTCGCAATGTGTTGGCCTCTTGGAGAGGTGTGCCGATTGGTCGTCAGGTTCAGCTTTTTTGGAGGGCAGCTCCCCTATGTCTCTGGTGGAGCATTTGGTTAGAACGCAATAGGCGATGCTTTGAGAGTGTGGAGTCTCCCCTGGGAGGAATAAAAAACGTGTTTATATCGACTTTGTTTTGTTCGGTGGAGGGGCGAAATTGTAAATCTTTGGAGGAAAAGATAGACTTTTTAGGTTCCCTCGGCCCCTAAGGTTTCGTGTATATGGGATGCACTCCCTGATTGAGTGTTTTTTCTTTTATAAAAATCTTACTTATCAAAAAAAATAAAAAATAAAATAGATCGGCTGTCAAAAATGTGGGTCTAAGCTTAATGGCAACCACTACATGCGAATAGTGTCAGTTTCAAATTGCGCATAGCAATGCCACAAGAACCCGCCCCCTTTAAAAGTGTAGCGGGGGACCGTTCAAGGGCTTTGAACGGGCACGGGGTTTAATAGTGAAAACCTGCACGGGTCAAGAGTGGTTATGGGGAATGGTCATCACACTGTTTATACTACGTGTATACCAATTATATACAAATACCCCTAAATAGGTATAGCTAAGAAACCCTAAAATAAGTCATATGAGCTGCAGCCACTTCTAGAGAGCTCAATCATGCATCTCCAATCAGTGCGTCTAGGCATGTATAAGCTTACTCTGAAAGATCATGTTAATATGACATTGTGAATGTGGTGGGAAAAAAAATAATGCTGCCCACAGGTTCACATGTTTATACAATATTTAATTATGTTTGGGTAATTGGACATATTTTTATGAGACAGGGTGGATGGTTTCATTATTGTTTGAGGTGACAGACATCAGGAAGAGATTCACCCTTTATGTGGTAGTATTTCTCATATACCAGTTTTTTTATAAATTGCCTAACAAACATAAAATCAACTTTGTGTTTTCAACAAACATAATGTTTAGGATTTTATAGACAACAAATCTAACTGAAGATCTTTGTAATCTATAAAAAAAAGTCCATCTCAAGTTCAGTCAATCTCAGCAGACTTGTAAGGAATCTTAATGGTCATTTTGTTTCTTCTGTAAATCCGAGCGGGAAACTTTTTGAGTAGGAATTTAAACGCGCACCCCGGGGGGGGGGGGGGACTTAAACAGTGGCACGGATGGGGCACAACAGTCGTTTGCTAAATGGTTTTTTGGGCACGGACGGGTTGTACCTCGTTGAACGTGGACAGAGAAGGCCCCCCAAACACGCTATGTTGCCATCCCTATTTGTGCCATTCATCCCTCCAACACTAGGTAATTGTAATTTTAGTTTGAATTTAACCCCCGTATAAGAAAACAATACTATCAAAAGCGGTGTACATAAAACAGCTTTGACCAAAGTTTTACATGAATAATCAAATTAAAACAGCAAATAATAATTAAATTGATTTAAGATATCGAATAATACACATTATAAATTCTCCAATTTACCGAAGTTTTACATCAATAATCAACTGAAAAATGGAACTTGTACGAGTTATGTACTATTAAAAAGCTTCTTAAGAAAGCAAAATACTGTTAGACTTAGAAGTGCATTTGATTGATTCGATATTAATGAATCTGGAAAAAAGGATTGAGGGTTGGAATGCATGTATAACAGAAATTCTAGGAATTCCTTGGTGATACTATGACGTGTAATACAATTAGCAAATAAATCCACAACTGATGCTGTCATGTCACTAGCATCAAGGGATGAAACATACAGGAAACAACATACATATCAGATGAAAGAATTAACTATAGAGAACATGATAACAGTTTCGGGCAAACTAGCTTAAAGTTCAAACAACAGCATTTACTCCGAGTGCACACATTGTTACCTTAGAGAATAACCTGTTCCAAGCGATAGATGACAATCGCTTCATCGAACCAATCTTTGAAACTGGAACTTTCCGATGCAAGCATTGGATAGGAGAGTTGTCAATAATACTGCAGGAGGTTACAAAGTAGAACACTAAAATTAATTAAATTTGGTCAAAAGAGAACCAAAATGAGGCAATGACCTCATGGGGATGTTCCCTTTGTTTTCTCTCTCATTGATGTAAATCAAATACAAGGGAAACAGAATCAAAGATGCATCATAGACAAATATAACTAGACGCTTTAATGAAAACTATAGAGTAGGTCAAATGGGATTGTGAACTTCAGAACGACAGAAAAATATTTTTGGAGCTTAAATGTTTTATAAAAACGTTATAAAAACTGATGCTTACGGTGGAGAGATGCTGTCAGCCCATTGCCGAAGCCAGTCAGTAGAAACCCAAAAATATGGCTCCCCAAGTGATTGAGCAGGCGCTTCAGAAATAACTGATCGCACTTCCTGTCGCTGCTCTGTTATACGATTCAGCTCTGATTCCTTTTTTAACTTGTATTGTTGACAAGCATCAAGATACGATGCATTCAACTGTTTTAACTCTTCAGAGAGATGTGATGGAAGAGACACTTCACCTTCTTTCTCCATATTGTTGCCATTAGACTCTATATCTGGTTTTTCAACATCATTCTTTGAGACCCTAAGCACATACATCAGCATGTATGCATCACTTGATGTAAATGTCTCTCCATGACTACAAACATTGGCTTCTGAGGATTTTAATTGACTAGCATCCACATGATTTTCAATCACAACAGCATCCGTCGGCTCAGGGGAAGATGAAAAGGATATTGCCTCAGTTTGAACAGGTTTAGCAACAGAATTTGAAGAACCTTCTCCAAATGGGTGCTGACCCAAGTTTGAAACATCGTCATCATCAAATTCCCACCACTGGTCCGTATTCTCATCCTTGATATGGGCTGTGTAATGGCCACTATTTACAGCAGTTCCCTTATGAATCAGCACAGCTGATAAATCATATATTACATCTGATTCGGAATGCTCAGACAGTCTGTGCCTCATATCCAGTTCTCCAGGAAAGCAGAATGGAGAAGTGATTTTCTTCTTTGTTGTACTCTACAGGAGTTAAGAGAAGAAACAATGGATGAGTGAGATTTAGAGAATAAATAAGGAAAAATACTAGAGCTACATCAACACTAGAACTTCTTTTTTTCCCTTTAAAATGCCACAACAACTAGACCATGAAGCAGAAAAAAAGTAAGAAACAAAGATGAGGGGGATTTGTGTAACAGTTAGACCAAAGAATAAAAGGACACACGGACTTCTAAGACATTTGATCACAACCACATAATTCAGCACTAGAGCAGTTCGGATTCCTCCTTCGCAAACACACCATACACAAGTATAAACAAAGTATGGAGTCAGATACTTGAATAAAACTTTGAAAGTCAGATTTTCTTTAAGGAATCCCAAAATACTGTTCAGGAGTTTAATAGTTAAAAAGGAGTACATTGTATAAACAACAGCCTGATCAAACACCTAGGTGCCACCTGATTATTGCTCAGTAAGTATGCAATACTCGCACAGCAAATTACTAATATGCCAATTAGTAGCAAATTTGTGAATAATAAAATTGGACGTTAAAATGAAGAACGGCAGGGGAAACGAGAAGGCAGCAGTTACAATAACAGAAAACATAGGACCACTAACTTGAATAATAAGTAAGCAGGTCCAGATATAAGCTCAAGAAACAAGAAGGCAGGTGCAGTAATAGGCTTAGGAGAAAAATCTCCTAAATAACAAGCAATTAACCTTGAAGAACATGCTAAGGTGATGAGCCAATAACTGAAACATCCCTTAGCAACATCAAATACCAAATAAAAATAAAACTAAACTAAAACAAATATGAAATACCACACCCATATTGTGTGAAAAGTAATAAATATCTGAACAGAGCGTCATATTTGTGTTTGTTTCTTACAAGTTTTGCACAGATACATATGATGCACAGAAAATCATGACATATCTACGACCACACTAGACCAAGATTGTCATTGCACAGAGCCGAAACCAGACATGTGGCACTACATAAAAATAATCTGGTAGCTTTCTTAAACCATCCCATATTTCAGCTCATTGTGACTGATAATCAATTGATAAGCCAGATTGCACGAAGCAAACAACCACAGATGTCGCTAACACCATCAAATAATCTAGTAGACTGCACCACAATTGTCATAAGCCAAAAGAAAAGCCTTCTCCTTTCTAGGAAGAATTTGAGGTAAGTAGCTTTCTTTCACGATTGATTGATTGTGAGCGGCAATCAAATCATAAATGGCATATAAAGCTTTTCTGAGCTAGCCCTATTTACTGAAAGCCTATTCCCTCCCCCCACCCCCTCCTCAAATTTGTTACCACCAGGTAAAAAAAAAAGAAAAAAACACTTCAAAAAGTTTTCTTTAGATCACTTGTATGGGCTTATTAAGATTATGTTTTGATGTTCTTCAAGCTTCTAACTCGCACTAATATTGTCACCCATAACGGAAAGGCACAAAACGAAAATTATATTGTATACAAAAGAAAGAGTTTCATATTTAACACGGTAGAAGGTTTACAATATAATTATTTAAAGGATGGAAAAACATGTTCCTATAATATTCTTAGTACCTTCGGAAGGAAAATACATCGCTTGAGCTGAAAATTAAGGACGGCAGGCAGGGAACGTAGCTTAATGCTACGGGTAGCATCAACTCGAGCATTACATGACTCGCAATAATATTGGTTATCCCCTTGCAGCTCTTCCACACCAAGGTAATAATCCAAACTCTCATCCAAACTTTTCAAACCCTTGACTATCAACTCAATCCCATAAAAGTCTTCCGTTTTGGAGGAAGCTTCAGAATCTTTACCACATCTTGAGCACCTAGATCATTCAGTAAACAAATAAAAACTTGAACAAAGGCAATTTTTCATCTCCTGCACAGGTACTAGATATAGACAGGATTGGCAGTGCAATTACATGTGATAAAAGTAAGACGTTACTAAAATAAGTTTTCCAAAATATCAGGTGAAAATTAAATTAGAAAATAAAAAACAAGGCAAGTTAATTCATCAAGGAACAGTTGATATTACAGTATCTTTGCTTCCAAATTGGAGAAAAAAAAAATGGTAAAGTGACACAGCCAGGGAAGGCTCAAGGAAAAATGGTATCACCAAGGACTAATATTTGGCTCTATATACCAATCACAGTCAATGGAAATAGATAAATAAATAAAAGCAGGTCACATCTATAAGAAAAACAGTCAATGAAATTTTCTTTGATTACAAGAATATATATCCCTGAGAAAGAACAAACTTGAATAGGACAGAGGCCATTAGCACCAGCGGGCTATAGTAAGCATGCTATTGTTATTAAAGAGGAACACATGTGATCCATAAAGAAAAATAATATACGCATAAGTTACAGGATTTATGGCATATTTACTCCCCAAGGCATGAATAAAGCCATTTACAACAAGGTTTAGTCTACAAACTCTTAAAATATTTTTTCTTCTTCTTCTTTTCCCTTTTTATTTTATATGACAAACTGCAGATAAGGTGTTATCAACACAGCCAGAGGCCTGCAGGTTACTGTGGAAGCAGCGAAATATTTCAAGTATTGGGTTTTCTGTCTCAAATAAGAGAAGTCATGGAAAGAACAGGTTCAAAATCACAATCAAAACGTGCGAACAAAAAGAAATTTATGAAAGCCAATGAAGCAATCTCACAGTAACACAAGACATAACATGATTAAGTCAAAACAACCTTACATCCACAGATGAGATTATATTCCATTATGATTCGTAGAAATATTACAAACACTAGACTACTAGAGTACTAACATCATTTACATGCCTTTTCACTATGTACTACTCCACGAGCCTATTTCCTCACTACCAGTGATCCCTTTTCCAACTCCATCAACTGATCAACTATCTCAACTTACTATGAGAATACATCTCCCAAAATCTCACAAGTCTCAGCCCAAAACCTAGGTACCTCCATTCATAGAGTTCCGAGCCCAAGGAAGTTGGACAAGGATTACAGTACCTTAGAGTTTTGCTTCACAAGAAATCACTTAATGAAATACAACTCCAAAATAGAAATCTAATTAGACTTGAAATTTGAGACAAAATTCCTAATAGTTCTTGATTATTTTCCATCAACGGTTTGAGCATAGAATCAATTCTAAAATGTTGATAGAATAAAAGGGAGATGTACATGCCACTGGGTGTTAATGGAGTCAGCGAAGGAAAGGAACCAACAAAAGAATGCTTATCTTTATTCAAGATAATTTTGATAATTCTCCAAAAATCTGATACAGCTAAATAATAATTTGAGATACATATACAGATATGTTTTCAAGAAAGAGAGACTTATAAAGTACACAAAACAAGGATTGACGATTTTAGAGGTATGCTAAATATTTGTTTAATGCTAAATATTTATTTAATACAACTTTTTGTTTCAAAATAAATTAAAAACAAAAATAAAGTTTAGAGAATAGGCAAATTAGTGTGAAAAAAGTTCATTACTCCCTTCAAAAGTTGTGCCCTCTGTCGGAAAGTTATACCAGACATAGTTTTGATAGAATCATGACGGTGATTTATCCATAAAACCTCTTTTTTGCTAATTTCAAGTGAGAACATAGCAAATAATGAAAGTTTGGATGAGAGGCAACAAATTTCAAAGCCAATGTTGAGAAAACAAGAAAAACCACATAGTGAAATTATAATCAAACTCAGAACTTACGTGGTGACGTGAGACACTTTTCCACAGAAGAGATCTTGGATAACTGTTTTTGCTTTAGAAACTTTAGAGCAGCTTAGACATCGCTCAAGCAAAGAGAAAAGCAAGGTGAGGAACTCATGGCTATCCTGCTGAACACCATTATCTAGCTCCAGGGTTTTTATAAATGGAGCTGAATCGACAGAAGCCTTTTTACTAGAATGCAACTGTGCAAAAAGCCGTGCAAGCTGATGTAACACCGGCTGTTCTTTCAGAACCTCCGGTTCAACAGAGAATACACCTTCTCTGAAAGACTTGTTCATGTACAGGCATTGCAGTATGCTGTTGGCATAGCATGTCGCACCTAAATTTGTGAGGCCCGCTGGTGAATCAATGGAAGAACGTAGGTCACTAGACAGGTCCGGACCAAGTGAAAGAACAATCTCCGATGTTTTCTGCCATAAGCCAGATTTTCGAACTCCATTGGGAGGAGGAACCAGTCCACAAAAACAATTTGGGTTGTCTTTTGTATTCACTCGACAACCTTGACAAACAGGCTTCCAAATCATGTACAGCTGATTTACATCCTCTATGGTCACCTGACCAGTTGTGTGAATTTTCCTACACAATATGACGGCCCAAGTTTTAAAATATTTGAAGAAGATTCTGTTAGTGTGCTTAGCATTCAAGCAGATACCTTGCTTTTCTAAAGAAAAGAGAATTATTAATTCCAAATTTTGAGTTCAAAAGTAAGTTGTCAAAGATATGTTCTGTATGCAATTTGAATCTATGGAGCTAAATTAAATAATGACTTCAAAGAACAGCATTTAGAAAGTAGGGTATAATAACACTCCGAAAGATAGTGTTATGTAAAGCAATTTGAAATTGGGTTTTATTCTTTTATTGAGCAAAATTAAAGAATTACTATCAAGAATAACATTTAGGAAATAGGGTATATTGGCACTGGAAAAATAGTGTTATGTATGCAATTGGAAACCGGGTTTTCTTTATCTATAAACATATATTAAAGAATGGCTTCAGAGAATAACGTTCAGGAAGAAGGGTACCATCAGCACTGTGAAGTTAGTGTTCTGTATGCAACCTGAAATTGGGTTCTCTTTATCTATTGAGCTAATTGTAAGAATGGCTTTCAACATGTAGGAAGTATGGTGTTATTGGCTGTAGAAATAGGGTACGCAATCTGAAACTGGGTTTTCTTTATTTATTGAGATAAGTTAAAGAATTGCTCCAATGAACAACATTAAGGCAGTTTGTTTTTCAGCCTCGATCACTGTTCATTGTTTTGCTCATAACTTTCACTACGGGTGTCCGATTGAGGGGTTCTTTACCTCGTAGGAAAGCACTAGTAGGGTTTTCTTTATCCATTCATGCACTAGTATTCTACTGTTCTTCAGTGTTCTGTATGCAATACTGGGATTTTTTTCCCCTTATTTCTTCATTTGGTACTATTGGCACTGGGAGAAACTGAGTTCTGTATGCAATTTAAAATGGGTTTTACTCATCTATTAAGCTAAATTCAAGAATTGCCGCAAAGATTAACATATTGGCACGCACTGTTCTGCATAACATTTGAAATTGGGTTTTCTTTATCCATTGAGCTAAATTAAGCCTTCAAGAACGACATTTAGGTATGATTAGCACTCTGGATACCCTATTTTCTAGGTTTTAATGAGAAAATAAAAAATAAAAAATCACAGCAATTTTCGCTATAATAGACAAGATTCAAAAAAATGGGGGTTTCGATCGAAATCACAAAGTACCTATATACTTGGGAAGTCTGTCGAGCATTGTCGTCCACCTTTGGCCTTTTGCTTTTGCTGCGCGTAGTTGGCCGATGACTCATCTCTGTATCATCAGCTGAAATACTCTGGATTAAACATCAACAACACAATTGTACGAATATTTATATATATATATATATAGACGCGTATATGTATATATGAACACAAAGTTACAAACGTGCATGTATTTCACAATCAAGAAAGAGGCATTTCTGTATTCACGCTCAATCTTTAGGGTTTGGCGACCCACTGAGACTAGAAATGCCAAGAAAAACAAGTCAATTGATGTTGATCAACACAAAAAGTCTCTTGTTATCAGAAGAACTAAAGAACACACACAGATATATATATATATATATGTATGTATATATATGTATTTATTAAAAGAGAACAAAAGAGGGTTTATAGTGATTGAAGAGCAAGACAGCACCTCAGCAATTCGGAGATTTCACTGACAAATAGTAAAGAGATTTATTTTTTTACCTCTTATTTTTTTTTATATATATATTGTATTAATATGTAATGAAATTCTTCTTTGGCAATTCTAGGGTTATTTAGGTCTTTTTAACTTTCCTGTTCTTGTGGGGCAGCGGGAAAGAGTTGTCTAGGCCAGACGATTCCACTCCTTTCACTTATATATATTATTTATTTGCTCATTTATATCTATTTGTCTACTACAAAACATTTATTCTCACCATGGGATGATATTCTTCAAGCCAATCACAATGTAACACAATTTATTGTGATTGCTTAGTTTGTATTTTTGAGAAAAAAATTCTGTTTTTTAAATTAGAAAATTGTAAAAAAGTCTGCTTGATTCAGTTTTTTGAAAATAATTTTCTAAAAATTCAGTTACAAAAATTATTATTTTCAGATAATTTATTTTTATTGTTCTTAGAAAATTATTTTTTGGTGTTAGAATTTTCAAGAACAGTTTTCAGAAATACAAATTAAGTATATCCTTAATTTTTCAAAATATTTCTCAATAATTTTAAATGAGAGCCAATAACAGGGTAACACAATTAATTGGGGAGCATTAATTTTTCAAAATACTTTTCAAGAATTTTACATGAGAAATCTTCACATGATCGAATTAGATTATTGAGGTTAATCATAACGTAACAAACGTCCATACAAATACAAATACTTGTGTCATGTTTTGATAGAGAACATGTACTAATAATTTTTCATATGGTGATATGAATTTAATTAGCTTCACGTTCAACGTATTGATAATTTTTTATTGTGAGTTTGGATTTGGCTTAATTATTTTCATGTTAGAATCATGGTAAACCAAATTACCACATTAATCAGCTTTTGATGCTTATTTTTGACCCGGCAAATTACACGTGTAAAATAAACATGTCGAATCTTGAGATCAAAATAACTTTAACTTGTCTCGTCGTATCATTTTTTTTTTGGGTGTAATGGTCTTGACCCCGTTAATTTAATGGGTTATATGTGTTTGTATCGTGTATTATTTTTTTATCTAAATTTAATTAACTTCGCATATTATTATTTTGACAAATTTTATGGTAATGATAATATTAAATATACTATCAATCTAAATCCATTAATGTTACGGTGAGATGACAGAGGGTTTGTAGTACCCGAAATATTGAAGTGATCCAATCAAGAGTTAGGAAGGGCTATGAGCTATGAAACACGGATACTTCGTCTAAAGTCGCCGTACCCGTATCGGACACGCGGACTCGCCAAAAACGTGTCCTGAATTTTTTTAAAATTGGACACGCGGTGGATCGGTTGATTCCGTGAAAAATAGAAGACTTATGGAGCCGGTAATTTGGTGTGTCACTTACGGAATTTCAACACCTCTAATACAACATTTTGCTTTAAAGATACTTGGACATCCTTATTTCTCCTCATCTTGTGAGACGAATTGGAGCACCTATTTATTTATCCACTATTTGAAAAGGAACCAGATAACACAAAAAAAGAATCAAAATTTTGGTATTTGTACATTCCAATCTTCATCTTCGCCTTCTATCAAGAAAAATTCCATAATATAACGAGGGAAAGAGTGAGATGTTGAATGTTGGAGGAGATGCATTTAATTCCTTGGACGATAGTTAAATGAATTTTTTTGAATATGTCAAACATTTCTTTTACTAACATATTTGTTTATTTTTGTTTGTAAGTTTATTTGATTCTTATCGTCTAAGTGATAAATAAAATATTTATGCAATATAAAATACATATATAATATATTTTTTATAAATTTGTCCGAGGTTTGTCGTGTCCTAATTTTTTGGCATTCGCTGTATTGTTGTGTTCGTGCTTCACAAGGCATCATGTTTTTAGAAATACTTGAAAGAAAGAAAGGAAGAGGCTAACATTTAATGATGTTCAGATAAACGAGACACGCTTCATGCACATATACAATTAACTTAAGGTAGTATTTGTTTGGTTTGTGTCTTCTAATATTATCACTTTTAAGATTCAAAAGTTGAGCAATATTCAGAAGAGCCACTATTTTTCAAAAATGAAAATTTTAAAATTGTGCAATGTTGTAAAGTGAAAAATGCAAAATTTTCTATTTTGGTAAGAACAACTGGTTATGTTTTTGTTATTTTACATCTATGATGACATCTAAGACAAACTTTAGTGTATGAGGTATAGCGAGTGATAAATCATGTATTTTCTTACTTGCATAAATTGTAGAATCTTTAATTGTTACAAAATATTAGTTTATTCTCCAAACTTGGTTAGTAAAACATTCACATCATAACCAAATAAAACTATACATTTAAATAGATTTTGTTGTACTACCTTAAAATTCGGGTAAATGATGTGGCACATTTTTAACCTAACATTTGTTTTGGAGAAGGCTAAAAAGAGGATAATAAAAGAGAGAATCCATTATAATTTAAAATATATTATAATATATATTTCAATTGGCATCTGTATTATAATCCATGATGAGCTTGTGTTATTATTATTATTATTTTTCTTTGTAAAACAAAACCTGTAGATTCACGCAGCCTTCAAGTTCTATTGGGAGAATGTTGCATTTTGATAGGAAGAATTAGATTTATTTTTGTTAAGATAATACCCAACTTATTAACATGAGCTAACATTTGAAATCTTATTTTAGGCTTTGTGATAAAAACAACTATATATATATATATATATATATATAATTGTATAATATATCAGCAAGGTGATAAGAATATGCGGAAGAAGAAGCAGTTGTTCATTCTACATCAGCAAGGTGCGAAGAATAAATACAGATGCCAATTGAAATATAGAGATAGAGAGCGGTTCAAAGGGTTATCAATACAGTTTCAATGTGTTAAAACTTACAATTTGCTTGCTCCTCAACTTTCATTATAAACAAGTAGTGAAAGCCTCTGCTAACAAAGACCATATAAATTTCCACAAAAGTGGCTACATCAAGTCCTACAAAACTGACCTAATCAACTTCAGTGAAATTGCTGAACACCTTCAGAACCTCATGTGTATTACCTACATATAACATGTTAAGGCGGCATAGTGTTAATATACTCGTATCATTGTCACTTGAATAGCCCGTGCCAGGTTCCACTCTCTACAGCATTCTCATCTGTGGAATCTGACCCACTTCCAATCGATTCATCTGAACTGTCATCTGGAAGGAGTCGTATCCTATCGGCATTTTTGATGACCCACTCACTGAACTCTGGAGAGGATGCCCACTCAGCCACAGCTTGCCGGGTTGAGTCCTGTGTAAATTCCTCCCACTCTTTCTTCGAGAACTTTTTTCTGTTGGGAGTTTTATGGAAGGTAGAATAGTGATCCTGCTGAGTTCGTACCACTCTACTGGTAGAAGGTGACACCAAACCTGCAAGCACCAAATGCCAAATCAAATGGCAGGTCATCCTTGCGAAAAAAAAAAATTCACAGAAGCTTCCACAACAGCATATTTTCTTCCAAAGAAAAGCAAATAAAATTTCCTAAATTTCTTCATTTGATCTCTGGTACAGCTTAAAGTTCTTAGTGGTGATATCCAACTAATAGTTCATGAAAGTAGAGAAGCCACGGCGTCTAAACAAATTACTGATGTATACATGGTTAGACATCTTTTCT
Source organism: Cornus suecica (assembly GCA_963922005.1). Lineage (NCBI taxonomy): Eukaryota > Viridiplantae > Streptophyta > Magnoliopsida > Cornales > Cornaceae > Cornus > Cornus suecica. Next base: position 11,922,370 of record OY998244.1, on the reverse strand, counting down.
CCTGGGAGTTTCAAAATCATTTCCCCAACAAACCTAGAAAGTCAGTAGGGTTTCACTAGGGTTTGTGAGGAAGATGCAACTTGCATGCACGGGAAAGGGCAAGCTCTCCTTTCTGCGAACAGGGCATTCTCCTTCCCATTCTCAGGCTATCCGACACATCTCATGAAGAAACTTCAGAGAGTTCATACTTCCGAAGGGCGTCCTATCACTTCAAAAAGTGGAAAAAGAATGAGAATCTTCAGCGGAGTCTTTGAGTTCAGTTCAACCATGAGTAAAGCCTCACTGGCTTCCCATTCATATTCACAACGATAATACTATTTTGGAGATTTGTTCTTTGTCTTCAAACCACTTTTATATGGAGAGAGGCATGTTTGTTATAGTAATGAGTTAGATGTCCATGGTGATTTTCCGGAGGAGATAAAAATTTTATTAATGGGAAAAATGTACGATTGAATGCAATTGGAAACCAGAATAAGACTGCAATGTTTGTTTGGTAGTGTATTGTTTGAACAGGAGGTGGACTCTAGTGGTCAATGCTCGGCTCACTCGAATTTCTGGATCTCCTACTCATCAACTGATGCAAAAGCTGATGGAGGTTGAGGCTGATGTAAAGAGATTGAATAGTATTAATGGCAGGATTTCTGAGCATGTGAGTATGCTAGGGATGGGATGTTGCACATTTACATGGAGGTTTGAGAAAACTTTTTCGTGAAAACCTTATTTAGAGGGAGAAGGAGCAGAATATTAAGGTGAAAAGCAGAATAGATTTGGAAGATACTCTGGTGGATAAAAAATCCAGTCTCAAATGGCTCAAGGAAGGAGATAGACGCACTCGTTATTTTTATCATAAAACTAACCAAAGAAGGTGAGGTGCTATTTTGCAATCACTCCACTTCAAAGTTTGAATAAAGATGTGTCAGAAGGTCTCAAGGTGATAAGGGCATGGTTAATGAATTTCTCTGAGAAGTTATATTCTGCCACAGAATGTGTTTAACCCAAATTTTCAGCCTGGAAAAGTGTTGAATTCAGTCTGCTACCATGGAAGAGGGTAACATAGAGGAGATTTAAGGGTGTTGTCATGGGTTCTAGTACAGATAGATCCTGCTAGATTCTTTCAAAAGTTTTGGATTAGAGAAAGGAATGATCTTGTTAGAGTTTGGTGTTGCATTTATTCAATACTGCCAAGCTTCCGGTGGGACTAAACTCTACTTTTATTGCTTTAGCTCCAAAAGGAACCATAGTGGTTTAATTTCTAATTACAACCTATTTCTCTACCAATTTACAAAATAATCACAAACATTCTTGCAAACAGACTTGATAGGGTTTTACCTTTCATTGTCGGTTTGAGCGATCAACTTCTGTGAAGGGTAGGAGGATTCACGAAAATATTTTTGCTCATTTCTGATCTGATTAAGGGGTTGCTAAAGGGTGATCCAGCAATGGTTTGAAAGGAACATTTGGAGAAAGCTTATGACTCAAATGATTGGAGTCTGATTAGAAACATGCTAGATCCTTATGCCTTCGGGATAAATGGATTAATTGGGTGATATGGAATGTGTATCCACTCCAGGATTCCCCACTCTTTTTAATGCGGTGCCAGCTGCTTCTTTCCCTTCAGCAAGGGAAATTAGTCAGGTACGTCCCTTGCCTTGTTTTATCTTAGTTATTGACTTCTTCTCCAAGATAAACACTGATAAGGTAAACTCCGGCCAGCTTCTAACTTTCTAATTTAGTGCTAAAAACTAGATCAAATATTTCACGTGCCTTTTATACTGATGACGTTGTGGTTGGGGTAGAGGCTGGTGTAATATCCGCTAAAGCTTTGGTGGATAATTTTGAGGCGTTTTTGGGGCTGTTAAGGGTTTAAAAAGGTTAATAAGGATAAGAGATCTGGTATATTTTGCAGGGCACGGCAGTCCAAAGGAGGAGAAAGATTTCTTAAATGTTGCAGTTCAGATCTGCTGATTTCCCTATTAAGTATTTGGGTGTTCCTTTATCTGATAAGAAGCACAAAAACTAAAATTAAAGGCTTTTACTTGATGATATTAATACTAAGTAGAGTAGTTGGAACGGTCTTGAATCCTTGATCTTTCTATTGATGGCAAATTAGAGCTTATCAAATCTGTTTTGTATTCATTTCTGTATTATTGGTTATCTGGCTTTGAAATTCTATCCGGTTACAGATCGCAACTTGAAAGGAAATTCAGACATGCTCTGGAGTGGAAAACCTTATCTCAAATGAAAAAGGGTTAACTTCATTTATACCCCTGAGGTTTGTCCTCTCATCACTTTGATCCCCTCAGGTTTGCATATCTTCATTTGCACCCCCTGTCAGCTTTTGGTGGCTAACTTTATAGTGAAATGTCTAAAATACCCTTAAACCAAACACTACTTAAATCAGTTTATTCCTAGGATAGTGTAACCCCTACATTCAAACATACCCTAAACCTATATCCAAACAACCCTAACCCACTCTCTCTCTCTAATGAATCCATTGCCCATATATATATTTGTATATAAGTAATATATAATATTATTGAAATTGTATTACGAAAAAGAAAAAAAATTTGCCGAAATATACATATAAATAAAAAATTTGCCCATATTTTTTTTATCTTTTTTTCAAAATCGCTGATTTTTTTTTTTGTCAAAATTTCGGGAAATTTTTTTTTTGGCAAATATATATATTTTTTTGCTGAAATTGCCAAAAAAAAATTTGACGATTTTTTTTTTTTTTATAGTATGCTATTGGACTACAAGGAAAAGACATGACATACTAAGTTTAAAAAATGTCCATCTCATCTCATTAGACATTGTTAACCATTTGGTTAATTACGCCCTACTTACATCGATAGTCATGATAATATATCGAATTATCAATCATGTGTCAGTCAATCAATTTTTCATCATAAAAAGCAAAACAGGACACCTAGGTTTGTCTCTATTTCGGTTTTTTTTTTTTGCCGGCAAATTTTTTTATATATATGTAAATTTTGGCAAAAAAAATTTCGTAGTTGCAAAAAAATTTCGGACCAAATTTTTTTTTCATATTTTATTTTTCGCGACTCCCTAAGTAACTATGGCAAAGTCAATGGTGACTTTAAATATATAATTTATAAGATAATACATCATACTCTAAATTTGCATATAAAATATATATTAACGTATTAATATATATTTCATCTTTGTTATGCGAATTTTAAGATACATTTTAATTACACTATATATGCCAACTCTACTTATATTATGAAACTTTCAAAAAAAAAAAAAAAGCAATAAAATGAGGGGGTCAAATTGATAAATTAAAGTAAGCAGTCATTAACTTGAAAAGAATTGCAATTGAAAAAAAAAAAAAATTTATTGTAAGGGGTCAAACTGATAAATTAAAATAGAAAAATGGTGCCAAAACTGCAGAATTTGGCGCCAAAAAAACCACCAAAACATGAAGTACTTAGAGGGGGTGAAATTTATAAATAAAAGTAAGCAAACACTACCCTTGCATCCAAACAACAAGATGAGGGGTAGAATAGGAATTAATGTTTTTTATTGTAAGGGGTCAAACTGATTAATTAAAATAGGGAGTGTAAATGAGTTGTGTCAGATAAAGTAAGGGGTGCAAATGAAGATATGCAAACTTGAGGGGGTCAATGTGATGAGAGGACAAACCTCAGGGGGTGTAAATGAAGTTAACCTAATGAAAAATAGTTTTATTACCTATTATGGTGGGGATTATAAACAAGAATGATTTTGCTTCAAAAATGACATACTGTTGGGAGTTCAAATTGCTCTTTGGGAGCACTTCTTGCTCTATAGCGACTTCATAAGTCAACTCCATCCCACACGGGAAGATTTTCTGTGCCATGCGCAAAGAAATGGATCTCTGGACTGTCTTGCCTAGGCAAAGTGACTTCTATTTGAAAGCAAATACTGGAGGTCAGAGATGTCATGAGAGACTGTATAAAATTAGTAATAGGGATAAATTCACTTCACTTCATGATCGTTGGTGCAGTGGCAGAAGGCTTGTGGAAATTTTGGCAAATATATTCAAGTTGGTAATTCTGCTGCTCTCTGTACTGTTATTCAGCAAGGTCAGTGGGAGTTTCTAGCTCGTCCCCCTGAAGCACCTAAGGATTATATTGCTCCCTTAAATATAAGATGACATTCGGATTGTATCTTATAGAATCATGGGACATTTTCCTAAGAATCAGCTTGGAATGTACGTAGGAAGAAAGGTCACATAATGGAGTGGTCTAAGCTGTGTTGGAAATTTGCAGGCCTAGTGTCTCAATCACTGTGGCTTTGCTTATGCATCATAGAAACCCGTCTTTTGCCCATGTTAAAAAGGGGATTTGGATACGGCAATATAACATAATCATTATACATATAAAATATATTATTTAGTTCAATTTCTCACTATATTCATGAATTTAATATACTTAGATTATACCCTTTAAATTTTATATTTGTTTCTCAAATACAAACAAAAAAATAATTTTACTGAAATACAAACAAAGATGCAGCTCCAAATTTTTTATTCTATACTTTTTACCCAAAGAGAACTTTAAACTTAAAAGTTACTAAGCTCTTTACTCTTGTAACAAACCAAAATGTAACGAAATAGAAGACACCAAGCCTTATTTATATAACCAAACAAACAGAAAATGGATTATATTGTAATCTTCCCACTCTTTGCAGTTTCTACCTCACTCAATGATCTGAATTTTTACAGGATACATACTACTATACAAACCCATACATAGCGTGCCCACACACACATACACAAACATGTATATATCATATTTACTCAAAGATAACACACACCCCCATATACACTTGTATCACATCCAAACCCAGATATACACACCCTTATTCATATAACACGTATGTTTGTACGATATATCAGATCGACACACAAATATACATAACCATGTGTCATATATAGCATATCTACATCCTCTGCCCAGAAATATCTTCGAAACCTAGTTGTGTCCTTTTAACCAAACAAACAGTAAATATATAAGATTGTACTCTTCCATCTCTTTGCCGCTCCTATCTCACTCCATCACCTTTCTTTCACAATTTTACACGAGACACATGAATATACAATCCCATATATAGTGTGCCTCATATCGAACCCCCCCCCCCCCCCCCCCCCATTCATATACTAACATCATATCACCACATATATACACCCACACATACATATCACATTATACACACCAGTATACATCACAATCATGTAAAATTATAAAACGAGAAAAAATTTGGAAGCTTCTTCAGCGTGTCAGACATGTGTGTCGGTGTAGGACACGGGTACGGCACTATCTTGGCCATGTCCGTTCTTCAGAGATCAAAATCCTCTTAGTACTATAACAACTGGTTGAAATCACGAAGCATGTCACGGGGATTGAGTTTTTTCCAAGTTAAAACAAAAGGTACTTTAAGTTACACCATCTCTAAAAGCTTAAGGTTTTAGAGTAGATGGGCAGTTAACGATGTATCAGAGCAGGAAGTCCCATGTTCGAACCTCACCGTCACCCTCATTAATTGAAAATTGTTACACGTGTTGGGCCAAAAAAAGAGCGTATAAGTATTTAAGTTACATCCTCTCTAATGCCTTAAACTTTCAGAGTCAATGGGTAGTTAACAATGTATCATAGCATGAAGTCCAGTGTTTGAACTTCCCCGTCACCCTCATTAAAAGTTGTTAAACGTGTTGGACCAAAAAAGAGCATATAAGTACTTAACTTACACCATCTCTAATAGCTTAAGCTTTTAGAGTAAATGGGTAGGTAACAAAATATCACATGTAATTATGCATCCAGTTTTTAAACAGAACTATTATACACATTTACATTATAAATTTAAGTAAACGTAGATATTGGGAAAGGAGCTTAGATTTGGACCTTTAACAGGAGAATTAGTCTGAGCAGACAAATTCCTTGGGCTATTCCACAATGTTCCTCGAGCACGCATGTTTTTTGACCTCCTAAGGAATTCAGCACGATTCTGCTTTGGAGTTGCCCAAGCACCACCTCGTGGCCAAGTCTCGTTCCCGAAAGATAGATACCTAAATCATGAAAACGTTAATCCACTGATAATACAAACTAAATGAGGAAAATTTGGAATCTGCCATATCAACTGCACCAGACAACCACTCAAAGCTGCAACACCAATTATCCATAGCTCAAATCTACAAAAGAACAAGGTCCACCATTCTGTTTTTCTTTAAAACTTATAATCAGTCTATTTGGTTCGCCAGTAACATCAACAGTGATCCTGTTACCAAAGTGTTGGTACCACCCAATGTTGAGACACAAGTTAAAACGTAAAAAATTAAACTTACTATTTACTTTTTCACTAGTTGATACTCAGACACCCCTTTAAGGAATTATTTGCACTCAAGAAGAAGAATCGAACCTTAGAACTTGAGGTTTCATGAGGCACTAGGGCCAAGTGACTTGCCCACTTGAGCCAACTCATTGAGGTTAATAAAATTACTAAGTTACTGTATTCCTATAAATCAACGTTCATGATCATCAGTCCTTTCAATCAACTTTTCACAGGCAACCAATTCTGACAGTCCAAATTATGGCTTAGCCATAACTGTAATATCTAACAAAAGATCAATCATTGATTTAGATATCGTAGATGAACAGATTTAAAAGACTGCTCGGCCACATAGATGAGCTATTGCATATGGGTCTTCCAGAACAAGTTGTGAAATAAGGGACAGTCAAGAAAGAAAGGCTATAGGGAACTTACTCTAGAACGTGCCACTTTGAAGAAGTGAGAAGAGAGCAAATTGTCAAACAAGTCGCCAGTACAGCCATTGCCAAAGGAGTATCAAGTGTGCTCTGACACAGGACAGAAATTATGGTGTTAGGAACAGCATAAATACAGAGATTCATAGAAAATGAATTAAAATGCTAACCAATTGCATGAAACTTCGATTTGAAAAAACTACTTCCAGATCAATAAGAATGTCAGCATTAAGTAAAAGGACATTTATTTTCACACCTTAAAAGAAATAACAAAGATTTCAGTAAAAAAGACGGCCAAGAAATCATGTTTTTGTGATGGCAGTGTGCCCTACATTTGATGACTCACGTCGAGGGAAACATGAAAAGTGTCTCCAGACCAATGGTATAACCTCCCCATACACGGAGGAGAGAAGGGGTTCGATCCCGGGCCAGGGAAAAAGTTTGTGCGAGTACACACCTAATCAATAAACTATAAGAAATACAAGCATATTCCCCATTTCATATGTAATTACATTCATAGAGCACCTGAAAAACAAATGTTACTGCAATAATGCGCATTGCCCATTTCACAAATTGAGCAACGCCAACATCCACGCTTCCATCTTCTGAAACAACATATTTCCGCACAATCCAGTAACCTAGAGCAGCTCCCGCAAGAATAATCAAGACCAGTACAAATACAGACACCTGTAAAAGGGCAAGGGGAAAACTGTTACAGAGATGAAGGGGAAACAAAGAGGATACCCTGGTTTAGTTGAACACTGGATAATCAATTGAAGAAATCGAAAACAGAACTACACATACATATATAATATATACAGACACAAATAAGCCAACAGAAATGTCAAGTAACATATTTATGAATGTACTCTTCCTCCATATTCCTTTTGGACCCCTTGTTGATACAACAACCAACACATCGAGATACCAAATTAGTCATAGACATGAACCCAAAGACAATATTATGAGTGAAATCAATGTGCCCAAATGTTATATATGGGTGCTTACCATGCTATGCAAATAGGCAATTGAAAAACTGCATAGAAATCATTTCAAAGGAATGATGCATGTTGCCAAACTATGACATAGCACAATTTCTTAAGCTACGTGTAACTTTGATTACTCGAATTAATTAACTTTCAATAAGAAATACTACCAGAAACCAAAATCTACACATCTTCTTAACTACATAGTTAGCGATTTCCATATTTTTTTTATTTTTTATTTTATAAGTAGCAATTTCCATATATTAAATTATCTAATTACGTGTACATATATATATATATATGTATTTATGTATATAAAGGCTTTCTAAAGTGTTAGAAGGAAAGATAAAGAAATAAACAAATTAATAAGGAATCACGAACGGGAAAAAAGAATATAGCATGTTTCACTACATGATGATTTTAAAGAGAATAGTCAGATGGTCTTTATAAAACACTTTAAGGAATCAACAAAACTCTACAATTAAGTGCATGCAATACCCAAAACTTTACCTTTTTCATATGATCAGTTCACTAACAAAGCCTATTAGATAGTGGTCCAAATTGTATACGGATAAAGATCAAGAAACGAAATAAAAACCAAAAATGGTAAACATATGGAGGTAAGGACAAAGTGGTCAATTTATCAAGCGAATTGAGAAACGGTGTTGGTGGTAGGTTTAGAAAAATGAGTGTTACTGCCACTGCAGAAAACTCTCAAGAAGCATTATCAAGTTTCAATTAAGCGGAAAATAGGCCAAATTTTCAAATTGTGTGGGTCAATTTACACAATCGATTTAGTTTCATCAAACTAAATTGCACATCTATGAAGCTGACTACAGCAGTTAAGATGTGTGCTTACAGGTAACTTGATAAAAGGGACTGAAATGTAAGAGGACTTACAGGGTTGTGCATCTCTTCACTCAGCCCAAAATTGACAAGAATAGTATTAACCAGCATCGAAAATTGATGCAACAGAAAGGATCCTGCCCCAAGCTGGAATAATAAGGAGGTAAGGTACATGAATGTAGAGTCTTTAACAACACTAATTAATCACCTCTAACAGCATTAGACAAGAGCAGAAAAATGCTTACCACTGATCCATATATAGTGAGGTAGAAGACACTTTTCCTGCCAGTTGGTAATAATTTCATTCCCTGCACCACAATGCAAAAACAGCCTAATGAGACATCTAATATTTTATAAACATAATAACAGGTAATAGACCTAAGATGAAAAAAAATGTTCTATAAAGCAATATCACTGATATGCTAATTCTATGGTAAGCAAACAATGCTTCAATACATAATTAAAGAGTAAGACTTTATTTGAAGAAGACTGCATTGATGCACATAATAACCAAGACAGATTTATTGCTTGTCTTCAAGTTCGGCCATTATATAACTCTCAATGAGGGTACCACTTTCTTGTTAATACAGATTTAGATAACGATGATCATCCTTGCATTAATCAGATTTAAATAATGATGCTTAAAAAACCCACAATGAAAATTTCTATTCTCTTTTAGCACAATCACAACAATAAGGAATCTTTGTCAATGCAATAGCTTTTTAGTTACAAAAAAATGTGCAGATGCAACCAGTGAGGACCATTTCCATTACTTCTGACCTGTAACACTAAAATATTTCAAAGTGTTTCCCAACATATCAAATAATAAAGATTTCTTATCGTGTCCTAGCATAGGGGATGAACCATATAAATAAGACCATATAACAGTAACAAATTTGGATAAATTAAGCATTAACAAGAGATCCAACAAACAAACGAACGAATAAAACCAAAACCAAAACCAAAAAAAAAAAAGTACCTGAAACAAAAGGATTATAATGACAAGCAACACACCGATGGCCATTGAGCTGCTATAATAGAAGGGAACCCAACTGCTGATAATTGGTGCCAAGAGCAGTAGAACAAGACCCACGGCAAGACAAATCAGTCGCCAACGTTGAAACTCTGCAAGTAACAGACAATTTGAGCAGGATAGAAAATTAAACCCAGCCTTCAGGAAAATAACAACAAACAACATACAAATAACACCCAACCTTCTTCAACAGTGACAGTGACAGAACCAGGAACATCACCAACAAACTTGACATCAATGTATCTGTCATGATAAGGTGACATGAAAGAGCTCCATAGCCCATTCTGGACAGATTTCCATTCATCCTTCTCGCATTGACATAATCCAAGGGAAGCATTCCTGCACAAAATTTCCTGAGTGAAACGCAGTTCCGGAGAAGAGAGAAAGAGAGAGAGGAGGAACTGTAAGCCAAATATATTTGGCTTACTGGTGAAAACAAATCTGAATCTTGCTATGGAATCTCTCTGGGATAGCTACCGATGGGGCCACAGTAACCTTATACGCACTAGCAAAACTCCCAAGTTTTAATCTTGATAGACCAGCAACTCGAATGCGCTCACACAATAAAACATCTTTAGAACCACGAGCAGATAATGTATGGCCGGAGACGGTGGATGGACTTACATCAACATATGGATTTTGTACATCAATACCTGAAATTTTGATTTTATATACTTGAGATCATTAATCTCTAACACACCACTTATAGTCAACAACAAGAATGAAATTGGTGACGCAGAAGTGGTTGTCCAAGCTTCCACGACAGACAAAATATCATAACATATCACTAAATTGGCATTTCAAGCACCACAGATAGTTCAACACTGAACCATCTGTAACCAAAAAGTCAACAACCCAATCATACAATAACAAAGCAATACCTGAAATTTTTCTTTGGATATGCTTGAGATCATCAATACCTCACATACCCACATAGTGTCAACAACAAGAATGAACAATGGTTGCATAAATGCAGTTGTTCAAGCTTCCATGACAAACATATTCCCATAACCCAGTAGTAAAACAAAATTGAAAAAGCCTGGTCATACCATCAGGCTCTATATTTCCTTCAAATCAAAGTTATTTCAATTCTTTCCATATTCCCTAGATTTTACTAGGAAATAAATATAACCCAAGATTTATGTAGTACACTAATGGTAAACATTACTATTATCCCTAAAATAAAAAAAATTCATTGTATTATCAGTAGAACCAAATAGACCCACTAACACATACATACTGTACAACATGCAACCAAATTACTATTCACAATATAAACCCCTTTCATCAATGTTGCAAAAGCAATACAACTTCTCTGTATCGAATAAAATGAATTTCAGAACTCAAGTTCAAGAACAAAGTAAAACAAAATATCAATCTCCTAAAACAAATGCAAAAAAAAAAAACTCACGCCCAATTCAAACACTAGTTACACTACATATTTTACACCAAATTGTCTAAACCCAAAATTGAAAAAACGAAACCCTAATTTTGCTGTGGTCAGTATAAAACTAAGTGAAACTAAACTAGAGAGTTGTATATTAATTCACACCTCAGACACTTCTGGAAATTGTATTGCCATGGATATATAGATATATATATATATAGTATATGTATGTATATACCTTTGAAAGTTGTGACATCGGTGGAATATGAAGAGATCGAAAGCGAAACGAAGAGGAAGAAGAGAAAAATAGTAGTAGCAGATGAGCCCATCGACTTCCCTCTGTAACCTCTCTTTGGAGAGAGAGAGCGCGCTTCGTCTTGGCTTCTTCAAATTCAATTATACAACTTACCTATAACTATATATATGTATACGTATATGTATAGGTTCATGTATATAACTGCGTTAATTTGTGCTTCCTTTACTTCTAAGCATTAGGAAGTGCTAGCATAACGAGATGTGAATGATAATGTTGCATTTGTGTTTTTTTTTTTTTTTTTTTTTGGGAATAATAGAAAAATATTTTTAAAAAATTAAATAGCACTTTAAAAAAACAATAATTTCATTTGTTTTTAGCTTTGGGATAAATAAATAAATAAGAAAAGGATAGAAAAGAAAAATTGGAGAACAATAAAATATTGATGAGGTTCTACATTTCGATACGTGTTGAAAACGATTATAATATGTGATAAAACGGAATAAGATAATATGTGTCATATACGATTAAATGTGTTTACAAATTAAATATTTTATTTTTTGGCCAAAAATGATAATGACACATTTTGTACAATTTTAGGACTCAGTCGAGAGAAAATTTTGTAATTAATTATTTTGAAAAATAAAGTTTAATGTAATTTTAAGTATTTTATGGATTAATTAATATATATATATTAGATTATTGAAGATATATTAATAAAAACATTAAGTCTTAGCTTCATATTTGTGCGTTCAATCATGATTATGTAAATGAAATTAATACAAATTATTATTTTTATAGAAAACATAATATTATTATTTTTACCTAAAAATTATTCTCCTAATGACTTAAAAAGTAAAAAAAAAAAGTAATTTGAATTAATATTCTTTTGCAACTAACCAAACCTCCATTATAGATACCTTCCTAAAATATTTTATTGCTTAATTAAGGACAAACTCGATGTAACAGACTTTAGTCTTTATTATTAAATTTTTTCTCGGCTTATTAAATTACCTTTTCAAATTAAAGTATTAATTATACTAGGATTATTAATATCTCTCTGATAAGGAAGAAAGATAAATAAAATTGTAACTACCATTTTCCAAATAATTAACTAATTATCAATTGTTATATATAAAAACATTTATTACACTCAGTTTTATTTTATTTTTTATGAAAAAATGCCTTTTTAAATATAATATAATAATAATAATAATAATATTCTATATCAGTAAATTAATGCAATTTATTTGTTGAAAAAAAAAAAAAAAAACTTCTTATAGAGTTGTATATTATACAACTTTTTTTTCTAACAATTATTTTGAAAAGTGAAACATATATTGATGGAAATGTCTTGGTTGCAAAAATGTTAAAAAAAAAATAAGATTGAAGCTGCTCATGTGATGAGCCAGTCTTCAAAAGTGAAAAAATGTGATTTAAATGAATTGTTGATACCTTTGGCATACCTATAAATTGGTTAGAAATTGGTTAGACATGCACGTCATAAAGTTGAATAGATGGGCATGAATTTATAAAATAGAGCCGTTAAAGGCTAAAAACATAGGCTGGTTGTAAAACAGAAGATTTGGTGGACTTGTCAACTACCAGAGTGAATATTTTTTTTTTTTTTTTTTTTTTTTTTTTTTTTTGGGTTGAAGACAATAATTTATATATAATTACTTTACTTGCTATATGATTCGATGTGGAACACCATTTAACATTTTCTATCTACCTATTTTTTGTAATATTCTCGTTGTAATTGGATCACCCTACCTATTCAAGGTAGTAATCCAGACACCTCCGAAGCGGGTGCTCGTGCTTAGCATAGGGATGATAATGGAAAGACTTTGAGATTGGATTACCTGAACACCATGCACTCCACCTTGTTGAAAATTTATCAAAACCATGCACTCCAATTGCAAAACCAGTTTTAATCGATATTATTTTCTTCACTCCGATAGAGCAAATAAATACCATAGAGTTACCGTTAGAACTTATCTAAATTCGTATCACAAAATCTTAATAACATCAAAATTAAAACTTAAAGTCAAACACATACACCATACTTTCACATAAAATTGATTAAGGACTAAGGCTGATTCTACTAGTTATTGTAACAGGTTGGGTATTTCGGGATTCAACCCAAAAGATCTTAAACGAGAGAGTAATACCAACCATATATAGCTATTTTAATAAGAACAATTCTTGGGTCATGTCCCATGGGAACGAAGTTCGTCATGTCCAATAATATGGTCCAATACAATTTGAGCACGTGCCTAATTTTTTCAAAAAAATGAAGATGGACATAAAATCCAAAAATACAAAAAAAAATTTGATCATGTATTCAAATTATACAAATTATATTACACAATATCAACTAACAAACTTCATCATCTTGGAACATGACCTAAGTATTGTCATTTCAATAACACTCCATTCATATATAACAATTCCACTCCCAATTTGGATTTAATATGGGACACCTCCAACATTACTCGACTATTGTAACTAAGTTTCAACATGTGGACTTCGTAGTCCCGTAAATAGTAAAATCCTTCTTATCAAGGCAATTGAAGCATAGAAAAAGATCTCTTTAATCTATCACATGCAATTCCAATATACATTTCACAAATACAATTCATGATTTGGTATTGAATCAACATAGTGGTAATTAGAGATGGCAGAATTTACCCAAACCCACCAACTCGCTCATACCCACCCTCAAATTTTGGGTTTGGGTGATTGGTTTATGATAGGTGTTGTTAACGTGTTGGGTTGGGTAACACCCTCAAATCAGCGGGTCCAATGAAGGTATCTGTAACACTCCGTATTATTTTCTCAATTTTCTGAAATTATTTTCGATTTAATTTTAAGTTGTGACGTCACTTGTTCATGACATCATGGTTATTCTTGGTATCTCACGTGTAAATTTTTCGCGTTTACGTCTACATTTGACTAGACGATGTTGCGATTTCTTTTCGATGACTTCGTGGACTTTCTTTGGCTATTACATGACTTGACGTGACAATATTGTTTATGACTTGGTGAAACATTGACGTGAGTTCTGGATTCGACAGCACGACTCTGCAATTGTCTCTTTGGTGACTTCGTGGGATTTCTTTGGTGATTATGTTATTTGACGTGATGTTTTGTGTTTCGAACGTGGCTAGAGGTTTACATAAGCTTTAGTGTCGATTAAGTGGATTTGTTTAGACGTTTAGCTTTTAGAGCTTCGACTGGGTGGCGGTAAGTTTTGTTGACCGACGTTAAAGGTTTCGACTCAGCTATGCGAGTTCGACATTTAGTGTTTTAGGGGTTCGACGTTTTGTTTTCCCTTGTAATAGGATTAGTATGTGTTTTATTTGATTGACGTGCTCTATGTTTGTAAGTGTGTGCCCCTATGTATTGATTGATTTGTGTGCTTAGGGGTATTTGCGTTACTTTGTTTGTTTCTCTGTGTTTATATGTACGTGATACATGTTAGTAGATTTATTTGGGTAGATTTTTGTGTTTACATGTTCTTGGAGTTTCGGTAGGATCGGACTTGTTAGGTGTTCTCACGATTGGGTTGTATATCCCGGGTTATTTATATTGGATTATTATGACTATATAAATTATTATTTATAATTGGATAGAAGAGGGGTCATTTTATGATTTTGAAAAGGTGAAGAGTCACATTTGTAATTTGAGCATTATATGTGTATTAAATGATCACCTTTAAATCACTTGGTCAGTAACACACTAGGGGCTGCCGAAACTATAAGGTGGGAGTTACCAATTTTAGTTCATGCGACGAGGGTGTTAGTTAGTAATTATTGGAGTATTGACCAATTCCTTTAATTCTTACTGTTAGTCACTAAATAACCCTAGAGGGGGGGGGGGTGAATAGGGTGTTCAAAATATTTCTACTCCTTTTCGAAATTGGAACAATATATAATCAATACTCAATTTCTTCAATAGTCAAATGAATAAATTCAATTCAATTTATCTAACAACTAATCACAAGACTAATTAGCATACAAGATATTCAAGTAAATATATCATGCAAATGAATGAAATAAGGAGAGAGAGATAGAGAGATTGACACCGTGATTTTTCGAGGTTCGGTAACTCCTACTCCTCGGCTCAAGAACCCCTTCTTGAGACTTTTCCCGATCCTTTCACTATGGCCCTTCCTTCACAGGTGGAATGGCAAACCTTTACAACACAAGCCTCTCGAGCTTGTCTCTCAATCAAGAGAACAACCCTCTCTTGAACAATCGGTGGACTTCACTTGTCCGAGATTACAAATTCGTATGTAATCACTAAAATCACTCAAGAACAAAAACACTCAAAACCCAAAGGTTTTTATGGAAGATAAATCAATATAAGCTCAAGTATTTTTGGTGATTTTATAATAGCTCTAGAAATGTATTCTCAAAGGATATAATCAATGAATGATATTTGGAGAATAAGAAGAGATACTAGAGGTTTTGATTTTCAAAGAAACTTGAAGAAAATCAGATTTTCAAAGCTTGGTTTCAATGGCTTTTGTAGAGAAAATTTATGCAGAATTTTGAGAGCTTTTCTTCCTTTTCTTTCTCTTTTGTTTTTCAATCTCTTAGTCTTCACAATACACATCTCATTCTATATATAGCATTGTATTAGGGTTTTGAAGAGTGAATATTGTAATTGAAAGACAAGAGCCGTTTGAACACCATTACAAACAATCCACAAAACAGGGGAAATGTTTTCTGAAAAATCTGCAGATTTTAAGGATGAACTAGTCGACTCCTTTGCATTTGAGTCGACTACATTGCTTCATCTAGTCGACTAGATTGAGTTCTAGTCGACTACAATGGTTAATCTAGTCGACTAGAATGAGTTCTAGTCGACTACTTCTTGTAGTCTAGTCGACTCAATGGTCATTCAGTCGACTCTTTTGATGTGGATGAAAAACCAATAGCTACTGATTGTTCTAGTCGACTACTAGAAAATACACAGGTCTATTCTAGTCGACTACAACATGAAAAATATTTAATAAAAATATTTTTCTTTCCATTTAAGTTTGGTAAAGCGTTTTCCATTCCATTTGAGTTCGGTTCATTTTATACTTGAGCTTATACAATAAAATCGACACATAAAATTACCTTGTTACAGTGATCGCTCCCCGACCTATCTACCCCGAGTCTTGAGTCTTCGACTTTCGCTTATGCCGTTGAATAAATTGATTTTCCATTTGCGCTTCAATTTCTTTCACAGCTTTTTGCTTTAAATCAAACTTTCTTTCCGAGCTTGTTTTTCGAGTAGTTTCCTTTTCGAGTTTGATTTCTGAGTTGTTCACCTGTCTTTTGCTGAAAATGTAAACTCGATAATTCATTAGTATTAAACACGCTTTAAATGTTTTGTTAATATCAAAATAGGATTTATTGTCCGAGAATAAATTTCAAGGCCAACACTTACCACACATTTCCTACCCATTAATATTTATATATGTAAATATAAGTAAATATATAGATAAATGATATATGTGTGTGGTCTATTCATCAGAGAGATAAACGAACAGATCAACAACCACCATTTCTATCTTTCTCCTTCTTCGCGTTTGCAAGCCGGTTACCCTTCTTCTTCTTCATGAATTTTCGCAGTTAGAGAGAGAGAGATCGTGCAGTAGTGGCACGGTCTGCTGGAGGTCGCCGGACTTGCGACAACTGTAGGTTTTGTTTCGACGGCGTGGCCGAGGCTGTTGGTGACGGTGCGACATCGTGATGTGGTGGTTCACAGTGGTGCAGCCGATCTCGGCTAGAGAGAGGAGGCATGATCTGAAGCTGCGGTGTTCACCGGAATGAAAACCAGGGACGACATCAGTGGTGGTTTGCGCAATGATGGCGCCGATTCTTGGTGGCCGCGGCTGTAGTTGTGCGATTCAGCTAGGAACTGACGAGGGTTTGCTGGTGGAGACGATTTAGTGAAGCTTTGTGGGTTTTGTGGGTCTGGTGGTCGGCGGCGATGACGACCTGGTGGTGATGGTATCGCTAGCAGATGCGGGACGGCGTGGTGGTGGTACTGGTTCGCGCCATGGTAGCGCGAGATGACCAGTGGCGAGTTCGACCAGACCGAGTTGGGTCGACTCGGTACAGATTCGGGCTTCGTTTGGCATGAAATTTTGAGGATAGCTTGCTCTCGATGTTGTACACGATATATCCGAATTTGGTGCGAAACCATTGAGAGGTTTGCCGGAAATTTCAGATTATAGGTACGATTTTTCGGTTTGGATCTCGTTAGATTAATTCAAAATTATTAACCAATTGCTAATGGGCTTCGTATATATTGTATAGGTCGTCGAAACGGACGTTTTGGTATATTCGAAATAATTTTCGAGCGAATTTGGTCGGCGGACTCTATATTCGGGCGCTGATATTATTCACGGTGGGATAGTTCGGGACTGTTTGTAAGCGAATAAAATAGGTGGGAATTTACATATATATTCTTATATATATGCATATCTAACACTCACTAATAGTGCGTAGAAAACGTTAATAAATCTTCGTTGCATGTTTATGGATAAATAAAAATGTTTAATTAAATTCCTAGTGATAGACGGAAATCTAGGAATTTTATAAAATTTATAAAATACCCATAATTGGATTAAATGATGTTGGAAATAGAAATACTTCGGAGAAATTAAATACATTATTTCCCATGAGAAATTAAATAGATTTTATTTCTCGGAGAAGTTAAAATAATTATAAACTTATTTAAATTAAATTGATAGGCGGTTTAGTACCCCATTGAGTTTGAAATAGGTTTATAGAAGGTGTATGTGGACGTAGATTCGGTTAATTGATTTTCCCCTATTATTTATATTTTATTGAAATTAAAAATATGTTAGGGGATTCACGAGAACGAGGGACGTCAAAGCTTAGACCTGATTCTAGTTCCTTTGTTGTTGATTTTCTCGTAAATTATAAAGAAATTAAATTGAGAATTTAAATTGTCTAATTGTCCCTGAGGTGGACTAATTTGAAAACAATTATTGAAAATTAAATTTAAAAGCGTGCTAGCATATAAAATCTATAAAGATTGGGTAATCGAAAACCCGGATATTTTTGAGATAAATGGAAGTGATTTGCTGTATAATTTAAATTTTGAAGCATGTTTTGTATGGGATTGCTTGGCTTTTATGCCATTTTATTGAGTATATTAAATTCATGTTGAGACATTTTGCATTCATACAACACTGTGGTCTATATACATTATTTCGGTGTGAGTTGCATGCTTCGGTATTCCATGCATACATATGGATTGTTGGGATTGTTACAACAACTGGCCAGTGGGTGACTGGCACCCCGGGAGTTAGTATCTCCTGAATCCTCAGACTTTGGGAGTGAGGACATGTCTCACTTACCAGTTCCGGATGGACTTGTGGTATCCGTACTCTATTTGGCGACGCTCACCCTTCCTTGTGCGGGCCTGTTAACCCCATAAGTGATCGGTTTGAGATTCCTGATTATTTATTTAACCTTCATATAGACAGGGTTTTACTTGAGTTGCATTTCCATGGTCATGAGCATTGGCATTGCATGGATATTGTTGTTGAGATTATCTGTTATTATTGTTTATTGATATTGAGCAGGTTATGTCTGAATTTTAATTAGAGATTTGTATTATTCTCTTGGGCGCTAGGGCGCGGTGTTTGTGATTGATATTTTAACCGTGGTTAAATTACAATGAAAATAGTGATTTTTCTAATGTAAAGGAAACCGTGAAAACTTAAAGTTAAAAGGTAAAAAGTGAAAAATGGAATATTAAGAAGCTACGGTTGATGATTATCTTTGGTAGTTATGGAAAAACTAAGTGAAAGTGACCTTGAGGCGTAAGGGTTCCTCGTATGTTAGGCTCTAGTTGAGTTGGGTAGCAATATATTGAGACTTAATTGAAATTGTGATCTTGGCATGTAGGCCTTTGTGATTGGTGATTAGTATCATCACAGGATGATTGATAGACCTCTCCGGTAGTGTGGAGTATCGTTCGGGTAAGGGTCGGATAAAGCTCATTAGTTTGACCATGTTCCCTTGGCTTTTGTAATTTTGAGTATATCACTCATTCTCCCACTTTGATAGTGTATGAGTTGTAGACGGCTCTTTGCCGTGTTTATTGAAAATCTCTTTCCGTAAGTACTCTTGTGAAGTTAGTGAATTCTGGGCATGGTTTGTCCCGTTTTTGAAACCTCAGTTATGGTTCGGATCTTTGGAGTCAAATATTCAAAGTTTTGAAAACTTAATGCTTGGGAATTTTTATAAAACGTGTTCTTCGTTTACCCCGAGACTTGTTAACTATTTTTGAAAAGACAGAAGTTTAAATACCTGTTTTATAAAATATGTTTTGAATTCTCAGTACCGGGAGTATCGATAGAAATCCATTTTTAAAAGAAATTTTAGAAAATTCCATTTGAAATTGTTTTGTAAAATCGGTGAATTAGGGCACGGGTTGCCCCCTGTTTTAGAAATCTCGATGTTGTTTCTGAGATCTCGACATCGTTAGAGGTCGATAAATCCAGGTTTCTCCTAGCTTGTTGTCCAGGATTTCTTCCTGTGCTCGGTTTTGTTTGGGCAATTTTTCAGGATTATTTTTATAAATTTTTAAATAAATGTTAAAGGTCTTAGGACCAAATTTGAAATAAGTTTAAAAGTGATTTTAAAATGGTTGTCGGTTTGAACTCTAGCAGTTCTTCTTTCTCCTATAGTTATTCCTTGGGTATTACAGGGTCTCATCTGTTAGTGCGGTCCTTATGCTTATCTTTTATGATGCCATTCCTGTCATATTTCGGGTATGTGACATAGTGTTGATTTATGCACACATAGTGCGGTTTCTAGTACTTTGGTTGGGTTCGGAGGCGTTGAAACCAAACAGATTTGACTGGGTCCTAACTTTTTCTTAAAAACCGGTTGAATCCTTCGGGGTTCAACGTTTTTATTTAAAAATTCGAGGATCTCGGCATCCGTTTGGGACTAAAGGACTCTGGTAACCCTTTCATGTGCATCAGTAGGCATTGTGAATTGGATATTGTCTAGTAATGGTCTAGTATGATCTAGTACTAGGGTTTTTCTCCTTATGTTACCCTTGTGGAATAAATGGTATCAGTGTATCCGTATCAGGTGACCTATGTATCTCCTAGAACTCGGAGCGGCGTGCTTGGTGCACGGAGGGATAAGAAGTGAGTTCTTGTAGTGTTCTAGATGAGGGTGCGTATTAGACTCTAATTGTGTACGCCTTTCGGGATATGATTAGTTATTTATGGGATCTTGTATATATATATATATATATATATACGTTGATTTGATCTGGTATATGCGTTGGGGTTATTACTGTTGTTAGGTGTTTTATTGTGATTATTGAGTATATTTGAGGTTGTTGATGAAATTATTTTGGGGTCTCTGTTTGGCGTGGGTGCCACATGAGACAACTGACCGACCTAGGATAGATGCATGTACAAGGGATGGTTAGCGTTTTCTAGACGGCTATGAGTGTGATGTTTTGATATTATGGTGAACGCGTGATTTTGCTCACCCCCATAACAGGTTACAGGTTTGCAGGTGGATGTAGCACGACTTATTCAGTGACAACGATACGGGTGATTTGGGACGGTAGTTTTGTTCCTCCTTCCGTAGTCATACTTGTGTATTCTTTTATTCTCTTGGGAGCCAGACTGTTGGTAGATTCCCTTGTGTTGTATCTTCAGTCCATGTATTTATTATTTTGGGGTGTCATTGTATCTGTTCGGCACTACTATTGAATTTTATGTATTCTTATTTGAGCTTGGTGGCTCAGTTGGTTTTAGAGGGGTTATGTAGAGGTATTGGTGTTCTTTCCCACTACCTCAACCCTAGTAGGTTTCTGGAATGTTGGGTTGCGTGCCATTGATTCTATTTATGTTGTTATGGGCAGGTTATTCTGTTGTTGTTTTTGGGTTGTCCGAATGTTTCATTTACAAACAGAACTTTGCTGGATTTTCGTTAGAATTCATTACTGAATTTCTATCACTCAGGTGGCATGGAATACTTTGTTTTCATTCTTATTCCATGTATGTCGTTGTTGTTATTGATTCTAGTAGTCATTTTCCGTGACGTCATACCTCATGATTCGCTGATTCTCCGGATTGGAGTCTCAGGAATAATGGTGCGTGACAGTATCCGTGTTGAGCCGCTCTCCCCAACTCAGCCTCTCTCTCTCTCCTTCATCGCTCTTTCAGTTAACACACTTTAACACTCACAAAACTAAGTGTTTCTCTCTCTTCTATCTCAGTTCTGCCTCCCTGTGCCCTTATCTTTCTATGCATATATATATATGAATATTAAGATGAAGTGATATAAATATATATTTATATATGTATGCATATGAACGTACATATGAGAGAAAAAATTGAGTGAAAGTGTGTATCATTTTAGAAATCAAAATCAAGATTTATGAAATTTTCCAATAAGATTATTGTTTGATGTGTGTATATATATATAGTTGGGGTTTCTCGTGATCAGCCCCCAAAAGACCCAAAATTTTAGATAATTAATAACTCAGTTAATTGAATGAATTTTGGCAATTCAAATCAAAATCCGTTTGGTTTTTTCAAAATTTTACTAGTATCCATATATTCTATACATATATATATTTATACATATAGTTGTATATATATTCATTACTATAGGAAACAAGTTGGGTCTTGAGAGAAAAATGTGAGGATGAGAGAATAATGGAGTTATATATATGAGCTTGAGTTTGGATTTGCTTATATGAATGGATAGGGTAGTAAGGGAGAGAGATAAAACGCGGCCGGGGGGTATATATATATATATTGAAATTATTTAGATGATAGTGAAAATGACCTAGATGGGGTGAATATGTTTTTTGTCGATTTTATGATCAATTAAAATTATTTAGCGGAAATTCAATTTTAAACAGTCACAAACCCTAATTCCCAATTCAAATCTCAAAACAGATCAATCAAGCAAATATGAATATAAGTGCAGAAATTTAAATCATGAGAAGACACAGAGATTTTTACGTAAAAAACATTGGAAAGATTCCAAGTAAAAACCACGAATACATTCGGGTATCGATGTACTACGAATCACAGAAATTGTACAGACTCTATAAAAATAGAACTTACAACCGCTATAATTTGTTGTTCTTCACTCGACGTTTGAAAGTCTAGATTCACTTGCACTCCACGAAGCTCTTACTTCGATCTCCGTACTCTGACGGCTCTGCTTCTCAACATATCGAATAACCACGAAGCCTCCTACTCCCTTACTCTAATCTCCGCACTCAGACGGCTCCGCTCTTCAACGGATCAAAGCAACCAAGTTGTAATCAACGGTGTGTAGATTTTTCAGAATCTAGATGATTCAATCGTGCATAAGATTGTCGATGTAGAAGCATAATAAAATCAACTCCAAAACAAAAAGAATCAATCAATGATATTTTTTTTTCTTTATATCAATATATCTGTAGAAGAATATGAACGATAGAATACTGCAGAAAATCTCTCTTTAAAGCCCCATCAATTCTGCAGAGACTTCTCTTATTTATAGAGAAAGATGATGGAAACCCTAATGTTGCCATTTCTCGTAATTTCACACCAAATTGAGTAAAACACTTATATTCTGATGAATATAAATATATATGGCACATATCCCAATGTATAAAGTCGTAGCCACAATGTAATTGGGGTAGATAGAGTATCGCAGCAAAACATATAACAACTTGTCGCACCTACGCTTAAAGCGTAGGTCCAAGCGTAGCTTTGAACGTACATTTAAGCGCACAAATCCACTTTTCAGCCACATTTTGAAACTGAGCATAGGTATTTTTTTAAAACCACTTTTCTCTGTAACTGCGCCAAAATAACCCTCTTGACTCCCTGAGACTTTTTGGTTGAATTGACGACTTTGGGAAATGTCGTTTTTGCCATCTAGGAGACATTTTTACTCAATACTGCACTTCTCTTGTATTTCACTTGTATTATTCACTATTGCCTTTTTATTGTAGCTTGTAGATGTCGTTGAAACCAACACAACCTATCTAATACTCAACATGGTTATTGTCTAGAATATGCCATAAATAAATAATACACAAAAGTGTTCTTACATATATAATTGTATATATCTTTCTCTCTATTTTATAGGGATATTCCATACATAAATATATACTCCCTCCGTCCATTTTTAGTTATCCACTTTGCCTAATTTACTTGTCAAAAATTAATTGTCCAGTTTCAAATCCCAATACAATATTTTCATATACTTTCCTAAATTATCATTCATCATTAACTTAAAAAAGTAACGGGTTCCACTAAAAACCACAACTATACTACATTATCAAAGGCAAAATAGGAAAGAAAATAGGGTTAACTTCAAGAAACCCCCCTATGTTATTCAATTTAATCAACTAACCCCTATTATGTCCATTTTGCCCCATATACTATCCAATTTCATCACTATGCCCCCTCCTCCTCACATTTAGAGTCAAAATGTCTAAACTACCCTCCCTTAATAGTATAAGGGGGTTTTGTGAAATCAACCATTAAAAAAATTATTTTTCAAAAATAAATTATATTTTTCGTAAAAACTATAAATTTCAATATATATATATATATAGGAAAATATGATTTTTTACGAAAAATAATTTTTTTGCGAAAAATATATATTATGTTCCAAAATATGATTTTTTTATGAAAAATATTTTTTTTGTGAAAAATATATATTATGTTCCAAAATATAATTGTTTTTCCGAAAAAGTATATATTATGTTCCAAAATATGAATTTTTTCTGAAAAATATATATTATGTTTCAAAATATGATTTTTTTCCGAAAAATATTTTTTTTGCGAAAAAATATATATTATGTTCCAAAATATTATTTTTTTCCAAAAAATAATTTTTTTGCGAAAAAGTATATATTATGTTCCAAAATATTAATTCTTTCTGAAAAATAATTTTTTTGCGAAAAATATATATTATGTTCCAAAATATGATTTTTTTTCCGAAAAATAATTTTTTTGCGAAAAAGTATATATTATGTTCCAAAATATGATTTGTTTTCCGAAAAATAATTTTTTTGCGAAAAAGTATATATTATGTTCCAAAATATGAATTTTTTCCGAAAAATAATTTTTTTCGAAAAATATATATTATGTTCCAAAATATGATTTTTTTCCGAAAAAATATATATTATGTTCCAAAATATAAATTTTTTTCGAAAAGTATATATTATGTTCCAAAATATTATTTTTTCCAAAAAATATTTTTTTTTGAAAAATATATATTATGTTCCAAAATATGATTTTTTTTTCTGAAAAATATTTTTTTTTGCGAAAAAGTATTTATTATGTTCCAAAATATGAATTTTTTTTCCGAAAAATATATATTATGTTCCAAAATATGATCTTTTTCGAAAAATATTTTTTTTGCGAAAAATATATACTATTATGTTCCAAAATATGATCTTTTTTTGAAAAATATTTTTTTTGCAAAAAATATATATTATTTTTTCCGTAATAATTCATATTTTGGAAAATATTATACTCCCTCCAAAAAATAATTTTTTTCAAAAAATATATATATATATTTTTGAATATATAATGTTTGCGAAAAATATAATTGATTTTCAAAAAACAATATTTTAAAATGGTTGATTTCACTAAACCCCCTTATACTATTGAGGGTAGTTTAGGCATTTTGACTCAAAATGTGAGGTGAGAGGGTATAATGATGAAATTGAATAGTATAGGGGATAAATTGGACACATTGGAGATTAGTTGATTAAACTGGATAGTATAACGGGATTTCTTGAAATTAACCCAAGAAAATAATATCAAAAAATTATTGACTTTTTAAACATGGACAACTAAAAATGGACGGAGGGAGTATAAGTTTTTAACTTTTCAAATACAATAATATTTAAATTAATTTTTAAAATTACGGGTTGGGTTGGGTCGCGGGTCGACCCAACCCATTAATGACCCAATCCGGTTATGACCCGTCACAACGGATTAAGAATGGGTCATTGATTCGTTTATGACCCACCCGCTTATGACCTAACCCAAATCCGCTTAAACCCGCCCGTTTGACACCCCTAGTGGAAATCTATATGGAATAAGAAATAATCAATTTCAAAATAAAAAAATATCATATTAGAAAGCAAGGAAAAAAACATTTAAACTAGAGAGATACTTAACTAGAAAATCAATTGGCACAAAACAGCAACATTTTCAGATGAAAATCGTGAATTCAAACTCATAATATATATAAATCATTCTCAACATATACATTCAAAATGCAACAAAATAAAATTTTACAATTATTTTATCCTCACTCAAATAAAAGTTGAGGGGCTCAAAATGTAGTAGAATTCAAGAATACAACATACGTATTCCTTCAATATCATCTGCCTGCAAATTCCTCTTGATCGTACCGGGCGAAAACGACGGAAACATAATGGCATTCCTATCAAAACTGTGGCCAAGTCCAAGAACATGCCCTATCTCATGAACAGCCACAGACTCCAAGTCAATTTGATCCATGTTTGTGGGATTGCTACTCCAATCCTCATCAGCATCATAGTGGAACCACCCTCTCTGCGGCGCAAACGCGTGAGCCAACGTGCTCCCCGGTCCATCAAAAGGGTACGGATCGCCATGGTCCCCGTGATGGAAGCCTATGACAATGTCGCCTCTAACTCCACCTCGAGCTTCTTGAAATGTGAAATGGCTCACATTTTGCCATTTCCTGAAGGCCCGCGAACAGACGGATCTCAGGAGAGGTAGTGACACGACTTGAGCACTGGATTGGAAGCTGTAAGTGAGACGGGTTTTTGATGGGGGCCATTTTGGCATTCCCGGGAAAAATGAGTATTGTGGGCCCATGTTGGAATTGGCAATGTCTGGGACACCGCATCGCGAGCACATCATTTGTTGGATGGTGTTGGAGTCTAAGGTGCCCGTGACGTTGAAGTGGTAATTTGATTGGTATTTTCTCACTGCAGCCTCTAAAAGGTCATCAAATTTGTCGTCGTTTGCATGGTTGATCTTTCTTTTGTGTGAATCATGACGATGATGATCGTAGTTCAAGTAGCCAAATTTTTCGAGATAGAGTTTGAGCGCGTGTAGGCCTTTCACCGTCTGCCCTTTGTGGGAGCCCTTGAAGTGCTCGAGGAACTTGAACGATTTTCGGGTAAGTCTTGGATTATGTCTGGATTGAATGGTGACAGGTATTGTCACGAGGAGGAGGAGAGCTCCTAAAAGAAAAGAGAGATTAGGGTTCATTGCGAGTTTTGGAAAGAGAAGATATGTATCGGTGTCTACAAGAGTACTGCAATTTATAGTAAGGGCAAGTTTTTCAAAACGTGTCAATGCATGTAGAAAAAATTGGAGGCCAATTTACATCAAGTCTCATGTATTGTAGGAGATCAATCACTGTCTTCTTAAAATTCAATAAATTGAACAAATGGAAGTCAGGATGTCAATTCACATTAATCTCAAAGAATTGTTTCTCATAATTATATATAAAAGAAAAAATTGAAAGGAAAAAAAATATGTACTTAACTTATCAAAGTGGTCATGGAAGAAAAAACAGAATTCTTAAAGTCATTGTTGTAGACATTTTTTGAAAATTATTTTATGAGAATATGCTATATATATTTGAATGCACTGCTCTTGTAGAATTTTCTGTGCTTTGTTAATGGTTAGATCGATATTCTCTCCCCGGTCGAATGGAATATTTGAACCAAACAAAGCTTCAAGCTCCTACAACAGTGTAAAAGAAACAAGTTATGTAATGAGCATCACTTGCGTCTGTGTTTATATATAACTATATGTACATTGACAAAAAAATTCACATCCTTATAAAAATTATATTTCCTTACTTTTAATTTTTAAATTGAGAAATTACTACAAGATTACAATACCTTTATTCCCTCATTATATGGAATCATCCTTTTTTAAAAAATTGTTTATTTTATTATTTTTTGAACGAAGGTGAACAACTCAAAGTTATTCATGGGAGTGACACTCATCATTCTGCGATTAAATATTCTATCATTCTTGTGATGTGAATTTGCATCTTTAATAATAAACAAGTAAATAAATAGAATAGTGATCATAGAAATTGTTAGAAATGGTTTTTCAGTTTTGTAAGAATTCCAGTCTTCCTTTCCTCCCCTATAAATATGCAAAACATTGAGTAATTAAATAAACAAGTAAATAAATGAATGAAAGTGAATTGAAATAATTGAATAAATTGAAGTATTACACAATAGAAGTTTGTCAATTAATCTGAAAATGGTTCAGTTATCCACAGACATATGAAAGTGGTTAGATTTTTTAATTGCAACCAAAAAAATAAAATAATAATAAATAAAAATGACTAGGTTGGTCTCACCCGCTCTGAGTTAATTATAGTCCATTTTCAAGCTTTTAAATATAGCCGAACTGTTTTGGGTTGTTATGCTACTAGATAGAATGTTATATTCATTGATAGCAATAAGTTTAGGCCTGAGGGGATTATAGTCTAAAGTCCTTGTTCAGATTTCCTTCAAGAGTAAATCTCATTGTTTAGTGCAGTAATAGGGCAATCTGAAGCGGTTTTTGGACTTGAATCATCAGATTTCTATGTCATGTATTTTTTTTTCCTTGTTTTTTTTACTTGTAGAGAACATGTTTGATTTTGATGTATCCCGCCATAGTTGTATCATTTATTTTTTTGAAATTTGTCGTATCTCATGTATAGAAATTTGAGAACATGTTTGATTTTTTTGATATTAATTTATTTCCATTTTAATCTTGTTCATTAATTGAATTCTAATTTTAGCATCACTTTAAATATGGTAAAACAAATAAAAAAGTAAATAATACCCAATATTGCTAATTTGATTGAATTTTGGCTAAGGATTGGAAAATGCATGATTTACGATTTTAGGTAAAGTGAAGTATCAAAACTCATGGAAAGTATATTTTCAAATATGCAAATTGGCATAATACAATTTTTTACTGAATTTCTTATAAATTACTTAAGTATTACTATTGAGAAAAATAAAATTGATAGCACTTTTAGTTTATATTTGATAAAAAATAAATTTTATTCCCTACAAAGTTATAGAACCTTAATTTTTGTAATAAATTTTGTGGTTTTTTTTTTATGATTAAATAAGTCAATATTTGTTTTATACACAAATATGTCAAAGTTGAACTATACATATTTTTGTATGAAATTAATTAATAAGTAAATATTTTTAATATAAAAAATATAATTTTATTAATTCTAATAATCACTAGAGGTTCTGCCCCCCTGTAATGCCCCGCGTTTCCTTTATCCTTTCTGGAATTCTTTTCCAAGTGCTAAAGTTTTGTGACGTCACTTATTCATGACGTCTTGTGCAATCTTGGTACGTGTTGATTTTTTTCGTGTTTATGTTTTGGACTTAGTGAGACAACTTCGTGGACTTTCGTTTCTAGCTTCGTGGATTTGTGTTTTGTTGTCGACTACGTGAGTTCGTTGCAACGTTTTCTCGTTAATGCTTCAACGATTGTGTTCCATGCTCGGACGTGTTACTTTAGTTTATTATAGACGTTCCGGTATAACACTTATGTGATTATGTTTATTTTTAGAACTTTTGAGAGTGAGGGGTATTCTCAGTATTGAACTTGTGTGTGAGTTGGTGAGGAAGTATGAGAGTCTTCCTATGTGTCCCGGATTGTTTTGGAGTTTTCTGTTGTCATCTTGGGCCTTAGAGCCTCTCCTTGCACTTGTTGTTTCAGGGGTACCGAGTACTCGGTAACTGTTTCACCGAGTACTCGACCACTGTTCCACCAAGTACTCGGTGCACAACTTGGTAGAGTATGCAGATTTTGACCTAAAACTTCATTATTTCATTTCCCCTTCTTTCCAAAACCAAGTCCCTCTCACTCTCCCACTTGGTTTCTCTCTATCTTTGCCCTATTTCATCTACTTGGG
This sequence comes from Cornus suecica, assembly GCA_963922005.1. NCBI lineage: Eukaryota > Viridiplantae > Streptophyta > Magnoliopsida > Cornales > Cornaceae > Cornus > Cornus suecica. The sequence goes on along the minus strand of OY998244.1, from coordinate 11,893,117 downwards.
CTTGGATTTTAATAATGGCTTCAACACGAAAGTTGGTCGTGGTGTTCTTAGCTTCGATTTGAGCTATAGTTGGGTAAGTGTTCTTCCCTCTCTTGTGAGTTTCACTTTCAATCTCTAGTTTTGGGTTTTCTTGTCAAGCCACCTTTTGATTCTTGTTTTCCTTATGGATTGGGTCTTGATTCATTGTTAGGGGGCTATGGTGAAGCTTTCCACCGATTGGTTGCTTCGATTTCGGTGTTGGGTGAAAGCTAGGGTTTCATGGGCCTTGCTTTGTGGTTTGACTTTGTTCTTCATTAAGGCAGGGGAAAACTTCTATCATTTCTCATCCTTTGGTTTCGTGACTGTGCTATTTTGATTCTAGGTTTTCTAACCTTAGATGTAATTGCTAAGTTGTATACTTGAAAATGTGAAGTTAGGGTTTGTAGGAGATTATGTGATATAACCATCCTTGTTTATAGCATACTCGATGAGTATATTGATAGGACTATGATGTATGCTAATTAGATTATAGTTCTTGGAATTTTGATATAAAAAGTGTGTTTGTATGCCTATATGTGTATATATTTATGGGTATGGTTGTGTATATGTATAAGTGTAAGTATACATAAGTGATTATGGGTATTAGTGGTGTAGCTTTGATGGTATAATTAGGCTAGCTACATTTGTTAGTATGTTGAGATGTGGAGGTGGATGAATTGTGTTATATGAGATCATGAACTTAGAGCGTTATTCTAGTTCCCTCACTCTTGTTAATCCTTAAGTTATTATCTTGAACATTAAACTTGTTTATGAAAGTGAGTTAATGTGTATCATTGCTTTAATTGAGATAAAAACATGTTAAATGAATGAAAATATTTTCATTGTGAATTAAAGGATGATTTAGGACATGAATTGTGCATGAGAAAGCATCATTGTTGATTATTGATTTAATGAGATTTAAGAGCATGTTAAAGGATTAATGATATTCATGTTGGCATTCTAGGGAATGTTTTTCATAAATATGATGAGATACATATTTGTGTTGGTGCATAGGTCTTTTGAGACATAGTGCATATGGAGTTCACCTTTTGTGTTGTAGTTTAATTGGTGTTGGTCTACGCCCGATCGTGTAACCATGGGTGAGTAGACTTGTGTCGGATCATCACAACAACTGGCCAAGAGGTGTCCCCCACCTACTGAACTAGTAAGTCCAAAAATTGTGATATAGGGTTGGTTGTTGCCCCATTGTGGTGGTATGCGCCACTCTCAAAGTCGCAGGTAACCTCGTGCATTCGATCTTCGGATCTTTCGTCATGGGTCGCCTCGTGCAACCGCTCTTCCTTGTTGGAAGTTAAAGTGTCAAAAATCACTTGAGAGTGTGTATCCGTTAACTATATCGGACAAAGTGTGTACTATGAGGTGTGTTGAGTCATATTGCATTTGAGTTGCCGTTATGTGTTTTATCTTTACATGTGAATCGTGATATTATTCAATGTGGTTGTGGATCATGTTTAATGTGAATTTTGATACTTTAATTCATATGTTAATAAAATGCTCAAATGAAATTGGATAACGTGAGAATATGATTTATATGCCTTATTTTAAAGTATAATGTGAGATAAATACTTATACCTGTTGATATGTACTTATGTGCCCTTAGGTGGTAATATAAGTTAACTCAATGGCTTGCTTTTGAGAAGTTAAAGTCAGTAGTGGACTATAGAGTTGATTGTGAGTTGAGACATTTGAGAAGACGGATGATAGTTTTGTGATCTTGGTTGGTTGTGTAGAAATGACTTTTGATATTTTTTTTGCACTTGAGGAAAGCATCGTCTATCATATTTTGAGGTTTAAGTTTGATTAGATGGGGTTATGATGGATCCTAGACATTTGCATGGCAACGACCTTTTGATTTTGTTGGTAATCTATGAGTCGTGGTATCAAATGTGAATTTGAGGTTTGAATGAATCGGATGAAGTTTTGATTGAACCTAGTTAGTTCCATAGTATTGGCTACTAGGTCTTCCTTTTCATAATCCTAAGAATAGGAATGTCAACTTAACTGCCTTAGGTGGTTGAGATGAGTTTGTTGATTTGAGAGTTGAATTGAGTTCACAATTGGGGATAGAGTTGTTAGATCATTCTTTCCCGTTTTCGTTAAAGTGTGGTCATTTTCGGACTCCCTTCTTCATTCTTCGCAGTTCATGTCGGATGTTGAATCACTCTGCATGGTGTTATAGATGTTTCGGTGTGTTTGGGGTTAGCTCGGAGTCGTCCGATATCGTTTCGGAGCTTTTCGGGTTCAACCATTGACTTTTCAAACTGGAGGCCACTGAGTACTCGGTAACTGTTCCACCGAGTACTCGGTGAGTGCGCAATGGTGCGAACTTGCGCAAAGCCCTCTGGAGTGTTTGCAATATTTTATGCTTTGGTGAGGTCACCGAGTACTCGGTAACTGTTTCACCGAGTACTCGAACCTTCCACCACTGAGTACTCGGTGGTATCTATTTTGTGCACTTCTTTCAGCTTCTTTCTGTTCTCTCTCTTATGTTTCACCACTTCTCCTACTATGCTTGGGGCATTGATTAGTGGCATTTAGGGATGAGTTTTGTTAGGTTGAATGATCGACTTAGATCCACCTTTTGACTTCCGCATTTGTTCTTTCGTGATTAGTTATCGATTACATCACCTTGGGCTTTTTAGGCTCCGTTGAGGGAGTTAGGAATTTGGGGAAGCTCTGCAGTTTTCCTACTTCGTTACTCTTGTTTTCTCATTCTTCTTTTCATCTCTTTCACTTTCATTGGGATGTTAGTGTATGCTCATGACTTATAGGTCACTTCTTGAGTGTTGGCCGCGGTGTGGTGCCGAGCCACTCCTTGTGTCATCATTTGATTTGTGGGGTTGGAAACGGACGTTGCATTTCGTGGTTCCAGCGTGTCACTTTTCCTTCTTTGTCCTCGTGGGCGTTATAGGAATCCTTGAGTTGTGGTTGTTCGGTTGACTTGAGAGTGTATTCTCTCGGTATATGTGTTTCATACCTTATTTCATTCCGAGTATCGGTTATGATGTGTGTGGCCTAGTGCACACACATAGTGGTGTTTTCCTCGTCACGGGTGGATGTCCTTCCCTATTTGACGTGATGTCCCGGTTATTTATTTGTTTAGCATTGGAGTCTCAATCATTTGCTTGGTTTCATGGTCTTATGTGGCCATTCTTGAGAGTAGTGTCCACGTACCTTCGTGGTTGAGCAGTTAGCCTTCCTCGTCCTTAGTGAGGGCATTAGTGATAGAATTGATCGCCTTGTGGATAATATCATGAGATTGATGTAGTGGCATAAGTAGTGATATTAATGTGAGTGTGGTTCGCCTTTGCAAATAGGTTGATGTGTCGTATATGTATTGTATATATATACATTGACGATGGTTATACAGGTACGTAAGGACGTGAGAGTTTCCTTGGTATCGGTTATGGATGTTCTTTCTTATGGTCATCGTAGTGATCTTAGTTCCTTTGGATCCTATGGTTATTGTTGTGGCTACTAGAGTGGTTGGCTATGTTATACTAGAATATTGTGTACTTGGTGTACGTTTATGTGAGTAGTGTAGACTACTAGTGTTGGATCGGTGGGTGCGAGTCATAGTGTTCTCTTGGGAGGTTCGAACTGCGTGTCTTGCACTTATTTGTTGTCTCTATGTATATATATAGGTGTGCGTTTTCCATATGGTGTTATGCTATGGTTTCGTTATGTGCTAGTTGCCCTTTGTTGATGCATGGTAGAGGACTAGAGGGATGTATTTCAGGGGTCTCGTATTGGCATGAGTGCCATAAGGAACGATTGACTGACCTAGGATAGATGCATGTACTCGGTTTGGTTCGCACTAGACTTGGACGGTTGGAGGATGTGACGGTTATGTTTCCTTTTTACCTACAGGACTTTGATGAGCTCACCCCGACGTTTTATGCACTGGTGTTGCACACCAGTTTGCAGGAAATGTTTCAGCTACGGACAACTTGGGGCGCATCGACACTTTTCTTATGTCCCCTCGTGCAGGTTTTGGATTTGCGTAGAGTGATGCGGATGACGTTGCGGGATCGGGACGTTCATGCGTAATATTGTTCCCTTCAGCTTTTCTTTGTGTTGTTCCCTTATATTGTGACTATTGTTATATCTCCTGGGAGCCAATCTGTTGGCGTATCCCTTCCTTGTATTTAACATCATTGCATCGTTTTATAGATGTTCTCTTTCGGCGCCTAAATGTGCCTTGTGTATCAATTGGTATTAGTTTCTGCTCAGTTGTATGGAATCATTGTGGTTAGCGTGATTCTATTCGTTTTATTGATGTTGATATTCTTAGTTGGTTGCTCATTTTATGGATCGCGACCCCAGATTCTTCGGATGTCCCGGTTCAAGAGTCTTTGAAATTTAGGGGCATGACAGCCCCTACCTTCAAATCCTGGCTCCGCTCCTGTCTATAGTAACTCATATGTATCTGGTGATACGTTGATCATCAGAAGTCTCCATTACAAAATATCATAAGGTCATCAGCAAATACTAGACGCAAAATCATACTTTTTAAAATTAATATCGATACAAGCAATGAGAGTTATTCCCTAAAATTCTTTGGATGATAAAAGCAAGGAAAGGCCTAAGCTTATTGACTAGGAGTTTTCAGATGATTTATACATGATATTACACCAAACAATAGGTCTGAAACCATTCATATTAGATGATTTTGAGTTTCTCATTAAATGCAACAAAATCTCATGAGCAGGTTTAATATACTAATATTATAACCGTTGCACCTTAGTTCTTAGGGTTCTTTTGGATCACACTACTCTTTTTCGCATTTTTTATTAAAACAAAAGTAATGTTTTTTTTGTAGAGTGATGTGAATAGAAAATTTAAGTATTTTTGGTACTGTGAATTTGATGTATAAATTGAAATTGTAAATTAAATATTTTTTTTTATAGTTTTTTACTTTAACACAGTTGTAAAACATCAAAAAAATACAAATTTGGTACTTCTAAGATTTGAATTTTTATTTAAAAAAATATTACTACTGTGTAAAACAAAACAGTATTACCAAACATACTTCTGTTATCAAATACTAGTACGGTAGTACTTGAAAACGGAAACATCACAATCAAAGCGCAATCCAAACAGAACCTTAGTATTTCTTATTTGTTAGCGCTTTAATTTTCGCACTAAGGGGCGGAGCTTGAATGTAAGGCCCGGTGTAATTTGATTTATTTAATTATTTAAATTAAAGGAAATTTATATATATATAAAGATATATGTATATATATAATATATATCATATATATACAAATTACAACACATACTCACACACCACAAAACACACACACGATTCATTCTCTCTTCCGATACTGTGATTCTCATTCCTCCTCCTTGTAGCAACGAAGAGAGAGAGAGAGGGAAGAGGTTGGTCGAAGAGAGAGAGAGGGATGAGGCTAGTTGTAGAGAGAGAAAAGAGGAAAGGCTGGGGTTTTGCCGGGAAAGGGCTTGGTGGCGGCGCTGAGTGGTGCGGCAACGCAGGGAGAGAGTGGCGGTGGCGGCGCACAGGAGGCGGAGTGTAATGAACCAAAATTATACTTTCAATTATATTAAAATAGAGAACTGAATTTAATTGGAATCAAGAAGGATCTACATTTCCTTCATCCTCTCTGGGTTTCCAAAATCAGAAACCAGAGCCAAACAATTTACTCAAATTTTCCGTGCCCTAACCCTTGAGAAATCCCCACTATAAGCATACACAAACTACTGATTTTACCACATTCCTTGCTGCCAGATCACCCCCACACATGGCTATCCAAGATCAATTGACACAGATTGATTATTCTACCCTTTATGCACAACTTACATGAAATGACGGCATACCAATAACCCAAAACGTTGACATTTTTGTAAGCACATATTACCCAACCCAATTAGTAAGGAGTTCGGTCATGGGCCATGACAATACCCCCTCCTTTAGGCATCCTTGTCCTCAAGGATGAAAGTTCGGAAAATTAGCTGCAATAAATGACCAGTCCTCCCAAGTTGCATCTACTTTCGGCATATTGGATCAATGAATGAGGACTTGACCCACTGCTTGATTGTTGCGTGGTATCATCCTTCTATCCAGAATAACAAGTGGCTCCATAGGTACCACAGCGTTGCCTAGCTTCTTTTTGAGTTGAAAAACATGAAAAACAGGATGTATCCTAGCCCCTGTGGCAATTGCAACTTGTAAGCCACTTTTCCCACTTTTTGGAGCACTTTCAATGGTCCACAGAACTTGGTAGCCAACTTTAAATTACTTTTCATAGCTACTGAGGTTTGTCGATAAGGTTGTAACCTTAAATACACCAAATCCCCTTCTTCAAACGACCTTTCAATCCTCTTTTTTATCATCATACATTTTAATTATTTCTTAGGCCTTATGAAGGCTTTCCTTCACCAATTGTAATATGATTTTTTTTTGGGTTCAAGTACTCTTCAACAGCAGCAACCGAAACTGTAATTTCTGGGGGCAATGCTAGTTGAGGTGGGTTATAGACATACAAAGTCTTAAATGGGGACATGTTTAGGCTTGTGTGATGGTTGGTGTTGAACCACCACTCAACTAAAGATAACCATTGGAGCCAACTTTTAGGTCTATGACCCGTCATGCACCTTAGATAATTCTCAAGACATTGATTAGTTATCTTTATTTGTCCATCTGTTTGAGGATGGTACGAGATGGACGTTTGTCCCTAAAGATTTGAATAACTCCTGCCAAAATGAACTCACGAAAACTTTATCCCTATCCGTTATGATAGTTGTCGGTAAGCCATGAAGTTTATACACTTGATCCATGAACACTCTAGCAACAATAATGGAGGAGTAAGGGTGACTTAAGGCAATGAAATGGTTGTACTTAGTCAAGCGATCCACAATCACCATAATTACATCTTTTCCTTCCGATTTTGGAAGTCCTTCAACAAAATCCGTAGTGATATGTTGCCAAGCCTGATCTGGAATAGGTAAAAGTTGTAGTAACTCGGCTAGATGCACATGTTCACCTTTATTACGTTAACAAACATCACATGATGTCACCATTTCTATCATGTTTTTCTTTAAACCTGGCCAGAAAAAATGACTTTTTGCTCGCTGGTAACTTCCATGAACTCCAGAGTGACCACCAATTGATGATGAATGTAAGGTAAGTAGTAGTCTGTTCCTCAGATCTCCCCTACTTCCCACATAAATTATGTTCTTGTACCTCACAATTCCAGAATTGTAAGTATAATTTTTAACTCCAGTTAGGGCGATAGTTAATTGTCTGATCAGTTCTTGCATTATTGTGTCCTCTTCATAACTTGAGATCACTTCTTTCACCCATTCAGGTTGTACTACTGTCATCAAGCAACATTGACTCATTTATTCAGCTACCCTGGATAATGCATCCGCCACCCTAGTTTCACTTCCTTTCTTGTATCTAATCTCATAATCAAACCCCATTAATTTGGTGAGCCATCTCTGTTGTAATAAGGTAATTACCTTTTGATCCAGAAAATACTTCAGACTTTGTTGGTCAGTGTGAATAATAAAATGTATTCCGTTTAAATAAGATTTCCACTTGCTCACTACCGAAACAATCGCTAGCATTTCCTTCTCATAAGTTGAAAACCCCAATGCTCTAGGCCCCAACGCCTTGTTATAGAATGTTATGGGTCTTCCTTTTTGCATAAGTACAACTCCAATTCCTCTAGCACAAGCATCTGCTTCGACAATAAAGGGCTGTTGAAAATCGGGAAGAGCTAGCACAGGTGTAGTGGTCATAGCTTTTTTTAATTTCTCGAAAGCCTCTTCTGTAATTTGATTCCACTTGAACCCATTCTTTTTCAACATCTCAGTTAGCGATTGACATATACTCCCATACCCTTTGACAAACCTTCTATAGTATTTGGTTAGACCCAAAAATCCCCTCAACCCTTTCAAAGTAGTAGGCCTAGGCCTTTTATCATGTTTTCCACCTTTGTAGGATCGGCTGCTACTCCATTTCCCGTGATGATGTGCCCCAAGTATTCCAATTGAGCCTACCCAAAAGAACATTTAGATTTTTTGGCATATAAATGATTGTTCCTCATCACTGTTAAGGCTACCCTCAAATGTTCGAGATGTAGTCAATTGAATTACTATAGATTAGAATGTCGTCAAAAAATATGACGATAAATTTTCTGAGAAACGGCTGAAACACCTCATTCATTAAGGCTTGAAATGTAGCAGGGGCATTTGTTAAGCCAAAAGGCATAACTCTGAATTCATAATGCCCATGGTGAGTTTTGAATGTTGTTTTATGCACATCAGCTTCCTTGACCCTTATTTGGTGATATCCCGACCTAAGGTCGATCTTTGAAAACACCTTTGCTCCATGAAATTCATCCAACAACTCTTCAATCACTGGTATAGGAAATTTTTCTTTGACAGTCATTTCATTTAATTTCCTATAATCCACACAAAACCTCTATGATCCGTCTTTTTTCTTCACAAATAATACCGGTGATACAAATGGGCTATGGCTTGGCTGAATGACACCATATTTGAGCATTTCTTGCACCAAATTTTCAATCACCTCATTATGAATATAATGATATCTATAGGGTCTTTGGCTAGTAAGTTCAACACCCATCTTTAAAGGAATGTGGTGATCTAATTGCTCTAAGGTGGTAACTGACTAGGTTCTGCAAATACATCAGCAAACTCGTGCAAAAGAGGTTTGATTTCCCTTGGTGTATTCTCCAAATCTTCAGCTGATGTTATGGAAAACAAGTGTCCTACCAACCCATGAGTGTTCTTTCTTATGAACCTTTTAAATACATTTCCTGACATCATAGTCATTATTGGATCCTTTTCACCTCCCACCAAAGTAATCTTCTTGCCATCTTTTTTGAATGATATCTTTAGGTGATTCAAATCCATTAAAATAGGGTTGTGTTGTTTAAGCCAATCTTCACCCAACACCATGTCACAACCCCCTAATGGTAGTAGCCTCATTGCAGCCTCAAATAAATGCCCTTGCATGTTCTATTGCAAATTAGCACATTTAGCTTTACTCAGTAGTTGATCCCCATTAGCTACAATAACTCTCATTTGGGTTGTTGGTTCCCCTTTACAACCAGTATGTTTTGCCACTTCTGAATCCAAAAAACTATGAGTACTACCACTATCAATTAGTATAGTAATAGGTCTTTTCTTTAAGGTTCCTTCGATTCGAATGGTATTTTGACTCACACTTCCAGACAATGCATGAAGAAATATTTCCATGTCAGTATCAACTGTTTGCAGCAGTTCTTCATCCTCCTAAAGTGTTTCATTTTCGTGCAATTCCTCTTCTTCCTCCTCATCAGCTACCAACATGTATAGTTGTTATTTCTTACACATGTGTCCCGGTTTGTAAACTTCATCACAGTTATAGCATAATCATTTCTCCTTCCTCTCCCTCATTTCAACATAGGTCAGTCTTTTTATGGGTGGTAATGTGGTGTTCTTTTGGTCAGATGAAATAGAATGGATGGGTTTAGGGGCTGAAACATTAGGTTTAAGATTAGGGTATAATTGAGAGTTTGCTTTGGAAGTTGGGTTAATGTAAGAAAATGGGAGTTGGTAGTGGTGAGCTTAGATTGATATTTGGACTTTTTGATTTGTGCCTCTAGGGCTATTTCTTGCATTTGTGCTAAGTATATGGTCTGGTTCAAGGTGGTTGGCTTAAACATTTGCACTATGGCTCTCAATTCCTCCTTTAATCCACTGATGAAACTAAGAACAAAATACTCCTCACTGAGGTGTCTATTTTTGCTAACCATTAATGCTTTCAATTCCTTAAATTGGTTTCTATACTCCTTTACTGAATTTGATTGGTTCAGCTTATTAAATTCTCCCACATAGTTATCATGCCCTAAATCCCTAAACTTGAAACACACCTCCTCTGCTAATTCCTCCCACGCTATAAATTATTTCCCTTCCTGGTAGTCTAGGAACTAGGAATCAGCCTTGCCTTGCATATATAATGAGGCAACATTCACCTTCTGGTGTTCTTCAACATGATGTATCTGGAAGAATTTAGCACATTTCCTCACCCATGCTCTTGGGTTGGTGCTATCAAATTGGGGAAACTCAAATTTAGGGGTTTTTAGGAAGTTACCTTGGGTCACCATGGTGGTTGGGGTTCTGAGATCAGTAATAGATTCCATCTTGCCTCCTATTCCTGAATTTTCTACATCCTCCAATTACTTGCCTCTAGATTTCTCACTCATCAACTTGAAAAATTACTCAAACCTGTCTTCAGCCCTGTTCTTAGCCTCCTCTCTCTTTTGAGATTCCCTTTTCATCTTCTCAATCAATTTATTTAATTGGTTTTGTAGCTTGTTCAGTTGGGCCTTGTTCTCCCGTGTCATAACATCCACATCTCTGAGTCTAATACCTTCTGCCATTATTCCCACAAGCCAAGGAATGAGAAACTCTGATACCAAGTGTAATGAACCAAAATTGTACTTGCAATTATATTAAAATAGAGAACTGAATTTAATTAGAATCAGGAAGGATCTAGACTTCCTTCCTCCTCTCTAGGTTTCCAAAATCAGAAACCAGAGCCAAACAATTTACTTAAATTTTATGTTCCCTAACCCTTGTGAAATCCCCGCTATAAACATACACAACCTACTGATTTTACCATCTTCCTTGCTGCCATATCACCCCCACACGTGGCTATCCAAGATCAATTCACATAGATTGATTATTCTACCATTTATGCACCACTGACATGAAACGACGACGTACCAATAACCCAAAACATTGACATTTTTGTAAGCACATATTACCCGACCCAATTAGTAAGGAGTTGGGTCATGGGTCATGGGCCATGAAACTGAGTGGCGCCGTGGTGGGCACGACCGCTGCAGTCGCTCGTGGCAGCAGTAGGGGTGAGTTCGACCGAATTTGAGATGTCATTTCGACGACGATCGTTGCATCATTTCATGTGCCCTTAAGAGGGTTGATGGGTATTGACCCCGTGTACGTCATATCCGAATTTGGGACAATTTCGTTGAATAGTTTGGCGTAAATCACGATTTCTAGGTAAGTTGACTTTTTCGGTTTCGTGTTGATTTGGTTAACTTAACGTTCGTAGATTTTAATTGTATTTTAGTATATTTTTCTAGGCGTCTTGGTGATTGTTTTGGCTCATCGTGGGGTTCGATTGGATTAATGGTACGAAAGGCTATTTTTCAGAAATTCGGTTCGGGAACCGGTGTTGGTTCGTCGCTTTTTGTGCACGCTTTTAGAGGTAGGGAAACTGTTTTTTAGTTTCATGAGTTCACACAATGTGGGGCATGTGAAATTATGGTTGTGTTAATTGAAAATTCGATTGCTTAGAAATTTATTTAAATGAATTTAAATTTAAAGGAATGAAAACATCATGATTAAATGATAAATAAATTAATTGAATTAATTATGAAAGTAAAGAAATAAATTAAATAAGTATTATTGAGAGTTGACGTGTTTCGTGCTTATATGATTTTATTATAATTTGTTGTGTATGGATTTAATTGAATTTATTATTTAAAAGGTAATTAAATAATAAATTGGAATTATTGAAAACTGATGATCGGATGATGTGTACATGCCTATGTGATTTAATTCGAGCATACCACGTGTGTATTAAATTAGATTTATTTGAAAATCATGTTGTATGCCTACGGCACTAGCGATAGCATGATGGTATTATTATATGTCATATTCATCTCATGAGCATGTAGTTTGTGGGAGACGAGGGATACATGATTTCATTGAACACCGAACGTCGGGGGTACGACCATCCTGGTGTAGGGATTCCGGGGTACGGAGATTCCGCCTGTTCCTAGGACTTCGGAATTGGGCCATCCTAGATGAGTCACCGTATGTGTGTTTGTCGTACAGGGTGTGACTGTAGGGTAGCAGTGTGAGCTACGCTTGAGATTTGGTTTTCGCGTTACGATAGGGATTCCAGGGGACGGAATTGCCCACTTGTTCCTACGACTCCAGGTGACAGACATCCTAGATGAGTCACGTACAGGATGACGACTGCAGGTTAGTAGTTGGTCGTACATGATGATTATAGGGTAGCAGATAGAGCTACGCCTGAGACTCATGTTTGGAAATGTAGGTAGACATGGACATGCATCATCATTCTTACATCATTTCATGATATCATTGGTTGAGACGTTGTATATGTATAAACTTGCTTTACGATTTTCTTACTGTTGTTATAGCTGGACTGATGAGTGTTCAGGGTGTCGAGATATGGATCTCACGGGTATGTAAACCGAGACGAAATGTATATTTTATCTTTGTTCCGGGATGGGATCCAGTTTTGGTTTTGGGAAGAGCCAGTTAGTCTTGCCAGTTAGGGCGGAGATAGAGGGCGTTTCCCTGCTGAGCATTGTGAGCTCATTTTCCCTTGTGTTTATTATTTTCAGGTTATGTGACCGGACAGGGTCAGATGTGGTTGTTGTGATGTTGTTGGCATGTAAGAACCTACCGTTACGTTTTGTTTTTCAGGTCATGTTTAGGGCTAGTTTGCGTTTACCTTACCCTTTGGTTTAATGTATTATTATTTTGGCACCTACAGGTGTATTGGTCTGTATCTATTACTGGATTGGTGCGTAATTCATTTGTGTAGGGTGTTATCATGTACATTTTAGACTGTGCGTATGTTGTGGGGCTTGGAGAGGTGGCGGTTTTGTTGTGTCATCGACCCCGGTCCCTTGTGATATGTTGGGATGGTTTTTTCGTTGTTTAGGATTTATATATATTGAATTACAGGGTGTATGGAGTGGACCTTATCCACCGAGGGCTTCCTGTACAGACGAAACTCTGCTTGATTTTTGTTAGATTTGCGAGGTGGCGCTCTAGTGATCCTAGACTCCAGTACTGGAGGTCCAGTGGATATCAGGGCGTTACATTGAAGAAGTGAAGCCAGCCTAGAACAACTTTCCCGATCATCTGCGTATTGTTAGTAGCATAACCATTTGGAAGGACCAATCCCAATTTACTGATTTTTTTATAGGCCACATCTGTCATTTAAAGACCTTTTGAAAAAACTTGTATCTTGGTCACCTTCATTGAGTAATTTATTTCTAGGATAAATTACACTTTCATCCCCTCGAGATATGATTTATTACAGTTTCACTCCTTATTCTTTGGATAATTATAGTTTCCCCCCTTTTAGGTCATCAAAGCCCAATTCCGATGATTGAAAAAGTGAAATGACATATATACCCTTGAATATTTCTCAATTATGGTGTAAAAAATTAGATTTTTTGTCTGATTTGTCCTTAATTATTCAATTATTGTGTCCAAATTAGGCAAAATGAAGCAATAATGTAGTAGATTGAAGCAAAAATATTCATAACATAAATCTAGAGTTATTTTAGATATTTCACCTAGTATTTACGGGGTTTGATCACGTCGGAATTTCATCACAGAGGTATTTGTTATAATTTTCAAATTTGAGGGGGTAAAACTATAATTATCCAAAGGATAAGAATAAAATTATAATAAGACATATCTTGAGGGGGTGAAAGTGTAATTTGCCCTTATTTCTATCTCTAGAGGAGAGATCACAATAAAGGGAGGTTAGTGCTCTCTTAGTGTGTCTAATTAAGGTAAATATTGGCAGGGTTCTTATCAAGCTTTGTTTGGCCAATGTTGATGTTTTAACAATCTTTGGAAAAATGGGAGAGAACTCCTTGACATTGAGGAGCTTTATGCCATGGGCCTAGAGTTTTTTGTCTAACGGTACGGACTGTGCGGTACCATGCCTAATTTATGAACGTGTGAGGGCATGATAAGCCTTGTACTATTTTTTTTTGTTTGCATACTAATTGGTTTCGACTTGTTTTGATTCCATCATAGGAACGGCTCCAGCTCTTGATTGGTTTGTGCAGGGATGACCGACCCTTCTTCATAGTTAAGTCAAAGATTAGCGGCAAAAATCTTGCACCGAACCGAATCAAAATGCTTGAATTATGAAAGAGGTTCCATCTTGTATCTTGCTGATGCAGGGGGATCCGAGTCAGATGATGCTGAGCTGTCAGATTGCTCATTAATGGCGCTAGATTACCTGGAGCGGGAGGATCAGCGCAAAGATGGCAAGAAATCGTGATCTAGCCTATTTGGGGCGGTTTCCGTACACGTGTCGGGTTTTTTGGCCATAACTGGAGCTACAAGTGTCCGATTCGTGCCCGTGATCCCAATTCGGAAAGCTAATTTCGGCGCGCACGTCGTGCCACCGCTGGGTGTACCGATTTTCGAGCCCTAAATCAGCTGTTTTCCTTTTCGAATTTTTATTTTTAGTTAATTTTTGCTATTTATGGTAATCTTTTATTTGTCAATTAGGAATTGATTCTGAACCCGATTTGGGCCAGATTTTTGGCAATCTTTTGAATTTTTTCCCTATTTTGTTTTGGTATGACTTTTAGGGTTTTGCTATTTTTGGCAAAAATCCCATTAGGGGTCGATTTTCAGCTATTTAAACCCGGCTTGTGGGTTGTTTTTTATCAGTTTTGAATATTAAGAATTTTATTAAATTTCAGAGTGTTCTCTGAATTTTGGGTTGAATAATTTCTCCCTTTTCTTTCTTGCAAATTACCCATTGCGCTAGCCTGCAGAATAATCTCTATTCTGTCCGGCGTCACTTGCACGCACTTTCTTTGAAACAAATTCCAGTCATTTAAGTTTGTAAGTCAGCCAACATATTTATCACTTTCTTTGAAACAAATTCCAGTCATTTAAGTTTGTACGTCAGCCAACATATTTATCTTTCAATACTCATAACTTTGTCACCAAGATTCATGAACCAGTGGTGTTTGAAAATTTCATGTGGTGCAACACTGAAACAATATAGAATATGTTCAAATTGCTATGACTCAGGTGGTTAGATGAAGACTTGAGCAGTTCTAACTAATCTCTGTCTTCATTTCTCTATTTTTCTTACTCTCTCTGTTTAGCCTTTATTTATATATATTTTTGTTTCTTTAATTCTATACTTTAGTGCTCTCTGTCTCCTTTAATATATAAAGTAAATTATGTCAAAATGCACATTGAAGGATTGGTTTTCCAAAATATCATATTCAAAAAGTAGGTTTGAAAGGTCATCTTGGTCACAACCAAATCAAATATTATTCCATACCGTTACTCGAACTATGATGAGAACTTACAAGCCTCATAATAAATCTGCTGAAGTAGTAGAATAAATCTGAACTTGTTTAGACTATTATACACGTAACAAAACTTGTATTCATCATATATATACTCATCATACTTGAATTGGTTTAGAATAAATAATAAACAGATAATTCATAATTCTCCTGAAGGGGGATAAAGTTTTCCTTGATATAATTCAATACAATTTAAATATTTAATAAAAAATTTACAATCCAATCAGATGTTTAAATGATATTAAATGTAAGAAAATTCTACTCGTGCACGGCTCCAGCAATTTGCAGTGACACTTCATGAGGTTTAGGTCAATTTCACATAGCCTCCGATCAACGTACTAGTTTACAAAAACATCCACCGAGCTTTAAAATGTCTTGCAGTGACACCCCTTTGAGCAGTGAAAAGTCAGATTTGCCCTTATTATAAATATCAATAACTGAAAATGTCCATAATGCCCTTTATTTTAAATGTATATGGGGGGTTTGGTTATAGAAAAAAAGTTTAACCGACTCAAAATTTTATAGGAAGAAAGTTGTACTAAAATTTTACCCTAAGCTTTATTATAGGATGAAAGTTTCATAAAAAATTTACCTCACTTTAATCGACTCAAAATATGTTCACAGTCTAAACTTTGTTATAGGACGAAAATTGCACCAAAATTTTACCTTACCTCAACTGACTTAAAATATGTTTGAAGGTACATTGACAAAAATAAAATTCAAAATAAACTATTAATATACGCAAAAAATAAAATAATAATATTTGGTTTAATTCGATTCAAAGTGATAACTTGCCCTAAATAAAAATTAAAAGAGTAACAAAATATTTTAAAAAAATGAATTGCAAACATGTTTGGTAGGTTGTAAAATAGTTTTTTTTGTTAGTTAAATAATTTTTAAATCATATATATGTATAATTTCAGTATTTTAATTTTTTTGGTGTGTATTTCTATTTTTGACAATTTTATTAGAATCTTTTTTACCCGATGTTTGGCTAAAGTTTTACAAATATTCTCAATATTTCATTACGATATAACCTTGCAAAAAAATTTTAGTTGTAGAAATTTCAGTAAACTTTTTTTGTAACAACAACAAATTTGTGCTACCAAAGATATTTCCGATTTTGACTCTCAATATTTGGCCACAAAAACGTTATATTTAAACAGGTCATCATATTTTTTGTGCTTTTGTTATTTAATTCTTTTGAGATTTTTTTTCTTTTTGAAGTTGCAGATGACTTGTTCAAGGAAGAGGAAGGGGAAAATTACAATCATACCCTTTCTTCACGAAGAAATCAAAATTTTTATTTGGGGCAAGTTATCACTTTGAATCGAATCAAACCAAATATATAATTTTTTTTTTGTGTAGATTCATTGTTTATTTTGAATTTTATTTTTGTCAATGTACCTTCAAACATATTTTGAGTTAGTTGAGGTGAGATAAAATTTTGATGCAATTTTCATCCTATAACAAAGCTTGGACTGTGAATATATTTTGAGTCGGTTAAAATGAGGTAAAAAATTTATACAATTTTCATCCTATAATAAAGTTTAGGGTAAAATTTTGGTACAACTTTCTTCAAATAAAATTTTGAGTCGATTATACTTTTTTTCTATAAACAAACCTCTCGTATACATTTAAAATAAAGGGTATTATGGACATTTCCAGCTGTTGATATTTATAATAAGGGTAAATATGACTTTTCACGGCTCAAAGGAGTATCACTGCAAGGCTTTTTAAAGTTCAGGAAGTGTCTTTGTAAATTAGTGCGTTAACCGGAGGCTAGATAAAATTGACCTAAATCTCGGGGGTGTCACTGCAAATAATAACAGAAAATCAGGTTTTTAATTCTGACATCACAATCAATTTCAAATAAAGTCATCCGCGTTGATGATTCAAGTATAGATATTGAGTTAATTTCATTTACACCCTTTAGGTATGTTCTAGTTTTAATCACATTCTTTTATATTTGAGTATTTTTAATAACACCCTTTGTAGTTTGAGATTCTCATCATTTACACCCTTGACCAATTTTTGGACTAAAATGCCCTTACCCAAACACTCACTATCCGTATTCCTAAAAATATATATATAATTCGAAATATATATTTAAAATTCAAAAATAATATATAAAATTCTAAATATATATTTTTTGAATTTTATATATTATTTTTGAATTTTAAATATATATTTTGAATTATATATATATATTTCAAAATTTATATATTGTTTGAATTTTATATATTATTTTGGAATTTTAGATTTTTATTTTCGAATTTTATAAAAAAAAAATCGAGTTGTATATATTTTTTGAATTTTATATATTATTTTTGAATTATATATATATGTTTAGGAATAAGGATACTGAGTGTTTGACAATGGGAATATTTTTAAGAATAGAGATAGTGAGTGTTTAGGAATTGAGATAGTAGATGTTTGAGTAAGGGCATTTTAGTCCCAAAAATAATCAGAGTTGTAAATGATGAGAATCTCAAATCACAATGGTGTTATTAAAAATACTCAAATAAGAGAGATGTGATTAAAGTTAGTCCTTGCCTGTGAGGGTGTGGTCAAACAAGAATAAACATATATGTAATATATATTGGACACGTGGTGCAGCATAGAAGGTTCCTGGCAAAGACCCGCATGCTTATTGCTCCCGTATCCTCGCCGCCGGTCTCTCCCATCCGCTTCCACGTGGCAAACTTCAAGGCTGACATGTGGCGTTTTAAAGCAAAAGAAAATTTTAATTATAGTGAAGCACGGATATGGATAGGAAGGAAGACAAATTTTACGAAAATGACTAGAATATCCTTATCATTATTTTTACCAAAATTGATAAAATTGGACACGACACGAACACGAGAATATTTAAAAGGGTTAGGGTTGAACATAAAAGGATTGAAGGCTAAAAATGGTCGACCCGAACACGACACGAGAATATAAGGATCAATCCGAACACGACACAGATAACCCGAATATGACACGTTTGACACTATTATATTTATATTTATATTTTTTTTTTCTAATTGGTCATGGATTGAAGTATATCAATAAAATAGTACTGAATCGTATCAAAATCAATTTAATTTTGTTGATAATAGGTTAAATAGTTTATTTCGTGTTGGATTATGTCAAATTAAATTTAAAATATTATAATAAATAGGCTAAATGGATTACATGGGTCGACACGTGGGTTGACACGGACACGACATGGGTTGGGTTAGGGTTGAGAATATTTGACACGTATATTTACCAGGTCTTTTTGACCCTACACAATTTCGACCCGACACGATTTCGACCCAACACAAACACGACTCGTAACCCGAAATTGTGAGCCCTATCTTTACCCTCTCTCTTTCTTTTCTCTTTCCCTCTCACATATGTCTAATGTTTTTAATTATAATGGGATAAAATAAAATAAATTAATCTTTTAAAACATCACTGTTTTATTTATTTTTTTAAAAATATAACTATTTTTATAAAAATAATTATATTATAAATTATTTTTTTATCTTAACAAAATAAATAAATAAAAATAATTTCAAGGGTGAAAAAAAAACGTATATGAAATTTATGCTATTTTGTTTTTGTACTGGCCTTTTATATCTCATATTTTAAAAAATAAAATTTGCATCTCTATGACCTAATTATAATTCATTTCACATCTACAACATAATCTTAGTTTAGTATTATCTATTTATTTTTGTACTTATCTTTTATATTCTCATACTTCTTTTTTTTTAAAAATCTCTCTTTATTACCTTTCTATTCTTTAATTTTTAATAACTATACAAAAACAAAATTAAAGATTTAAAATGATAAAGGTTTAGACTTTATTGATCTTTTTATTAGCTTTGATATATTGTTTTTTTATTATATTCTTTCCAATATCTTAATTTAGTATATTTTGTCATATATTAGTTTCCCTATATATTTTTTATAAATTTTTTGTACTCTTTTAATATTTATCTATTTTCGTTTGATGTTAGTATTTTTTTTCATGTTGAAATCTAATTATTTTTTTGCTTCTCTAAATTTAACTTGACAGGTTTTGTAACATATATATAGACACACATAATATTAATAAAGTAACCTGATCAAAATAATTCTTTTAATGTACTAATTGTTAGTTTGTGTATATATAACTAAATTTAAAGAGCGAAGGGCAAATAAGTTTATTTTCACAGAAGAAAACTTAAACATTTTTTTGAACTCTAATGTACAGGTGACACTATATGAATTTGAAAATATCAAATATAGAATATAAATAAATTAATAAAACTGTGATATTTTAAAAAATAATTTAATTCCTCTTTTTAATATATTCCATCCCATTATAGTTAAAACATTACACTTGGAAAGAGAGAGAGAGGGGAAAGATAAAAATAAGGGCATTCTCGCCATTGTTTATAAAATTTCTCTTTCTTCCTATAGTTACCCGTGATTCACTTTAACTCGAATTTCCTTGTTGCTTTGAACGCCACATGTCAGCATTACACTGCGCCACGTAGCAGCGAATGGGAGAGACCAATGTAGAGGATCTCGGTAGTGGGCTAGCTAGGGGGCCCACTCCAACGTAACCAATAATACATACATAATATATATATATATAGATATATATGATTCACACCTAGATAGCGCCTGCTTTGGTTGAACATATTCTTGTAATTGGGTCCATCTCACGCGTTATCGCCGTCCTCGCTTTCCTCGTCGCCTAAGCAAAACAACTCTCAACAACTCCACCATATTCTCTCACCACCTATATATATATATATATACATGACACACATATTCATAATAATCACTTCTATCTTCTCTCGACTTACAAATCTCTCTCTATTCTGTCTATACTAATCATCCACTAGTTTCATAAACTTTTCAAGTTTGTCATTCACAACATGAGTCATTACGAGCAAAACAAGCCTCAAGGTATGCAGGAATCCTTAAAATTTTAATTTCACACACACACGCACATATGATAAGATCATATCTATATATATATATATATGTGATGATGATGATGATTTATTAAGTCCTCTAGAAATTTACTTCCACACAGTATATTGTTAGTCGTATGTTGTCTGCAGGACTGCTTAAAATTTAAATTTCATACATATACATAGGGTAATCATATGCAACCTTTTACGAATTTATTTGTAAAATATATTTTTATAAATTATTAAAAAAAATCAAAAATTTTGGAGTATTTATACTTTTGTGGGTTAGTAAAGAAATTTTTGAACATGCCCCTAGACGTAAATAAAATAATTATTTTAAAAAATATAGCAAATCGCATTTTGTTATCATAGTCAACGGATTAATTTTGTGTCTGTGTGTATATATATATATATAGGTATATGTATTGATTAATTGACCATATATGTGATTGTTTGTTGGATTAAATTGACAGAAGCATATCCATCAGTGATGATGAGTAGTGCACCAGCACAAGGTACTTATGTGACAGCTCCACCACCAGCTGGTTACCCCATGAAAGATGGTCAACAACCTCAGAATAGCAATTATTCAGCAAAAACTAAGTCCAGGGGTGATGGCTTCTGGAAGGGATGGTAAGTCCTCTCTCTATATCTATATCTATCTATCTATCTCTCTCTATATATATACTTTGGTTCTTATATATGAATGAAATACTAATCAAATATGGGTGGTTGTGTTTGATGGTGCAGTTGTGCTGCCGTATGCTGTTGCTGTATGTTGGACGCTTGTTTCTGAGGACTGGGAGGACTTCCTATATAGAACTCTTTATAGTTCATTTATGTTTTAATTATTTCATGTATACCTACATTTGTTATCCGTGTAAATTAAAGGGATTCATCCTCTGTTCCCTTTGATATTGTGTTTTGGATCTTGAACTATTATTTTTTTAAAAATTTATGATATAGTGACATGTTTGATTTGTAATGTCTAATTTATTTGTTCACAGAAATGTGTGTCCATATCTTGCTGGCATGTAGTAAGTATATGTATACGTTTTGAATTTCTAAAGAAAAAATATATATATACACATCACATATATCAACTTTTGACTTTTAAGGGAAAACAAATAGCCTCCACATTTCTCTCAAGAAACTTGGACCATCCAACTACTTTGAAAATAAAAAAATATATGACAAGGTCAACATTTTTTGGTCATATTTAAACTAAGGCCCATTTGGCATGATTTTTACTTCTAGATTTCTAGAAAAGAAAAAAAGATGCAAAAATTGTTTTGACAAACTAGTACTCCATCTTCTTTAAAACGCACTTTCAAATTCCAGAAGCTCTTCTAAAAATTTTAAAAAACACCATTCAAAACAACTTTTTTTCTTCCATCTAAGCGTTTGAAAAGCCAATCCAAACATGGCTTAAGTTTTAGCCTCTCTTCGTTTACATTTCATAATCAATGAGTTGTGAAAACCTGGTTCTTCCAATTGAAATATAAATTGCATATAACTCTGACAGTAACAATAATAATAGAAATATTAAAATGAAAACAAATAATGTATTAGTAGCATACAGTGATGAGGCAACGCATCTTGTTTCTTTCAAATTTCTTTTTCCCCTTCACAGGTCTGAAATTTTGTAGAGGTTACTTTTAAGGGAAGTTGAGTCAATAACCCTGTTTTTTTGTTTTTGTTTTTTCTGAAGGGTGTAACCCTGTTTCTTACCTTCTCTGTAAACTATTTCTTTATTGTCTTACAAATGCATCTCCACGTTTTAGTTGTATCTATATATAGTATATTATAGATACCACCTAAGCCTGCTTGCTTGACCTGCCCCTCACACTTTTTATTATTGATCCTAAAACTCCAAATCCCCAACCTATCCAAAAATCAATACTAATCCTCCTTCTCAAAGTTTTAACACATCAAACAATATTTTATAAATGCATGAAAAATTTAAGAAGTCCACTACTACATGATGCAGAAATTTGTATAAAATCTATCCAGCTACCCCTACTGCTCTTTATGAAGAAGAGAAAAAAAAAAAAAAGAGCCTTTGATGCAAGGATTCATTCGCGGGAAAAAAAGAAGAAGAAAAACCATTCATTCTGCGACTTGAGGAACACATCAATTTAAGTTGTGACCTGCTGATTAGTTGCCGCGCTTGTTTTCTTTCTCATTGTCCAAAATGCGGCGTAATATCGATTCTGCAATAAGAAGAAAAACCAGGGATGTACAAGTGTAAGAAACTTTCAGAGATTAGATAACACAAATAAACAGAGTAGATGACTCAGTTCAACTGTCTAGCTTGACAATTATGTCCTACCTCCGCAATGAAAACCCTGTTTTATGAAGAGCTTTCCGGACTCTTTTTTTGGGGCATTTAAGACATTTCATGTGTAATTACCATGTTGATTAAAATGTCAATAAACTACGCTTTTCTTAAAAGGAAGTAAATTTTAATATATTGTTGAACTTCTCAATTACAACAACAAACTCGATGGTCTGTTCACAACTATAACTAATATTAAGTTCCTCTGGCCAGAACTGAATATTTGCTATTTTTATAATGGATAAACTGCAGTAACCTCCCTCAGCTAATCAAGGATTTCTTTTTAATTCACTCCAAAAATATTCCCCCATTACCAAGTCAAGGGGGTCTTTTAGACCATACGCCCTTTCATATATAGAATTTTATATATATCTATATATATATCCTCGTTCAACCATTTTGAATTTACATGTTCAATGAAACAAATCGACAGGCTATGCTACAGATGCACCATAATACACTTGGGTATTTTAAAATAAATATATGAAACATGTCATTCCACCCTGTCTTCTTTTCCTTGGATTTAGTAAAATAAAATAAAATGAATCTGACAGTCTAGATATGTAGTCCCTCAGAAGCTTCATATTATGCCAATATAAAGGTGAGATTCCCGCAGTGATCAGTCAAAATTGAATACACTAATCAGTTCTCTCATGAAGCACTTTAATGCACTATTATGTATACAATAAAAAAGACAGTGAAATTGACGAGGTACATATTAATACGCAGAAGGTGAGAAGCTTACTTGCATCATAGATCGAGGATTTGTAGTATAGGTTGTCTCAATGGTCTTCTCATTCTGTGGTCCAAACATTGAAGAACTGACCAATATCAATACCGGGATCCACCAACTCAAAGACAAAAAAGTACAACAAATTGAGATTACCTCTAACTGAAATCCATAATAGAAAGCAACCCTCTTTACATCTTCCAAGCTTAGTTCAACAGACATCTCCTAGAAAAAAACAAAAATGCAAAGATAAATAGAGAAACAATGGCCAAATTTATCCAGGCCACTGAGCGATAGTGACTTTGTGGCAAAAATCTTACATCTTCTTGGCCATACATATCCGCAAAGTGATATAGCAAGGGCCCCAAGTTTATCCAAACCTATCAGCCAATTAGATGAATTATAAATTCTCCAGGGAATGAGAAAGAATTAACAGAACTAATTACAAACAACTTACTCCCCCGTCTTTAAGGACTTTTGAAATGATTTCGATATATTCAACAATATTATGTGCAGTATCAAGGAAGAAACAGGTCACAACTGCATCCCAAACTCCTGAAAAAGACATGCAACTTCTCCATAAGTGTATAATTACAGTACACCATGCATAGGCTTTGTGTGCACCAGGAAAAAATTAAATAGGTTATAACATCCACAGAACTAGAGAGAATATCAACAAAAATTTGTTCAAATGCATATAGCATTGGCTTCAGTTATAGTCCGGACTTGGTATGAAAGATACACGAGGGTTGCTAAAAAGTTTAGTCCGGAATCTTTTTATCATGAATGGGACTGAGACTGCTATCAATCTTCAAGGAGTTCAAAGGGTTTCCATGTGCAATATTAGAGTTCAATTTGCTTTCCCAATCCCATCAGATCAGAGGTGCTCCAAAGGCAGAGATCGCAAATTTGTACAACCTGAAGCTATAACTTGAAAAAAGTTTCAAGTAGAAATGCAAGGTTTCCAAGAGATTATCATTGTAGGAGTCATTTGTGATTCTGTTACAAGGGTTGTGAGTTTTCCAGTGAGTACTTTTTGTCTTCTTTTTTTCCCGCTCTTTCCATCTGATGTTTCTATGAGCATTTAACAATTACTTTGATTTAATTTAGTATCAGTAAGTAATTGTTACCAGAAAATGGAAAAAATATAGCCTCTCTGTTCTGTGATCACATCCTTAAATTTGTTAGGGTTCTGCACACTGAAACTATCCAAAACTAATGGAAAACTGCAAGTCTAACACCCAATGGTATATACTGTGCAAAGGCAAAATCACTTTACTAAATATAGTATTTTTCCTTTCACTTATTTTTCGATAAGCTACTGAGCGTAGTTAGGTTTATTAGGAGGCACTTCATTATTTGTGGAAATTTCAAGATATAAGTGGTGCCTACTTGTGCAACAAGCTTGAGAAGTTTGAAAAGACATCACTGGGCAGCTATTGCAAAATTTAACAACACATTTTTAAAAAGGTAACAAACCTTGTACAAAGACGAAACTCGCTTCTAGAAAAGAAGTTACTTGTAGTCAGAAGATGAAGAGAACTATATTTATTTTTTGATGCCAGACACCCTTTAGTTTATGCATCAATCAGGAAAGTAGATTAAAAAAGAGAAAAAGATGACGGAAGTTATACTAAAACTCCTACCTACTTGGCTTGGATCGCTGTAGACTTCAACAAAGTCGCCACCACACATAGAAAAGCCTTCAGTAATCCCTGCACTGTTTTCCATGGCAAGCCAATGATAAATTGAGTGCCCAAACTGTACAGATATAGATAGTGGTTGCAAGAGCATGTCACAATAACATGGTCCTCAAAAACATCCAAAATAATTGGCTACTTTCCCAGCTGATTACCTCTCAAATTCAGCAATTACAAATATAATCTTCTTGAAACTGAATTTTAATAGTAATAATTCAGTTAAGAAATTAAAAAGCCTTTCAGAGTGATTTGATTTATTAAAAACATCTATTTTTTGAATGATTCAAATTACCATATAGACAGTTTTATGCCATATATAGAAAAGCATAATTTTTTAAAGGATGGGAACTCATTTACAAAAATTGGTGGAGAAAAAGTAATGGAAATTGAAGAGCATTGAACCAATGTTGCTATCCTGCTTTTCAACAGAGATCTAATTATTTACCCCGCTATCAATTGGTACAAAACGAACTTTTCAAGATTGCCAACATATTAATTAAACCATAGTTGGCTCCAAGAACTCATGAAACCACAGCAGAACCGCCACCAATAGAAAAAACAAAATAGTGAGCATGTGAATCAAAATCTTATTAAATACCTAGCAGGATAAATGTCTGGAACAGAAACGGAACGGAGCTGGTCACTGTCTGAGAGTGAATTGCAATTACTGTGAATCCAAGGGTATATAGTCCACTCCCCAGCACTCTGAGTTCTAATAAAATAATAAACATTTCCAATATCAGAAAACAAATTTGTGATCTTCATACAAAATTGGTAAATATTGAAATAGACTGTCATGATATTCTCACTGGTTAAGAATAAAACTCGAGCAGATCATCATATAGTATGAAAATTCATTTCCTTGGCTAATAAAACCTGAGTGGAAAGAGAAATGTCAGGCAATAGGTAAATTATAATCTTTATTTTGAATGTGTAAAAACATACCTAGACTGGAAATCTCCAAAGCCAGCCTCCCAAGTCCAGCACCGGGAACTAAACAGGAAGGAGGGCTATTTAAAAAAGTTCATAAGTTTAGCCATCTCCAGAACAGATCACTCCAAAAATAACACCAAGGATTTATAAGAAAAAATGAAAAAGAAAAGACACATCCAATCATTGTGACAAGGTGACGCTGAAGAAGAGGAAGAAGCAAATAATGCACCTCTCTTTAGGGCGGTCAGGAAAAAGACTTTCAAGCTCTTTAAGTATAGGCCTGTAACACTGATCTCGTTCCCTCTGCCCCTGTATTAACATAAGCAGTAGAAGGAAAAGCCCATTAGTCAATTGATAACAGGAGATAGTAAACCCCAAGCCACATTTATCTTCAGTGTAAAGTGAAAACTAAACAAAATAAAGAGGGAAGGAAAAAGGAGATAAAGAGTCAAACATTACCTCAGCTGCCCAATCTCTTACAATGTTCCTTATAACACAACGAACCTGAAAAGATAGCAGAGATAAACACCTTTCTTCTTTCATATTTGATCTAGAAATAGACATCTGAGTGTCTGGATTGGTTGCCAGAGAAAGCAATTGTATTCACATTTACTACATGATAACAACAGGTGACTAGTCAATGAATAACAGTTGGTTCTCAAAGAAAGGGGAAGGAGGAAGAACACACCTATGGTGATGTCATACATCCCCTCACCGGCAGTGATTACTAGTCTCGACCAATTTCTACTAATGAAAAAACATTTAACATACTTCATTCCCAGGAGATGGGTTATAGCAATGGCAGTCTGCCAGGGTTAGAGATCGAGCCCTGGACGTCGCAAAGTATGATTCTGACTGACCAGGTAGTTGATCAGGTGTCTTGGTCAATTCCTTCTTTATAAGGTGCTAATCCATATAGTAATAATATATTTCCACTTCTGGTGGTTGGTCACACTTCTTGAACAACTCCCTCCCTCCCTTCCTCCCTCTCTCTCTCTCCAACTTTGTTGCTAATGAAATCATGAGACACTGAGTTGTAAAGGTTGAATAATTGAGTCTGTAACAACAAAGGAGAAATTGGCATAAACGAACTCAAGCCAAGTTGATTGCGAGTCTGGGGGTGCAACTTGTGCTGGCCAAACCAAACCCGAGTGAACCCAAAACCGGGTTGGGTCAGGCCAACCAGAGGTCGTTTCAGGTTGGCTTCTGCAACCAACCCGACCCCACCAGTGTCTAATCCAGATTTGTCTTTTTCTTTTATCAATAGTCAAAAAGGAAGAAATAGGATATTCCCTTTCCCCTGATCCACACACACATATATATATATATACACTCCGCATATAATATTCTTCTTCAAAATTCTCTTCTTTCTATCCAACACTGCACTCACATTACATAAACACCCCCTCTGTTAACTCATGGGATAACACACAATTCCTCGCTTAAATAAACCTAAGGTTTCTTCAACTTCATCTTCTCTCTCTGCATGTCCTGTCGTTGATCTCTTGCTTGAATAAACCTAGGAGCTATCATTCTAGCCGTTAACTTGAATTCGTATAGTAATCTTTTTATTTTCAAAGCTGTACATTTGAGCTTACATTTATAAAATTGTAAAGACTTACAACATTCCCTACTATTTGACGAGCATGATACATGATCAATTAATATAACCACAAAACAGGTATAAATAGATAAATCATATACATATTCAAGTATTGTATATGCCCCACAAGCCCCCACACATAAAACACTAAAAACGCCTCTGCATTCAGGACATTTATACTTTAAACACTTTCCCGATCTCAATCTCACTCCTGTGTTTAGTGAGGAAGATCGTTTACTTTACATTCTCAACCAAAATTAGTTATGGTAAACTGCTTCCCTAGCATTTACCTTATGATTGTAGACCACACAACTCTTCCTCGATTTTGACAGTTAATGGTCTTCATAGCATATGACAGAAACATTCTAATATGTTTTCTATCATTTTATCTGCAATTGATGGTTGACCTGAACATCTTCTCAGAAATTTCTAATTTTATCCTTCCTTGCCTTTCCACACATCCATCTATACTATCATTTCTGTAAAGGGTTTTGTTTCTAAATGTCCAACATCAACACCTAATGTTTTCATTACTAAAGTTATACCTTTAACAAACACTACCACTCTTATGCTCCTACAAAAGTTCTGCTTTGTCTTTGTGGGTTGTGGCAGTTATTAAGTGTCGCCAAATGTGGAACTTGTTTACATAGATAAAAATTTAAAGGGGACATGAGCTATTTTAGGTGTTGTTTAATTACTCAGTTCAGCACTTAATTCTGAATTGATTCACCACTAATTCAATTAAGTGTGCCTGATAATGTAATTTGAATCTCACTTATAACAATAAGTGCCACTTAAAACGAGGTAGAGTTTCAAGTGATGGGGCCATCACTTACTGATGTCTGAGGATGAAAATTCAAAAATATCAACAAAAAATATTTTTTAATTATCACTTCAGAACTTCAGTACGTTAAATTCAGTTCTTACAATTTTTCATACTGGGTTTACAATAATGTCAAACAATATTCTTACTGTATATGGCATTACTATACAGTTACCATCATCCTTGCCTTGGTCCCAGTCAGATGGAGTCAATTACATGAATGGTTGCATTTTAGTCTGATCGGTTGCATTTACAAGTTGATCGCTAAGGTGCTGGCAACTCGGTTTAGTGGCGTCCTTGATGGGGTCATTTCGGCTTCTCAGAATGCTTTTGTGGGAGGGCGCCAGATTCTTGACTCGACTCTTGTTACTAGTGAGGTAGTTGATTCTAGATTGTAGAGCGGGTTACCGGGGGTGCTTGTGAAGCTGGATGTGGAGAAAGCTTACGATCACATCAGTTGGGGCACCTTGGCTTTGGGGAGCGGTGGTGGCGGTGGATTGAGTTCTGCATCTCTTCGGCCAGTTTCTCGGTCTTGGTGAACGGTTCTCCTTCAGGGTTTTTTGGGAGTTCGCGTGGCCTACGACAAGGTGATCCTTTATCTCTATTCCTTTTCTTGATCGTGATGGAAGCCTTTAGTCGGGGTTTCAGAGTGGGGGACGAGGTGTCCCATTTTGAGGATGTTTCTCACTTGCTTTTTCCGGATGATGCTCTCGTGTTTTGTGATGCATAGGAGGATCAGTTGAGGCACCTCAGGTGCATTTTGATTTGTTTCAAGGCTGTTTCGGGTCTAAAGGTGAATATCGGTTAGTGTTCCTTGATCCCAATGGGGGAGGTAAGGAACATTTCTTCTTTGGCGGATGCTTTTGGATGCAGTGTTAGTCATTTCCCTTCTGTTTATTTGGGTATGCCTTTGGGCTCTCTGGCGTAGCGCCAACCCTGCTGGGATACAGTGGTTGAACGGGAGGCGAGGCGATTGGCTAGTTGGAAACGTCAATATCTTTCCAAGGGAGGGAGGCTCACCTTGGAGAAGAGTACGTTGTCCAACCTTCCAACCTATCTTCTTTCCCTTTATCAGATCCCTAGCAGTGTTGCTCTCAAGATAGAGAGGCTTCAGAGGCAGTTTCTGTGGGGTAGCAGTTGTGACCGTTCTTCAATTCATCTCGTTAGGTGGGAGTCGGTTTGTCGTCCTCTTCAAGAGGGGGCATTGGGTCTCGAAGATTGGTGCCTTTCAATAAAGCTCTACTCGGGAAATGGCTTTGGAGATTTGGGATTGAGAGAGATCGTCTTTGGCGGAGGGTGATTTAATGCCGGTACGGGGAGGATTTTAGAGGTTGGTGTTCACATCCCGTTCAAATTCGCAAAGGCATGGGGGTGTGGAAAGGCATTCGGTGCGGTTGGGATGCTTTTGTTATCCACACTCACTTTACTGTTGGCATGGGCAACTCTGTTTGTTTTTGGTCTGACCGTTGGTGTGGTGACTCCTCCTTAGCCTCCTCTTTTCCCATACTTTATCGCATTGCTCGCCACCGTCATGCCTGGGTCGCTGACTGTTATCAGCTTGATAACGGTAGGATCGTCTGGAATCTTCAGTTTGTGAGACACTTTCATGTTTGGGAGCTTGAGGAGGTTTCTGGGCTTTTGGAGGTTCTTTATAGCTTGTCTTTCCCGTGTAGCGGGCCTGATCATTTGGTGTGGGGTCCTTCCCCTCTTGGATGTTTCACGGTATCATCTTTTTTCAGGGTTACTGCTCTTCGACCTCTTTTGGTCTTCCCTTGGAAGGCGGTTTGGCGCTCTGGGCCCCCTTCCAAAGTCGCTTTCTTTACTCGGCGGTTTGGGACAAAATCCTCACTTTGGATAATCTTCGGTGCTGCAATTTTGTAGTGGTCAATAGATGTTTTATGTGCAAGAATGATGCGGAGTCTGTTGATCACCTTCTTCTTCATTTCCCGGTGGCATATGATTGTTGGTGTTTGGTGTTTAGTTTGTTCGGTGTCTCTTAGGTGTTATCGACTTTGGTTCGTGAGGTCCTTGAGGGTTGGTGGGATTGCTTCGCGGGGCTTCAAGCTAGACCTTTTTGGAGGGTTGCTCCCCTTTACATTTGGTGGGTCATTTGGCTCGAACGTAATAAGCGGTGTTTTGAGGGATTGAATCCCCAATAGGAATTTTCAAGGATACCTTTATTTCTCTTTTGTTTTATTGGGTGGAGGGTAGATTTTGTACATCTATAGAGGAGAATGTTGACTTTTTAGGTATGCTCGGTTCTTAGGGCCCTTTCTTGTACTTTGGGATGCACTCCCCTATTGAGTTCTTTTTATACTACTTTTACTTACCTATCAAAAAAAAATTACATGAAAGTCTTTTTTACCTTTCTTTTTTGTTACAAAACATGTCTCTTATTATATCTAATCTAATAAGCATTTTTTTTTCTTACCAATTCTTCCCATTTTGATTTTGGTCCGTGTCTAATAATGTCAATTTTATGGGGTCTTTCTCCAAATTCACTTTATTTTCCAGCCGCATATAATATTTAAATGAATATAGGAACATAATTCAGCTCATTAAGATCTCTTCTTTTTTTTTTTCTTTTTTTTGGTGGATCTATGACTTTTTTAAAAAAAAAAATATGACTAGCAGCTAATATTAATGTACAGTTTGACCTCTAGATATGTGTCAATATACCAGATGTCACCAAAATTCAAGTTTACAGTACTGCAGAATGTAATACAACATATGAAGCAGAATCCAGAAAAGGAAAATATGTTACTGGATTATATTATATTGTGTGTGTGGGCGCGATTGAGCTAGGCAACTATCTCAACTCTAAGGGGGCTTTGTCATTAAGAAGCTCAAACAGACCCCATACCCATTCTCCACCTGGTTTTAGCAAATAGAAAATACTGAACAATGTGGAACCAGTTTTTAGCTATGAAAGAAAAAACGAACCTTATCCACATCAACCAAAGGAACATTCAACTGCAACGACGGATCCAACCAATCAGGAGGTGATGAGGGTACCTATATATAGAAATGCAGGGAGGGGAACAAATGATTATAGATAACAGTACAATTTATAGGGAGTGAAATAATGTTAAACATAAACAAGATGGACTTTATCCATGACCAAAGCAAAAAAACCATACTCCGGGATTGGAAGGAAATTGAGGATCATTTAAAAGCTTTCACAGAAGACCCTCATAAACATAGCTGAACAAGACAGTAGACATTTTCTGACACTCCAGAAAACAAAAACAGGAATAATAATAATAATAATAATCTAAACTAAAAAATAAACAAAAATAAAATGAAACAACTAAAGCAATGGAGTCAGTCAGCATAGAACAATGGAAATGCCTCAACACTCCATTTGGCAATACCAACTCTTTCAATATCCAAGGGACAGAGAGGAGGTGGTCGTAATTATACAAATGGAAGCTGGAATTAGTGACAGTTTATCACACTAAATATTGCTGTGTACCTAATAATACCAAATTGATAATAATGTAGGATCAGCAAGATATCTACACCTAAATCTGCTATGCTAATGTCAACGCAAATCTTACTAATCCATGATTTAATCATAACCCAAGTTTATTTCCATGGAAAGAACTTGAATGATGACAAATTCAGCCAAACAAGTCATTTAAATAAGTTATGGAAGACAGATGTCCATGACAAACAAAATAATAGGGGAGAATCAGATGACCATCTCAGGTACATATGGTAGCTTCAATTACTGGAAAGGAACTCCTAAGCAACCAATTATGCAATGATGGCAATTTCCTCTCACTGTACAACTCTAATGCAAATTATTCAGATGTTCCTACGAGCAAGCTGACTTAAGCTATGCAAAAATATAATGAATAAATAAATAAAAATTAGGTCGAAGAGAACAAAATGACTACCATGTCCATTTGAATCAACAAAAAGTGAGATATCGCCAAATTTTTAACATTCTTAACATCAAGTTGGTAATGCCCCTTTCCATCTCATTGTAAAATTTTAGTGCAAATGTTTATCTCATGCTTCTACCAGCAAGGTGATTCAAGCCATCCAAACATAATAGTTAAAGTGAACAAAATGATCTTACATTTCCACTGGAGTCATTAGCAGAATAAGATATCGACAGATCGTTAACATTCTTGACATCAATGCCTCCAGCTTCATCGAACTTTCTATTACATTCTGATCCTGCAGAACAGCTCCCATTATCGGACTCATTTAAAAGTTCAATTTTCCCCCCCTGTTTTTATCTACAGTAGTCAAATTTCTATACAAACAGCACAATATTTCATTAACTGATTATGCAATCTTAAAAGCTCTTGTTTATCACAGAAAAGAGATGGAAATTGAGTAACTGCTATAGACCTCATTGACACCCACCCCTTTTTGTGACCTGCACATTATATTGCTCCCATCCACACAACTAGCTTCGTCAGATTTCAAAATTCCACCTGTTGAGGCTGACACACAAGAGCAATCATTACTTCCTCCAGAGATGTGTTGATTGTCTGGGACCTCCTCTAGAGATTCTTCTGAAATATCAATGTCCTGGCTCATATCAAGCGGGGGATCAAATGCCTGCGAAGCAATTAGCAGTAACATATCAATAATTTTTGAACGACAAATATAGTTTAAAGTAAAACTCATTTCAGACCACCCTTGTAAAGTACTTTCCCATGGGTATAAAACAACAAACTACATATGCAATAAAGTAGCCAAAGGCAAAGAGAGACAGAGAAGCAGAGCCGGAAAATTACCCGAAGCATATTAAATATGAAAAATGCATTTTTAGAAATACACCTGCAGCATAAAGAGACCAATTGATTAGAGTCTCCCAGGATCTAATGCATCAAACTCACACCCTAGGTCCAAGCATGTAATTCACCACTTTCTATCAAAGTTGCCAAATGCATACATATAAATCACTCGTTCGTCATGTAATAATCACTAAGCAATGCATCTAAACCACACCAAGTTTATAGTAATGCATTGACTGTAAAGGGCATTAACTAGTGCAGAACATATTATATGCATGTGAACAGTGTATGAAGTAGAAAAGGTATGCCAGTGTAGTTGAAGTAAGTAAAAAGGAAGGATCAAATGACAAACAATAAATGTAAGCCCTATAAAGGGAACTTTGTCAGAAAGGGAAACTGCAGAGTTGCCCATTGCCATGACATGATCTTAACAATTGTACTTGTTTGCAAAGCCGACTTAGCTGCATTTACTTTTTAGCCTTCTCATGGAATATAGTAGTGATTGTTGTGCAAGTGTAAAACAAGATATAGCAGGATCCTGAGCCCTGCCACTGAAAGTCTAGCTACAAGTTAATCAAAGCTTTGAAAAAATGAATAATAGATTTGGGCACCAGTTTGTATCCTAAATCATCTTCCTTGGTTCAAAATGCTTCAATATTATAGGTTTTTCTTAAATAGTAAAGTTTCATATATAGCACTCAAAACGGAATGTACCCAAAGAATAAATAAGTAAAAGACCAAAAGAGTGGAGAGAGCGAAACATTTGTTTTTTTAAAAAAAAAAAAGCTTAATATCAAAGCCAAAACCATCACCAATATAAAGGAATTGTGTAGTGGATTATGTATTCTATATAATATATATAAATAGATACATCAACCATTTCATTCGAAAAACCAATGTGGCACATAAATTTCTTCTTTTCCATTTTTTTAAAGTATAGATGTATTAAGAGGCGCTTGAGCAGGGAACACATCTGAGAGAACTTCACGAGCCACAAATTACAAGGGGCCAAGGAACCTTTAAACTAAAATATAACGTGCAAAGAAGTGGAAGCTTCAGTTATGGTCATGATTCGAAGATCTGGACACAAGCCGTTCCTCACCTACAAGCTCTCCGAATTCGGCACCAGATCTGGATAAATCTCTTCCCACAATAAGACCTTGAAGCACAAAGGTTCATAGTGAAACAAGATCTCCTACGGAGATTCTATCCCATCTATGACCGTCTTTCGAACTTCTTCAGCATCTTTCATCACAACAACTTTCACCCCTGCAAATCCTCCACCCAGATTACAAAGCTCCGCAAAAGGGCATGGCACATAGTTGAAGTGGTAAACCATAGACAACCACTCTTTCAGAACTCCAGAGCACCAAACATCCAACCTCAAAAAAACTTCAAATCAGTCTCGTAGCCCCTTCTGCAGAACTCAAACAGTCTGCATATGACAGTAATAGAAATAGGAAAAGGGAGTCCAGCAGAGACGACATTCCAGCCCAACTCTGGAAGTCCACTCTGAAATTCAGGGTCTATCATCCACCTCTCTATCGAATTTGCCCACCAAGCTACAGATCTTAACTTCATCTTGAAACAGAGTCATCGTCCAAATAAATTAAAATACCTCACTGTATCATGAAGTTTTGATAGATCCTCCCATCGAGAGGCAAGGTAATCTTGCAAGTTTCATGAATGGTCTCATAAAAACATCAAGAAAAGAAGCGAAATATGAAAAACAGAAAGGTCGCCAAAGTATATGACTGCAGTGCTGGTGCAGGAGAAGACCTAGAAACAGAACACTCCCCTCTCTTGAATCTTTTTGGGGTAACAACTTTTAACATGGGTAACGGTAAGGTTTGAACACAGGACTTACTGCTTTCATACCATGTTGTCCACCCATCTACTCTAAAAGCTTGAGCTAATAGAGTAGTTGGGTAGTTACCACTCATCTTCTCTCTCTGAAGTTTTATTTTTCCTACAATTTCAAAAACTAAAGTGATGTCGTGACGTTAACATATGAAGACACTCAACGTAGCACCCCTTCCCCTTCCATTTCTACCTCTATGCAATTGCTATATTTAAAACTTATATACAATCTTTGAAAAAAGGAGGAAGAGCAGATTGTTTACAAAAGTGAAATTTTTTACTGTGTATGTGTTTGAACCGGTGTTTCTTATGCAAGAAGGATGGGGAATCCGTTGATCGCCTCCTCTTGCATTGCCTGGTGGCGTATGATTGTTGGTGCCTTCTTTTTGGCCTTTTCGGTGTTCTGTGGGTGATGCCGGCTACGGTTTAGGATGTTTTGGCCTCTTGGAGAAGCATGCGGGTTGGGCTCACGCTCGTCCTTTTTGGAGGGTGGCCCCCCTTTGTCTTTGGTGGGGCATTTGGCTTGAACACAATAGACGTTGTTTCGAGGGCATCAAATCTCCTTTAGGGGCCATTAAGGATTATGTTATTTCAAATTTGTTTTGTTGGGTGGAAGGTCGTTACTGTATATCCATTGATGAGAAGATTGACTTTTTTGGTTCTCTTGGCCCAACTTCCTTTTTTATACACATTCTTGCTTATCAAAAAAAAAAATCTGATCTGAATATATGTACTGATATACATAAATATGCTCAAAGAAGTTATGGAGTATTTAATTGAAAGGTCACACCCAGACTCGATATGAATATGGCATGTGATGGTGGGATCAGGTATA
This sequence comes from Cornus suecica, assembly GCA_963922005.1. NCBI lineage: Eukaryota > Viridiplantae > Streptophyta > Magnoliopsida > Cornales > Cornaceae > Cornus > Cornus suecica. The sequence goes on along the minus strand of OY998244.1, from coordinate 11,857,380 downwards.
AATCAATTCTACTTTTTTTTTCAGCAATTTGCACTAAGTGAAAATTTCTTTCATTATCTTAGGAATCTTTTCTTGTTATTGATAAAAACTATGAAATCAAATAAAAATAACATGTATGTATTTATATTTTTCGTCCTGAATTTTTATAGAAAGAACATATTATATCTGCATGTTTCTATATTCGTATTTTTCCGTCAGCATTCTTTTGTGCCAAATTTTTCAACAAAAGAATAAGTTATATCCGTATATATCCAAACCGATAATTTTGACTAACTATGCTTATGCATATAGCAAGGTAAGTGGATGGAAACCAACACATCCATACACTATTATAACTCCGGTAAAAAAATCTAAAGCGGGGTGCATTTTCCTATATTTATGATTACTGAGAACAAACAATTGCAACATCAGCTAGTCCTAGCTTAATTGAACTTGCAGTAAAAAGCATATATACTCAGAATTATTGTGCAAAAATTATATTATGGGGAATCTACCGTCTTAGTCTTTGAAATTTCAAAGGGAGATGTGATAGCAGAGCCTGCAAAATTAAGAAAAAGATGTCATGAATCGGTCTCTTTTCCAATTTCCAATTTAGTTCATTATCTTCCTTGGTTCTATTAGTATTTATTTTTCACAAGAGGAAAGAAGACAAATTCATATTAGCCAAGTAAAGTAGGAATACCTTGTGGGCAGGTGGAAGCCTTTTATAAGATCTTTCATATCTTTTTACATCCTCTTCCGAAGCATCCGGATAGCTGTATGTGAAGTAGAACAAGAGTACGGAATATGATCAATTATAGTATTGTGTCCAAGCAATCTTGCTTAAATATAATTTAAGAAGAAGAAAAAATCACCCAGTTGAAAATCATTGAAGATGGCTCAAACAAGATGTGAGTTGCATGGAATCAAAAGTTTCATGTACAAAGGCATGCCCATAACTAAAGCTATATCTGAACCTAAATATAATGTAAGTATAGAAAAAAATGCCAAGTTGAAAATCATTGAAGATGGCTCAAACAAGATGTGAGTCGCATTGAATCAAAAGTATAAATTACAAAGGCATGCCCATAACTAAAGCTATATCTAAGCCTATTATTAAGCCTAAAGATACGTTAAATAAGAAACACAAAACACACTTAGTGCATAAATGAGTTTTAATGTGGAAAAACAAGTCTTAGGAAAACAGAGGTTTTAAATTTATTGACGGTCAACCCTCAAACTGTTCAGTCAATCGGGTCCTGCTGAAGAATAGTTTTTTTTTATTTTCTGTACACCTCTATAACACTAATCACTTGTCAAAAACCACCTAAAAAGACCTACTGTTCTCAAACAAGCCTAGAAAAAGCACCAAGCAATTAAAGAGGATAAAGGCAATTGGAAAGAAATTATATTTATTATCACCATCTAAGAGATCTTCACTCGATGATGAGTTATTAATTAAAATGTTGAATGATTATAACTGAATAGCAAATAAGAGTTTCCTTTGATAAGTTTAAATAGTGAAAGAGGAGTTCAATACCAGATCCCACAAAAGCAACAAAAAGGTTAACTTGCTAGCAACAAAATCAATCACACAACCCAGAGGGAATCACATTGGATTACAGATTCATAGAACAAAAACATCAGAGACCATGATGAAGGTATAGCTTAAAGGGATCCTATGAGGTCTAGAACCTGTAACTTAGGCATGTAACCATTTCTTCGAAGCAAATTGATCTGTCGCCCCTAGTGTCCTGTCGTTTTCCCTTTCATGTGTTACACTTAAAAGTTCGGTTTTCTCAAGTTAATCTCACTCTTCCTATCTAATTTTTTATACATTATTTAAGACTTCTTGTTGCGTCATTCCCATAAAATTGAAACAATCTACATGTTACTTATTGTCAATTAGCTTTCAGAAGACCTATTCACCCTCCATAACAAATTTTAAAATTACTCAGCCTAGGTAACCGTACGACTCTGAAATTGTAATTTCATCAGATGAAACCAAAATTAATCACAAATAGCTCCCTTTCACCACTCAAAACATAAAAAATGATACTCAATAGACAAGTAAATCGATTACACAATCACCAAAATTTAGCCCTCGACTAAAATTAATACAGCAATTGAAAGTTTAAGACTAAACCCTAGCGCATTTCCACTTGTATAATGATCTAATCATACCGAATTGTTGAATTAATCTAAAGGGAGCTATTTTAAGAATATTGAGCCCAGGGAACTGTACAATACCGATCGTCTAATATCATCAAATGAAACCAAAATCAACCACAAATAGCTCCGTTTCACCACTCAAACATAAAAAATGATACTCAACAGAATTGAGCATTTTACACAAGTGAATCGATTACACAATCACCAAAATTTAGCCTTCACATTAAACTAAAATTAATACAAATAACAACAATTGAAAGTTGACGACTAAACCCTAGCGCATTTTCACTTGTAAAAGTCAGTTAATCGTTCTCAAATCAATTCCATTTCAATAAATTCACACTTCAGAGAAAGGGTCCAATTATCAATCCACAAAATCCACCCATTTCAAACTTTATATATATATATATATATATATATATATATATATATATATATATATATTTGTGTGTGTGTGTCAATTAAATAAAAAGTACTGAAATAGAGTCGAAGATTGAAACGTCGAAGTACAATAGATTGAACATTATGTCAATTCGAGTGTGTGTGTGTATATATATACGTACTTGAGGTAGGCACTGATGATACGCCTGAGAGATTTGATTTCTAGGGCTTCTTCGATCTTTCTCCGACGCAGTTCCTCTTCGCTCCCGCTCAACATCGCCATTCTTTCCATCATCAAACCCTGTCTTGTTCAACCCCAACTCACTACACAGTTTTTACAAATTTGTGTGTGCGTGGAGTGTACTACGTTATTTATATTGTTGTGACCACCCTCATTTTGGGTTTTATTACTTTTGAATGTGTTTGGTACTTGGTGGAGTGGAGTAGGAAAGGAATGAGGATAGTCCCGTTTAACTTTGTTATATCTGTATTCGCCCTAAGATTATTAAATGGAGGCGGGGCGGCACGGTTACTATTATTGTATGATCATCAAAATAAAATATATAATTTTTAATATAATTGATATGAAATTAAATGGAGAATAGTGAAAGAATAAAGAGATTAAAAGTTGCTATTAGGTGGAATATAAAAATAAAATAAAAGAGTTATTATATATAAAAGGTATATATTAATAGTATATGATAAAATCGAAGGATATATTAGTATAATCGGGGCGGGGTGACCCGCCCAATAACCAACGGGGGTTTGATCGAGTCTCCCAATTCGCTTAAATCGGGGTGGGACTGGTTTTTTTGCCATCTCTATAGTAATTGAAATATAAAAGTGAAAAAAAAACGAGAGAGTAATAATTAGTATTTTCAATGAAATTTAAAAAAAAAAAAAAAAGAATAATAAGAAAAACTTGATGGGTTGTATTTGACTTAGGCCTTGCTTAAATTGACATTGCAAAAGTTGTGTTTGACTTATTGGAGTGAAAGATTATTTTGAATGACATTTGAAAAAAACAACTTAGAAAAACTTTTGTATCTTGGAAAAGCGTTTACAGAAGTTAGGGAATACCAACTTCTCAAAATAATTTCTAACTTTTTCTTTTTTTGTGTAAATAGAGAAGCGGAAGTCCTGCTAAACTAGGCCTTGATGTTTTACACAATTGTATGTATGTAAATGTTGATGTTGTTGCATGAAATGAATGAAAGTGTTCTTTAAATTATTGTGATGCATGTGATTCTATTTTGTTATTATTATTGATAGGGGAGATTTAAAACGATAGAAAGTTCAAAGAAAAAATGAGTTAAAGCAATAAGATAACCTATACGTGAAAGATAAAGATATAATCATTATCTTTTATCTTGAGATACTTTCCTAGCTTAAGGGAAAATGGTAAATGAATAGGTGTTTAAGTAGACTACGACTACTAGTCATTTTCTATAAAAGGGAGTTAGAAGCATATCAAAAGGTACAACACAAATTCCTCTTAAGATCTTTTATTTTTCTTTATCGATCAAATACTAACTTGACCGTCGGAGTGCTCCCGGTCAGCCCCAACTGGCCGGGATCGTGCAGATTTTTACTTCAATAGTTGGCGTCGTCTATAGGAACATACTGGTCTCCCAAAAAATCACCATTCATGCACGATCCAAAAGCTTCAACATCTTAAATATTACTACTTATACAATTACAAAAGCTACCAGATGGGTCACATTTAGCCGGTGATAAACCCGGGGAAATCTATATATACTTGCCTACGTACAGGCAATGACGATCCATATCAGACAAGGGACATTGGTACCTCCGGCATGACCACATCTCCGATGACTGTGTGACATCAAAAAAGAGAGGGTCAACTAAGGCAATAGATCAAATTATATGCGGGGGAGCGACAAATCCATCTAAATTCATGGGACAGAGGCATGTATCTGAAAATACCATATATTACACATGGAGAGGAGGATCATCAATGTTGAAAAATAGAGAGCAGCTTTGTTAATCAAGATCTCTCTCTACAATCACCTCTAACGGAAGTCGCAAATGACCACCTTAATGACTAGCTACTTAGTCATTGCCTAACTCCTTAGCTGATTGAAAATGCCCAAGTGACATCAATTAATTTGGGGGTTTTATGTTTTTTCCAAATGAAAACTCGTGTTTGTTGTACATGATATGCATATTCGTTTCTAATTATTAAAAAAAAGTTGTTAAGCAAAGGTTATTCAAATTAAATTTGGATGCCTCTCTGGAAGTTATTTTTTGTTTAATTTTGTACTTGTTTGTTTAACAAATGGGCTCTGTATATTTGCGGCTACCTAAAAAATTGGCTTACTTTTTCTAAAAGAAAAAAAAAATTTGTTTGTGGTACCATACTCCTCCCTCATACTCACTCATTACAAACTATAATACTAGTTTGACGTGCCTCTTGCTATTTGTAACCATCTTCTATTTTGAATATGATCTTGTATGCATTTAAGAGGTTCCAATACCTCTGTGATTTGGTACTACAGTGCCAGCTTTATATTTTAAAAATAATCTGCACTCTTTATAAGATGACATCAACAAAATGTAATATATCTCAAGCTATATTTTGAGCATTATTATACAATTTATGAATTATCTTTTGTCTTATGTGACTGATATTTCAATTAAGAATAAGTATGCAGACATGAATTTTAGCTATGAGTATAAGAATCATAGCGAACAACTTCAAATAGAAGTTCACCACATACGTTGACTTTTGACTTTACTTTCATTTGAAGGTTGTCGATGAAATCCTGTTAGTTAATTAAGAAAAATTCTGAATCAGCAATGGGTTGAGCGCCAGTATCTTTCATTTAAGCAAATCTTGTATTGAGGCACTGGGTAGAAACTTAGCCACTTTTTCTGAGGTTTTGCAAAGTTACATTTCAAATTGATAGTTCACTGTTTGCTAAAGTGATTGAAGTTAATCTATCTTGCAATTCTTGGTGGTTTTTATATATGTATATATACATGATATTGTTACATATTATAATGGTGCTTTGCATATTCATTGAGAATTTTATACTTTCACTTTTGTTTGAAAATATGTTGTGAGATTCCGAATAAGAAATGGAGTCCATACAAGTCACTAGGAGTCACTTCCATGACGGAGTTGGCTACCAACCCCTAAGAGTATACCTGTAGACGGGTCGGATTCGGATCGGATCTGTTCTGATCCGATCCGAATCCGATAAGCTTATATTCGATCCGATCCGACCCGATGATCTGATGGATTTTCACTTAATTGATCCAAATTCGAATTTTTTTTATTTTCGGATATCCGATCCGATTAGGTAAAAAAAAATACAAAAAATTATTAATTTTTTTTTATATATTATTTTTTAAGAATATTAAACACTAAATTATATATTTTACAATCAATGCTTATAATACATGACTATAAAAATGAAAAAGCGAAAAAAAAAATTTAAACATAATTAAATATACTATTTAATATTTACATATTAATAACATAATATATATGTGTAAATATAAAATTAATCGGATCGGATTATTATCGGATTGGATTAGCATAAATTCAAATTCAATTTGTTAAGAAATCGGATTATCGAATATATATATATTCGGATAATATATATATATTTATCTATATATATGAATAAACATGTATTGACGGATTGTTTATTATGCTTTTGAAATCTTTGATTTTGATTTCATATAGATTTATTGTTTGATTTTGATCTCTTATAGTTAGGTTTGATTTTGGGATTTTATTGTTATTTGGGGAAAAAATAATACGTAAACCAGCGCACATGTGTTGCAATGGTATAATCTCACTCCCAAATTGGGAAGGTGAGGAGTTCGAGCCTCTTAAGAGACATTTGTGGGTGTGGTGTGTGAGTTTCTTACCATTCAAAAAAAAAAAAAAAAAACGTAATCGGGGCAGGGCGGGGAGTTGGCGGGTACGGGGCGGGGCGGGGAAATAAAAAATTAATCGGGGACGGGGCGAGTGATACCCGCCCCATTGCCATCCCTACCCTTACTAAAGCGTGAGCTCAAGAAGCTTGATAATATTACCTCCTTTATGAAAAGGTATGGACCTGAAAAAAATCTACTTCCATGCTAAAGGGCAAGCTCACAAAGCCTGAAAATTTATACCTCCCTTATGAAAGGGACGAACCCAAGGAAATTCTAAACCCTTATTAAAGGACGAGCTCCCAAAGCTCAAAAATATTTGTCTCCCTTTATCAAAAGGATAAATCAAAGGAAATTCGACTCCCTTATTAAAGGGTGAGCTCCTGAAGCTCAAAAATATCAACTTCCCTTATTAAAAGGATGAGCTGAGTGAAGCTTGTAATATATATTTTCCTTATTAAAGGACAGGCTGAGTGAAGCTCGTAATGTATACTTTCTTTATTAAAGGGATGAGCTGAGTCAAGCTCGTAAAATATACTTTTCTAATTCAAGGGGGCTGAATAAAAGTTTGTAACAACATACTTCCCTAATGAAAATGGATTGAGTAAAGCTCGAGAAAATTGCACCAATTATTAATGGTGCTAGAAAACTACACTCTTGTTAATAGAGAGGAGATGGGTCCTGATTAACTAAAAAGGCAAATTCGACTATGCTTTGGTTGAATGGTTGACTAATAAAAGTTAGAGTTACCACTCATTTTAGAAAGGGTTGAGATTTATGAGCTGAATGATATACTATCAAGGAACGATGATTCCAAAAATCAATTTGAGTTGAAAGATACTCAAGGAACACAACCCCTGAAAAGATCACTACTCCAAAGAGCATTACTTACAAGGTCAATGTTGTATGCATGAGGATCTCATAAAGATCAGTATAGCTATCTACCATGCTACATAGATGAACAAAGCCTCAAACAATCAACCATTTATAATTGAGGCTGATTTTCATTTTTTAAGAGAAGAAAAAATAATAATATATTTCAAACCCACACAAATGCCACGAATTGGTGATTTGTTTGAATCCGATAATGCTTTTGTGCATAAATGTATTACATGTACTGTGTCGTGCGTTGCTCTTTAGAATGGACATGTGAAAACGAAGTCGAACAACATTTCCTAAGTTTGACAAACAAATTCGGAAATGGGGGGCTACTGATAGGGGAGATTTAAACGGAAAGAAAGTCCAAAGGAAAAATGAGTCAAAGCAATAAGATAACCTATACGTGAAAGATAAAGATATAATCATTATCTTTTATCTTGAGATACTTTCCTAGCTTAAGGGAAAATGGTAACTGAATGGGTGTTTAAGTTTCTATAAAAGGGAATTAGAAGCATATCAAAAGGTACGACACAAATTCCTATTAAGATTTTCTATTCTTCTTTATCGATCAAGTACTAACTTGATCGTCGGAGTGCCCCCGGTTGGGCCGGCCCCAACCGGCCATCACTCTTATTGTTTTGTAGGAAAGACACTCGCCATCGGATCGTGCATATATATTTTTGCTTCAACAATTATTATTATTGACAAAGAATTTACACACACATACCCATTTATACCTCCGAAGACTTGAATATATAGTTGAATGCTTTACAGGAATGAACGTTTATTTTTGGACGGTGGTTGTTTTCATTTGTTCAATGAGAGCAATGAAATACATATATATTCTCTTTACATTTTATTGCAGAAAACCAACCTTCAAAATCATTGTCCACAACCTTCAATGTAGATTATACACTATAGTGAGACTTTAAAAAAAAAAATGGTAACATGCTTTTACAAAAAAGATATAATTGGTTCAAAATCAACTAATTATACTAATTAATCAAGAACTTTGATGAAAATCTTCCAATGGAACACCTAATGATTTCTTGAGATCACTAGTGAAGTCTTGGAGATTAGCAACTACTCTTGAGCTAGCCTCACTTCCCATAAACCTCTCATTTAGTCTCATTAATGCTTGGCTCATAATTCCATTAATGTCCTCCATAACCCTATTCAAACTCTCCTCCACATCCTCTTGCCCAAATCCACTAACCCTAACTCCAATCCTCCACACCTCAACAATGTAGGCACAATTCACGAACTGGTCTCCCGCCACCGGATAACACAGGAGGCGCTTCCCGCATTTTATGGCCTCCATCGTCGAGTTCCATCCACAATGAGTGAGGTAACACCCCACAGCCTCATGTCGCAACACCTCCATTTGAGGAGCCCATGCAACAACTTTCCCTTGCTTGCGTGTTCGCGCCAAAAACCCTACCGGGAGCTCTTCCTGCCATGCAATCCCTAGCACCCACACGAATGGTCGCGCTGAGGCCTCTAGCGCCATTGCCAGATTCTTCAACTTCGTCGAGCCAATGGGGCTCACCCAGCTCCCGAAGGAGACGTAGACAACTGATCCGGGGCTTTGCGTGTCTAGCCAGGTTAAGCAGCTCGTGTCTTCGGACCATAAGCTAGTGTTAATCTTGGACGATGCGAGTTTGTCTAATGGTGCGAGTTTAAAAATACGTGTAGAATTATGGGAGGTGTTGGTGATGTTGATATATTGATCGGTTTGTTGTTTGTGATCGTGAAACTCGTCTGGGATCGAGTTTACGAGGAGCCATTGGAGGGTTTTTAATCTGTCTAAGGTTCGGATCCAGAATTTGAATCTTGAGATTTGGTCAGTTGTAGTGCCAATCAACCATGGTAGATCTTCTGTGCTTAGAACAGGTTGGTCAGGGAGGAGTATAGCACCTTGATGTTGGGGAATACCTGCCAAATAACCATCTCTTTAATTAATTAATTTTTGTTATCCTACTTTTTCTCGTGTATATAAGAATAGTAAAAAATTTAATTTTAGATAACTAGGATGCTGAGTTTTTGCCCCGATTAATCTACAGGATCTCTACAAAGCGACCCGTCCACACGAATCATGTAAAGTTCAAATTATGTCTACAATTGTGACATAAACGAATTGTTTGCACTAAGAATCAAACATAAAATCCAATATTTTCTAAGGTACTAAAATTATTTATTTCTTAATAATCATTTAGGGTATGTTTGGTTTGTAATTCCAAAAACTGTTTTCAGCAAGTCTAAAATTATTTTTTGAGAAAAATAAAATAGCGTTAGGGTTTGCTTGGTATCCATCTCTGAAAATTTTTCTTAAAAAAATTTCGAAAATAGAAAAGTGATTTCTCATAACAACTAAAGAGAATTCTATAATAACAGATTTTTACAATTGAGTTTTCCGAAATTAGTGTCTTAATAACTTGACCAAGCAAAATTTTCGTACAATATTTTTATTTTCATATTTCAAAAATTATAACTGTTTTTAGAAATACATACCAAGTAGACCATTAATTATCTGAAAATATATATTTTTATAACTAAATATTTTTAAAATTATCTTCAAAAAACTAAGTGGGACAAATTTTTTTGACATATTCAATTTTCAAAAAGCGAGAAAACTATTTTTTTAAAAGAAACAATAAGTCGTCCAGAAAATATGAACTTTATAAAAAGCCAAACGAAATTACTTTCAATCTATATCAATCATGAATCTCAGTTTATGCTATTAATATGACATGTGAGTTCAGAGATCTATAAAGCTGACAACCTAATGGACAATATTGAGATCCATTTATCATGTGCCTCAATAGATACATCAATAAAATAAGTTATCTATTGCAATAAGGATTAATAGCAAAACACCCCTGAACTATACATCTTATTAAACCTCCCTGAACTATTTTTTCTGCTGAAAATTCTCCCAAACTATAGTTTTTCTGCACAGTTATAACACCGTTAAGTGAAATTGCATTAGAATCCCTGAAGTTCCTGTTAATTTTGCTCGCGCCCTGAAATTTTATTTTCCTTGCAATGACACCCCTTGAAGGGATGAAATTACCTTCATGCCCCAAGATTAAAACCCTATAATATTTGGAGATATTTCCAAATATTTTTTTCAAAATAAAAATTAAAGAAAAGAGGTTGGAAATATTTCAAAACTTTTAAATAATAATAATAACTAATTAATATGCATTACTTGAAGTGTAACTCTAATGAATATTTCAAAAGATATAGAGTAAGGGGTTATAAATTTTGTTCAAAATATTTTAAGGAAAATATTTTGAACAAAATTTGGCCATATGAGATTCTCTATAATGATTGTGGCTTGTTACTTGATGAAAGACAACTATGTAACTAATAATAATAATACTTACAAGAAAAAAAACCCATTCAAAAATAAAATTTTGAATGAAAACTAAGAAATAAATGATCAACCTGCAATTCCCATCTTGATAAATATTCGAAAAACTAGACCATTCAATTTTAAATGAATTCAGGGGTTACAAGTTCTTGACAATTTTATTTTAAATGGTTAATACTTGTTGTTTGCCGAAATATATTTGTCTTATATTTATACTCCATATTTTATGAAATATCCATTAAAGTCACATTTTAATTAATATATATTAATTAATTATATTTTTTTAAAAAAATATGAAAATATTTATAACTTCTTACTCTATATCTTTTGAAATATTCATTAGAATTACACTTCAAATAATGCATATTAATTAGTTATTATTATTATTTAAAAGTTTTGAAATATTTCCAACATCTTTTCTTTAACTTTTATTTTGAAAAATATATTTGGAAATATCCCCAAATATTATAAAGTTCTAATCTTAGGGCATGGAGGTGATTTCACCACCTAGATATTTATTTCATGAAATAGGGGAGACAAAACAAGGGCATTCCGGTCATTTCACCTCTTTAAGGGGTGTCATTGCAAGGAAAATAAAATCTCAGGAGGCGAGCGAAATTAACAAGAACTTTAGGGGATCCCAGTACAATTTCACTTAACGGTGTTATAACTGTGCAAGAAAAATTATAGTTTGGAGGAGTTTTCAGCACGAAAAGTATAGTCCAGGGGGGCTTAGTGTACACCAGGGGGTTTAGTTAAAGAGAGGGTATAGTATTGGGGGATTTTTTGCTATAAACCCTTGCAGAATAAATACAAGATCCACATATGTATAAGGTAAACTACAGTTTCACCCCTTTAGATAAGATATATTATAACTTGACCCCTCTAGATTGAATAATTACACTCGTACCCCTCAAACCCATTTATTGTCACAGAGAATAGTAAATGACATAATTACCCATATTATTTTATTTATTTTTAATAATTAAAAAAAAAATTAAATGAAAAAATATGAGATGACCATTTACCCGCAATCATAACCCTAAAATGAACTAACCAAGTTTTCTCATTCAACCCTATATTTACTTTGAGATAGGGAGGCGCAGAGAGAGATATTCATTTGGAATCTAGATCGGCAACTTATAAGCAAAGAAGAACACCCCATAATTCAGCAAAAGATGGCGTTTGCGCGTGTATAAATATAGTGTTCATATATAATATATACATATATATATTTATACACAGAGAGAGAAAGAGGAAATCAAAGATACGGATTTGTATTATATATATACAAGTGTATTTGGATATAGGGTTTTGGGGATTCTATGGCGGCGGGGCTGTGGTGGTGGAGGTGGAGGCGGCGGGGCTGTGGTGGTGGCTGCGGCAGCGGGGCTCACTTTCTCTCTCTAAAACTATCGTTTTCTCTCTCTAAAAAGTAGTTTTGTAATGGGAAGATGAACAGAGTAGTATAGATCTTGGAAATTAGTTTAACACAATGATTAGATTAAGAGGGCAAAATAAATTGAAAAAGATTTTAGAAAATGAAATTTATTGAAGAAACGAATCCCAATTAGAAGGCTTGATCTCAAAACCCTAAAACCCCAATTGAATAGAGGAATCCCATGGAAGGGTTTTACGGAGCAGTTTTTTTAAAAAAAAATTTAATTTTATACCAGTGTATATGCATATTTATATATGTAAAAATAAAAAAAAATTAAGGGTTGGTAGCTTCAATTATACATATACCCATTTGTGTGCATTAAAAATTAAGGAATTGTACATTTGATTTTGAAACTATTTGGTAGCTTCAATTCCTTCACTTTTATATACAATATATACATACATATATATATATATATACATAGAGGAAGAAGGCCCATTTGTATGCATATATATGATTTATAATATAAAGAATAATTGTGTCAATTCACAAACAAACTAGAGGGGACAAAACTGAAATCTCACTAAGTCAAGGTTAACATAGTAATTTTTCATTCAAAATTTGGATTGACCGGGCATTGACCTTGCCGGAATAATGAGAGAGGGAGGAAACTGTTAAAAAAACTCAATCTAGAGGAGTTGCGAGTGTAATTATCCAATCTAGAGGAGATGAAGTTATAATATGTCCTATCTAACAGGGTGAAAATGTAATTTACCCTATCTATAATCTATCTATATATAGCGAGAGGACTTTCCAAATTTGGACGTTGACTTACCTGTTTCAGAAACAATGCCACTGTGAACCATGTGAGGTATTGCAGCAATGAGTCGATATGTAGCAAACATAGCAGGCCAAATTCCAACAACATGGACCCCACATTTTCCCGCCACCTCGATAGCCCATGATGCCAACACATCCACCACCATACACACACCACCACCACCATCACCGCCACCACCTTCTTCGCGAACTTTACGAATTATTTGCTCTAAATGCATTGGCATGTTGTTCTCCATAGCCATCTCAATGGCGAAGAAATCAGTGGCGCTTTCTTCTGACCCATCTGGTATCGAAATGCACGAAATATTATTGATTTGGTGTACGATTCGATGATGAATAAATTCCGGAGTCACCACTATCGGGTCGAACCCATGGTTAAGCATGGCTGTGGCTAACTTGAGCATGGGAGTAACATGTCCTTGTGCTGGATATGGAACCATGATCATCTTTGTGCCCCCTCTTAGGCACTTCATTTTTTTTCTTTTCTATCTGGCCTATATACAATGTATCTGTGTGTATGTATATATGTATAATGGAGAAAGAGGGTCAACTAAGCATGTGGGCTGGGATTAATTTGTAATATGATGTGTGGCATTGGCATATATTTATATTATATATATATATACACGTGGGTATGCCATGGGCTTAGAATTTTGTCCAAACTTTTGTATAAAATGTTAAAGTTTAGGTAGTTAGATGGTTATTAATTAAATCAGTCTTATTAATGGAAGTCATAGATCTTTAGGTACTATGCCACCAACTAATTAATTCCAATAATATACAGATCGTGTGAAGTTTCTAGGACTGTCCAAACTGTATATGTTTGCGTTTATATATAGGGGTAAATAGCTTAAACCCCCTCAAGTTTATTCTCTTTTTCTATTATACCCCTCAATTAAATTTAACTCCTTAAACTTTTATTTTTATGCATCATGGTTTCCCAACCAAACTTCTTATATTTTCACCTTACATTTAACCCTCTTATAGGGTAAAGTGCAAAAAATTAATTTCCATCAATTCTATTATAAAAGACTATCATATTCTTACTATTATATTTCTTAATTTTTAAATTACAAAAATATTATTTCTTTCAGTTAGAATATTAATTCTACCATTTACCTTTAATGTATTAGACTAAATATACTCTTAAATGCTAAAAATTCTTTTTATAAGTTTTAATTATTTTATTTGTAAATCAATTAACTTGTTATTAAATTTTAGTTTGATTTAAATTATAAAAATTATTATCCTAATTATTTTTTTTATGTCAAATGAAACTTTCTTTTCATAAAAATATATTTATAAATAAATCACAAATTACTTAATAATAAACAACTGTTAATTTTCTCATGTTATATATATATATATAGGGATGACAACGGATGCGGTTCTGGGCGGGTGTACCCTACCCCACCCCAACAACCGTTAAGAAATTCTCACCCCATTCCTACCCAAAATCGTCTAAACGGGGTGGGAGGTCACCCCGTCCCCGCCCCCGTTGGATTTTTTAAAATTATTGGGTGCCCGCGGGTACTCGCTAACAACTAATTTTTTTGAATATTTCAGTTTAAAATTAAACAAATCCACAAAATCATATACTTAAAACACGAAATTCAATATTATAGAAACTAAATAAACATCAAATTATCCAACAGTCCAAATTATAATACATTTTACGAAAAATAACAATAACAAAAAAGTTTGTGCAATATTACGTTCACTTCAATCTACACAACAACAACAATAAAATTTAGGATTAGTGGATTACACTTATTTTTTATTCTAATATGTCTAAACAGGGAAGGGACACCTAAAACCGTCCCTGTAAATAGTGAAATTCAACAGACCCAAAATGTGTTTTCAAAGCCCAATACTGATCTGGCCCATATATGAATAATCAGCCCAATAGTGATTAGGACGAGCCCATCATCCCTTAGAAAATGGGAATTAACAACCCACTACCTAGAGGTAGTGGGAAGTTAACATTAAAGTGGGTCATAACTCCCTATTTTGAGGAGCATGATCCTCTAAAATAGAAAAGCTTGTATGAGAATCAGAATATAAATATGGTCATTTGAGCCTGAATAAAGGAATTTTTTGGATGTGAGTGAAATTTGACACTTACAATCCCCATCCCGTTTATGTGAGGGTTTTTTCCCCAACTTCATCTCACTCATATTATATAAATGGGTCACCCAAAACCGTTATAAACGTGGCGAGGCAGGGCAAATTACCATCCCTATATATATAACATGAGAAAATAAGTATACCGAAGATTTCTTCTCCAAAAGCTCTTATCAGTAAGTCTTTTGTTATCTCTTTTTCTTTGGTACTAGCTTTGGCTTTCTGGGTTTTAGTTTCTATAGTTGTTTAAAGCAATTGTCTACCTAGGTTTTTTTTTTGTCAAATTTAGCTCTTAGTGAGAAAGAAAAATCATCACTAAAACACCAAGCATTTTTATAGGAAATGACTTCAGTGCCTTTTGTACACACAGAAATAGACAATAAAATGGTGGTTGCAAATGTATTATTTAAAGATTTAAATGTTTAACTAGTATCCCTTTAGTTTATTTTCTATAATTTTTTGGGAAAAAAAACAAAATCATGTGTTGTATAATTTGGAAGATGATAGACAGGGAATGTGAGAGGAACAAGATTTAGGTCAAATTACATGATATGATTTTCAGTACCTGGGGTTTCAGATTTGGATATTATCATTTTTTTAATGTCTATGTCTTATTTCCGAGAATGAGTTTTATTTGTTTTTTATTATTTTGGTGTTCATTATCTTGTGTTGGATGGGAACTTGGTAGGTTATTTGGTTAAATATACAATTAGGGCATTTGAGTGCATGTCCATATATTTGGTAGGTTCTATGAAATTTTCAAATTTCATATGCATTGATGATCGGTTTAGCATGTAGAGTATATGATAAACTGAACTATATATATATAACATGAGAAAATTAACAAATAAACTATCTATATATATATAATATGAGAAAATTAACAAATAAACTATCTATATATATATAACATGAGAAAATTAACAGGTATTTATTATTAAGTAATTTGTGATTTATTTATGAATATATTTTTATGAAAAGAAAGTTTTATTTGACATAAAATAAAATTAATTAGGATAATGAATTTTATGATTTAAATCAAACTAAAATTTAATAACAAGTTAATTGATTTATAAATAAAATAATTAAAACTTATAAAAAAATTTTTAACATTTGAGAGTATATTTAGTCTAATACATTAAAGGTAAATGGTAGAATTAATATTCTAACTAAAAGAAATAATATTTTTGTAATTTAAAGAATTAAAAAATATAATAGTAAGGGTATGATAGTCTTTTATAATAGAATTGGGGAAAATTGTTTTTTTGTATTTTACCCTATAAGAGGGTTAAATGTAAGGTGAAAATATAAAAAGTTTGGAGAGCAAGCCCATGATGTAAAAAAATGAAAGTTTAGGGGGCTAAATTTAATTGAGGGACATAGTAAAAAAAGAGAGTAAACTTGAGGGATGTTTTAAGCAATTTAGCCTTATATATATATATACACACATACATATGCATGCATGTATCAGCTGCATCGGTAGTCAATTAAGAATGGGCAGTAGGACAAGTTTGGCCTTATATATGGACACACGAATTTAATGTATGTTTTAGACACGTGAAGTGATTGCTATAGGTTTGATGGGATTGATTAATTTCACGCTGTATTAGTCAGGTGCAAAAAATAATAATTTAATTTCACGCCGAGTGGACAAAACTTTTTGCATATTTATATATAGATAGTTAGATATATAACTTTTACATTAATTAGGTTTGTCACTAGATCATTTGAATAATAAGCATTGACCAACATGCATGTCGCCAAAGCCGGAAAAAAAAAACTATTTACTACATTTTAAATTGATGAGGTGATCACCACACGTTCTATGTTTGTGATTATCAATTTTACATGGAGATAATTTTGAGAATATTTTTATTTTGATCGAAGGAGCTTAATCGATAAAATTGAAGTCCTCCACGACGTTTAATAATGTGGTTTGAACTATAATTTGAATTAGTTAAAATGGCATAAAAGGTGATTAATTCAATTAGATTATGTATTTGGAACAATTAATTAATATTTGGTTCAGATGGAGAGAGGATGAAGTTAATTTTTTGTGATAATATGGTCAAGTAAAATTAAGCAATGTGATTAAAATAAGTTATAAGATAAAGTGTTAATTTTATTTACATTTTTTTAGATTTATCTTTATTTCAATTACATTTTCTTATATTTGAGTATTTTTATTTACACCCCCTTAGATTTGAGATTCTCATTACTTACACCCCTTAATTATGACATCATCCTAATTTTTTTTTTATAAATACCTAAATTACCTTCAATAGGATAAACTAGTGTTATTTGGAAACAAGAATATAGTATTTTATCATTTTGATCCCCTCCAATAATTTAATCATTTAATTTTTTATTTAAAAAAGTTTCACTTTATCATTATCATTTTTATTAAATTTTGAAAAAATATATAAAATTCGAAATATATATATATAATTCAAAAATATATATTAAAATTTAAAAATATATATAAAATTTGAAAAAATATATAAATTTTGAAAAAAAACATGTAAAATTCGTAAATATATATATATAATTTAAAAACTATATATAAAATTAAAATATATATATATATTAATTTTGAAAAAAAACATATAAAATTCAAAACAAATATATAAAATTCGTAAAAATATATATAAAATTCAAAAAAATATATATAAGATTCAAAAATAAAATATAAAATTCGAACAAATAAATAAAAAGGTTGATTGATATGTAATTAATTAAATTAAAATTTAAAATTTGATCAATTTGTAATTTATCCTCCCTAACTCTCCATATACGTAGTTTTCTCATTTGATTATATGTTTTAAGCAAAAACATTATATTCATTATTCAGACCATAATAATTACGTTGAATAATAATTTGTGTAATTTATTTAGTACTTTTTTATTTTAATATTTTTCAACCCCACTTCGTTTTTTTCATTACGACCCCCAAAAAAAAAATTGAATTTGCATCACCAAAGAACATTAATTGAGAGCTCAAAATCCACAATTCAAGAATCAAAATTAAAAGTACTTTGAATCATACCAATATACAAACACATACACATTTTCATATAGGATTAACTTCATTTACATTCCCTGAGGTTCGTCTTATCTTCACTTACACTTCTTCAGGTTTGCATATTTTCATTTACACTCCTTACTTTTTAATATTCTCATCACTTAGACCCCTGAATGATGACATCAACTGAATTTTTTTTAAAATCTCTAAACTACCCTCAATGTCTTATCCTTATTCTGTTTGGAAACAAGAATAGTGTTTTTATCAATTAAACCCCCTCCCATCATTTAATAATTTAATTTGTATTAAAATTTGAAAATATATATAAAATTCGAAAAAATATATATTAAAATTTGAAAAATATTATAAATTCGAAAATAAATATAAAATTAAAAATATATATAAATTTTGAATTTTTTTTTTTTCAAAAAAACATATTAAATTTTGAAAAGAAATATAAAAATCGCAAAAAACATAAAAAAATTTGAAACAAATATATAAAATTAAAAATAAAACATATAAAATTCAAAAATATATATTAAATTTTGAAAAGAATTATTAAATTTGAAAATAATTATAAAATAAATAAAAAAACATATAAAATCCAAAACCCCAAACACCAACCCCAAATATTCACAAACAAATATTAAAATTTTTTTAATTTGTGAATAAAAATTAAATCATAAAACCCCTAACTCAACACCAAATATTTAATTTTTACAAACACATTTTATTTTTACAAATAAATTAATTAATCTCTCTCTCTCTCTCTCTCTCTCACACACACACACACACACACACACACACATATATATATATATATATATATATATATATATATCACCACCCCCTCCCACTGTCGGCGCCGCCACCATCCCCTGCCGGCGCCGCCCCCTCCCACCACCACCCCACTCCCACCCCCGGTGCCGCACCCCCCCCCCTCCCCACCCCTCCTATATATATATGTATATATATATACATATATACACACACACATATATATATATATGTCGGTGGATGATGTGGTGGTGGTAGTGGCGGCGGATGGTGGTGGTGGTGGTGGTAGTGGCGACGGGTGGTGGCGGCGGCGGCGGTGGTTAGGGTTGGGTTGGGTTGGGGTATTTGGTTGGAGGGATAAATTGATTTAAGGGGGTGTTTGGTTTAGGGGTTAAATTGATTTAAGGAGTGTTTGGTATAAGGGTATTTTAGACATTTCACACCATGAGGGGGTGTAAATGAAGATATGCAAACCTGGGGGGGTGTAAGTGAAGATAAGACAAATCTCAGGGGGTGTAAATAAAGTTAACCCTTTCATATATGAGTATATATATATATATAGAGAGAGAGACATAGTTAGTTGAGGAGACTGATTGGGGGGAGGGGGGGGAGGGGGGTTAGGGTTGACCTTAATGTTAAGGTTGAGGTTGGGGATGAAGTTGTTTGGAATCTGGATATATGTTTAAGTTTGTTTGTAATAGATTTAATTTTTGTTTGGACACAAGACTTAGATTATTCTGGAATTGAATTCATTTAAGTTTGTTTTGGATTAAGGGTATTTAGGACATTTCATACTATGAGGGGGTGTAAATGAAAATACTCAAATATAAAGGGATGTGATTGAAATAAAGACAAACCTAAGGAGTGTAAATGAAATTGTCCCTTAGATAAATTGAACTAAGTGCATTTGATACCGACTTTGCGTGAATAAAATGCAGAAAAAGCAGTGGAGAACGCCAAAGCCGTGAATCATAGCTTGCATTTTGCATGTGTGTGTGTATATATATATATGTGCGCGTGCGCGCATTACATACACAAAGCACATGCTTTTCATGAAGTCTCGCCATATTTGGCATCTTGCAAATAAAGTTGTGCATCATGGGACCTTGAAGTCTGCCCACCACTCCTTTTAAACAACAAAATTTTATTTTCTTTTGTAGGATTTATTTATTATTAGTTTATTACACGGTTTTTGGGATCATTTATCATTACCAAATAATATTCGCACAAAATACATTTTATTTTTGTGGTAGCTAGTGATTGGTATAATAAGTTCTCAAAAATAAAATATTTCAATCGAGCAATGATGGGCTGTCACAACTAGACCTGTCAATAGATCATATTTTGATCATAACTTGATCCGATTAGCTGAATATGGATTAAAAATAAAATTTGATAATTCGATTAGGATCCGAATCTAATAATCCGATTTCTAAACAATTTGGATTTATGCTAATTCGATCCGATAATAATTCAATCCGAAATTATATAATATATATATATATCAATATAGATTTGATATTTTTATGTGTATAAATTTAATATTATACCTATATATAAATGTTAACTGTTAATTATTTTATTATTTATTAATAATAATTGGTCATCTATACTATTATTAAAATTGTGAATAATTTATGTGTTTCAGTATTTTACTTTAAATTTATATACAATTTATTAATATATAAATGTTGAGTGGTAAATATAGAATACTAAATAATGTCCCAATTTCTTTTTCCGCTTTTTGATTTTTATATTTGCCATGGACATGTGTTATAAGTATTGATTGGTAATTTAGTGTTTACTAATTCTAGAAAAATAAGGAATAATCTAATATTATTTATTGATTTTTGTATTTTTGTAAATAGATAATCGGATCGGATTATCGGACCAGATATACGATAATGAAGAAATTCGGATATGAATAATTCAATAAAAAAATTCATATAATTATCAAATTCGGATTGGATCTGGGGGTTTTGCCATCAGTGGATCGGATTTTAATCCGAATCTGATTAGTCGGATATGAATTAACAATTTTTTTTAATAATTCGATAACGATTCAAATCCGATAATTCGATTTCTTAACAAATCAGATATAGATTTACCTAAATTCGATACAAATCCAAGCCCGTTTACAGGTCTAGTCACAAATGGTAACCTGAAAATGAGAGACTTCAATATATAAGTTCTATGGTGGTTTGAGTTTGGGTATTTATTAAGATGCTTAGATGACATTGCCTCATTATCATAATCAACCATTCTGGTGTTGAAAATTTCACTGTTTCTCACATTGAAATTTGTTACACGTGTCCAAATTAATGTCACATAAGTGAGGAACGTATTAAAATATTTAAATATTAAAAATATACATTCTTTAACAACTTAAACTTTTATTGTTGGACCCAAAAGAGATGTGGGATAAGAATATGCTAACATTCTCCCTCACCGAACTCGCAATGAGGAACTACCCTGTCTACCCAACCTGGACTCAGACTCCTCCCGTACATGTAGAGGGTCACCCAAGCGGGGCACTTGGCATGACATCAGATCAATATCTGGGTATAGCTCTAATACGTACCAAGTGTAACATGTTAAATGGTTTCTCATTCGACCCAAAAACTTAAGTTATTAAGTGAGGCTAACATTGTTGAAGGATATAAAATATTTAAGTTACACCCTCTCTAACAGCTTAAGTTTTTGGAGTAGTTGGTAGTTAACATGGTATCAGAGCCAAATGTCTCATATTCAAACCTCACCGCCATCCTTTGTTGAGGGGGCGTGTTGAAGGATATAAAATATTTAAATTACACTATCTCTAATAACTTAAATTTTTGGAATAATTGGTAGTTAACAAACATCAAGTCCATTTTTTCCCCAATCACTTTTCCATCCAAATTTGTTCCAGGACAAGAGCCCTCTAACACATAACAGTTTGAAATCATCATCAATGAGTTTCCAAACCCTAGACATGTATAACTTATCCATAAGTCCAGTCCCTGATGAACATTTCCAGGATAATGCCCATAAGTCCAGTCCTTGATGAACATTTCCAGTATTCTATCCACTATCTTCTCATTCTTAGCCAATTGCGCAAAAATCTTGCATTACAAGGATTAAGGCTTTTTGTGACAGTTTATTAGTGACGGGTTTAAAAACTGTCACTAAAGCTAGCCTATTAGGGACGGTCCAAACCAACCGTCTCTAATAGTGGTCCAATAGCGACAATCTACGAAAACCGTCACTAAAGGGGGACTATTAGTGACGGTCCAAACAAACCGTCACTAAAGATGTACTATTAGTGACGATCCAACGTAACCGTCACTAAAATGGGTTCTATTAGTGACGGCCAAACAAATTGTCACTAAAAGGGGTTCTATTAGTGACGGACCAAGACAACTGTCACTAAACACTGAGTCTATTAGTGACGGACCAAACAAATCATCACTAAAAGGAGTATTTTTGGGTTTACTAAATTTATACACTCAATTGAATCGGGAATTTTGTTTAATTGAATTGAATTTCACATAATTAATTTAGGATTTGACAAAATTGAACTCAATTGAATTAGGAGTTTACTTAATTAAACTCAATTGAACTCAATTTCACTTACTCAAATTGGGGGTTTATTTATTTTCATTCAATTGAATTGGAGGTTTACTTAATTGAACATAATTTCATCTAATTGAATTGGAGGTTTACTTAATTGAACTCAAATTCACTCAATTGAATTTGGGTTTACTCAATTGAATTGAGGATTTAATAAATTGAACTTAATTGAATTGATGAATTACTAAATTGAACTTAATTTCACTTACTCGAATTGGGGGATTACTTATTTGCATTCAATTTCAGTCAATTAAATTAGAGGTTTACTTAATTGAACATAATTTCACTCAATTGAATTGTGGGTTTACTTAACTGAACTCAATTCACTTAATTGAATTTGAGTTTACTAAATTGAATTGGGGATTTATATTAATTTAAAATTATAATTGTAGTAATATCACAAGACTAATATCATTTCATTAATAATTAATTCATTTAAATAAATAAAAATAAGTTATAAAATATGTTTTTTTTAAAATATTTTAAAAATATTCCCAAAAAATAATTACTATTGTAATATTATTTAAATTTTATTTTATTATTTGTGCACACAAATTTTAATTTTCTAATAAAAAATTTAGTGTGCCTTGAAGCGGCAATTTTGGCGCTTTTCATTTACCAAAATTTGAAAATATGGGAAAATAAGCCCTAAGTTTTAGCCATATATCTCTTTTAGCCACAATCAAGCACTAAGTTTTCCCCAAACACACTAAAACACTCACACGTACAAACCCTCTCTAACCCTAGATCTATTTGCGACTCTTCCTCCCGTGCCCGCCGCCTCAGTCTCTCACTCCCTCCATCAGCCACCAG
This sequence comes from Cornus suecica, assembly GCA_963922005.1. Classification (NCBI taxonomy): domain Eukaryota; kingdom Viridiplantae; phylum Streptophyta; class Magnoliopsida; order Cornales; family Cornaceae; genus Cornus; species Cornus suecica. Next base: position 11,834,118 of record OY998244.1, on the reverse strand, counting down.
CTACCACACTCACCGGAGGCCATGCTAATCTGTCAAAAAGTTGGAGCTCTCTGAGATTGTTGTTTTGTCGGACCCCACTAGGAAGCGAACTAAGGTTGGTTGCAGGTCCAGGAAACGGCGTCCGATCGAACTTCGGGGTGATTCAGGTAACAATTCTGAAACTTCAGAGAACAATACTTGTTTTGAGGATGAAAATTTGAATGAAACTGTTTCTTTTGGTGTGAATTTGAACTCTAGTAGTAGTTGTGATATGGGTGATGTTAGTTTAAAGGGTGAGTTGAATGAGGGGTTGGATTTGAATGACATGTTGGGTTTGAATGAGGGGCTGAATCGACACTATATAAGCCACTATATATGCAGTTAGGGGGGAAAACTCACGTCCTTTCAAAATTTAGACTCGCAACATAGTAATAAAACATACCTTGTGAACAAACCCTTGATGATAAATTTCAATAGAAAATACAAACAACGTGATTTGCATAAAAATTGTGTATATATTGTGTGGTGATAATGCAAGAAGTTTTCTTTATATGTTTCAAGTATTTTTCTGCTAATAGTGTTCAAAATCTGTACAATAATTATTTAAAGGGAAAATTGCCCTTCTATGATCTTTTACTAATTAAAATTCGTCCTTTTAAATGTTTATGTAGTTTTAATATAATCAATTCAAGAAAGTAATAATAGTAAAAATGGTTAGATTCATCATTTTGAGGAGGATATGGTGTACTTGGGGTCTCAATTATGGAGGGAAAGGATACGTATAGTAGCATAAAGCCTTGTGTAAACTCTCTAGTGAGGACTATAAATTCACAGATAGTTATTGTTCGATGAATTTTTTAACCTTTTCTCTCTAGTGAGGGCTGATATTGCTGATCTTCTCAAAACTGGTCAGGAAATTATTGCCTGTAGCAGGGTATTGTTGGGTTTTTCAAAATTTTATTTTTTATTTTTATGTTTATGTTTTTTATTGAATTCTCAAGAACTTAAATGCTTGTTTATTTTCCGTAGTTTAAAGTGTTCATGCCATTTTTTGACACTTACACATAATCTGTTTATGTAGTAATTATGGATGAAATCCTTGCCATTGGGTCAAAATTTGTTGGGAAGTTATGGGATTGCATCTTAACTCATCTTTCATTGATGAATTGGGTTAAATTTGTTATTTATCTCAATTGTAGGTTAGCTCTCTCTCTCCCTCTCTCTGTGGATATGTACCCACAAAGCCTGAGCTGAGTCCAAGCTTGGATTCGTCAAGGAAGTGCCAAGCCGAGTTTCCAACGGTTGAGCCCGGATAGATTAAGGGTTCGATAGGAACCCGAATAACCTTTATGCTAGGCTCATTCTGTTTGCAGCCCTACCTTACATGTATAAATGGAATCTCTTTAGTCCATTGTCTGTGAAGGGTGGTGTGATTTGAGTCTTGGATATAAAAATGCTTGTTGCCCTTATCAAAAGCTCAACCGCCCATTGGTCATATACCGGTGATTTTTTACTATATAAGAATTTGATATTTTAAATCGAGTAAATTCCATTTTACTTGGATTTTATTGTGTAAAATGAGGCTGCTCCAAAAGGTGGCAGATTCATACGTGGAATGCACAGAAAACTAAATGGATTGATCCTGATGACATATCCATCCTATTGATTTATCACCCTTTTCAAGTTATTATCTTCTAATTTCCGTGTTTGACTTGGATTCTCTGAAATGCAATTTATTCCTGAATGAGTTTTTTTTTTAGTTTTAATTCCTCTTCATCTAAATGGGAGATCTCATGACCACCGGCCTTTTTTTATTAATAATTGTTTCCAATGATCTTGGTCCTTTATGCAGGTATGGATGACGATTATGATACAGGGAAAACCAAGTCCTCTGACAACAGTTGGGATATGTACATGACAGCAATGTGTTTCTACTTAATTGCGTCAATGCTGCTTGTTTTTGGCTGCCTCAATTTGTCCGTATTTTAATAGATATAGATACGAGGGATGACCCTAGTGATTTTTGGATATGCTTTGCGACTCTGAAAGCCTTGGTGGTCATGTGTTCGACATCCGTTCCTCTTGTATGTTTGAACATACTATGTCGACACCTCATACAGTATGTGGGAGGTAGTAAGAAGGTGGAACCCTTCGTGTTATTTCGCACCACCAGTCGACAACAACACCACCACCACCACCAGCAACAACAGTTGCCACCGACACCACCGTCGCCACTACCGCGTGATTGCCAAATGATTATAGTTAGAGAGGGAGTTATCACTTTTGTAGGAAGTTTGAACTAATTTCTAGACTATTTGTCTTCTTTTTTTGTTGTCATGAAACTCTTTTAGTGCTGGGAAGCTTAGGATGGTTAATTTTTTTTTGAACAGTTTGCTCTCTTGTAGGTGTTGGATGGAGCTTCTTATTTCTTTTGTACATGTTGCTCCTTTATAGGTGTTGCTTTAATGTAAACATCTAAATGGATTTATGAAAGTTTATTATTTTATTATATTGTGTCAAATTTATATTTGTTATTTATTTTACGAATCAAGTATTTATAATTTTATGATTCATATTGGAAATGATAACATGGGAAAAATGAATTATTAGTGACAATTAAAATAATTATTTGAGACACTTCAAAACCGTGGCAAATAAATATTTGTGACGGAATAATATAACAAATAGTGACACTACCTACCGTCCCAAAAATTCACTCATTAGAGACGGTGTCATTAGTGACGGTATAAAACATCTCTAATAGTAAATTTAATAGTGACACTACCTACCGTCCCAAAAAGTTACTCATTAGGGACGGTGTCATTAGTAACGGTATAAAACGTTCATAATAGTAAATTAAATAGTGACACTACCTACCGTCCCAAAAAGTTACTCATTAGGAACGGTGTCATTAGTGACGGTATAAAGCGTCCCTAATAGTAATTTAATAGCGACGGTCTATACCGTCACTAAAACTTCTTTATTAGTATAAGAGAAAGATAATTTGTATTATGAATAATGTTTTCTATGTTTATGTATTGATTCTGTAAGGGTATATATACAGAGTTTTACAGTATGAAAGAAATATAAATCTAGCTAATTAAGCCTAGAATCATGGGATACATAGGAGCTCTAAAAGGATAATTACAATCAAATAAAGTCTATCAATTATACAATCTAAATATAATAGGAAGGTAGAGCTGTTATGATACGAGTTCCTCAATATGCCCCCGCAAGATGTGGCTACAATTGGAGACACCAATCTTGGACCGAAGAAGAGAGAACCGAGGCTTGGCAAACGGCTTTGTGAGAATATCGGCCAACTGATTGTGAGTAGAGACATGAGCGATAGTAAGCAAACCATGAGAGACTTTTTCACGAACAAAATGGTAATCCAAAACAATGTGCTTCATGCGGGAATGAAAAACCGGATTAACACAAAGATAAGTGGCACCAAGGTTGTCGCAGAGTAACTTTGGAGCATGTGGAATGGATATCTGAAGTTCAAGGAGGAGGTTGGTAACCCAAGCTAGTTCGGCAGTGGCAGAAGCAACTGAACGATACTCAGCCTCAGTAGAAGATTGAGCAACAGTTCGTTGTTTGCGAGAGCACCAAGAAATAGGATTAGAGCCAAGGAATATGATGTAGGCAGAGATGGAAGTGCAGTCATCTCTATTACCGGCCCAATTGGCATCGGAGTAAGCAAGAAGATCAAGTGACGACTTCTGATGTAAATAAAGTCCATGATGGATTGTGTGCTTAAGGTACCGAAGTAAACGCTTGGCGGCAACCCAATGGGTGTGAATAGGAGCATGCATGAATTGCGCAAACTTATTGACGGAATAAGCAATATCGGGTTGGGTGAGAGAGAGATATTGTAGTCCCCCAATAAGACTGCGGTAAAGAGTTGCATCAGTCGAAGCGGAACCATCATGAAGCATGATCATCAGAGGGAAACGTTGACTTGATTGAAGTAGGAGAGAGAGATTGACGTTGAGTGAATGGAGATTGCCCTGAGTGTGGGGATGAGGAGGAATCAGTGGAGGGATTTGAATTTAACGGGTGAGTGAATGTGGGAGTTGACTCATGAGGGGAGGGCTGCGATAAAGGAGGAGGGATCACAGGCTGATGTTTAGGAAAAGATTGAGGAGATTTTGAAATCATGGGTTGAGATAAAATTGGAATGGAAGAGATGGTGGATAGTGGATGAGGTGTAACATTTGAGGTTGATATTTTAGGAAGAGCGGGGGGCGGATTTTGTGGGTGAGACGAGTATGGCAAATCTAAATTTTGAAAAGAGTAGACTTTTAAAAATAGAGAAAAGGAATCAGGTGAGAAGGTTTTTGATGAGTCATGACTAGGCCAATTTTTAAAGGGAAAAATAATTGATTTTATCATTTGAATTTTGGGTGAAAAAAGATGGAAATTGGTCCTCAATAAAATCAACATGTCTAGAATAGTAAATACGACAAGTGGTAGGTTCAAGGCAAATGTAGACATTGTGATGATTTGAATAACCCAAAAAAAGACACGGTTTAGACCGTTGCTCAAGTTTGTGACGATTATAAGGTTGTAACCATGGAAAACATAAACACCCAAAAATTCGTAATTTGGAATAATTAGGCAGAGATAGGAACAAAGATCCGAAAGGTGACTTATTGTCAAGGATAGGAGTGGGAAGACGATTAATGAGGTAAACAACAACATCGAATGCAAAAGACCAGAATGATAAAGGAAGAGAAACACAATGAAGTAAGGTGAGACCTGTTTCGATGATGTGTCGGTGACGACGCTCGGCAGATGCAACATGTTGAGGGGTGTATGGGGGTGAGATAAGATGTTGGATGCCATGTTGTTCAAATAAAGTTTTCAATCCTTGGTATTCAGTACCACCATCAGTATACATGGTTTGTATGGGTTTATTGAAAAAAAAATTGACCATTAATTTGAATTTTGAAAAAATGTTATATATGTCAGATTTGTGAGTCATGGTAAAAAGCCAAGAGTATTTGGTAAAATGATTGACAAATATAACATAAAAAGAGAAACCATTTATTGATCGAACATGTGAGGGTCCCCGCACATCGAAATAAATAAGTTCTAATGGACGATGACTCTTTAGACTAGAAATACCAAAAGGATGTTTACGACTTTTATTACATTGGCAAGAATCACAAAATGATAATGAGGAGGAACTAGAGTGGACTGAAAGTTGATGAGACGACATAATGTGTGAGAGAATTTTTTAGGACGGATAACCAAGTCTATCATGTCAACGATCAAGTGTTGTTTTAATGCTAACAAATGTGTGTTTCTTTACTAGCGGGATTTCCTTGATGCTGGACCATTCATAGACATTATCCTTGCTCCGTCCTCGGGCGAGAGGTGCCCCCGTAGTAAGATCCTTAACACAAAAAGAAAATGGGTCAAATTCAATTGATGTGTTATTGGTTTGGCAAAATTGATAAACAGAGATCAGGTTTTGTTTCATGTTTGGAGCACATAACACATTTTTAAGGAAAAAGGAATTGGGAGGAGAAAAAATGAAAGAAGTGCCAGTGTGGGTGATTTTGACACCTGTACCGTCACCGATAACTATGTCATCTAGTCCCTCGTAAGGTTCGCGGATGGAAAGGTTACCCATATTAGAAGTGACATGATGAGAGGTTCCGTTGTCTAGGATCCAACTTGGGCCTATGGTGCAGTTGTTTGCGAAAGTAGTGGTGTTGTTTGCCCTGGGCGGTATGGGATGGCCCATCATGCGTTTTATAGTATGGCAATCGCAGGCAACATGACCTCGCTTGTCACAAAATTGACAAACAAGGTAGGAGTTTTTGCCTCCATTGTTGCTTTGACTGTTGGTGCGTTGCCCATTCTGACTAGTTTTAGTGGACTGGTAATTCGGTTGATAATTCTTCTTCCCTTGGTAGCCATGGTTTGTATTCTTGGATGAAGAATTAAACCTGCTAGAGTTCATAGTAATGCCACCAGTAGTGGCCTGATTTTCCTCTCGCTTGAGAAAAAGCTCATACTCCACTAGCTTGTCATGGAGTTCTTCAAAGGAGATGACTTTATCACAGGCTCTTACTACAACAATGAGTTCCTTAAACTCCGGTCCAAGTCCGTTGAGAGTGTGGTTGATGAGATGGGAAAGAGGAACTGGGGTGTCAATAAGTGCAAGTTCATCAGCAAGGCCTCGAATGGTACCAAGGTATTCAACGACAGATTGGTTACCTTTTCGTATGTTCGATAATTGATCGGTGAGGCCCATGGTACGAGATGATGAGCCGTTTGCATACAATTTATTGAGCCGACTCCACGCTTCTGCAGATGTTTGAGAGGAGCTGATCAAGGGTCTCACACGGTCCGACAATGAGACGAGAATTCCATGGAAGAGAAGCTTATCATGTATTTTCCATAGAAGTGCTTCAGGATTGGAGACTTCCTTGTTGTCCACCATAATCGTACTTGGAGGGCATGGTTTGGTTTCATCAACGAAACCGATAAGATCATAGCCAAAAAGAAGTGCATCTATTTGAGCTTTCCATGAAGGATAATTTGATGGTGTGAGTTTGTCAGGGAGTTGAGAGGAGTTTATAGCTATTAAGGTGTTGGTGTTGACTGGAGAAGTGATAGATTCATTGTTGGTTTGTTTGATGATGGAGATGGCTGTGGATTCCGCCATTGCTTTGAGTGCAGGCGTGAAACAAATCAAATGAATCAAATGGGATGAAAAATGCCAGAAACGCTTTGGGCTCGTTGGAGCTATAAGAGCTCTGATACCATATAAAAGAAAGGGGACAATGCTTGGGTCCTCACCGGTGAGGACCAACTTGGTCCTCACCTCTTATTTGAATCAATAAAATTAAGACACATGTCCAATATCAATTAAAAAAATAAGATTAATTTCATTTACATCATTTTGAACCCCAAGGTTTGCATAATTACATTTACACTCCTTACTTAAGAAAAAATAACTCACTTATACCCCCTGACCACTTTTAGTATCTTTTCACACCTAACATAATTTTGAATACCTAAACTACCGTTACCATATCCCTATTTTAATATATCAATTTGACCCCTCAGTTTAAAAAAGACTATATTGTTCAAAATTCAGATGGTGTAAATGAAATTAACAAAAACAATTTATTTACATATTTAACTAACACAAGTATTTACATTTATATTTATCAAACTTGTAAACTAACACAAGATTTCATTATTTATATTTACATTTATTTTTTACTTTAAAATATTTATATTTATCAAACTTGTAAACTAACATAAGTTTTTATTATTTATATTTACATTTAATTTTTTTGAAAAATATTTATATTCATATTTATATTTATCAAACTTGTAAACTAACACAAGTTTTCATTGTTTATTTTAATTTTGAAACATATTTCCAATAATATTAGACACACTTCACAAAATAAAATAAAAATATTTTATTTTAAATTAAAATAAAATAAAAATATTTTATTTTAAATTAAAATAAAATAAAAATATTTTATTTTAAATTAAAATAAAATAAAAATAAAAAATATTTGAATTCACCCAAAAAAATATTAAATTACACACATATTTGAATATTGAAAAACATATAATAATATATTATATATTACCCATGTCCAGAAAAGTATTTGTGATATGGTGAGTCTTTCAACCGAGTTATTCTTAAACTTGGCACTAGTAACCACTCTCATCCGCCATTCTCCACCGCCATTTGTATTATTGTATTATCATAAAGAATTGCTATTTATGTGTGTAATTTAATATTTTTTTGGGTGAATTAAAATATTTTGTATTTTATTTTATTTTGTGAAGTGTGTCTAATATTATTGGAAATATGTTTCAAAATTAAAATAAACAACGAAAACTTGTATTAGTTTACAAGTTTGATAAATATAAATATGAATATAAATATTTTTCAAAAAAAATAAATGTAAATATAAATAATAAAAACTTATGTTAGTTTACAAGTTTGATAAATAGAAATATGAATATAAATATTTTTCAAAAAAAATAAATGTAAATATAAATAATAAAAACTTATGTTAGTTTACAAGTTTGATAAATATAAATATTTTAAAATAAAAAATAAATGTAAATAATGAAATCTTGTGTTAGTTTACAAGTTTAATAAATATAAATGTAAATATTTTAAATGTAAATACTTGTGTTAGTTAAATATGTAAATAATTTTTTTGGTTAATTTCATTTACACCGTCTGAATTTTGAACAATATAGTCTTTTTTAAACTGAGGGGTCAAATTGATATATTAAAATAGGGATATGGCAAGGGTAGTTTAGGTATTCAAAATTATGTTAGGTGTGAAAAGATACCAAAAGTGGTCAGGGTGTAAGTGAGTTATTTTTCCTTAAGTAAGGAGTGTAAATGCAATTATGCAAACCTTGGGGTTCAAAATGATGTAAATGAAATTAATCTTATTTTTTAATTAATATTGGACATATGTCTTAATTTTATTGGCCCAAATAAGGGGTGATGACCAAGTTAGTCCTCACTGGTGAGGACCCAAGCATTGTCCAAAGAAAGGCAATCTGTATTATGAATAATATTTTCTATGTTTATGTATTGATTCTGTAAGGGTATATATATAGAGTTTTACAGTATGAAAGGAATATAAATCTAACTAATTAAGCCTAGAATCATGGGATACATAGGAGCTCTAAAAGGATAATTACAATAAAATAAAGTCAATCAATTATACAATCTAAATATAATAGGAAGGTAGAGCTGTTATGATACGGCTTCCTCAATAATTAGCGGCGCTCCAAAAATACCGTCCCAAAAGAGTAGCTAAGACGCTTTTTTTAAGCACGGTCAATGATAACTTTTAGCGACGATTTTAGGACTTTTAGAGACAGTTTTGACCGTCTCTAAAACCATGATTTCTTTCTAGTGTTGAGTTCCTAACCGTTCTAATATTGTATTTTCTATCATCAAAATACTTAGTGGGAATGCAGACTAAACTTGCATTCTAGCATGTAACTAGAGGGGTATGTTTGGTTATCCCAAAATGAAACGATGTTCGAGTTGGTTTGCGCCTAGCTTTGTTCATTGTTTTATATTCATAAAATCACTTGCCGCCAAAAATAAAATACAAAGGAATGGAAAATACAGTTTTTCATGTGTACAAAATAAACTTTACTTATTTGGAGGATGTTTTGGTACAGAGTAGTCCACAAAGTTGATGATACATTATGAACGTTATGACCAGTCGATGCAAGCTCTAAAAAAGCCAATGCTTCCTTTTGGGTGCTCTAGTAGGAACTTCTGTATTAAATAAGAAAAATGATTCGAAGTCAGTATTCAAATTTCGCACATGAATAATTGAAAATGAACAAAATTTTAAAGCAAACGAAAAATAAGCAACAACAGGATACATCACCTCCGCTTTCATATAATGGATAACAATATCTGACTAATTCTCTATTTTTTTTTCCCATGTGTGCATGCATAGATTTTATCCTACAGTATTTATAGGTTATGAGAGCTTGTGAAGAACTGATTGGTGAAATATCCCAGCCGAAGTTCTGGTTGGGACGCTATTTGAGGTTTGTTTGTAATTTATTTGTTGAAAGTATTATTTTTCATTCTTATTTTGATAATAAGTTCACTTTAATGAGTAATTTTAATTTTAATTTCACCAAAACTCTTCAATCCACGTGCATTTGACTCGTGCTCTTTGTTATTATATATATATATATATATATATATATATGCATTACATACACAAAGCACATGCTTTTCATGACGCCTCGCCATATTTGGCATCTTGCAAATGAAGTTGTGCGTCATGGGACCTTGAAGCTTGCCCACCACTCCCTTTAAACAACAAAATTTTATTTTCTTTGTCGGATTTATTTATTATTAGTTTATTACACGGTTTTTTGGATCATTTATCATTACCAAATAATATTCGCACAAAATACATTTTATTTCTTGTGTAGCTGGTGATTGGAGTAATAAGTATCAAGAAATAAAATATTTAAGTAGAGCAATGATGGGCTGTCACTATACCTGTAAACGGGTCGGATTCGGATCGGATCTGTCCTGATCCGATCCAAATCCGATTAGCATATATCCGATCCGATAACCCGATGGATTTTCACTTAATTAATCCAAATCCGAATTTGTTTATTTTCGGATATCCGATCCGATAACCCGATCCGATTAGGTAAAAAAAAAATTACAAAAAATTATTAATTTTTTTTTATTTTTATTAATTTTTTTTTTTATTTTTGTGTTATTTTTTAAGAATATTAAACACTAAATTATATATATATTTTACAATCAATATTTATAATACATGACTATAAAAACATAAAAATGAAAAAGCGAAAAAAAATTTTGAAACATAATTTAGTATACTATTTATTATTTACATATTAATAACATAATATATATGTGTATATATAAAATTAATCGGATCAGGTTATTATCGGATCAGATTAGGCAAATCCAAATCTAATTTGTTAAGGAATCGGATTCGGATCGTATTCGGATTATCGGATTTTTTTTCTAATCCAAATCCGGCTAATCGGATCGGATTCGGATCGGATTCGGGTCAAAATCCAATCCATTGACAGGTCTAACTGTCACAACTGGTAAGCCTGAAAAATGAGAGACACTTACGCCTTGTTTGGTAACCAGTTTTTGCTGGTTTTGTCTTGGTTTGTTTTTATTTTCAGAGACCAAACTTGTTTGGTGGGCTTTGTTTTTAAATTCAAAACCAAAACCACTTAAAACTTTGGTCTTGGATTTGGTTCAAAATAAAGTAAAACCAAGACAAAAAAAAAATTGGTCTTTCTTGGTCTTAATCCACAATTTTTGACTTTTCTTTTTCTCTCTCTCCTATATATATATATATATATAATTCATGTACTAAAATGAAAAAATAATATACATGAAATAATATTATTAAATATATATATATAAATTAAAAAATAATATATATATAAAATAATATATAAAATTAAAAAATAATATATATTAATATATATAGAATAATATTCATTTTTTATTTTATAATAAAATATATAAAATAATATTATTAATTATATATATATAAAAATAATATATAAATTCAAAAATAATATATATTAAAATATATAGAATAATATATATATTTTTTATAATAATATATAAAAAATAATATTATTAAATATATATAAAAATAATATATAAATTTAAAAAATAATATATATATAAAATAATATATAAAATTCAAAAATAATATATATTAATAATATATAGAATAATATATATTATTATTTTATAATAATATATATAAAATAATATAATTAAATATATATATAAAATAATATTATTAAAGATATATAAATTAAAAAATAATATATATACATAAATAATATATCGAATAATATATATTATTATTTTATAATAATATATATAAAATAATATTATTATATATATATTAAATATATATATAATAATATATAAATTCAAAAATAATATATATATAAAGATATATAAAATTAAAAAATAATATATAGAATAATATATATTATTTTATAATAATATATATAAAATAATTTTATTAAATATATATATATATATATATATATATATAATATTTTTAAATATTATTAAATATATATAAAGTTATATACATAAAATAATATATAAACTAATATATATAAAGTTTTTGTTTTCTCAGACCAGACCGCTTACCAAACAGAGTTTTAGATTCAAGACAAGACAAAACTAGATCAGACCAGACCAGACAAAATAAAACTAGACCAGACAGACAAGATAAAATCACTTTCCAAACGGGCCCTTGAATAGGTTGTATGATGGTTTGAGTTTGGGTATTTATTAAGATGCTTAGATGGCATTGGCTCATTATCATGAACAAAGAATCTGGTGTTCAAAATTTCACTGATTCTCACATTAAAATTTGTTACACTTGACTATTACCGCACACTATTCAGCTTGGTACGGTTCTTGATAAAATTGGAATCAAGTCATTTTCAACACTTCCTTAAAAATAAGAACCAGAACCGGAATCACTGGTGAAGGAACCAAACCAAACCGTAAGATCGGTTCGGTTCCAAACCACGATTCCTTAAGCCCGTGGTTTCAAAATATATGTACATACATAAACACAAGAGAGAAAATAAGAGAGTAAGTTTTAAAGAGATTTTTTTTTATGGGTTTTTGTCTAAATTGTTTTTGACGTGTTGTTTTTATTATTAATTTTTATGGTACGACTTTAGTCCAAAAAATTATTGAGAAGATGAAGAAAGCGAAAGAGGTTGTAAACAAGAAAGGAATCTCAGGCAATTTGGGTGTGTGTCAGTGTGTGCGTGTGTCAACACATTCAAAGATTTGTAGAGGGAACAAAAGAGAGAGGAAGAGATACAAACCTTTTGTAAAAAACACACAAACCAGTAGTAATGCAAAGAGGGTTTATGGTTGTCGGTGGGTATAGCTTTAATACCAAATGTAACAGGTCAAATGTTTTATTGTTCGTCCCAAAAGCTTAAGTTATTAAGTTCCTGTTGACACATGATTTTGGTGCCAAATTTATGATTTTGGGCTGAAAATGGTAGCCCAACCCATGTTTGGTTGACTTGGGTTTGGAACAACAATGTCAAACCATATAGTACCAAATGCTCCAATACCGTACCATCTGAATAGATGGTTTTAGATGGTGCAATTACTGTTGGTGTGTTTTCTAGGCTGAAAATGGTATCCGTGAGTGTGCAACAGTGCCAAACCAAAACCATTTTCCCATCTATTGGTCCACGCGTTGGTGTGTGGAGTGTGTTTGTGTTATATATATATATATATATATATATACATACATACAGATAACCATATACATATATATTTATTTAATTAAATTAAAGAACTAACTAAAAGTTATCAAACAATAGAATATAATTAATAATCAATAATAAATAAATAAAAATTGAGTAATAAATATTTAAAAATAATAAATTGGTAAAAAAAACATTTAAATTTCAAATGAAAAAAGATTGAATAATTCTTGCAATATGGTTAAGTATTATTATCCAACATTAATATATTTTGTTAAAAAAATTAATCCTTAATGTATTTTTATTTTTTAAAACATATATATTTACAAAATGTTATTATAAATAAATAAAATGTCAAATCATTCCAAGTTACAAAACATAGTTTGGTTTCAAAATTTCAGTCTATACCAACTCTACCAAATATGGTTTGATTTTTTAGCTTTACTTTTTCTCACACCAAAACCATCTGCACCAAACATGATTTCAGATCAGAATAAAACTACACCAAACCCAACCCAACTCAAACCAAAACAAAAAACCAACACCGCACCGGTTGCCAAACATGCACTAAGTGACATTAACATCGAATCCGTTTTTTCCCTATCTTTTGTCCCTCTTAACACATAAACAGTTTGAATTCATCATCAATGAGTTTCCAAACCCTAGACATGTATAACTTATAAGAAAGGATAATGCCCATAAGTCCAGTCCCTGATGAACACTACCAGTATTCTATCCACTATCTTCTCATAGTCAGCCAATTGCGCCAAAAACTTGAGTTCCTAACACTTATAACATTGTATTCTATCATCAAAATACTAGTGGGAATGCAGACTAAACTTGCATTATATCATGTAAATAGAGTGGTAAGTTGGTTTTCACAAAATGAAACGTTGTTCGAGTTGGTTTGTGCCTAGAGGGGTATGTCGGTTTTTGCTTTGCTCATTGTTTCATATTCATAAAATTACTTCCCGCCAAAAATAAAACGCAAAAAAGCATGCAAAGGAATGGAAAATACAGTTTTTCATGTGTACAAAATAAACTTTACTTTATTTGGAGGATGTTTTGGTACAAAGTAGTCCACAAAGTTGATGGTACATTATGAACTCTATGACAAGTCGATGCAAGCTCTAAAAAAGCCAATGCTTTCGTTTGGGTGCTCTAGTAGGAACTTCTGCATAAAAACAGAAAACAATACAAAGTAAGATTTCAAATTTCCCACATGAATAACTGAATGGAAAAACACATGAGCAAATTTAAAAACAAACGAAAATTAGCAACAGCAGGATACGTTACCTCCGCTTTCATATAATGAATTATAGTGTACTTCGCTCCAAAAGCTCAGCCATAATTCTGGAGACACCATGGAGAAATGGTCAAACAAATAATAATAATAATAATAAGGTACAGAAGACATTATAACTGAGAAATTTCCCTCCACTAATTGTATTTTAATGGATACATCAAATGATCTCCTAGGGCATAAATCAAAATTTCGTGTATAATTAGGGTGATTTTCCATGAAAGGGACACTGGGTATGATTTTAAGAAAAGAATTGACAGCGTAAAAAAGATTAGCTGTCACACTGTTATTAGTGGAGTTGATTAAAACATATGAACGTAAAAATGGTAGTGAATCGAAATAATGTATTCAGTTGTGATCGCACATACAATGTTGGACAGGATGCCAAACTAATATACTACAACGTCTAGACTGAAGAATAAATATTCAACTGCTATAATATACTCTGTGGATACTCATTCATTTCAATCATTCCAACATACCAATTAAGACAGTTTGATAGCTTCTTGTAGTACTTTGAGTTCTATTTTTTTTTTTCCACTTGTATGAAAATTTGATGTCAAAAAAAAAAACAGAGAAACAGAAAATAATGCTGCAAACGTATGAGGTTCTGCATTGCATTGTTTTAATGTTTAAATTTGACACCTTTGTACTAGATTCTTAAATACTTCTACGCACATTAGTATTTGAACAACTGTAATTTTGTCAATACCAAGTTTTACTGCGGGTTCATCAATACTCGCTGATATGATGTCTATAAGTACAAAGGCCACATGCAAGAAAGGCCAGAATCAAAATATCAGATAAGCGTAGAAGATGCATGTCAGCTTCTGAACATCAGTTGAACAGGTCTCACACATGCCATGTGAAGGGCCTTTCTCAAATGTAATTATGTGGCATTTGTCATCTGTATAGCAGGCACATAAATTACAGAAAACAATTCTAATTCTTCTTCCACCTTGTTCCTTATTTTCAAAAACATATATTATGGAAATGAGAGCGCAGGATCAAGAATGTCATGGGAAATATTATAGAATTCAGAAGGAAATAGAACCTTTCAACGAGATAGTGCTTTTTCAACTCTCTCAATATGGAATCGGTTGGTGGGTCACCCCCAAAAAAGCACCGAGAAAGGTCAAGCATATATGTTTTATGAACGAGGGATCCCTCAAAAATAGAGAAGGGAGGGCAAATACCTGAGTTTAATCAGATACTATTTGAAGGATTTTGTAGGAAAAAATATTCACAATCACTTAAGAGTTGGTCTCAGAATCAGCCTCTTTAGAAATGGGAGTAAGACTGTAACATCCACCTTATCCAGATCTCTAAAAGTGAAAGCTTAAACAACTTCAATTATATTTGTCTCCGTCTAAATAATGCTTTATATATATATATATATATATATATATATATATATATATATTAGCATACTAAGCAGTACTAAGCCTCCGTCTAAGTAATACTAAGCAATAGAGAGAGAATAACTAAATCGCCTAAAATAAATTCTAGAAAGCTAAATGAGATAGATTAGTAATACAGCAATAGGAGCCAAAATAGGAGCCAAAATATTGTTAAGTTACCTTTTGAAGGTTTTTTGTCCTTGGGAACAATCTCAATGTAGCAGGTGTCTCGAAATGAGGTGAGTACAGAAATTTTTGCTTCAAACTACATAAAACATTTAAGATACATCAGAAATCAATGATTTTAGAACTTTAAAATTTTAGATGCTAGCAAAGGGGATAATTAAAGTGACCAGTCACTGATCATAAAGATAAATCAGTTTTACCAAAGGCCTAATGGCCAAGCGGTACCCTCCCTTGCTCCCAAATGGGAGGTCAAGAGTTTGAGCCTTGGTGGAGGCTGTGTGTGTGAGTATACTTACCTTTCAAAAAAAAAAAAAATCAGTTTTCATTAAAAAAATTATAAGAAGATAGTTTATAAAATGTCTAAACGTAACAAGAAGTGAATAATATGAACCAGAACCCCGTTTTCCAACAGAATAGAACTTTCTAGTAACCTCAACTAGAAAGGCCACATTATCAGTCTTGAGGAACAAAATTAGGTAAAGGCTGCAACTCCCAAAGTGCTAGGTATATGGCCCAAGTTCTGGTTGGGGTGCAATTAAGCAAGTTGCACCTACTAAAATAAAAACTAAAGGTCGACTTCCCTCCCATGCTCGTTAACAAATGGTACTCTATCACACAACAACAGTGGCTGTGTAGTTGGAATGAACTCTTAAATCAATATCATCCACAGAAAAGAATAAAGATCAAGCTGTTTAACTAGCTACACCCAAATGATGACAGAAGAAAAATTACAAATGGATCATCCACCTGCTGAAACAGATAATTGCATCCCACATTTCCTACAACCTTTCGCTATGACTCATAAAGTTGCACTTAAATCGTTAAAAGTCAAGTTAATAATGAAGCAACTGGATGCGGAAAATAAATAAATGGTGAAATCAAGAAATGGGGAAACAGGTAACATGATCATACAAAGAAAACAAAAGCAAAAGTGAAACAAGTTAGGAAGGATGAGCTGGGGGTATTGATTTTGCTCACTTTCATGATATGAACCTCAACATTAAGAAACAAGATATCCCTCTATTATCCAGTATATAGCTTCTGTAAGCAGAAAACTAGCAATAACAGCAGGGTTTTTTTTTCAGTGTGTGTTGTTTTGGGGGGCGTGGCGGGGGGAGCACGACAATTTTTCCTATTTGATCCCATAATTGTTGTCCAAATTTGGTGTGTATGTGACAGAGTTCTTCAAATTCGGTAACCAAACTATCCTCAGCAATGATTGAGTAGTAGGGATGACACCTCCCTTAAGAGAGCTATTACGAATAACAGGACTCCAAATCATTTTTCGAAAGAGGAGGATAATTTGTGATACCGTCCGAAAAGTTCTTGAGAGTAAAATAAAAATAATCACTGGTTTAGCAATGAATTAGTTATACACTTGCAAACAAAATTACAACAAGAAATGGCCCTAAAGTCATTCAACATACCAGACAGACACACAAAAATTCCATATTCATAAACCAAACAGGCCCACAAACAAAAGAACGTAACCACAAGAAAAACCTAGTAAACCAAATAGACATGTTATTCTCAAAATCTCCCATTTAATATAAAGTAAAGTGGTATAAATTCTCACCTAGTCCTGTACCTCTAAAGGTTTAAAAAATCTGATGATTAGCAATTACAGGAGGATCATGTTCATCAACTTTTATTCTATCATTTCATACCTAAATGTTAATTATGTTTAACATGCCAAGCAAAACCATATGTAATTCACATTATAAAGGAAATAATAAGATGGCAAGACAGCAGGGGGGGGAGTAGAAAATCTAGCTAAGAGATACTTTGAAATAAGCTTCTAAATAGCACAAATAAAGAAAGAAAATAATTTGGCTTACACGGTCTGCAGCTGCTTGTAGAGTGACATGATCTCCCCACTCCCCTGATCTAGTGAAAACAAAATTTTGTAAAAGGTACGATCAGGTATTAGTCGCCTCAAAAATCATGAACACATGCTCTAAAATTGCAGGAAGATAATAGACATGCATCAACCAGATGTCTACTTTTTCATCTTCTTCAGGTAGCTTCTGTACTTCATCGGGACATAGGCTCCATATAACTTTTTGTGATGCTTTAGCTGAAAATAATTTCAGATACTCCAATAAGAACAAATGAGGAGAAGAAGAAAAACTCCCTTCAATGAGAATATGCAATGGAAACACCACCATAGTTTTGTGTTTGTAACATCAAAATTGTCAATACAAGTTTATTAACATATACCTAATATATACATATTACACCAGCATACCTGTGCAGATCTATATGTATAAAATATGAAGGACAGAAAAAAACATAAGAAAGAAAGAAAGAAAAGAAGAAAAATAGAAATCGAATCACTTATCCTCCACCCGCAATCATCATCAACATCCTTGTCTCAATACCATACAAGGGGGTCGGATGATTCTCTCTCTCTCTAAGCTTTTCTACTATACTTGCGTCTTTATATCTGTTTTAATAACCTCAGCCCATGTTATTTTTGGCCACCTTACCTTCAACTACACTTAGTCTCCACATTTGACCAGGGCACCACCGGTTCTCTGATACGTATGTCCAAATCATCCAAGTCTACTCTCTCAAACTTTCTTAGCAATAGATGATGTTACACCTAATTTTTCCATGACACTTCTATTAGTGACCTTATCTCTTCTAGTCATTCCACTCATCCATCTTAACATTCTCATATTCGCTACATGAAGGCACTGTTCTTGCTTTTTTCAAGGCCAACACTCTTCTACATACGACATCGTTCGCCTAACAACGGTCCTTTTCAATTAGAAGATAAGATGGCAAGAACAAGACACAACAAGTTAACAAAAGTGAAGCCAGCTGCTGCGAGAAAATTATTTGTTAATCTTTTCACAAAAGATCCTAGTAGCTTGCCTCTATTTTGTCCACCAGCTTCAAATCTACTAGTTATCAGTATCTATCTCTCCATCCTTTTATATTATCAATCCTTGATACCGAAAGTTGTATTTTTAAGTAATGCTTTTGTTTTGAAAAGCTATCTATCATAATCCAAATCTTTATTCAATTATCATTTCATATACTTGGTTTTAGTTCGACTCATTTTCAAGCCTCTCAATGAATCATTTCTCCATGCTAATCAGAACGCACGTTAGCAAATATCATGCACCATTGAATCTCGTTTTGAAATTCTTTTGGTAGCACAGATCATTGGTGCAATCCTACGTATACGAAAAATTCACTAGTGCCACCACACATGGTACAAGGTTTAATTTCGGTACTCATATAGATATCTTCAAAAGATTTTATGATATGCAAGGGGAGTTCTTTCTTTGCAGGCCCTCCAAATTATATCTCTTGGGATCCTACCCTATTCTTTTTCTAACCCTATGAAAAACGTATGTAGGCCTTGTTGATTACTCCAACATTCTTGAATTAATCCTTTAAGTAAATATAGCTCTCAAATTTGATATTTCAGCATGAATCCGAATTGCTTATGAGATAACACGGATTCTTTTCTTAGTCTTTGTTCCATTATCCTTTCCTACATTTACAATCACAAAATAAGCTGCATCGCAGAGAACCCAAACTGCAATATGGCTTCATAATCAGTTGTTAATGAAGAAAGAAAGGACAATATTTTACTTTAAACTCAAAGCAGAGTTCTACCAACCAATAAAATCATTTGATGAAACAAATTTTTGAGATCATTTCAATCTGAATATCAGATTTTTAAATTTCAATATCAGATTTGCTTTGCGATTATTATGTCAAGGTCAGAACTGTAAAACGAATTAAGAGAGTTATCTGAACTTCACCTGCTTTATAACTTGCTTTCTTACGTGTTTGTGGTAGTCTGGATTATGAAACAACTGATCCGCAAGAGCTCGAAACTGTTGAGTAAGTCAAAGATGTGAATACGAAAGTATATCCAGAAGGAAAAACTCAAAACATGCAAGCATTAGTTGACGCTAATTATAGTTATCTATACCCTTGGAAAAAGAAATATACATACATATATATATATACATACATATATATATATATATATATATATGTGTGTGTGCTTGTGCTGCTGTGCAATAGATATACATGCATGAATAGATATAAGTGGTGCAATGATATAATTATCAAACCAATATAAGCTGCAACCTGGCAATTGCCGTCTCCCTCCATTTGAAGTTCAGCTAAACCATACGTGGCCAACCTGAATGGCAGAAACTTTTACAAAAGATTCAAACCGTATTTATATTTAAGATATTAAGTATGTAAAACCAATCAGTTGGTACAAATTCTTAGGATCACAAGTATGACTACGATGTTTTGAGCACAGGAATTATCATCCACCAAAATCAAGGAATATAGACAAAAGATGCTTGCTAGATAAGCTGCATCCCGTAGTAACTGGAAGTTAGTGGAAAAAACAATATATAACAATTTCGTCTAGTTTGTAAAATGAGGATTAACATATAAGGAGTTTTGATGAAAGTATGGTCAACTGAGACTAATTTGCTAAATGAGTACAAATAATTTTTGGGGGATACTTTAGTCGGTATATACAATAAAAAAGTTTCATACAAATCATCCAAAGTGAAAAAAGGTAGGAATGACATTTTAAATGTCACAGAGTGGTAAAAAGTGATTTTGGATTGTGAGTCAAATCTGGAGCTAAAGTTAGGGGTCTCACTGAGATCTAAATCAAAGTTTGCTTCTAAGTGAAATATTGTCAAATTTCAGGAGGTGTTACCCTGGTAATTAGCAAAGAAGTCAATCTTCAAGTGAAATTGATGGTGAGTGTACTTTTAGCGAAAGAATCTAAGAATGCACATCAAGCTCTAGTAAAAGTGTAACCTTTGCGACAGCCGTTCATGGTCAAAGGTTGCATCAGTCACATCTGGTATTTCATTATTTATCCGTGGAGTGTGCTGCCAACGCAATGAATCAATGAGTACAAACATAAACAGAGCTACCATGGAAATATTTGACTTGACAAAACACAAAATAGAGAAAGAAGGTTATCATACTCAAAACATAACAAACCATTGCTGGTGAAATAAATATATGGCTAGTAAAATAGCAAGGCAGCTAGCATACTTTCGTGGAACATTACTAGGTATTTCAAGATTCTCTAACATAAATAACATAGGGTCCGTTCGGCAATGCCGAATTGGAGCCTTGGATTTGGAATTGGGAGCTCCAATTCCAAATCTGTTGTTTGGACGCAACAAAATATTTTGGAATTGGAATTGCATTCCAATTCCAAATCCATTAATTCCACAATTTGAATTCCACATGAGAAGTTGTGATTTCCAATTCCAAATCTTCAACCCAATAAATACTCTCTCTCTAACAACTAATTTTTCACAACTACAAACATACATATATATTCACAAAGACCTATATATATACATGCCTATATATATATACAAACATATATATGTACAATCATATATACACTCATGTATATGTATCTATGTACATATATATGTACCCATGGATGTATATATATACAAATATGAACACACATGCGTACACACAAACTCACACATATTTCCATATCCACATAACATACATACATGTATATCACATGCACATACATATACATACACATATATACACATGCATATATATATTCGTAGTTTCATACCTATATTTACATACTTAAATCTATCTTAATTCAAGAAATATGATATTTTACATTCAAATTGGGTTTAGGATTGAAATTTACATCCAAATTGGGTTTGGATTGAAATCCAATTACACATGAATTCCAAGACTCGTCCGAACAATGTATTTGGAATTGACCCATTACATTTCATGACGCTCAGACGATATATTAAGTGCAGATATGGAGGTAACATATCAAAAGGTGTATTTCTTACAGGGATGGAATCCAAATGACAAAGTCTCTTCCCTAGCTTCCCACCATTTCTCTGACTTCCCTCTTCTGCTAGAATTGCGGCAAGTGTTTGGTCATCCTCTGTATCGTGATTACTGCTATTTAAACTTGAGCTAGAGCTTGAACTTCCATTAACAAAGTGTTCAGTCATATTGTCTTGATAATTAACATATGGTAAACACCAACCTAAAAACAATCACCAAACTAGAGTAAGCAACTACAAAAAATAAATAAATAAAAATAGGAAGAGAGAACAAAGAAAAATTATTTGCATTATAGAGTCTATAATTTAAATTTTGACCAAAAAAGAAAGCTGTCAAAATAACTTTTTTCATTCCAAGAACTGATTTTTATGTTCGCAGTCATATTATCTTCATAATTATTAACATATGGCAAACACCAACCTTAAATAAACAGCAAAATAGAGCAAGCAATTAGTCACAAAACACACATTTCCTTGCATAATTCAACAGTTGACCAAAAAAGAAAGCTGTCAAAACAAAAAAATTCATCCCAAGAACTGATCTTCCTATCCAAATTCAACAAATTATATATAAAAATTATATATGTGATCATTAGAAGAATCGACTAATTGATGAAATAAGACATACCCATTATCTAATATCTCAAGAAATTCACAGATTGTAATCAAATATGGTGTAATTACAAAGATAAAAACATAGAACAGCGTGTTCTAGGAATGACTATACATAGAAGTAAAGGAGTAAAAGTTACCCAGAAGAAGAGGAAGATTGAAGAAGGCAAAGAGGAGCACACAGATTGTGGGTGAAAAGGAATATGGGTTTGGGGAGGTTTCAAGCAAACGCAATACTCCGTCTCCGACAAGAAACGATTAGTATTTGGGGACAAGCTTTGACAAGCCGTGTGTGAACTACCCCTGCTAAAATAACAGGTCAAATATGGATAATTCAATATATATATATATATGTATATATATAGGGTCATTTACACCGATACCCAGAAGTTTGGAAAAATTACACCTAGATGCAATGTTTGGAAATTGAAACTCCGAGATTTGGAAAAGTTGACAAAGACATCCCAATGACGCAAATGCCCTTCAATTAAAGAATTAATTAAATGAGTAAAATCTCTGGATAATAAAATGACGCATATATCTCTCTGTGTAATAATATGAGATTTTGTTACAGATAATTACTAGTTTTTTGCAATAAATTGGGTTTATTGCCTAAAATTTAATTTTTAACCACAAACTTGTATGTTTGTTGCCTAAAATTGCATTTTTTACAACAAAGTTATAATTGGATGCAAAAAAATTTAACTTCGCGACAAATATATAATTCGTATAAAAAAAAATAGCTACAAACTATTTGTTGTAAATTAATTAACTTTTAATGATAATTTTTTTTATTGTTCATAATTAGTTTTTTGCAATAACTTTTCGATTTGTTGCGTAAAATATAATTTTTAGCAACAAATTTTGAATGTTTGTTGCTTAAAATGTATTTCTTGTGACAATGTTTCATTTGGTTGCAGAATATTTGCATTTCGCAATTTGTGCCAAAAAATTAAGTTTTAGCAATAAATTATTCATTTCCAATTTTTTTTAAGTGTGACTAATATGTAAAATTTATAAAAAACATTATTAATGATAGAATGAAATGTATATATTACCATTATTGAAATTTAGTTAATTGAAATTTGTCTAACAACTCTACTAAATATAAATAGAGATTATTTTTTTAAATGGACATTGTTCATTTCAAATTATTTTTATAAATAAATTTAATTAACAAGTATTACAATTGTATCTAGAAGTAAGTGTTAATAGTTAAAAAACTAAAATCTACACACAAAGGGGCAGACTAAAAAATTGTGTCAGGGATGTATATTGAATATGATAAAAAGTACTTATAATAAATAAAAAAAATTAAAAAATAGTTAACTTGAGGATTAATAATACTACAACACAAAAATTAAAGTGTAGGTATGATTATTTTACTGAATTCAACTTGCAGAAAAATGGCAAGAAATGAAAGAAAAATATGTTTATATTACAAGTCCAAAGTCAAGGGGTATTATGGACATTTTTTGGGTGATGAGGGTGTATTTGTTAACTTTTTTCAAACCTCAGGGGGCAATTGAATCACACTTGCCAAATATTACATTTAGCTGTAATTTCCCCAAACTTTAGGGGATGTTAGTGTAAATAACCCATATATATAATACAGATTGTTGAATAAGCTTTGACAATTTGATAGTAATGGAACTAATGGTAATGATACGCCCTGGATTTTGTTTTTGTTTTTTTTTTGTTTTTGTTTTTGTTGGATATGGTTTTAACAATAAAAAATATATATATAATAAATGGTTTAGGGGGTATTTTTTGTGTTAAACTTCTTCTAAATTTAATTCGATCTTAATATAATTTTGTTGTGTATAGATTTAAAATATAAATCTACCCTTTTATTAATGTATTTATACTACAAATATTTTATAGTTCATGATAAAAACCTGAATGAGTTTGGGGTGTGAGCGGATGTTTTTGACTTAGTGAATTAGAATAAATAATATTTTGTATTTGTAAAAATGGGTCGGTATAATCTTGTAGTAGTCTTATAAAAATTGCATTCTTTAACTACATTTTTAGGTCCATCTTATAAAGGTCGTAGCCTTTAATATTATTTCTTTAATAATTTAAATTTTGTGCCATTTTAGTAAGTTTCAATGATATCTAAATTCATGAAAGTTATTTCTCTCCTACCGCATAATAATAAAAACCGAAAAATTCACCGAAATAAAAAGGCTCGGAACCAAAATTTAAGGCAGTAGACTTTTCACTTGTGAGGAGGATTAAAAACATATTTTCTATGAGTTCTACCAAATCCCAGCTAAAAAAAATTCAATGAAATAAATGTGCTACCAACACAAACTTGAAACCACGTTTTTGAAAAGAACGCTTAAAAAATCAAATTCTATACTTTGAATGATTTTGAGTTTTTGCGTCAGATATTGAACACCTATATGTAACAAGTGGTATTAGAACAAACTTGATGTAGTGTCACGTTAAGAGCCCACGCCCAAATATCCGAAAGAAGCCAGATCCCCAAGGTGATCGAAAAATGTTGACTAAGGGCCTGTTTGGAAAGGGGTTTGTCTGGTCTTGTCTTGTCTGGTTTTGGCTGGTTTGGTTTTGTCTGGTTTGGAAAAATAATTTTTCCCCGAAAATTACTTTTTTTCCAATTTTATATATATTTTTTTCATATTTATGTATTTTTAATACATATTAGTATATATATATATAATTATACCAACACCAACACCAAGACCAAAACCAAAACTAACTCCTTACCAAACATTATATATTGATTTTAAATTTACCTAAAACCACCCAAGATCAAAACCAAGTTCTCAAACGGGCCTAAATGACTTGGTCTTAATATCACCTACTATTTTAAACTTTTGGGTCAGACGGAGACTTTTCTCTTTGTACAAAACTCAAAGTTATTTACACCTAATTACCAATTGGACCAACTCTTTTACGTTTGTTCCTTCCATCAAACGTTTGGCAAAATTACTAAATCGTACCCTTCTTTCCACTTTTTCCCAAGAAGCTCCCCAACCATTTCTTTGCATAAACTCGGGCCAGGCCCATATACAAAACTCAAACGGGCGAAAAAACGAAACAAACTTTGGGTACCCAAAAAAGGCCCATCACAAAAATGACGAAACACATAAGAGAAGATTATGTATATATATATATATTTTTTTTTTGGGATATTTGAATTCTAAAAAATATTCTCTTGGTGCATACAAAATGTAAATTTAATCTAAACCAAACCCCACTTTATGGAAAATGTAAGACTCCACCATGTTTTAATGAGTTATGGTTCATTCTGATTCGTGAATTAAAAACCCTATGCCATATTCATTTTTTAATAATTAGGGTGTTCAATAATTCTTGCTAATATATTCGCATATTATGCAAACCAACCGCGCCATGGAACGAGTTATATTCTTTTGGGTTTGAATTGCCAAAATTGTTAGAGTTTAGCACAGAACAAAAAAAAAGCATAGGAAATCATGTTTTTATTTTATTACTCAAATAGTGCATTTTCTTATTCTCTCCGTCCCAAATTAGTTATCCATTTTACTTATTTTACTTGTTCAAAATTTATTGTTCAGTTTTCAATCTGAATACACTATTATTATATATTTTCTCAAATTATCCTTGTTAGTTAATTTTAAAAATTGAGTTCCGCTAAAAACTACAACTTTACTATATTATCAAAGGGAAAAATAAAAAATACAAAATTTTAAGAACATTATTGAAAAATTATACTCCCTCCGTCCCAAATTATAGGTCCATTTTGGGGAATTCAACTTTTTAAAAGAATGATTTTTATTGTAATGTTAGTGAATGAAATGTCAACTTTACTCATGGTTCCACCATAATGATGTGATGGTTTATAGTATATATATTTTATAACTTTAATGGTTGAAAGTTAAATTGACTAAATAAAATGCTTTGATTTTTCAAAAGTAGACACTTATTTTGATATAAGGAAAAGAAAAAAAATGAATATTTATTTTAAAACGGAAGGAGTATGAGATAATTAATTTGAAACGGAGAAAATAATATAATACAAGTAATTTAGAACGGATGGATTAATATAATGGTTTGGAAATTCTTCACGCTTCATGATTGGCCCGTTTAATTATACTTGGATGTGATGGTTGTGTTTCCTATGTGAGGCTAGGGTCTGGCCCACATTAATTTGAGCCTTGTTTTTGTTGGCTTGTTTATCCACCACTCATTTTACCTCAACCAAATTTGGAAGAGAAAAAACAAAACACTGCAATTATAGAAAAAAGGAGTAATTTTTTTAATATATATATACACATATATAACTTAGTTCGTGTAGCTGGATAACAACCTTATGGTATTAACATGAATTAAGCTATATATATATTTTTTAAAAAAATGAAAATGAGCAGCTCTTTAATGCTATATATTATTAGGTTTTAAATTGAAAAGGAACTCAAAGTGATGTTTGAGTAATTTATTTGTTATCAATAACAATAACAGCTTACATAAGTTATATCTACGGATATATGAAATTAGTGAAATAAAAATAAATTTACAAAAATTAAACAAAAAAAAAAATGAATGAATTTCCTAGAACACTACTGTTGCGGGCTTCTATTGATGATAAAAAAATTTGTTATTAATTTAAAATGATATAAGAAAATTTCTCATAAGGAGATACCAAAATAATAATATTTGTTGTAATAAAAAAAAATAGTATTTGTAAATGTTGAAGCAATAAAATTCGTTATACTTTAGATAATAGTATAGAAACCTTTATCATATGTGTGAACATGAATTATATCCGATAAGACTGTGTGGTTGACCTATGAGAAGCTCAAGAAAGAGAAAGGATACAAGTTGAGTCCTTGTTTTGTTTCAGGGTCACCTGGTTCTTTCTATGGCCGGCTGTTTCCGACCAAAAGCTTAGATAAGGCCCTGTTTAGTAGGTGCTCTGGTCCCATGTGGTCTGGTCTGGTCTTGCGTTTTATGGGACCAGACCGTGTTTGGTAGCATTGGTCCCAAATTTTTGGTTAGACCAAGTAAGACCAAATGAGACCAAAATGGTCTCATTTCAGACCAAAAAAAAAGGTGGTTCCTGGTGGTCCGGTCTGGTCTTATTAATAAAATATATTCATAAATAATTAAAAATGAATAAATAATAATAATAATAATAAATTAAATAAAACATATTTTAAAAATAAATAATAAATAATAAACAAAATGAAAAAAATAATACCTAATAATAATTAAAAAATGAATAAATAATAAAATATATTTATAAATAATTAAAAATGAATAATTAATAATATAAATAAAAATTAAATAAAACATAATAATAAAAAAAAATGAATACAATAATAATAAATAAATATAATAATAATAATAATAAATAGACTAAATAATAAATAAAAAAATTTAATAAAAAAAATAATAAATTACATAAAACATATTTAAAAATATAATAAAAATAATTAATAATAAACAAAATGAAATAAATAATAATAATAAATAAATATAATAATAAATAATAAATAGATATAATAATAAATAAATAATAAGTAAATATGATAATGAATAAATACTTCATAATAATAATAATAAATGAGTATAATAATAATAAATTAATAAAATATATTTTTAAATAATTAAAAAATGAATAAATAATTTATAAATAAAATGAATTAAATAATGAAATAATAATAAATAAATAGAATATATTTATAAATTAATATATAAATTAATAAATAATAATTTAATAATATAAAGAATAACATATATTATAAAGTGAAGAAATAATAAATAAATAAATAAATAATACATAAATAAATATTATAATAAATAATAAATAAATAGTAAGACCAGACCGCTTACCAAACAGACTTTTTCAGATCAGATTAGACCAGACCGGACCAGACCAGACCAGACCAGACCAGAAAGACCGCCTGCCAAACATGGCCTAGTTCATTCTTCTTAGAGCGTTCATTGGTTCTCTCACGTTAATATCTTTCATGAAAAAAGAAAATGTTACTTACACTGATCAGTTAGGCCTGTTTGGTTGAGGTGTTTTTGTGTTTTGTGTTTATAAACTTGTTTGGTTAGTGTTTTTGAGATATGTGTGTTTAAAAACACTTTTTCACTTTAGGCAAATTTTAGGCATATGAGAATAAATATGAATTTGGTGTTTATTTGGGTGTTTATCATTAACACTTTCTTCACTTTATAATATATTTTATTATTTATATTATTAAATTATTATTTATTAATTTATATATTAATTTATAAATATATTCTATTTATTTATTTATTATTATTTCATTATTTAATTCATTTTATTTATAAATTATTTATTCATTTTTAATTATTTAAAAATATATTTTATTAATTTAATATTAATTTATTATTATTATATTCATTTTTTATTATTATTATGAAGTATTTATTTGTTATTATATTTACTTATTATTTATTATTATATTTATTTATTTTTTATTATTATATTTATTTTTTATTATTATTTATTTCATTTTTTTATTTATTATTTTTATTATATGTTTAAATATGTTTTATGTAATTTATTATTTATTTTATTAATTTATTATTATTATTTATTATTTAGTCCATTTTTTATTATTATATTTATTTATTATTATTGTATTCATTTATTATTATTATTATATTATATTATATTTATTATTTATATTATTAAATTAGTATTTATTAATTTATATATTAATTTATATATTAATTTATAAATATATTTTATTTATTTATTATTATTATTTCATTATTTAATTCATTTTATTTATAAATTATTTATTCATTTTTAATTATTTAAAAATATATTTTATTAATTTATTATTATTATACTCATTTTTTATTATTATTATGAAGTATTTATTTGTTATTATATTTACTTATTATTTATTATTATATTTATTTATTATTTATTATTATTATTTATTTCATTTTGTTTATTATTTGTTATTTTTATTATATTTTTAAATATGTTTTATGTAATTTATTATTTATTTTATTAATTTTTTATTATTATTTATTATTTAATCCATTTTTTATTATTATATTTATTTATTATTATTGTATTCATTTTTTATTATTATTATATTATATTTGATTTATTATTTATATTTTTAATTTTTAATTTTTCAATTTCAACCCAAAAAACATCCCTACCAAACATACTTTTGTTTTTGGATAAATAAACAAAAAAACAAAAAAACCTGTTTTTTGTTTATTTCAACACAAACACAAACACAAGCACAAACACGGCTCTACCAAACAGGCCCTTAGGCAAAATAGATACACCCAATGATTATTAACGATTAAATATTTGAACAGAAGTATATTTGGATGCCGCACTCATGTATCATATGAATATTATCATGGTAGGTCAAGCAATTCTGCATAACTATTCAATGCAAGTATCACTGTTTCGCGAAAAATGTCAATGACATGATATCATCAACTAATTAATTGTAAATGTCAACAAATTATAATTACAATATCAACATTATGTATTTTTACTTTTGGGGCGTAAGAACATTTATTGTAATGGCATGTCTGTTAGAAAAATAATGATGATGTAATTAAAAGAAATTGAATCGCATACCTACGATCATGTTATCAGTTTGAAACCTGTGATCGCGAGTTGATTATGCGAAAAATAAATAAACAAACAAATTTGTGGTGCACGCCTATGCAAGTCTGTATGTGCATGGAGACAATATACACGCAAGGTTTACTTGTTAGGCATGGGACCTCTACAGATAAAATATATTAGTTTCTGTATCTTTTACTTCTATCAAGTAAGAAGTCGATTTTTAATTTGGTGAAAGAACTGTTGTAACTTCCCCACAATTACAACTTCCCAAAACCACCGCAACTTCCACAACGTGTTGACAATATATGGCCACATATAGACACGTGTAGTATATATTACAGTTGTTACATACACGTGTTTTACATTCTCCACTTGGCCAATATTGAAAACATTTATAATAGTAAAAACTCTTATCTTTATGGGCTTGGAATTTCCTTAGAGAATCTCAGTATATAAAATCATGGTGGAAATGCACTCTACATATGAGTGTAACCTTCCATGTATCATTATATCGCCGTTTTTTTTCACAAATTTATGTGGTATAATACTTTATGAATAGTCATTTTCGAATCTATTCTAGCAAGTTTACTTTAGTGTTCCAATTGACTAACTTTATGAATAAGCTCCCATAAGCCTATTCAAAGATCCAACTATATTTCTCCAAAAGAAAATTTTGTCATTTAGAACTTTATGTATATCTGTATAAAATGACAAATGAATACTACGAATCATCAAACCAAAATACAATTGCGAACTTTAAGGTGTTTCAATAAATCAAGCATAAGACATATCAATAAGTCTCATATGTCGTACATGTTCCTTATACAAATTGGGTGGCAAACCCTTTGTCATAGGATCAATGACCATCGACTTTGTCCTTATGCCATCTACCACCACTTGATGATTCTGAACCCATTCTTTAACAATAAGGAACTTTATGTCAAACCACTTGTTTGAACTCCCACTTACATTGTTGTTGCATAAATGAACTGTACCGTAACCTCACAACATGCTACGTACTCTGCCTCCACAGTAGAAAAAGTGATCAATTTATGTTTTAAGCTTCTCTATGAGATAGCTCCCAATAAGAAGGAATACATATCCTGATGACTTTCTAGAGTCAATGCATCCTCTAATAACTGAATCAGAATATTCAACCCATCTTTTGTATATCAACAGCAATCCTTTGACAATAAGGACAACACTTGAAAAACAACCTTGCATTCAAAATATCTATAATATTTTATTGATATAGGTCTTTTGGGATAGTCCACCTAATCCTTGGGATCTATCCCAATAAATTTCTATGCCAATGACACGGGATGCTTCACCCATATCCTTCATATCAAATCTATTAGAGAGAAATTATTTATTTAATGTAGTAACCCTAAGTCACTACTGGGAAGCAAAATATCATTCACATATAGGATTAAGAAAATGAACTTGCTCCCACTAACCTTAAGGATACATTGATCAACAATTTTTTCTTTAAAACTAAAAGAATAAATTACATCGTGAAACTTGTAATACCACTAACGTGAGGCTTGTTTCAATCCATATATAGATTTATTAAGTTTGCAAACCAAGTGGTTTTCCTTATCTGAATGAAGACTTTCAGGTTGTTTCATGTATACCTCTTCATTCAAGTCTCCATCAAGAAATGTCGTTTTCACATCCATTTGATGTAACTCTAAATCAAAGTGAGCTACCAATGCCATAATAATGTGAAGGGAATCCTTCGTTGAAATAGGATAAAATGTATCATGGTAATCAATGTATTCCCTTTGGCTACAAGTCTAGCCTTATATCGTTCAACATTGCTATTAGGGCCCTTTTTAGTCTTATATACCCATTTACAGCCAACTGCATTCACCCATTCTAACAATTGAACTAAATCACATACTTGGTTCTTAGCCATAGAGTCTAATTCCTCCAACATGGCATCATACCATAACCTTGATTTTTCTCCACTCATGGATTGTGAAAACGTAATCGGGTCTTTATCAATTCCAATATCATGATCAATTTCTTGTAGATATACAACATAATCCTTTGGACTTTTCTGCATAGCCAATAAAAAACCCACTTATTGTCCTTAAGTCCAACCTTTTTTCTATAGGATTACTGCAATACCCCATATTTAATGAATATTTATTCCCTTAATTATTTTGGATGGCATATTGGGTGTCTAAATTATTGAATGAGGTTATCTTAGTCTTTTTAACTCTAGTAGGTTATAATGAAATTTTGTGATCTGAAGGGGGGCAAGGTTGTCATTAGTGTTTGGGCAGTTTGGTGATTTATGCATAATACAAGGTTAGTTTGGACATTTCCCTAACCCTAGCATCTTCTATATAAGCATCCTTAACTTCAGATCTAGCCCCCATCTTATTTATTCTACTACTTCTTATTCTTCATCAATTATACCCGAAATTGTGAGGGTTGAGAGCTTAGAATTGGTTTGGATCTATACTTGTGGTGAATTCAACTCTACATTACAGGCAAGACATATGTTTTATTCTTCCTCTTTGTAGTAAAATTTCGTAGCCTTTACTTTGTGCATCTATAATCTGCTAAATAATATTTTTCATATATGTATATGTATGTGTAAATCATGTTCATATATGACTTTTATATATTCTATTTATACATATATGTATAGATCCGTAGGTATATATATAGATCTTGTATATATGTAGAGATTCGTGGATCTATATAGGCATATATGTATAGATCTGTTAGAGTATATTCATATTCATGTTTATTTATGTGACTTATATATTCTATTTATACATATATGTATAGATCCGTAAGTATATATATAGATCTTGTATACATGTAGAGATTCGTGGATCTATATATGCATATATGTATAGATCTGTTAGAGTATGTTCATATTCATGTTTATTTATGTGATGATATATATTCTGTTTATATGTATATGTATAGATCCATGATCATATGTACAGATCTTGCATATAGATAGAGATTAGTAGACTTATATAGACATATATGTACAAATCTGTTAGAGTATATTTATATTCATATATATATATGATGATTTATATTCTGGTTATACATATATGTATAGATCCATGATTATATGTATAGATCTTATATATATATATAGATTTGTGGTAATATATTGATATATGCATGAGACTATGTTTATATCTAGCTATACATACAAATCTATTTTTACCATGTGTAGCTATACATGTATGGATTCGTGGTTATGTGTCTTGTTGGTATGATTCTGATGATGTGTATATGGTTGGAACTTAGTATAAATATCTGAATACATAAATATTTTAGGTTTCAATGTTGACAAAGATTTCAAAACTGTTATTAGAAAAATATTGCATATTTATGTAATTGTTTTTCTCTATTTTCTTTGTTATCAGACTCTGGACATTGATTTATATTGTTATTATGTGTATCACGAATTATACTAGATTACGTATCTTCGACCGTATAAATGAATAGTTTCAACCGTATAAAATACCGTATACCTTGGCGCTGCCCCAGACCCCGCCAGGGGGGCGCTCAGGTAATGGTCGCCCCCCCCCCCCCCCCCCCCCCCCGGGACCCCTCAGGCTCGACCTTATAAATTGTTATACGTTCCCGAATAAAGATTACGAGTGAATTATTAAATTCGTAAAATCATAAGATTTAAATTAAATGACTATGTTTTGGAAATTTATAAGGAACCACAAGGAGGTTGACTATTACTGCAGTCTAACTAGTACCACGGGACATGGGTGAGTTGTCACGGCATGGGTGAGTTGTCGGGTACGTGGTTATGGTAGGGCATGGATTAGATGTTGTATGGAAAAAAATCAGATTAATGTAAGAAATTTATAAACATAATTATATTAAATGGTGGTATATTAGTGACTATATTTATAGTTAAATATATTATTATTTTATAATATAATTTTGGGATTAGGTGTCACTAGGAAAGAGGATGGATTTTGGTACTCTGTTTGGGATCATGTAGAGTTGTACTTGCTCGTGGGTTTAACCCACATTTTTGTTGTTTCAGGTCCTCGGCAGTTTCACCAGCAGGGTTGAGGACTTCATATCTATCCGTCCGGTTTTATCATATTTTCCTTCCACTTCAGGGTAGGATCCGATAAATGTCATAAGTTGTATTTCTTATAAGTGTGTTTCTAGGGGTCCATGTTTATGGGATTTCCAAGTTGTACTGTGTGGGACTTATTTTATTTAAGGATGTATTGGGAGTGGTCTTCTTCATGTATAAGTTGTATCCTTATTTTGTTATTGTTGTTATTATTATATTTGTATTTTATGTCTTCTATTCTGTGCTTATGTTATCAATTACTGATGCTCATAGTTTTCTGTGTATGGGCCTGGCCAACCTATGCATGGAAATTTGGGGGTGTCACAATTACACACTCTGGCTTCAATTGGACAACCCCATGTGTGTAAATGCCCTAAACTTGGTTTCCAACCATTCCATAACTCAAATGGTGTTTTTGGAACTGATTTGATTGGAACCCTATTTAGAATATACACAGCGGTTTTTAAGGCCTCACTCCATATAGATAAAGGAAGAGAAGAATTGATTATCATACTTCTCACCATGTCCATTAGTGTACGAATCCTTCTTTCCGCAACACCATTTTGTTGTGGTGTGCTTGACATTGAATATTGCACTATAATGTCATTCTTCATAAGGAATTTAGCAAATAGATCTGGTCTTTGTCCTTCTTCAATATATCTACCATAATATTCGTCACATCTATCCGATCGCACAATCTTAATACGTTTTTCTTTTTATTTCTCTACCTCCACTTTATATGATTTAAAAGCATTAAGTGCTTCACTTTTATCATTTAGTAGGTAGAGATACATAAAACGTGTGTAATCATCAATAAAGGTGACAAAATACTTTTGACCATGCAAACATGAAATTTGAAAAGGTTCACATAAATCCGTGTGTATGATCTATAAAATCTGAGAACTCCTTTTTACACATTTATTGGTTTTGTTTGTCTACTTACCCTTTATGCAGTCCACACAAATACCGAAGTCAGTAAAATCAAGAGTATCAAGTTCTCCATCATCTACCAACATTTTTATTTTCTGTAGCGAGATGTGTCCCAATCTCTTGTGTCATAATGAAGAAGATTTCTCAATTTTAGCTTTACGCTTGATGCCAATATTTTCATGCAAGATTAAGTGATTGAAATCAGTACTAGGGTTAAAATTTAGTTTAAACAAACCATCAACCAAAATACCATTACCAATAAGAACATAATCTTTTACAATACTTAATAAAGTACTAACAAAATTGAAAATATAACCAAGTTCAACAAGTTTTGAAACATAAATTAAATTTTTACAAAATGACTGAATATAAAAGATTCTTTTAAGTTCTAATGAAAATCCAGTTGGTAAGGTAAGTATGTAGGTTCCAACCGCTTCCACATGTGAACTCATCTTGTTTCCCAAACAGATGAACCGTTCACTTTCCATCGGCTTCCTTAGGTTAATTGAACCCTGCATGGTATTGGCAATGTGAATTGTAGAACCATAATCAATCCACCAAACATCACTAAATGTATTAATTAAGTTTGATTCATAACACACATACATGAGAGATTACCCTTTTTAAGCAGTCAAGCCTTATACTTATGACATTCTTTCTTAATGTGACATTTTTTTTTACAGAAGAAGCATACGATGGTGTCCTCATCATCAATTTTTCTAGTAGATGCATTCCTCTTCTTATTAAATTGCACATTTTTACTGATTTGTCATTTCCCGCGAGTTGCTAGATGAGCACTTTCTAGCTTATCTTGATTCAATATCCCTTCTTATTGAACACACATGGTAAGTAATTCATTAACTGACCATTTTTCCTTATGTGTGTTATAGGATATCTTGAATGACCCATATTCAGAAGACAGGGAGTTAAGTATGAATTGGACAAAGAATGCCTCTGAAAAAGTGAACTCCAATGAGTTCATTTGAGCTGCAATATCTCTCATTTCCATAATATGTTCACGGACCCCTTTAGTACCCTTATGTTTCATTAATGATAATTTGCTCATTAGGGTGTTGGCTAAAGCTTTATCAGAATACGCATATTGTTGCTCAATAGCAGCCATATACTCTTTTACTTTATTGCATTCAGGAATTAAACTCCTAATGTTTTTCTCAATATGACATTTTATGAGACACAAACTTAAGCGATTGGATCGCTCCCACCTCTCATAATATGCCTTCTCACTTGGTGTACTTGATTCTGTAAGGATGGGTGGTTCATCCTCACGAATCGCCAAATCAATATCCATACACCCCAATGCTAGAAGGACTTTCTCCTTCCAATCCGAATAATTATCACCGCTTAAAAATGGGATACGAGATGAGCCATTATCAACCAAAGTAGATGAAGTTGCTATAAAAAGGAAACATACCAAACATTATTCTACTTGCATGCACAAAACTGTATTGAAAATTTTAACCCATGTTAAAAAAATTATTTCCAAATGATGTGTCATTATAAACATCATGTGGGCAAAGGTTATAACACACTAATATTTTGAAAACATAACTTTAGTGGGGGGAAATGTACTATATGTTCATTAAACTAATAAAAAAATATAATATTGTGGGCATTTGTATATTTTACTGGTTTGATTTTTCCTTCATTTTTAACACAATTGATTTATAAAATAAAATTATTTCCTTGTGGGACAAAATAATTCATTTTATGAATCAATCACATGTCCTTTTAAGGCACATTATTTAATGTGATATAAATGTGAACTTTATTTTATATCACAAACTGTATTAACTAAAGATGTTGTGACTACTCTTTAGTTACATGCATTAAAACCAACATAGTAGCATATCAAAACATACAATTCACTATATTTGGTAATTAAGTTGCATCTTCATGAAGTCATTCCTTATGAATTCATGATGTAATTCTCCCATTCTTTAAAGCAGTCGAGAAACCGCTTGGGTCTGAATTACTTTATCACCATATTTTCATTTGGCTTCGGGTTCATGATGGAATTCTACCATATTTAAAGCAGTCACGAAACTGGTCGGTTATGAATTTCCTTATCACCATAAACCACTTAATTACCACTTTATTGTAAAGAAAATTAGCAACAAATAATAACATATTACATGCATCCAAAATAAAAAACAGTTACTAAATTCTACATATTATAGACCAACTGAAAGAAAAACCTAACTCAAACTATTAAAAATTACAGGCCCAAATAAATAGAACAAAAAGGCAATAACCAAAAATATTACAGAAGCAAAAATTATAACATAATAACTAAAAACAAATTTAGATAACAACCAAAATAAAAATTAATTGGTGTAAGAAAAAACTATATCTCAACACTGTAATCACATCCAAAAAATATGTTAGCAAAACCAAATAGAAAAGACATTATCGTTAATGGAAACCATATCCTGCAAAACTAAGGTTAGTACAAACCATATAATGCCAGTGTGTCAAAACTTGTATTGACGCAAATATTAGATACCATTCTAATTAATATCTCCAATTAATTTTCTCCAATATCCCAATTACTTCAGTAATAGATTTTAAATTGAAATATAACTCGCGCTTTCAAAGAAAAAATCACTTACGTATACTATTGTAAAGAGTAGTTATACTTCAACATTAACATCATGTGATTTTTACAAGCCACAAAAGCATGCATAAATTATTTACTTCATTCAAATCAATATCATGTGATCTTTCCAAGCAATAAAAAGCATGTGTAACACATTCCACATGAAAATTTTCATTTTATATAGTTATTTTCTAATTTGAATTGCATTTCAAGTATGGTTAAGAGATCAAATAATAACCATTACTAGTGGAGAAAATTAAATAATACAAATGATAACATGGCCAATAGGTTTGCTCTGATACCAAATGTTATAAAAATAATGGCGATGTAACTAAAAGAAATTGAATCGCATACCTACTATCATGTTATCAGTTTCAAACCTCTGATCGTGAGTTGATTCTGCGAACAAGAAATAAACAAACAAATATGGCAAGTTTACTTGTTTGGCATGGGACCTCTACAAATAAAATATATTAGTTTTTGTATCTCTTACTTCCATTAAGTAAGAAGTCGACTTGTAATTTGGTGAACGAACTGCTACAACTTCCCCACGATTACAACTTCCTAAAACCACCACAACTTCCACAATGTGTTGACAATATATGGCCACATACAGACATGTGTAGTATATATTACAGTTGTTACATATACGTGTCTTACAATGTCCTTATCAAAAAACATGAATGAGTATTGTGAGTTTTTAGTTGAATTAATCAAGTTGACAGGTCAAACGAAGATCAATAACGTGTCAAATCAAGTATAAGCTGGTCAATAATACAAGAGAAGTGAAGTGGGTTTGATTAAAAGGCGTGATGCGAAGAAATAGTTTAAGTTAACATTTTTTTGAGTTTCTCAAGAACTCGGTAAGAGTACCGAGAACTCGAGATTTGGCGCTATGACGGAGGTCATAGGGGAGCATGCCAAAAAGTTTTCAGCACAATTCAATGCCATCCACCGCCAGTCACCAGGAAATCGAAGACAATCTCGATAACTCGACATTTATATTTTTCGAGAACTCAAGACAACCGACTTCAGTTTTTAAATTTGGAATATTCTGATGCATTAAATACTTCTATTCACTTGAGGATGTGTTTAAGAGTTATTATTAGTATATTGGTCTATATTTAGAGACTTAATTATGGAAATACAAATCCTTGAAGGAAAATAATTATACAGCATAATTGAAGATTCTTCTTTATATATATGAGTTATGTTCAAGAGAAGAGGTATGGCTTTTGGTGAGATCTCTGTGATTCCTTCATAGATTATATCCGTTTGTAGAGAAAGAGAAAAATAGATTGCTTGGTTATTTTACATCAAGGTTTTCTTTATTTTGTAAAGGTTATTCAACTATGCTTCAACACTTAGGGATGGCAACGAGTCGGGTTTGGGACAGGTTTGGCTAATACCATTACCACCCCATTCAAAAATTACTAATACCAAATCCGTCACAAACCTGCGACGAGTTGTAATCGGTAATACCATTACCACCCCGTCGGTATAAACGGGTTTCATCGGGTTACCATCGGTTGTACTAAATTATTTATAATAAATTAGAAGCACAGTTGATTTAGTAAATTATTTGATGACAAATTAAGTTATAATGCATTTGATAACAAATTAAGTTATAAACCAAGTATCTCTCTCTTATTCTAAACATATATTCTGCTTTACGTTATAAACCAAATATCCCACATATTTAAATAAACAAATGTATATATACGCATATTGACTAAAATTCTTCAAAAACATATATATATAGATGTCAACACCAAGAATCATATTAATGAGTTATATATAAACAAAGATGCACATATATATATAATTAAAATTAAAATCGTAAACGGGTCGGGATCGGGTTACCAACGGATTTTACAGAAAACCCAAACCCGCTTCGGGTTTTAATTTTGGATACCAAACCCGTCCCAAACCCGTTTATAAATTTACCAAATCCGCCCCAATCGGGTTGGGACGGGTCGGAACCCGGCGGGTCAGACCATTTTGCCATCCCTAACTGGAGATCTTTTAAGCACTGTTGAATGATCTAGTTGCTGAAAAATCATCACACCACCTTGTGTAACGCAGTTGCATCGATCCATTGAGAAATGAAGTCGTTAGAGTACGAAAATCAGAGTGAGAGCTTTGTGGTAGCGCGAGTGAATTAAGACTTTTAGATGTCGAGTAAAAAATGGCAAACTTGAGTTATTTTAAGTCTTAACTTCATAGAGTTTGTACGAGTTCGTTAATTCATAATGCATCGATACCAGAGCGTATCTGTGATTTTTTACTTGAAACTTTTCCAAGGTTTTTCCACGTAAAAATATTGATGTTGTCACTTGCTTTATTTTCTACACCTATATTTATTATTGCATGGATTATCTCATTAACGAATTGGATTAAAATTAACTTTTCCTCAATTAATTTTTAACTTGTCATTAAATCCATAAAAAACCTATTCACCCACCCTCTAGGCTTAGTTTACCATTTCCTAGTTAATTTCATGGGGCAAGATATATAGTTTGGTATCACTTAAATGTTAGTGTGTGTTTTACATGTAATTGAAGGATTTTCCTTTTTTTTTGAAAGGTAAGACATTTTATAAAAGAAAAACACAAGGCAAAAAGCCTACAAAATATCAAGGGGCATACCCCTTGGGTGGTAACCCCACACCGACCAGATAATAAGATTTACATTACATAAGCCATGGGAGTTATACATGAATATATCACTAAACCAATACAGAGAATGAAATCTGCTACACATGATCCAATTAAAAAGATACAAAGGAGGCCAAACTATCTCCAGAAGAGAAATATTCAAAACGCCAAGATATATCCTCTCCCCATAAAAATCACCAATCAACCCCAGAATACTAAGCAAAGTCCTTAATAAATTGACAATACATATTTTCATTTGCATTATCCAGTTTAACTTTTGTCTCCACCGAACAAAGAATAGACATTTCATTATCTGAACCATCTCTTTAATCTCCGTATGTTCCACATTCCCATTCATACCTCTTATATTCCAAGAGCAAATATACATGTAAACTTAGAGAATATAATGATACCACTTCTTTCCCATATTTCCCCCTTTTAGAGCCCTCTTAGTTCTGGGAATTTTCCCCATAACCCCTATACTTGTAACCAAAGGACTTTTATGTTTCCCCATCCCCGGTTATTTTGTTCCACACTTGTTTCTGTAAAATTTTGATTATCTTTGGGAATGTTTTTCCCATAAATACTCCAAGAAAAATCAACCTCAATCTCAACTAGAGAATAATTATTAAGCACAACATTTTTATCTGAAAGCAAATCAATATCTTATAACAAAGTTTCACTCTAAGAATCAACCCCCCAATCCTCAACAATGTCACCATCCTCATTACTGTAATTGACGGGTTGAGATTTGATGATATTGTGTCGTTGTTTCACCACACCCCGATCAACAAGAATTTATACCTACTAATACTTTACTTAAAATAGTATAGCAATAAGTAGGGTCGAACCACTCTCAACTTGGAACTCATTTTGAGACAAGGATCCAAAACTTTACTTTTCGAGATAAAAAGAAATCACTTAAAACAACTCTTGAATTTTTTTAATAGTAAACTAAAATAACTAGATAAAATTATCAAATGGTGGAAAAAATCTCAAGGGAAAAGAATCCACCACCCGGGTCTATATAAATAATATTATATATTTCTATTGCAAATTCTCCTCCAACCTATTAAACATAAACATAGATATTGGTAGGCATTCCCCGTATTTCCATTAATTGGTAATCACGAAGAATCCTCCCTCTAATGTTTTGGTTTAAATAAAATGTAAATAGTAGTAGACATTCCTCGTATTTCCATTAATTGGTAATCACGGAAAATCCTCCTTCTATTTTTTAGTGTCCAACCTCTATTGTAAGGTTTTTGTTCATTGAGATTCATAAAATGAATACTCTCGGGACCATAATTAAACAATACGAAATAAAATAAAAATTATTTATATCTTACCCATGGTGGCTTCATCACCCCCTTGAGAAGAGTTTTAAGCTAGCATGTTGATAAAAAAATGAAACAAGGTAATAGAATGAAATTCCATTGATAGAACAAAAATTACACAAAATATGAAAATGGTACAAAAGTATTCTAAGCTCTCATTCCTCAACTCTCCACTCTCCCTCTCGCCCTCAATTGTGAAGATATATATAGGCGTAATGCATACTGATGCATTTAATTCTACATTTAAATGCTACCTACTCTCAACCACTTCTCTCACCTAACATGTCACTTTCTCTCTGTTTTTTTTTTCTTTAACTCATGATACTCATCATACACTTCCACACGTACACACACATATATATATATATATGCATTTATTACATTTTCCTCCC